>CM057389.1:34265000-35465000 GCA_030015415.1 Cynopterus sphinx | reverse complement strand
TCCTCATTTTTCCTCCTTCCTCCCACCCTCATCAACAGAGGTAGAAACATACTTCATAGTCTATCTTTATCCTGATCCCTGCTGCTTGCCAGGCATTCTGTTGTTTGTTTTGGTGTTTTCCCCACCTGTTTAGACAAAGTGGCATATGCACAGTGTGCCTTAAAAGAAAACAAAAATTGACACTTGCTTGAAATGTTTAAAGTTCAAAGTCTGTTTTGTGCTTGAACAAGGCCTGGAAACAACATGATATCATATCTCCATTCTTTCTGCCTGATATCAAAAATAGCCTAGTGGCTCTCAAGATAATAAGAATCCAAAAGCAGCCTTTTCAGTAACTTTAACATCAGGGCAGATTATACTATACACTCTGAGTGAAATGCTATGAGGAGCTCAGGTCAAGGATCTCAGGGAACCGACTCATACATGTGTAGGGAAAAAAGATATTTAATAACTGACACTTTACCTCAACGTATAGTAGTGTAGAGACATGTCTCTTTGGTATTCAAAATCACAATCAAATTATGATTGGTAGTAGTAGTTGTCATTTATTGAATACTAGCTATGTACCAGGCACTTTGCCTATATTAATCCTTTTTAATCCTTTTAGAAACTCTGTAAAGCAGTTATTATCCCCTTTTGCAGATGAAGAAACAGTAGTACAGAGATATTAAATAATGTTCTCCTAGGTGCACAGCTATAACTATTGAAGTTGAAATTTGAATTCACATATGTTAGACTTCTTATCTTTTTAAAGATTTTGTCATTGCTTGGTATACAGACTACTGGTCCACCCAAGTTTTCACTGATTCTGATTCCAGGTGTCAGACAAAGATTTTGAGGAAATTTTATTTTAATTTCATACTTTATGGCAGACACTCACTTCTCTGAAATACGTTCTATTTATATTGAGTACATTTCACATTTATACTCTTAATTTAATAGTTTTAATAATTACTATTTAGTAACAAGTATTTTCATTTTATTTGTTTATTATTAATAACCTGCCTGCTTTGAAAACTTATTTCAAATAAGCTTTTAATCTTGAAAAGATACTCTCAAACACCCTGAGCAAGAATGAAATAACAAGTAGAAAAATGAAAACCAGGATTAATTACAGCGAAAACCTAGGCTGAGAGACACTTAATTTTGCACTTCCTTTTAGCCAAGTCAAAAAGGTGGTAGGTGATCTATCTTGTATTAATTGAAAACTTGCCAAGTAGGAAAACAATGATGTCTTATTCTATCAATGTTTTGAAAATTAATAATTTCATAATCAGAATATTTAAGGTAAAAATTGTAAATCTGCCTTTTTTTAGTTTCAATACCACTTTTGAATGTAGGATGAAATTTTTAATTATTGAAACAATATAATATTACCATTTGCCTGGAAAATGTCGAAGGAAAAGAGCCACAAGCCTATCCTCTAAATACAAGTACAGTAATTTCTATATTTCCATTTTTGTTATTTTTCAGGAAGCAAATTTCTATCCATTTTTTTCTACTTGTAAGCATAGTAGGAATGCCTGCTTTCAATAATATTTTTTTTCTATGTTGCTACAAAGTCCTTATTATTTTACTGGTCACATAATATACCATTAAATAGATGTAGCATAATTTCAGTAATCATTTCACTGTGGACAACTGAGATACTTCTTATTTTATAGTACAGATAAGGATTATAATGAATAATTATCTCAATTTTCATATAAATAATTTATAACATTTCCTAAATTACTTTTCACTGCAAATCTCTTATATGCATAAAATAAATTTCTTGAAGGCAAGAACAATATAGTTTTTTCATTTTCTTTTTCCCAAAATCTAGTAGCTTGAAAATATTAAGCACTTTCTCAATAATTTAATGAATATATCATAGGTAGCATCTGTAGCTTGAAAGTGACTGCAATAGAGTCTTTGATATGGTCTTAAGTTGGAAAGTATAAGAACCTATGCCCACTTTCAAAAAAAGAACTTTAAATTTAAATTTGAATGAATAAAATAAGGATCCAAATAGTACTTTGAGAAATTAGAATAGTAAAAGTCTTGGAGGCAGGGTTCCATGTGGGCTGCAGAGTAATCGCCTCCTCCTCCTGCGTCATGCCCCCCACTCTCTCCTTTTTGTCCTGCCATTTGGAGTTTCAAGCACGGAGAGAAGTGATTCTATTGATACTGCACTGAATAAAAATCCATGCAGTAAACATGTGATCCACCCATCTATGGGCAGAAAGGGACCCATCTCTGGTACTGTGTGTAATTGTTGAATGCATCTGTGCGCTCACTTAAAGCCCATCTGTACCCTGCTACCCAAACGTGCTCTCTCCAGTCAAGTCAGGTGCTTGGAGCAGCCGGCTGGGGCTCAGATTGTAGAAAAGCGCCTCTTTTAAACATTAGGAGTAATTTTTTTTTCAATCAACACATGATTACTCAAGATGTATAATCATAACAACTCTAATTCTTTTCAATTTACTATTTAGAACTTTTTTTGTAAAAACTAAAATATATATTAGTGTCTTGGAATAATTGATATTTTTTTCAGCAAAATCAAATCTGCACTATTTATGGATTTTGTACTATAAAACTCTGCAGCCCAGTCACATGGCTTCTTTTCCTAAGCCATCTGTCACAGAGGTCTGGAATTTTATGTGAATGTCGGTTGTGCAGTCTTAACCCATTTTTTTTTTTTATGAAAAATGTCAGCAACTACAGTATTTAGCATTTTACTTTACATTAGTTATTAAACTTGATTACTCTATCTCTGTTTCATTGCTTCAATTACATATGAGCTATGAAGCCAATAATTGTTTTGATATGTTCATGGCAGAATACATTATTATATCATGAAGAGAGAACGTGGCACTGATACGGTTAATATCTCAGATTTTTGTAACTAAGGTTTATTAATGCTGGTATAAAAATGTATTTGATTTTATACAGATGGCATAAGATGTTGTGGTTACTAAGTTATTATCCTGGATAAGCTGTACTGTCAAATTCAGGGCTTAAAACTATCACAGGAGATTAAACTATTTACTAAAAAGGACAGAAAGATATGGCCAAAGCATCTTAGTACAAACATATTAGAAGTGTGTTTACCTCCCATGGATATAATAAAGCATATCTATCTCATAGGCTGAGAGATTGAAAATAGGAACTTTGCAGGTAAAATAAGCAAACAGAAGAGGTGCTTTTATTTTCTAAATCAGGGGCAAGCAGTGAGTAAGCACTGAGCCCAGCTACAGCGGACCATACTGCAATGGCAGCTGTTGGGGTGGGGGTGGGGATGGTGGGAGGTGAGGGCACAGTGTAAATGTGGAGTTAAAATAAATCCCCTGGGAAGTAACTGGCTACCACATGCATTAAGGATTTTGCTAACGTTCAAAGAGGACTTCTGCTTTGCCAGCCAAAAGAAAAAAGAGTGAACAAGTTGTCCAGAAGTTAAATGTGAGTTGATAATGATGGTGACAATACCAGAAAGGTATTCATTTGACTCACTTAGGAAAATGACAATCATGTTCTTCCCAAATCTTGAGAGCTATTGCCTGGCAATATTCACAATTTATGATGCCATGGCATGTACCCTGCAAAATATCCAGAGCACCTGGGCACATAAAGCTAAAAACAAACAAACAAAAAACTCCACAAATCTTAGCCAAAGGTATCCCAAAAATAAATTTTGTGAGAATTAGTTTTAAGTCTCATACTACATATCTAGAAAATAATCACCTTTATTCTGAAGTTTTCACTGTAAAAGTTAAACTCTGAACAGTCACGCTGGCAGTTGCTACCTAAAGGCCCCCAGAGTGAATTATGGTTTGTACATCTGCCTCCCCTAACCTGTCCCCCACAATTTAATGAAGCTTTTCTGGTTCAAATAACCCAGGATAAAATGTTGCTTTCGTATTGATCTAATATTCCAATAAAAATTCTCTTCCGGCTGGTTATTTTTATGTATTTCTCATGTTAGATTAATATTGTGATTTGGAGGAAAGGTGAAGTAGTATTGTGCCTTTTTAAAAGCTCAAGTATTAATGCTTGAAATGATGAATTGGGAGTGATGATTCTGCAAAGTAGGAAAGAAGATTTAAAGCTAAACTTAAAAATGTGTATAACAGGTTTAGCTAATACATTTAGTACTCAGAACATCTTATTTATTTTAGGCTTACTTTGTTTAAACCTAGAAACAAGAAGCTCACTAATGGGACTGCTCTTAAAAGTCTGCCTAAGAGTTGAACATTAACCAAAGCAAGTCAGAAAGCTAGATTTAAAATCAGATATACTTACATAAAAGCTTGCATTTAAAATTATCCTTTAAAAGCCCCACATGGCTAGGCTATAACTGCAAACTGCTTAAATGTTTTTCTGTTTCCTATTGTATACCAGGGAGCCGAGATAGAAGTGGATGAAAATGGCACATTGGACTTAAGCATGAAAAAAAATCGAATCCTGGACAAAGCTGCACCCCTAACTTCCTCTAACACTTCTATTTCAACTCCTTCCTCTTCCCCATTCAAAACAAGCAGCATTTTGGTCAATGCAGCATTCTATCAGGCTTTCTGTGACCAAGAGGGCTGGGATACTCCTATCAACTATAGCAAAACTCATGGGAAGACAGAGGAGGAGAAAGAGGTATTGTTTCCATATGTCAATAAGTTTAAGAGAATGGTTGGATAGTATTATTAGCTTTTTCCTCTCAAACTTTTTTACATTCCTGTTTAGATAATACATTGTTCTGTACCTTGTTTTAGATTCTGGTAAAGTAATCATTTTAGATTTCAGAAGAAATTTATAAATGCATCCAGCTTTTCCTATCACTTGCCTAAAATGATATGTTATTATAGTGAATTTTATCCCCATATGGCTGTAATTATGTGCACTGCATGAGAGATTATATGATATATCCCTTTAGATACAGCTGCCTTAAGGGGCAATGTATCATTCAACACTGAAATGCCAGCTTAGGAATTCTTTCTGAACCAGAGGATAGAAGATGAAATCAATTCAGGGATAAATAGGAATCACATCAAATTTATTTACTGAATTTTGTGAAGGAATTGTGTTAGCATAACTGTATAGTCAGCCTTCCTTATCCCTGGGCATGTGCTGTGTAGTAAACTTACAGTGGTTGCATCTGTACTGAAGATGTACAGACTTTTTTTCTTGTCATTATTTCCTAAATGATATGTATAACAACTATTTATACAGCATTTACATTGTATTAGGTATTATAAGTAATCTAGAGGTGATTTAAAGTATATGGGAGGATGTATGTAGGTTATATGCAAATGCTACACCATTCTATATAAGGGACTTGAGCATCCATGGACTTTGGTATCTGAGGGGGTCCTAGAACCAGTATCCTATGGATACTGAGGGACGACTGTGTACAGTCATTGTCTGAGGTATTGGATCACAAATGTTGGATGTCTGAATTATATCAATTCCAAAATCAAGAAAATGCATTTGTGTATTTGGTTATCTTCAAGGTGGTTTCACTCCTAAAAGCCAGATGTTGTGACTGCAGGAATTCATGTAGCCTTCATCTCCATAGTTTGAGCCACCTGGCTTGGCCTGATTAGCATGACTTAGTGTCATTCAAAAGAATTCATAGCCAGAACCCTCTGTAGTTTAGGCTCTATATCACTGCAAATGCGACCCGAATTATTACAGTAAATGATTCTGTTTCACTGTTTGGCAGAGAAGTTACTGATACTTGCTGGTTTGCATGTTTAAAGAACTGAAATGAACATTCTTTTTGGAAGGGTGCGCCACCTTTTTCAGCTTTTTGAAGTTCAGGGACTTTGGGGGGTAGGGGAGAGACTAATTTGATTTTATCATATGCCTTAACATCTCAGAGCATAAGTTGACAGTAGTGATCACAGTATTGGATTGTTTTCAGTCCCCTTCTGCCCCTTGCTCCCTCCCTGCCACTTTTTCTTCCTGCCCTGAGCACATTTTCACTGGTGTGTCTATATGTCCAGGCAGTAAGATAGGCCCTGTGGATGCAGCACCAAAGAGGACATGCTTCCACCACATGTGTGCTCAGTCTGGTAGGAGGACTGACAAATAACCAGACACACTGACAAATGGAGTAACGTGAACAGGCACAGAATGTAGAAAGGAAGAAATGCCGTGGTTGGGGTCAAGTTCCTGGAGGAGTGGCCCCAGGACCTCAGGCAAGCTCTCTGTCACCATCACACACACCTTTGCAGAAAAGGGAAAAGGAAATTTATACCACAGCAGCTTCTGATTAGATTCTGTCCTACTGGTCCTAGTCATTTTATTCTGCTTGGCTTTTTAAAATTCACCTAAAGTATTGAGGAATGGTCTTAATTAATCTATCATAAAACTATTTTAGAAGAACAGTTTCTTAAACTATGTTTGACTTTAATAAGTATAAAACTGACACTTGCAAAGTATAAAGGCTGGTTTGCCTTAAGCGATGACCACAAACTGGCAAACATGTGTTCCTTCCCTCCACATTGCCACTGCCGCCTTGCTACTTCAGGCTTGTGTAAAAGAACAGAAGTTACACCTGGCTTCCATCTATTTTTATAATCCAAAAATCTGGTGATAGTCACATTAATTGGTCGAACACAATCACGATGTGATCATAGTGTTGATTCAATCCCATTCTATACAAGTCAGCCTTAGAAAAGGGAGGTTTACCCTCCAGTTCACGAGACTGCTTAGTCTCCAGCTGATCAGATTGTGGTACAGCCCACCCTGCACCACTAACGGAGAACCGACTCCTCTTTACAAGATCTGTTGATGGGGTTCAGTAAAAGTCATATGAACAACAGTGCTTTACAAGGTAAGCATGCCTGCATCCTTATTCTTAGATGATTCCTACTAGGGTAAGATCCACTGTGTTTCAGAGCATCTCAAGGTCATCTGCAGGGTAAGACTTAGGCTTCCTGTCCTCGTTCTTGCTATAAGAGGGCCATGGTCAATGTTCAACAGAAATCTTCTTACTATTCATTCAAATGCAGAATCAGACATACAAATCTAGTCCTGAGATATAATGAAGCAAATCTGAGAAAAGTTGCTCTCATTTCCATTTAGAGTTTTGTGTCGTTTGGCATTGGCTATAATTTTTTGCCCTCAGCAGCAATGTCAAATTGCTTCTCCTTTATTCTGAGAGACTCCTCCCATTTGGGGGTCTAGTTTGTATACCCAGGCCCTCCTTGGCTATACTTCTTATCACTCAGCCAGAAATTGAAGTCTTGTAATAAATATTTTAACTTTACTTTCCAATCTCACTTTTCGCATAATTTAAAAAAAACATCTGGATTCACCTGGGCGGATTTATGGATCCAACTGGAGTATGTTCTTATCTAATGCTTATATGTCTGTGACTATGTTTTATTTCTCAGCAAATTTATGGGGAAAAAAATGGATTGGTTTAGATTAGATTTCTGCTCTTTTCAGAATGGCTTACTTCACGTGTGATAGTACAGACTTTCGCTGCTCCTATTGGCAACCTAAGTATTCTGAAATCTGAACTTAGAAACTATGTAGAAGTTCAATGTTATCAAAAATAACAAAGATAAATTTGAAGATGCTAAGTGAGTTCTTAGAGTCAAAGTGCTTGCCCTAGGTTTGAGTTGAAAAAGATTTTTTAAGCTTATTGTCAGTTATCTGAATATGGGTGACTCCTTGCTAGGGAAGCTACAGCCAGTGAGGACACACATAAGAATGCTTTTAAAATACTGTTACTCCTGAGTACACTTTCTCACCTTTTGTTCTTTATTCTATCATCTGTGCCAAGGTAGCCTACTAATAGAGAGTATTTTTCATATCTTGTTCTGAATGTTAAAACAGAAATGTAATACTTGATAGGTATTATTTTGAAAAAAGTAGATTGTGTTTATTGTCCTCACCACAAAGATAGCAGAGGGCTATCGCATCCAGTAAGAATAAAGATAAGGGATCTTTATAGAAAGTGTCTCGTTATCCTAACAATCATCATCAACGTTTTTAGAGGAGAAAATTGAGCCTGGGCCTGGCATTCCCTAAAGAGGAGAAAAAGAAGGGAGGAAAAAAGAGAAATATAAAATAAAAAAATACACCCCTAAATGGAGATGACTAGGAAATACTGAGAAAAATTAGAAAGGAAAGAGAAAATGAGAATAATGAGAAATGGTATGTGGCAAGGTGGGTGGAGGCAACCGTGGTCTACAATGCTTTTATGACAGTAGGATCTAGATCTACAGGATATGACCAAGGATTTGTCCATGCTTGTCATTTCCGGTGAGATTTACTGGGATGGTTGGACACAGCCTAGAAGACTGGCTTGTAATCTGTTCTTGCTTCCACAACCAAATCCTTCCTTTTGCCACCTCTGCATCATCCCCTCACCACCCCTCCCCCTGCATCTCACACACACACACACACACACACACACACGCACACACACACACACACACACACACACACAGAAATTGAGTGATTACTTCTAATTCATTGTCATCTAGCTCATATGCACAACAGTTGCTTAATTTGGGTGGTAATTTTCAGAAAATATTGTCTGTCTTTCTCAGTGAAATAGCCTGTCCAGATGCCCCCTAAAAAAATCCTGAATCTGGAAAAAACTCAAAATATCTCAAAAGGAAAATACTGAGAAATAACTAGGGCTGTCAGTTTCATTCAACTGTCAGTTCTCCAAAGATTTCAGGGCTTAAAATGTTAAAAATGCCAGATGCTATTATCTGTTATTCATGTTACCATTATGTTCTGATCTTTACTGAAACCAATATAAACTTCCATCTGTACATTAAAGGAATTTTATTGTATCCATATACTCTCTAAACACATACATATATGTCACATTCTTCTTTACATATTCATAAGATGAAATTATTATCTTCAAAATGATACTTTAAATTTTGAAAAATATTCTCGTAAAGGATACTAGCTTGTTTTTTACTAGGTGCTATTTAAGAATGTATCTGATATAAAATATTTCTATAACAAAGTTAAAAATTCTCTTAGTGATGGTCACCTGCATTTTAATACATATGCTTGCTACAAGATTTGAGGGTGGTATGTTAAGCAAGAAAAAGGGAACAAGACAATTCATAATGCAATTGCATACCTAAAAGTGTAAAGTTTTTTTAAAAAGTTACAAAATACTTGAAAGATAATAGCCAATGAAATTACCTTATTTAAACATTACCACAAATTAATATGCCAAATTAAATACAATATATTCTGTAAGCATTATATTTGTATGTATTTTAGTTGAATAATAAACTTTCATAATTGATAATTATTTTCAAATTCTCCTATTACCTTGCTTTCCATAATGTATAGATTCAGCACTCAAACAACAGCTGATAACCTTTATATGTTCATCTATAAATGTGCAGACTTTCTTAGGGATATTTTATTCTGAACTTTATAATAAACAAATCATTGAATGTTTTTGTTATTTTACTGTATGCCATTTTTGTGAAAAATTTAGCATCTAAACAGAAAAACAAAGATTGTTCCACACCAAGACTTAATATTGAATTTAGCATTTGTACCTACTTTCCAAAAACCAAGACACTTATGAATTACAGTGGAAAATACTACCCAGGTTGAATCCACATAACACTGAATGTAACGGATGGTGGTATTATTAGATTTAAGTTCTTATATTTGGAAATTTCTTCACTTTAGGCTTTTCCACAGTAAAGCTTGAAAAGTATAAGTATCATTCATCTAGTTTGCTACAGACTCCATGGAAGCAGACATTAAAATAGCGCTTCTCTTTTTATCTTAGTAGGCAACTATTATCAAGCACCCATTTCTCTGTTTTTAAATGATATATTATTAACTGCTACTATTTTCAAACACTTATCAATAAAATAAAATGGAATACTTAGCGCTATAAATAGTATGAAGAAAGAAATTGTACCAAAGTAGGTTTTAATAATTTAGTCTGAAGGTAATGTTCCTTGAGATAGTTTATTAATGTGTTTACCATTGTATGGTCTTGTGTAAAATAGTTGATTGAATTGTTATCTAAGTGATTAATGAAAGAAATTACATTTGCCTTAATGACTGAGATCAAGGTTTAAAATTTTTTTTTGGTTGGAATAATTCAGAGATTTTGTTTTCCCATTGTTTTTGAGTGTAGACTCAGGATTATTATAATTATATTTTGCCATTGCATTTTTATTTTAATTTGATTTAAATAAGATTTACCTTGAAAAATTCAAAATAGTTTTATCACCTTAAATAGATTACTACTTTTGAGAATTAGAATAGTTTTTCATATTAGTTAATCTCATTTTAATATTAAATCCAGAAAGTATTATATTTACTAGATTTAAACTTAATGATAAACTAATTATGTGATTATCAAAATCCATCATTAATATTCTGTAAGATAATATTTCAGAGGGTAAATAAATTATTTGAAAGGATTAATGAGTCTTCCTTATGAAATCAAGATCAGTATTAAGCTTAAAAGAAGGCCATGAAAATTAGTGATAATCCAACAAGAAATTTCATCCAGTAAGTAAAAGCATTACAAGATACCAATTTAGCAAAAGAGGTAACTTAAGAAATGCAGGAAGAGAAGTAAGAATAAAAGCAATTACCTACAAAAATCAAATTAAATGCTTAAATATTGAATACCCAGTTATTACTTATTGAAACAAAAATATTAAATCTTAATTATTTGTATATTAGAAAGGACATTCTGTTGATATAAATTTACTTCCTTGTGTATTTAAAAATTTGTGTGATTTAGTTTTGCAATATTTCTTTGTTTTGCCAATGACTGCTGTGTACATAAAGAACTAGTCCTATTTTCTCTAGGAAATATTCATTATATTATAAAGCCTGAACTATATCAAAACATTAACTTAATTATATAACTCAAGAAATGCCTCTGTAGTTACATTTGCCAAAATGTGAAATTTTTAAGTGTTCCCATGTATTATAATTTCTCATTCTTCACTGAAGACAAATGTCCATAATGATCAAGATTTATCTGTATAGTCATTATCTTATTTATTTGTATACAAATTCTAGGAGGAATTTCAGCTAAGTCTTTAAGCCAAAATTCAAGTTTGACACTGATGACTTCAAACGCATCTTTCTAGGATTCCCTAATGACTTCTATGCTTCTGTATTTTTTTCTCCAGAAAGACCCAGTGAGCTCTCTAGAAAATTTAGAAGAAAAGAAGTTTCCTGGAGAGGCCTCCATACCAAGCCCTAAACCCAAGCTCCATGCAAGAGATCTCAAAAAAGAATTAATCACGTAAGTGATTCAAAATGGCATACTCTATGAGATTCTGGAAATAAGAGACTTAAGTTCATAATTTTGAGTAATAACATCTTGGCTTATGTAACTAACTTAAGAAATGTTTTAGGGCAATTTCAACCAGTCAATTGTTAAATATTCTATATATATCTAAACTGTTGCTCAGAACTAAGAGGCTTATGAAAAAAAATGTACATGGCACGATCTCATGCTAAGAGAATTGAAAGTCTAATTGATTTAAAAAACAAAGAAACAATATAAAACAATTAGAAATGTTTATGTTTTGATCAGAAATTCTTAATCTGAGATCCAGATTATCTAGATCAGAGCTTTGGGAAGTTTATAAACCTTTTCAAACTTAATGCAAATTGCTATTTGGGTAAAAGAGTTCATGGTTTTCATCACATTCTGAGTCATGGGTTCTGTGATTCAGAAGAGTTTACAGACCAGAGCAGTAAGTATTAGTTAAGACTACAGCAGAGTTCTGAGTGGGAGGGTAAGACACCCCGAGCAGGGTCACGGCTTTCTGGAACAGAAGGCCATGAGCTGAGCCCTGAACACCAGCCAGACCTGGAGAGAATGCAGACACAGAATCCAGCAGGATGGACGAGGGCCCTCAGAAGAGTGGCCTGGTGGCAGGTTTCGCATGAACAAGCCATATAGTGTTTGAGCAGAAAAGCAAACTGAGTATGTAGCATTTTAAGGAGAGCAGTGTGTAGACTTATGTTGAGACTGGATTCATCGGGGACTGTCTGGAATCAGGAAGATCATCTAAAATGTTGCTGTAGAGATTTAGTCGACATGTAGACGGAGGAAGTATAGAAAGAAAAGGGTAGAGTGGTCAACACAAAATTAGACGACCCACATTTCGCTGGAACCTGAGACAGAAAGAAAAAAAGAAAACACAAAGAATACAGAAATGAGGCCACTGAGAGGAAGAGAAATAAGAAAAATGATTGTCCTAGAAGCTATAAACTGAAAAATCCCAAAACTGGGCTTTGATTTTATCAGATACTACTGGACGTTCATGGAGGTGAAATTAGAAATCTGGACAAATCTTTGGAAGAGTCTGATGAATGAATAATGGAGGCCATCAGCAGGTGGGACATGGAGGCAGAGAAGGAGATTCAGAGCATAGTGTATACAGCTCAGGTGGTGCCTCCAAATGACTGCAGTGGTAACAACTAGGATTGTGAACTTTACCCACACAGAAACTCACACGTTCTTATTTTTTAACCCTGAAGATCTCTGACTATGTGTTGTTAGAAGTCAGAATGTGAGTCATACAGCTTCCTTGTGGATATGAGTTCATCTGGGCTATCGCCAGGACAGACGCCCTGAAATTCGCCACTTTAGCTTCCAGTTATGGTTCAGGGGAGGTAGAGATACAAAGATAGACATTAATTAGGGGAGGAGGAGGAAGAGAGGGAGGGAGAGGAGGAGGGCATTTCAGATCAAGACAAGGCAAAAACCTTGGCTTTTTTTGCATTTATATCTTCATCAGGTAGTATAGTCTTGGCTGGGCTGTGTTTGAGTGAGTGAGTGAGTGAGTGAGTGAGTGAGTGAGTGAGTGAGTGAGTGAATGAGTGAGTGAGAGAGATGCAGGAAATATTTTCCATGTGTAAGTGATGAAATATTAAGGTATATTTATACCCAAGTATATTTAAAGCTGCCAAGTAATGAAGATTTCTAGCAAAGAGTGACCCTTCACTTAGGCAGCAGTGTCTATACTGCTTTTCTGTATCCTTCTGCATAAAAATATTTAAATTTTTCCAATAAAAATTGTTTTAAAATTCTCTCCTGTTTCAGCTTCTACCCAACCCCCCTCTCTTCTTTTATAGAAAAACTCAAGAAAATTGTCACTACTGTGAGATTCACTTTCTCTCCTGAATCTTTCCCAGACAGACTTTCACTCATTGCTCTCGCAAAACTATTCTTAAGTTCTCCAGGGAACCCCCATCTGGATGCTGGTTCTTTGTCCTCTCGTTCCTACTTGGGGCATAATGTGACAGAGCTAATGACTTCCTCCTTCTCAATTTATTTTCTACACTTGGCTTATAGGACAACACACCTGAGGACGCTTTTCCCTCCTCACCTCTACCCCTTCACAGGCTCCTTATGCAGTCTCTGGAGATGGAAATACCTCAGAGCTCAGCCTGGAACCTCTTCTCTCCTGTCTATCCTTTTCTCCCTTCTTGGTGTTAGAACCATCTCAACACCGAGGACTCCCAGGCTGACATCACCAGCTGGGACCACCAGACCCACTTCCAACAGCTCACATATGTTGATGAGCCAGCTCTTCTCTTCCTCCAGGATTCTCCATCTCCACCAGCACTCTCTGCTCTGTGCTTTTCTCCTAAGGCCCAAGGGCCTTACAGTTAGTTGCTCTTCCCTCTGCCAGAGTGCTCATCCCACAGATATCCGTAGGATGTGATCTTCTCCCTCAGCTCCTCTCTCAACTGTCACTTAGCTGAGAGGTCTTCATGGCTACTGTAGTCCCCTCTCCCATCCCCTGATATCCACCTCCCATTTTCCAGATCTTTTCTCCTTCAGCGTTTATCACTAGCTAATGTAGTTAAATACTTTGCTTCATTCATATTCTCTTTTGAATAGAATATTCCCCCACTAGAACAGAGGCCCTAGGAAGACAGGGTTGTTCTTCTTCCATCTGTTTTGTTCTGTTCTATGTCCACACCATTCGTACTTATTTACTGTGCTGACTCTTATTTCCTCAACTACACGGACAGTGACTTAGGATCTGTGAACGCATACCAATTGCTGTTGCCAAATACAAGAGTCTTGCATATAGGAGGTGTTCTGTAAAATTATTTGTAGTACAACATCAATTTACTTTATTGACATGTGAGCAATATTTGAATAACCATTGACTTTGCATTCTTTAAGGATTGCAGTGATAAACATTATTGACTCAAATACCATGTTCCCTTCTTAGTTTAATATTCACCTGAAGCTTGGAGGGCTGAAACAACATAATGAATGGGACCAAAAAAACTAGAATTTCAATTTCACTGAATATTGTTTCTTCCTAAGAGGTGACTTAAGTCGGCCATGTATTTATTTCCTTCTGTAACTACTATTCAAAATTTTAAATCTTATCATGGATTTCACTTCTACATACTATTTTTAATATCTCAAAAACATTTTTTGAAGATAGATTTTTGAAAATTGACAAAGTCCTTATGAATTAAATGTATGTAAAAGATTGATAATTAACTTGCATTACCATTTCAAAAATGAAAATGAAGTGTGATTATTTTGTAATGGATCATTATTATTGTATTTAAAAGTAAATACAAAAGAGGAAGGGTTCTAAAAATATTTAACAATTTTTGGAATATATTCATGAATTTCTAGGACATTAATTCTCTGGAGACCTCATGGTTCTCACTTCATTTTACAAACAGCAAAGTGATTCAGGGATGTTACCTATGTGTACACTGGTTTTGTGAGAGCCTCTCTACAGTTTCACCCTGTCCTTATGTTTTGTTTTGTTCTAACAGATAAATGTACCTTAATTGCTTACCAAAAAATTTTGGTTGAAATAAAATTTTTTGATATCGATTAGCATAAATTTGCTTAAATTTGAATGTCACTTACTCAGGGAACTAGCTAGTTTCCTTTCTCTATGATTCTTTCTCTTTGATACTTTCTTTTGCAAACCTTCCCAGAATATATTACCCAACTGGTACTGGCACATGTTATTGGGTAAAATTTTCATCAGAGATTTGTAATTAAACCTGAAACAGAATCGGAAACAGAAGCTTTTCTCACCACACCACCACCCCAATCCTTTCTTTATTGCTTGACCTCTCTATACCATCAAACCTAAAAAATAATAATAATTAGCTGATAATTAAGTGCATAGTGTATTATTACATTTTCTAAGTAATTTGTAAGAGATTAGTTGAAAAATTATTAACACTTCTTGCCTTTCCTGGTTGTATTAATAGGAGTAGTAACTAAAAATAAAATAAGAAATAAAATACAGTAAATGCAATGCTGTTTTGAACACTAGATGGCCATGTGTTTCCAAAATAAGTATTAGGAATTACACCCCGTCTCTCACCCTCTGATATTTCAACTGTATAATGTTCAGAAAAGATCGTTCCTCCATTTAGTGGATGAATAGCATTAGTAAGATTATTCAGCTCAAATGTTAGCTATTGTTCATTTTTTATTTACTTGTTTACATATATTTATAGCTAGCTCACAGGGAGAAAAAAATACTTGGAAGGTGTCATTTTAGAAAATCTTGGATGTTGTCACTCTCCCCTTAAATGTCACTTCAAAAGGGTAAATTGTGTATTTTACACATATGTGGATAAACCTTCACTTTACGCAAGATGTCAGAGAAACCAGAAGCATGGATGACATAGAGGAAGCTCTTACTATTAACAACACCACAAGTAGCACTGAGTAGGCTGGATTCAATCTGCTTACTTCAAATTAGTGACTTTGAATAATATCAAAGGACAATAAAGGACTGAGAAACCTAGGAACCTATTGACTACAGATGTAAAAATGCTCAGGATAATGATCCTACATTATTTTAAAAACACACATAAAATGCACAGAATGTGACCAGCTTCTGAGATAAAATGGCACAGATTCTGGTCTTCAGCAAATATCCTGGAGAACCTATTGTTTGTTTAGGGTGTTAATCAGCAATTGTCTTTGGGTTCAAGCTTTGGATAAAACTGATAGCAAGCTTTTTAATAAACTTCTTATCTACTTCTGAAGTGTCAGCAACTTTCCCACCTAAAATATTAGTTTACATTTCAGTCATATGTAGTATTTTCAAAGATTTTCTTCTTTTCCAGACATTTTCTAAAATATTTATGAAGTTATTATGTTGCCTGTCTCTTAAAAGTTCACAAAAATTTGAACTCTGTTGTATAATGGGTGGTGGTATTGTTAAGAGCCACTCTCATTATAAAGCATGGGCTTATGATATTTATTTTTTATAACACATACTTTCAAAGAAATAAAACACCGTTGATTGTTGACTTGCAACATCACTAAGACATATATTTTATGTTTTCTTTTCCTACATCATGTGAATTGAACTGGGTATGATGCTGAGAGCTAGCGACTTAAGATCATCCTACTTTTCTTTTAGCTGGTCTACTGGTAGCATAAATCCTAAATTCAGTAGCTTCTGAATAACCTATACTGTGTTAACTGATCTTGAAAAGAGAAGCTACCTTGTAACAAATCAAAAAGAGCTAATGACTCCATGAAATGTACTTGACTCTAATCATACATGTTTTTATTGACCCAGCTGTCCAACACCGGGATGTGATGGAAGTGGCCACGTCACAGGAAACTATGCTTCCCATCGCAGGTACCTAATGACTTGGTGTGCAGCCAGCTTTTCATTATCGTATTCCAATTTAAATACTATTCTTCCCCATTCTAGAAAGGTATTATCTGGATCAGGAATTGGAGAGAGAATGGGTTTCGGTTTCTTTGGTTTTTCAGAAATAAAGCTGTTAAATCTTCAGTCTTTTCACGTATATGGTATAAAAATCATGATTTTTGGTCAAGACTAGTTTCCTGATCCTGTACTCCAGGTTGCAAACCAAACTTAGAGTTTCTGTCAGGGTTTTTGTTGTGTCCAACTTTAGTACTCAAGTAAAACAAAGGTAACACAACAATGACTGGAGTTGACCATTTACTCTGTAGATGTTGTAACCTCAGCCCTGGGCAAATAACAAGTCAATGCTTAGAGAGGTTAAACAATGACACTTACCTTCTTCATATTCATCGATGTGATTTGTTTTCCCTTTTGGTGCTGATTTAAACTTTAGGCCATCATCTCCTGCAATAGCAATAAACTCCTCATCAGTAATGATTGAATCACTGAGTTCTAGAACTGGTGAGTCTTATTGGATTAAGGCCCTTCATTTAATAAATAGTGAGCCCCAGTCTAGGAGAAATAATTGAGGTGCCCATGAGCCCAGACTGATTAGAGAATCAAAGCTGGATTCAAACTCTGCTATTTCATCCCTAATCCCCAGTCACCGGAAAATTTAAGGTGTTCACAGACTCGGGATGCCATTTAAATTGGATTTGTAATATGTCAGTGTTCTGTATTTTGTTTTTGTTTTTCTCATCCCTCTTTAGTGTTTCTGGATGTCCTTTAGCAGATAAGACTCTTAAATCCCTCATGGCTGCTAACTCTCAGGAGCTAAAGTAAGTGTGGGAAGAATGACTTCCTTGCCCTCATTCACCATGTGGGGAACCGTGTTGGGACTCTCCTCATTTGGAACCTGTCGCTAGCAAATAGTAAATCATTTCTTACTAAGTTATGACCAACATACTCTTTCACCAAAAAGTTCAAACAACTAAAACCAAATCACTGTTAGTTAATTAATGACCTTACTTGGGGATTTTGTTTTCGCAGTCATTTTTAAAGCAATGATGTAATAGTTCAACAAAATATTTTTTCTATTAATTTCAGAATTTATATAATAAATCAGACCTATGAAGGTGGGCAAACCACTTTTGTAATCTGATTTTAAGAAAGTTGCGTATTATTTCTTAAATCTTCTTTATTCTAAATTTCTCACTTATTTTTATATCTTGTTATATTACATATAGAATAAAAAGTTATAATCTCCCTTATATCCTTTAAAATTATAATTGAACATATATTTTAAAAAGATAAAGGAGTAACCTTAAACAAAATTAATAAAATTTATTTGCAAATAACATTTGAGGGAAAATTAGTGTTACTAAGTCTAGTGATAAAACATTATTTGTGTAAACAGTAGAATCAACATTTGGTGTCTAAATCACTGGTAAATTTTCAGATAAATTTTTAAATATTTAGTTAGTATTTCCATTTTCTAATTTATTTAAATATTTATCAAAAAATTACAAAAATAAATTTATGAAAAAATATCAAAAATTAGAGTTTTAGTACCAGAAATAGTAAAGGGAACAATGAAATATACAACTTTTTTTTCTCATTTTCAAAGTGTGAAGCACATTGATTTTGTCAGCATAGATTTTACAAATCTATATTGGCTGCCACTTTTCCAGACTAAAATATAAGAATGCTAAGTAAAGATTAATATTTAACAGACTGAAAACAGAAAAGTTCCAGGCATATTTACTCAATCTTATTTAATCTTAATTGCTCAATACTTATTCAATCCTACTCAATTGCTCCAAACTTCTACTTTGCTATATCTTAATAATAATTATCAGTTCTCTTAAGTACTTTCCCTAAACATTATATCTAGGAATAAATGTTGATAATAAATTGAAAACATGTGTATTGATAGGTCCTCTTGCAATCTTCAGCATTTGTGTGTTTTACACAGTCACCTAACAAGTAACAGCTTTAGATCTTTTCCATACATAGAAGAAAAAGAGACATTTCATTGATCTTTTCTTTAGATTCGAGAATTCCAAAACAGAGTTACTGGACACCGATTTTTCCATAATTAGGATATGCTAGTAAACCACTATTTTACTACAAATGTTGATAGTAAAACT
This sequence comes from Cynopterus sphinx, assembly GCA_030015415.1. Classification (NCBI taxonomy): domain Eukaryota; kingdom Metazoa; phylum Chordata; class Mammalia; order Chiroptera; family Pteropodidae; genus Cynopterus; species Cynopterus sphinx. The sequence continues at coordinate 35,446,216 of CM057389.1, read as the reverse complement.
AGCATTCAGCCTTTCTTATAATATGGAATACATATTACATCTGAAAATTGACTAAAGCCTCGGGGCAGGTTTCTCTGGTTAGCTTAAAGAGATATATGCTGATTTTATATTTCCTTTGAAAAAAAGTATTTACTCCTATTTTCTGCCTCAGGCTTGAATATAAAAGCATTTCCATGACAGTTCAGTGAGGGTTGAGTTTAAGAAAAAAGATACCATTCACATTTTCATTATTATTTTGAATTATTATTTTTTCAAACTCTTGTTTGGATAGAAATCTGAACCAGGTTGAGCATACAACTGAAATAATAACAAAGATAATTTCTACAAGAACCTTCAGAAGAGGAAACATTTTACAACAGCTTCTTTGTTTTGATTAATATTTAGGATTTTTAAAAAAGGGAACAAAAGAGTAAGAGTCTGTTTAAATCGCTGTATTCATGTGTAATTTGAAATTATTTCTAATCAGCATTCCAAGTAGGATTGGATTTTTCCTCCTCTTTACTCCTCCTCATTCCAAATTTAATGGTTGATTGTCAATAATAGTCATTGGTAGATTTTCCAAGAGGCCATTTAAGTTGGGCCATGAGGCAGAACAGACCAGGTACATATGACTTGGGTTCTAATGTACCAAGTCTCTGGAATTCACCTATACCACTGCTCATCTGATTTTAATGGATTATCATGGTAGTGGAGCATGGCAAAGAAAATAAATTGTGCACAAAAACAATTTGGAAAACTATTTTTCTTAAATAAAAGATAAGAACTTTATATGATGTAGACAGAAGTTATGGGCCAAAATTCTGCTACCTTCCAAAATAAGGTTAAAAAAAAAAAAGAATGCCGGATAACAACTAATACTTTGTCTACCAAGCATCACACAGTAGCTACATATCTTAAATTTTCTTTGAAAATGGATTGTTAGCAATAATCTCATTTAAGCAAAAAAAAGCCCCACAAAAAGCAACTCAATCCATTTTGTTCTATTTGAATGTGTCATGACCCCCCTCCCTCCACTACAACCACTAGGCCTCTGCTCTGTTCCTGTGTTTTCCAGGTGTCCAACCCCAGGGTGTGATGGTTCAGGGCATGTGACTGGAAACTATGCTTCCCACAGAAGGTAGGATGGATCTCATTTCTGAAAAATGAAATCTGTGTCTGCAGCAGGAGACACAGAGATCACATGGTTTTGTTTTATTCTCTGTTGGGAACGTATTTTAGTTTGTCCGGCTGCCCTCGTGCCAGGAAAGGTGGTGTCAAAATGACTCCTACGAAGGAAGAAAAAGAAGACCCTGAACTAAAGTAAGTGCAGCAGTTGAGGCAGCAGCCTCCGGGTCAGTAGCTTATTGGTCAGATGATCGAGGGCTTGGTTCACATGTGACTGAGCACTGATTGCATTTCAGGGGAGGTGTACCCTAGCAAATGCAAGGACACTTGAAGCAGCAGTCAGTATTTGGAGGTTCAAGAGAAAATTCCCATTCCTAACTATGTTTCCATAGTTCTTAGATAATGTAAAAGAAAAAGGAGGAAGATCATATTTTTTCCAATTGTTTTCAAGGAAAGTTGCATCGAGGAAGCACTATAGAACAACAAATTGGCAGCATTTTTTCCCCTGAAATTTTAAGTTTTCTGAAGGTGAAATTTTATCAAAGTTAAATTCCCTTCTTTGAGACAAATACTACCAAGTCTTGGATGTTATATGTAGATATCGATGTAGAAATTTAAATTGCTCATTCTACAGCATTTCTAAGTACAACATTTAGACAATTTGAAAACCAAAATGCTGGGGTTTTTTAGCAATGTGCTATGTAACATAGGGCAAGACAGTTAATATTTTATACCCTTGGTCTTTGGAGGCAGTCTGACACACTGCTCACCTGGTAGGCTAAGGCTAAAAATGGTGGGCATGAACTTGACTCCACTTCTTGTAAAATGGATGGAAAGTTACCTAAGCTTGATAAGTCTCACTTTCTCCACCTATAAAATGGGATAATAACACTCTTTGTTCCATAAATTTTCAGTGAAGATTATAAGAGATAATGCATGAAAATTGCTTAGTTCAGTGCAGTGGACCATCACTACTGTTAGTACAATGCTATTTTGCTAATTGTGGTGGCATCTTTTAAAACTCTATAATTTCACCATTTGCCTTCTGGATAGTATGGGATCACCACTGTCTTCTTATTCACTCAGTTACTGCACTTTATGTTAGTTATCCAGTCTCTTCCAGCTGGTAATGTCTCTGCTGTCTCTCTAGATGTCCTGTGATAGGTTGTGACGGCCAAGGTCACATATCAGGTAAATACACATCCCATCGCACAGCTTCTGGCTGTCCCCTGGCTGCCAAGAGACAGAAGGAGAATCCTCTCAATGGGGCTCCCCTCTCCTGGAAACTGAACAAACAAGAACTACCACACTGTCCCTTGCCAGGCTGCAATGGGCTGGGGCATGTAAATAATGTTTTTGTCACCCACAGAAGGTAACATTTGTTCTCTTTTTGTTGTGTTGTTGTTGTGATCGTTTTTCACTTGGTTTGCATTGTGTGTGGCGGGGGGGCACCCTCCTCAAGGTCATAAATTACAGCACTTTAGATATTATAACAACATCTTGCCAGTCAGACATTTGACTAGTTTGAAGAATAAAAACTATTTTCTCTATTTCTGAAAATTCACTTACAATTTTCAAGTGTTGTAGAAAATGTGCATTTGTTTTCTATATTCTAAAATATTGCTTATGCTGCCATTTTTTAATGGTTCAGTCTTTTAATGGTCCACTTCAGTTCCAAGTGGTATATCTACTCTATTATGTACTGTAATTATAAACTTTCACTTTATATATTTATGTCATTCCCTTCCTCTTTTGAACGAGCTCAATTTCAGGCCAAATGTAGTTGTTTTGCTACTGGGAAGATGTGACTCATCCCCAGCAGCCAGAAAGAAAATGGCACAGCCACTTCTAAGTGTACAACAGGATAAGAGAGATGTAGAAAACCCTTTATAGTTTCATAATGACTTAATTCCTTTATCACTAAGTGTTGTATATTTCAGCAGAGCCCTTATGGGTTCACCGATTGTAGCCCACCTTTTTGGTTCACATTCTACTTAAAGGAAAGGAGCTACAAGAGTCCCTGCAACTTTTCTGATCAAGTGGCCCCTTCCCACCTTGCCAGCTACTGCACATGAGGGGGATTTAAAGTTCAGTGAAGCTTTAGTGAGTCTTGATGTTTTTCTTACGAGTAGAATGTAAACTGAGCAAAGCTGAGACATTTTGTTTACTTTTAAAGATACACATCAATGACACGAGAAAACAAAATCTTCCAAGGAATTGCTGATTTAAGTGAATACCAGCGACACTTGCTTATGGAAAAATCCTAAAATTTTAAGTGGTTTATTTCTTGATGATTTGCAAATGCATGGACACCTCCACAATAGTATACATTGTTTTATTCCGTTTGAATCATCATTTCTATTTAGAAATGACAGTCACAAATCAAGTGTGCCTAATGTCACAGATACTACACAGTTAGTTCACAGCTTGAGCAATATCCACATTAACACTGATGATAAAATGTTACCGCTGTGCTATGGTGAGCACATCCCTCAGTTAGCAACAAGAGTTATCTTTAAAAATCATGAAGTTTTAAATGATGACACCAAGGTCAGCTGAGAAGCAGCAGGGATTCTCATAAACTATCGGTGAAAGAGTAATTGGTGAAGCCACTTGAGTAAGCAAGTTGCCTTTAGGGAGTCATTTTAAAGAGCAGATGAATGTGTCCTGCTGCCCAGCCACTGAGTTGTTAGGCTTATGCTCAGAAAATCTGTACAGGGGGCCCAAACTCCAAGTTGGAAACTACCACGCTCCCACTTTCACTCAAGAGCGTAAATAAACGGAGTCTGCACACCAAGGTGACGCAGGCACTGCCACACACAGTGGTGACATAGGGACCGCCACACAGCAGCAAAAATGAAGGCACAGCATGGGTGAATTTTAGAACTGAGTGGGACACATTGCTGAAGAATATGTGCAGTATGATCCTGTTTATAGAGAGTTAAAAACAATCACAAACATGAATTTTTAAAAAATAGGTAATTATTAACCTGTATGGCTTTCTTTGGGGGACAGGAGACAGTAAACGTTGAGGGGCCAGCAAGCTTCAAACATAACATAAGGCATGCTCTGTGTATGAATGAAAATGATACTCATTTTAAGAGTATACTCTAAACTGCAAAATCCGTATTATATGTAGCTGTGTACATATTATGTATTTCATAAGATGAAAATCAAAATGATGAATTCAAAAATTACAGGCTGCAATATTAATAAATAGATATTATTTTCTAGAAGAAGAAAAGTAATTAAAAATTTAGACAAATGAATAACTGATTTCACTTTTCCACTAGAGATTTCTCTTGCTACTTAAAAGATTTAAGTCACTGAATTTAATTTGGGTGATTCTCTTGAAGGTGGAATGATTTCCTTAACTAAATAGAATTTAATAAAATAACATTACAAAATGTCTAGCTTATTGCCTGAAACATCATAAGTATTCCATACTATTTCCTTTCTCTTTCATAAAAATTATACTAATATACATATATTTGCAATAGTGCGCTCAAGTAAGAATGACTTACACTGGAATACCACGGTCTAACCTACCATACACTTTTACATGTTTTGTATTTTGAACCTAAAATCCCTGAGGTTGTTCAGGACTCTTTCCAATCACTGTCTATAGCCGACTAGCACCTGTTTGGGCCCTCTCTGTTCCTGCAGGGAGCGCTGTTCTAAGTAACTTACATGGTTTATTCCCTTAAACCTTTACAAAAGCCTGTGAGCTACAGAGGTGTTGAGATTATCTTCTGTGGATAGAAAAGGACACAAGCACAGGGGCATTCAGGACTTACCCCTGCAGACAGCACCAAGATGCCAGCATCCCTTTCGTGAAGCTGTATCACCTGCAATCCTGTGTTTGAGACCTTCCATGTGCCAGGCACAGGCACAGACAAGTTCCTCAGTCATCGTCTATGGTAAATTTTGTAACTTTTCCCTTTTGAAAATTCAGCAGAATGGGAATAATTACAAAACTTACCTTATGAGATGGTTAAGAACCATTTGACTTGTGTATTACATCAGCATATGTTTACATACTAATTACTTTAAAACCTTACTTTAAATCTTTATATTACAAACTTCCATTTTTGAAAAAAAACTAGCAATCACTGAAGACAAATGATATCATATTAAAATTTACAGATGCAGACACACACACATCATTATGGATGTTTGTGGCTTTAACATCAGAAGTTCTGTAACTAATAGCACTCAGTGCTATGCTATAACTTTGCAATTTTACTGAGGTTTATTAATCTATTATAAACAGTGATGTCCACTACATAAATTGGATCACCTGCCATTTTAATTTAACAAGGCAGATTAAGATATAGTTTAAAATTGCCCTGATATGCCTTAATAGAAATGCAAATTTGGTCAAAATCATATAGGGCCCATTCTTCCAGTCTTTGTACCGTCGAGCCCAAATCCAGTAGGAACACACCAGACAACAAACTCCACCTCTTCTCAGGCAGCGAAATGGAGCCTCATGGAGGACATCCTCAAAATGAAAAGAACCTTTTAAATGTTTTCTGCCCCAATTTTTTAAAATTTAGGATTTGCTTCATATCCTGGAAGATAAAACTACATTAGAAGATACAAAATATTAAACACATTTTTAAAATCAAACCCTCATGTTCATAATTTAACTATACTTTTGGTTCTAAGTCACATAGTTTTGGATGCTTCATTCGCTTTCCACACTACTGGGTTAAAACTAGACATTTACTGCTGTATTGTTTGAACAAAGTTGATTCTTTAGAGGAGAGAGAGAAGTCCTCACAAACTGTTAATTTCTATTATGTTACAAATGGACTTACTATATGTCACTTTTAAACTCCAGCTTACCAACTAAATAATAACCCTGTTCATGACCATTTTCTGAGGACACAATATGTGACACAAGACAAATTTGTGCAAACTTTTCAGGCAAAAAAAGATAATGAAATTTAAATAAGCCACACTTTACAATGAAAAGCTTTGGAAGTAGAAAAATTGAGTTCAATTTTACTTTGTGCTTTTTCATTATTTTCTTTTCCTGTGTAAAATACTTCATAATTTATCAAATTTTGAGAACCACATAACTTTCTTTTTATGCATAATTTATATACCTATTATTTTGATATTTTATATAATCTTTATATAGAATAATTTAGAATTCTTTAAAAAATACATTCATTCAGCAAACATTAAGGGCCTTGCTTCAGAAATATTTTCTTTCATTTGGCCAAGTGTCTTAGTCTTTGGATTGAAAATAATTGTTTTATACATAAATCATAATCAAATTTCTGCAGAAAAATATTTTAAATGGCTGATTATGATAATATTTAATATTATTTAAAAATCATCTCTAAAAATACAACAAAACAACAAAAGAATTAATGGATACTTAAAACCAACAAAATCATCTGATCATGTACTATGGAAAACAAGTGTTGTTCAATGTCATTATCATCTCGGTGCAATTTAATAAAAACAGATGACATTAACGGAAAGAGCACTGCTGAAGAGTGAAATTGAGGAACAGTATAAATGCCACTAAAAGACAATTCACTGCCTCAGGAATGATTACATCTGAATATTCTTATAGTGGTTCCTTTTATTCTTTCAGAGTAAAGATTTCTTTATAAAAAATAAAGATTTCTTTATAAAAAAAGTTAAAAAAAATTAGACACTTTGCCATCCTCCAACTGAATTTGTCATGTAAAGAGAATTTGTCATGAATTTGGCCTTGTAATAATTCGAGTCATGCTGTAAAGATCAGACCATAGTATATATAAATACAGAAAGAACTAGATTGTGCTTTATTGTTTATCAAATTTTGACTAATTTGGAACAATTCTTATTCATACTATATATGTACAATTTCATGTTTACAAAAAATAAAGTAGCCACTACTAAAGAAAGGAGCTTATATGAATGCAGAATAGTAACATTTTAATACAAATTCATTAAATAATAATATCAACAGTAGCTATTTGTATTTTAGGAAAAAAAACACAAAACATCTTATATTATTTCAGGGTCTTTTGCTTTTGTTTGAATAGATATTTACTCATTACTCTCTACAAAGGGACTGCAGATTATAATGTAATTAGCAGGCAGGCAAATATTTAAATAGCAAGCAGTGAATAAAAAAACTAATTTTTATAGGAAATGATACATGTTTCACACACGGGTATAATTTCTATCTTCACAGCTTATCTGGATGTCCTCTAAATGCACAAGCCATCAAAAAGGGCAAGGTCTCAGAAGAACTAATGACCATCAAGCTCAAAGCAAGTGGAGGTAAGGGCTCATGGCCGGGTTTACCATCTCCACCAAGGTCCAGACTGCTGCTTCCCTGAGGGTTCTGCATGCCAAACTGTACCCTATGCAGAAGGTGTAATTTTAATATACGAGAAAGAAGCTTTCCTCACAGTTCAACTGAAACTGTAATTTTATCTAAACAAAATAGCTTGGTTTTTTTCCCCCTACTTTTTAATAAGGATCTTCAACAGAGAAAATCACATGGAACATGTGTCCTTCAAAATGACAGTCTGCATAAGCACGCTTGTGTGCTTGTGCATATGCGTGTGTGTGTGCGTGCACGCACATGTGTGTGTCTGTGTTCCTTGTGTAAGCCCTCTGCCAAATCTCAAGAATCACAATTTCTGGCATCTCTGTTTGAATTGTTAAATTTTGTTCTATATTCGAAATGACGTTATCATGGTGAGCCCAGATGATGTAAATTTAGCATCTTTACATGTATTTCCCTGCATAACTCCCTAGTGTCAGCCCCTGATCAGAGTTAACGTACAGCTTCTGTGCTCTGTATTCATATACTCCAACTTTTCTTTAAATTCTTCAGTGCTTTTCTTAAGATTCCTCATCAGCATTATTTCAGGCATGTGTGGTTTTCCATCGCAGATCATTCTACAGCATCTGAGAAACAATAGCAAAGCAATCATTTTACTTTGGAGAGTTTATTTGATGGTGTTTTGGGCACATGAATAGAATTGAGCTGGAGACTTTTAACTGTTGTATCTTTATTTCATGGAAAACATTGCTCAATCATTTTAATTTGTCTGTGATTTTTTTTTTTTAAAAGAAGACATGCAATATCCAAAGAAGGAAACACTCTTGATTTTCCTACTGTTTTCCTCTGAGTCTGTCAGGCACATACATTATTTAAAGTGTTCTCCCTCCATGCAGCTAACTTTTAAGAGCTAAGGGAGGTCAGCACGCTTGTGGAGGAGAAAACAAGTGTTAGGGAAAAGTCTGTACTCTACATTCTCTCAAACGTCCAGATGCTCAATAAACATGCTTTCTCCAGCTGCTCTGATTGTTCCTTGGAAATACTCCCCACTTCTCAAATACCTCTCAGCACATTTTTAGTGAAATTGGCAACTTTAATATTTATTTACACATCACCTTATCTCAAAAACATTTAAAGAATGCGGAGTACAAGGCTGCATTTAGAAAGAAGAAAGCTACTTAAAAATTAATTTTAAAAACTGAGACAAAAGAAAATGATAAGATACGACAACCCTGAGGATAAACAAGCCATTTCACAGGAGGTCAAAAAGGACCTCAAATTTGACTTTCAACTTTTTAGAGCTAAAGCTAAAGGGGAGTATAATTACTATGAGAATCATGCTGTCAGTAAGTAAATTCAGAGCAAAACTTTCTAGAACTGAGCACATGAAGTCTTCCTATGAGTCTTTATTATGTGAGCACCCACACCTTACAGTAGATGTCATCTAAATCACAGGCTGTTCCTAAGAAAGATAAGAACAAAACAGTAAGCCGTGGCTTTACAGCATATGATAATAAAGATCTTATAAGAGGCTGGTATGTGTGGTATCCGCTAGTTATGCACTTCTGATGGCCTGTCTGAACCCACTGGTAGACTTATAGTAACCAGGCAGCAGCAGGAGTGAGCGCACACCTTCTGGAGCCCTTTATAAATCCAACATCTTCCGCTGAGCTTTTCAAGGCTGTGGAGCAGCAGTGAGATGGGTGGGAAATGCTAACAAGTACCTGAAGTACAGTTATTCCAGGTGGGCCAGGAAACCAGAGTACATGTTTACAGCCTAAGGAGCTAGGGCCTGATGCTAATATGAAGATTGAGAATTTCTAAAGATTTTTGCATGAAAATCTGTTCCATCTTCATCACCCCCTACCTTAAAGCCTGGTCATAATAATTATTCCCTGGATGATTTATAAAGCAGGTGTACACCAACGCTCCCTCAGTCATAAAATAATACATCAAACTGCTATAAAATGTAACATGCACATGACTTTAAACTTCTTAGCATATTTAGTTGAATTAAACTAGATGCAAATCATTCATGCAATTGGTTGAATTTGGTAACATGTTGGGAGAAGATTACCTACAAACCAATTAAAACACGGAAAGTCTATATCAAAAATTTTATATTAATTTTAGAAGAATTAATCTTCTGTAACCCATCCTTGCCATAATTAAATTGCCACTAATTTTTAAGACCATTACTAGTCCTTGATAATAAAAGCAGATCATCAGTGCATGAATAAATGCTTGCCTTTCTAGTCTTTGTGGAGACAAGTAAAAATTACGATGGTTGACCAATATAGATGTTTTTACATTTAGTGTCCTAGTTCTTCCTATGTAGCAAAATAGTTTGTTCTAAATATTTTGATACATCATTCCTTTCTGGATATTCTTTTTACCTATTTAGTAAGAAAAATAGTCAAAATTATGTTAATTCATTTCCCCTAAATAAAAACAGAAGTAAAATTTTAGTCTATAAACCAAATATAAAAACAAAGGTTCATTCAAAAAATATAATAGAATTGTTCAAAATAAAATAGAATTGTTTCATTTGTATAATATGAAAAAATAACTACTTAAAGTCCCTTATAAGTTGAGTACCCCTGCTATTTACATATATCTACATAACATATTTATATAGAATATAAAGAAAATTTTATTATAAATTACATAATCCTTAATTATGTACTTTAGTAGTAAGTCAAAGTTAGAATTATTGAATGAAGAGAAAGCATATGCTCTTGTTTTGAACAGGTGTATTTTATAAAGAAATAGGGCCACTGAATAGTTCAGTAAAATATTTGCTGGGAAGTTTATATGGTTTCTTTGATTAGCAATACCTAACTAGTCTAGCCTTCTATGTCAATATATCTATAATGGAACATTAGTGCACACATTTTACTGACACTTTTAAAACAGATTAAATATCTGTGTGTAAAGGTAGCATTACAATGGTTAAGAGAACACAAGCTAGAACCAGAGAGCTTTTGTTTAGAATCTGAGCTCCAGTAGCATACTAACTAACATCTTCATGCCTTGGTTTTCCTATCCATGAAATAAGGTATTACATTATAGTATCTTTAAGAGAATCAAATGATTTAATATTTGCAAGTAGAGTGTCACATTCAAAATTGGTATCATCCTCCCAGCTCCACTCAACAGTGAAGCCAAAAAGGGTATATATATTAAGAGGAGTATCTCAGGTTTCCAGGTAAGGTAATATATTCACAGAATAATAATAATAATAATAATAATAATAATAATAATAATAATAATAATAATAATAAAACGATGAAGAGATTGGCTGAATTTGTTTCTGTGGCTAAAATCTCTCTCCAGTTCCAAGCAATCATAGTTAAAACATAGTTCACCCATTTACTAATTTCATGAGAATTTATGGAGTGCCTAGTATGTATTACATTCTGTCATAATGTTTTTGAGGTCTTTCTCCACAGACTTCAAGGTATGTTTTGTTATTAGACATCTTCCAAATGGCCCCATCTGGATTAAGAGGCATAAGTGTCTTCACTAGCTTGGATCTCAGGGAAACATAAGCCTTACTAGATCTCAGTGCCAAGAACCAAAACTCTCAAAACAGTCTTCTCACAAACATCCATAACTTAGCCCAAATTGAACTTATCCATTTTCTGCTGCAAGTTGTTGCTCCCTGACTCTTCTTCATCCCAGAAACACCACCTGTACCCCAGCTGCTCAAGCACAAACAGGAGTCACTCTTGTCTCCTCCATTCTTTCTTTCTCTTCCTCCAACTCATCACAAGTGTTGCAAATTGCACCTTCAGGTTTTGCCTCGAGTCTACTTCCATTTCTCCTGCTCCCACTGCTGTGGGACAAGGAGTCATCCCCAGCCAGGACTTAGGCAATAGTCTATTAACTGGTTCTGGCTTCTGTACCATCTCTTCTTCAGTCCAATGTCTGCTCAAAGCTTTGAAGTACGCTTTTAAAAGTCAGCCAAAATCACGTCACTTCCTGCTTAAAATCCTTCACTGGCTCCCATAACATTAGAATAAACCCAAGCTCCTTGTGAGGTCCCCTCATGACCCACTCCCCTCACTCACTGGGCCTTCACTCACAAGGGCCTCCTTACAAAAGTCCTGGGAGCATTTTCTTTCCACCCCTTTGTGCTTTTTGCTTCCTCCACCTGGAATGCTCATTTCATCCACTAGCTTGTCATACACCTGCTCTTTCATATTGGAAAAGTCTCAGATTAAATGAGGTTTCCCAATGAAAATCTTCATAGTACCCTGCTTGTTTCCTTCATGGCTCTCCATATTTTATGTGTTTTCTTTGCTTACTGTTTGTTTCACCAGATATTAAGAAAATACCATTTTTGAAGTGGAATTTGATTCCAAAGAGACAGAAAGAAAAACCATATGTCAAAGAAATTTAGCACCGAAAATTCCCATTTAATTGAGACTCTGTGCTCACTGAAGCTGTTGAAAACAAATATTTCAATCCTTGTTGTCTTAGAGAAGATTCCTCTACCAGCCACTAAAATACGATGCTGAAAATGCAGTACAATTCTCTAGATAAAGCAGGCTTGTGCAGAATAAGTCCTGTGTCCCAATATTTCTGTTAGTGTCGCCCAGGGTAATTGTTTGTTTTCTTAGTAGGGTGTCACACTTGACTTAGTTATGGGTTTGCTTTTCTTTATTGAACCTCAGAGCCCAGAATTAGATGACTCTTGTGACACACTCTCCTCAGTGTCCATGCATGGCCTGCTTTTATTCAGGTAATTAGTTACTTAAAATTAAGCAAGAAGTACATACAAAACACCCATCTGCTTATCATGCTGTATGAAATTTTCAGGGCTTACATTTCCCTCTTAATATTGTGTTAGTAAGAGTCATCCATGTTGTTTTTGATGAGTGGGTATCTTGTTTCTAGGTTGTACTTTTGTGAACAATATGCTACATACATCTTGTAAATGCCTCCTATTATACATGTGCAACTGTTTGTATTAGGTGGGTACTTAGGATTAAAATTGCTGGGTCATAGAGAATGTGAAGCTCACCTTTAGTAGTATTCCAAAGTAGTAACCCCAGGGAAGTTTAAGAGCCTGGATTTCTTTCAAACAAATTGCCAAGTCTTCCCATTCTGCTATCATGAAATATCTTATTAAATGTAAATACAAAGTTTATGTTTATCCTACTTAATTTGTATTTCTTTGGTTTAGATTCATCATTCTAGACTATTGAGATTACCTTAAATCTTGCTATGGCATCCTGTAATATTAACTACCTTATCCACATTTTAAAATTCTTTAAAATGTATTCATATTCCTTTTATAAAATAGTGATGGGAAAATAACTCCTGTTCATTGAGAGCCTGCTCTGTGTTCAGCACTTTATATCATATTGCATCCATTCTCACAATATAGATTTTAGGTCTCTTTTACAGACAAGGAAACTGAAGCACAAAGAAGTAAGTTTCCCAAGTTAAAAAATAAGAGTCAAGGCCAGTATTCAAACTTCAAAGCCCATGTTCCTTCTCCTAAGTTGCATTTGCTCCTTATCCAAATTCAAGAAGAGAACTCAAATTATCTATCCCTGGACTCTGAGCTACCTGCCAGCACCCCAGCTATGCCTCCTTGAAGGCTCATAAAGTCCCCTTCAGTTAACAAATGTATAATTACTCAGCAAAAGTCATGTCTGAACTGTCACTGCAGCATTGTATGTGAGAGAATGCGTGAGCTTTGGGATTCAGTCTCAGCTCTGCTTCTTACTCTGGACTTGGATAGGCTACATCACCTCTGTCAGTGTTCACCACAGCCTCAGTTAACCTAAGACTCAGTGTCTTCATATGTGAAAGATGTGTACTGGAACATGCTTCGTAGGGTGCAGTGAGGTTTAAATGAGAAAACACTTACAAATATGTTTGCAGCACACATGGATCATAATGGAGCAACATTGAATGGCGATACTTTTATATTCTTTTTATTCTTACAAAGAATTTAAATATCGTAACTCTATTTTTGACTCGCTTTTTTAGAATCTTAAATGTGGGTTTGGGTAAAAAACATAACATTTAAAATTAAAGCCTAACTTTCACTTCACAAACCACAAATTAGATGAAAATGATTCAGATTTGTCACATTCTCACGTTTTTGATTTGAACTAAAAGAATCCGGCTCTTTACAGGTATAGAGAGTGATGAAGAAATTAGACATTTGGATGAAGAAATAAAAGAACTGAATGAATCCAACCTTAAAATTGAAGCAGATATGATGAAACTTCAGACACAGGTAAACAGAAAGTTCTCTTCATGGCAATCATCATCTTGAGTGAAGGCAAAACATTTAATTGTTAAAGCTTGTGATAAAAAAAAAAATCCGCTATCTTACTATGAATATACTGAGCATGTCTGGATTACATAATTACTGTAAAAATGTGAATAGGTGGATCATCTAGGCCATCACTGATTGGTAGCTGATGGCAAGGCTGCTCGAGTGTTTGCTTTGGGTGCACCAAAGGCTTTATAAGCAAACAAAACAAATCATCCTACAATTACAGAGTCCTATGGAATGTACGGTGCTTTGGAAAAAATGTCATGAGACAATATGAGAGCACTTACTTTTATTCAAAATCCAAGTAAAACAAAGCAACTTTATAAGTTTACTTTTTCTACAACACATCTGAATGTGTCTGTTTTTTGTTAGAAACAGATCTTCTGAGATTTTCTTAAATAGATTCTTTACCAAAAATCCAAGCAATTTCTCAATTCTGCATTCTCATTTGTAATGTCTGCCCCATCCCTGTTTAAATTTATGCAAGTGGAAATTAAAGGTTCAGGCTAGGACTTTTTAAAACTCTAATCATAACATTATTGCAACAAGTCAGAAGGAAAATAATAATTAGACAAAGGGTGGGCTGAAGGAGATTTCTCTCTTCTCTTCTTTCCTGAAGTTCAAGATTTTTAGACCACTGTGGTGACTGACTCTCAAAAGTCCTCATTCACAGGACCTTAAGACTGAAGGTTTCAGTTCATCTGAAACACAGGTTTGGTTTCCTTACCCAGTATGACCAACATCATAGTCTTCCATTAACAGCAATCAAGTCTACAAAAAGAGCTTGATGCCTTGGTTTACAGATTGTGGGAACTCTTCTTTAGAACCATTAGTAAAGAAAGTGAAGGCCTCTGTTCTCATGGAACTTAAAGTGTTGTATGAGGGAAGGGGAAAGGGGAGAGACAGCCAGATTTCAACATAAAACAGGAAAGCCAAGCAAGGCCTCAAGAAGAAGAAGACATTTTGGCAAGGATTTCTGGAATTGAGAGAGTTTGCCAAATATGTATGGGGAAGACTGTTTCAAAGAGTAAAAACAGCAATGCAAAAACCCTCTATCTTAAGGCTCAGAGTTTTGAGAAATAGAGCGAGTGTGGCTGCAGGTGAGTGATGTGAGGGAATCAAAGGAGATGAGTCCTAGAGGTAATGCATAGAGTGCCTAGGCCATGTTAAAGACCTTGGTTTTTATTCTGAATGTACACAGAATCATTGTGGGGTTTTGAGCCAAAGGTTAATGTGATCATACTTTACCGGCATCTAGCTTACATTTTAAGAGACTCAAATTGGTAGCTGTGTTGAAGATGGAATAAGAATAGATTGCAGGGGTCAAAGCCACGTGCAGAGCCACCCATGAGTAGACAGTCAGTCACTCTCGTGGCTAGGCCCAGAGGACAGCAGTGCAGGTGGGGACAGTCATCCCACCCCAGATATTTTGAAGGAGGATCCCAGTGGACTTGGAGTGTAAGAGTCAGAGAACCCCAGGAATACCACGAAGGCCCAGGCAACGTGCAAGTTACTACCAACTTGGGAAGGAGAGATTGTATGCGGGGCAGGCTTGAGGAAGAAGCTACGATTTGCTTTTGAACCTAATGAGCTTGAAATATCCATCACATAGCGATGTGGAGATGTTTTGGAATCTGCAATTAGTGGGAGAGGCTGGGCTAAAGATATATCTTTGGGAATGCAATTCCAAAATTCAGAACAACATGACAGGGTTGCACTTTGTGAAGAGAGGTTGCAGGCTATGCATTCCTTGGCATTTAGATTCAGCTGATGCATTTTCCTTCGGAGAGAAAACTTTTATACTTTTTCCAAATTTTACTTATCATGTTCTCAAGTTATTTCCATTTCAGATCACATCTATGGAGAGCAACTTAAAGACAATAGAGGAGGAGAATAAACTTATAGAGCAGAACAACGAAAGCCTGCTAAGGGAGCTGGCGGGTCTAAGCCAAGCCCTCATTTCAAGCCTTGCTGACATCCAGCTCCCACAGATGGTAAGTCCAAGGCCAGAGCGTGGCTGCGCCATTTCAAGTGTTTGCAGTGTTAGCATGCAGTCACCAACCGGGCCGCCAGGCAGACAAACCTAGTTTTGAGGATCCCCATCAGCAGTCACCAAGGCATCATGCTTCATCAATATATGACTTGCAATAACCTCCCTCACCGGGAATATGATAGACATATACACTCAAATTACAAGGCCAAGAGTGTCTGATGTTGTAGGAGCTGCTTTAAAATGAGGGTTTATTTGAAACTTTTTTTACGACACATTATGAAAGTTGGAGGCCAAAATTCCCTGACTAAAAAATTAGTTTCCAAATAGAAAACTTACAGAATCTGAGACACAGCCATTTGCGTCATCTACCCAATTCAAGAATAGAAAAAAAATTAACGTGGTGCTTTCTTTATACTCTGTATAAAGAACATACTCGAGTTGCCCTCACATAGAATAAAAAACACCAAAGTAAATTAAAAAATCATTTTACCCCCCAAAATCTAAACACATATTTGAATTATGGCAACTATTTAAAACTTATAGAAAATTAGTTTTCTTTACATTTGCATAAATATAATAAACATTTAAAAGAGAAGCTGCATTGTTGAATACCTTTAATTTACTCAGTGTGTGCATTTTTAGAACAAGTTTTCTAAAGCTGAAAATTTTATATATAGAATGATTTTTAAAAGCAGCAATTTAATGAAGAATGATTGCCTAAAATATAATAAGTCCCTCAACTTACCCAATTTTCTATCATAGAGTTGCCATCTTAACCAATTCCAAATGTGTCTCTTGACAATAAATATATCAATAATTTTGAAAAATTAATAATATAATAAAGAACACAAAGGAAAATAAAATAGTACTTTGTGGCCACTATTAAGGTAATTATCAGTAGATATTATATTATTATATTATTTATTAATGTTTGTCTAATTCATACTTTGAATTTATAATCCTTAATATTTTTTCCTAAACCAGTGTCATGAAAATAACCATTACCATACAAGATAACTTGTATTTTGTGTAGGTACTCCAGTGGTGACTTTTAGGGCAGATCACACTACATGTTCACAAAGGCACCAAGGACTGAGCATTCTAAAGTTGAGGAAGCAGAGGCACAGAGAGTTTACATAATTTGATCAAGGTTCCAAAGACAGCACAAGTCAAGTGGGCCTGGCTTTACAGTGTGGCCTTTATTTACTCTCCCCTCTAGGTCCTAGTCCAGTTAAGTGACTCTCCAAGAAACACATGACAACACAAAGGCAGGAGCGAAATGGGACAGAAAACCAGTTACACAACCCTAATAATTTAGAACTGTACTTTGCTGAGCACAACAAAATATTCTTCAAATTTAAAAAGGCTATCTTCTAAATAACAACAACAATAATAACTTTTATATATATAGTATTTAAACCTTTAAAAGTCTTTTCTTCCAAGCATCCTGTGAAGTAAGGCACATTCATATATTTTCAAAAAGATGGGAAAATGGGGGCATCAAAGAATGTTTGTGTAGCATTTCTTTTCGTCATTCATTTCCTTTCACACAGCATAGTTTCTACATATCAAGTGTCTATTTTCTTTGTAGCACCACGTTAGGCAAAAGAGATATCAGAGCACACACAGAAAAAATAAGGAATGAGCAGACTCTGACTTTGTGAATCTCATATTCTACCTGGAAATACAGATAGAGAAATTTTTTTTTAAATAGTATATTACAATGATGCTGCAAGGGGAAAAGGGACGAAGAGGTGTCTGAGGATGAAAGAGAAAATGTTCCATGAGAGAACTAGTTAGTGAGCAGCTTGCTCAAATTTTAAATTCCTTATCCAGCCCAGTGCTGTCAAGGAAGCATCTGGTATAAGCAAGCCTTCCTCCCCAGCATTGCTGACATCCACCTTCTGCATAGGAGAGGTCTGTTTTATGCTGAGCATATGCGATTGAAGCTGAGACTGCCTCTCAAGAGAAATAATGCAGTTTTAAGGGATCCAACCCAGCAGCCAGACATCTACATTATGTGGCTCCACACTGACCACAAAATATCGTATAATTACATTACTCCCATTAATAGAGTAAAGAATGAACAGGTGACCCCAACACACACTGTCTGTTTCCCTCTCCCAAGACTCCAGCAACCATATATATCCTTACCTTCTTTCCCAGACTCCAGAGTCACTGATACCTTTCCGTGTTATTTGGTCCTCCTTTTGCCTCAGCCTGAATCCCTGTGATTGGTTCAATGTGTTTTGTCTTCATTTAGGGGCCTATCAGTGAGCAGAATTTTGAAGCATATGTAAATACACTCACAGACATGTACAGCAATCTGGAACGGGACTATTCCCCGGAATGCAAAGCTCTACTAGAAAGTATCAAACAGGCAGTGAAGGGCATCCACGTGTAGGACCGCAGCACTGCCAGGCAACAGAAATCACCAACAGCAGTAAAACCGATGGATCTGCTAGGGGCTCCCGTGCTATTAAGGCATGTAGGTTGCCATATTGTATTTACACTTGCAACATTGCACTAATTTTTTCCCCCAGCTGACATAAAAAAGAAAGAAAATCTATGATAGACTCAAAGTAATGCTGTCAAATATTAGATCTTATTTATTTTCATATGTTTTCCTTTTATTTCTTCATTGCACTCTTTTTTCTTTGTAAAGTATATGTAAATTAATGTGACATTTTTATATTTTATTTATTTCTAATCAAAGAGTTTTTTATTTTTTAACTGCATTTTGAAGTCTGCCATATTTTTACAAGTGTGTTTGTTTATTTTCCAATAGAATTTAAATAGAAATGCTGTTCTCAAACACATATCTTTCTGGGTTTAAATGAGAAAACAAAAAAGTATGAAGGAAACCCTGTCTAAGGACTGCACTAGGCTCCAGTTTGATTTTGTTGCACACTTCTTTTCCCCGCTTTCTCTGGCCTTTGAGTGGGTCAGCTGGCCTGTGGTGAGGTGAGACGCAGGGAGGGAAGAGGAAGGTAAACGGTGCCCACTAGTAGGCGGTGCGCTCTCACAGAATACTGGGAAAGCCTGCTCAGAATTTGTTAGCAATAATTAGATACAGCGATTAGCAAAGTATTGGAGTTGGCTGTACATTTTTGGTTAATATGAATTATTTATTTGAAATGTTTTAAAGAAACATAAGCCTTTTTAGTGATGCAGATTTGTCTGTTTGTTTTTCAAGTCATATCAGATAGTCGGCAACCCTTCTTCCAAGATAAGAAATAAGATTTGATGTGACCAGCCAGGCTTTCCGGCCATATGTTGGTATAATATACAAGTGACAATATTGATGTAGATTTGTACTTAGCAAATACAAACACATCCAAATGAAAAATTATGTAGATACCATATCCCCTGAAATAGCATTTATCTTACTGGGTTGACTGGAAAGGAATGGAAAATATAGTAACACATGAAAACATATTATTTCTATCTGAACAATGGTGACATGGTCTTACCCTCTTTGGGCAACAAGACAACTTTCAATTTGATCCAAATCTTTCTGTAGAACTACAAGCGCTTCAAAGTATACACACACAGGTACAACTGCCAACATACACAGTCACATACACTCACACACACATAAAATTGAGCCTGCAATCTTGAATTTCTGAATGGATCACAGGTTAGTAGTTGCTATAGTAAAGGCAATGTCTATTTCAGGGATTGTAAAGTAGTTAAGCATTGTTTCAAAAGTTTTTTTATATTTATTTTTTTTAAGAAAAAGGTATAGACAACCAGCTAAACTGCCTTTTTGGTGTGCACACACACCTCGTGTGCAATGTGCCTCCGTGTAAATGGACACTTGAACTTAGTGTGGGCTTAATCTTCTGTTCTACAACAAAAGTGTTTATTTTATTAGCCTCATGGATATGTAGATTGAATGTGATGGCACTCACAGGCTTGATATATTCCACTGTTATTACTGTTACCTGCACAAATGAAAAGTAATATTGACAGTAATTCTGCTTCCATGCCACTGTGGTCATTGTTATGTATTAAGTGGGGCTTATCTTTGATTTGGGGTTCATTTGAACCCTTATATCTTAGTTTAGTGAAAATGAGATGTCTGTTCTTAGGTAGGAACGGTGTTTATTTAAAAATCAATTTAAAAAGAAAAAGAGCTACCATATGTGTTGTCATATTATAAATGGGACACCAAACAAAATTTTCTATTAAAGTTATGTACTTGCAAACATTTTGCTATACGGTACTTGATAGATGCATACAAACGAGTTCACTTATTACAAAGACAAACATTTAATTTGCTAAATATTTTAACAAGTTTGTTATATATTTTATTTAATTTAAAATAAATCTCTTACCAACCTATGTATTTATTATTATAATTTACTATGACTTCGGGTTAATTTATTTGTGTTTGTATAGTTTGAGCAGGATGTTTTGTGAAGTACGTTTGTATTTATTTGCCTCCTTTGTACTTGATGTATTTTGTAATGTGCACTGAATTACTTTCCTTTCAACTATGTTAATGATTGATACTGTAAATTGGGTCTTTTGTAAACAACAAAAGGGCAATGATGTTTGCATTTTTTTTTTAATTTCAAGTAGTTTGTATACTGTTTCTTCAAACAATTAATATTTCTTACATCAAAGCAACAAAATTGTGTTCAGTGCTGTACATTGGTGTATGGTAGGAAATAAAAATTGATAATGAATTTTGCTGTGATCTTTCTCAAGCTACTATACAGACTAATGTCACCATCCCATGCAAAGCGCTATCCCAGAGGTGCTCTGCTGGGGTCTGCACCCCCGAGTCCTCAAGCAGTTCTGACCATTCTGGTTCTGTCAACCAGTCTGCCTGACTTATTCTTTACCTCAGGTAGACAGGATTTTTTGCCAGTTTGGTTTGGCATACACCTACAGATGGCAAGCAGGAAATGTACCTGGATCTAGTGAGAAATATAACATAGTTCCCACTCCCTGATTCCAAAATTGCTGTGAATGAATCTGCATAGTCATATAAGTCAGTTGAACTCAAAATAAAGAAAAATAGTGGTTATTTCTTTAAAGCACTTCTTTTACTTCTGTTTTTCCCACCTAATACCAGTCAGCTTAACTTAATATTCGAGCCTTTGAAATAAGTCAGGCAGAAAGGGTAAGATCTGTATTATTTCACTCATATGTGGAATGGAAAACAAAAAGCAACAAATGAACAAATAAAACAAATATATGAACAAACAAACAAAAAAGCTCGTAGGCAACAAAATGGTGGCTACCAGAGAGAAAAGGGAGGGTAAAGGACAAAATGGGTAAAAAGTAAATAGGTAAATATGATGACAGAAGGAGACTAGACTTTGGGTGGCGATCAACAATGGAGTATACAGATGTGGTATTATAGAGTTGTACACCTACAACTTATATAGTGCTATTAACCAATGTTACCCTAATAACTTTAATTTAAAAAAAATTTAGTTTCTGCTCAGATTTACACATTTCTAAGACTGGTTGTCATTTACACTCATGAAAACCCATGTTATTCGTGTAATAAAGCAAAATTGGCTGAGGGGAAATCTGTGTCCCCAGAGGAAAGCCAGGGTACTTGGGTAGACCTTTATGTAGCACACAGCAGTCAACCCACAGTATAGCTTGGTTTTAGTCACCAAATTTATTTTTATGAGATGTGTATATGATACACCCTGTAAAAATGGATCACAAGAAGAAAATCTGCTCAGCCGACTTCTTAGCTTACTCTTTGCAGAATATGTTCGTCTTGCCCTGAATGGGATTTTGCATCAATGAGTAGTGTCTGAATTCCTGTCCAACATGTCAGAACAATACCAGTTCTATTAGAAATAAGAAGAGAATGATGAGTAAAAATATATTTATACAACAGAAGTTTAATAAGAAGAAATTTATGCCAGGTCCAGTTGCTGACTTCAATGTAAATTCAGCCTAAAGGGGACGATGAAATGAGTGAAGGACACTCATTATTATGACTGAAGTACACACAGGTTCCTGTGGAAACAGTGTGGAAGGTTACCTACCTAACTCCAGTTTCCTGGGAAAAGTGTTGGTTACAGATGACCTGGGTGGGTTTGAGGAAAGGCATTGCAGGTAGCAGGAATTTCATGTGTGAAGTCACGGGGATGAGACAAAGCCAAGCAGCATAAGTTAATTCAAATATCAAAAAATTGGTGACCAATAAGAGGAGAAGCAAAAGGCCCAGGTAAGTGGGAGAGTGACTCATATTTAAACAGCCATGCTAAACAGCTCTAATTTCCATGAGCAGACTTTAAAAAGCCGAAGTTAAAAAACCAGAGAATGACAGAATCAGATCTTCATTAGAAATAATTTATCCTAGCAATTTAAACAATATTTCTTACATCAAGGCAACCAACTATGTTTAGTGCTATACCTTTGCTATATGGTAGGAAATAAAATTTGATGATAGTTTTCAGGCTGCTATGTAGAAGCTATTATCACCATCCCATAAAAGATAGTAGGACCTTTAGGCACAGAACTTAATATTTCTACTTGATCCAATGTCTTGAGTGAAAAGAAAGGATAACTGATTCTTTGATCTGCCTCATTAGAAAAAGTTTTAAAAATTAGTTTGTTATGGTACATAAATATTTTATTAATATTCATAAAACTAATGTTCTGTGTCCCTTTCTACACATTATGTACATTTTATTGTGGTTTGGGAATAGGACTTTGCTATTTCCTCCCATTATTCAGCAGATAATTATAAAGTAAGCAGATTTAATTGGTTAATAACTGCCTACACTGTCAGACACAATCAATGATGCCTTGTATACTTCATCTCATGAAATCGAGCAAATTTATGGAGCAAATATAACCATGCCCAATTAAACTGATGAGGAAATGAATGCTCAGAAAAGTAGGTAACTTGCCCAAGAACATAAAATTAGGAGAAAGTACAGCTAGATTTTACCACTTTCCACTATTTTTAAGGTCAAATCCATGGGAATTTGTCTAGTCATCTGCAGGTTGCATCTCACCTTCAAGAAAGAAAACAGGAATTAGTTAAGATTAAGATATATGCTAAGGCACAGACATGTCCAATATTCTTATATCTTGACACAATAACAATGCCTACCTATCATTACTGAGTGCCTCATTATACCCTCAGCCACTGCAGTCACTCTCGTAGGCTTGACAGCCACACTACAGTGTGAGTATTGTGATCAGCATTATACCGATAGAAACCTGAGGCTTCAAGAGAATAAAGAACTTGCTTGACGCATAAGAGACAAGTGCCATGATTAGGATTCAACCCGGTTCTGACCCAGAGAGGAGCTCTTGTCCCTTCTGTAAGCCATCATTATTGTCTTTAATCAACTCCTAACTTGCCGACCATCCTAACCCACTTCAAGCCATAGCCACTGGTCTAGATAGAGGCAGTCAGTTCATTCACCACTTCAGATAAAGTTGTTCAAAGAAGCATAATTTTCACATTTAAACCACATTATTATTATATATTTTTCTTGTAAAGGCACATCATAAAAATATGACATTTTGATAATTTATTTGATAAATCAGGATTGAAAATCTTAATATGGTTATAATAACAGCCAGAAAATAAGGAAAATATAAAAAAAACTCAGTTTTGTTGTTTTTAGAGAACAAGGACATAATTATTGTGTTCTGTCATTAGTTGCTTTGTGTGTGCTTGACTCTTTGGGATTAACTACGGGTAAATAAAAGGACACTTTGTACTGACATTTACCATTTATATTTATATTAAAAAATATAAGGAGAATATAAAGTTCCCTGCTTTTAAGAAACAACTATTTAGAATTTTCTACTCGAATATATATTGTCATTTATAAACCCAGTCATTTTCTTTCTATGATGGATTACCTTTTCAGTTTGAAATAAAATCTAGCATTGGATGGGGGTTAGATATTTTGAAGTAAGAATGGCTCTTCAGGAATATGACATTCTGATAATGTTTTAAGAGACTGGAATTTTAACAACCAGCAATCTTTATAATATTTACCCCAAGACTGGTGTACCTGAGAGAACTTTCCAGTAGTGTGCCTCATCAAAACTTAGAGGACCAGAATCCTCCACAGCAGCCCAGCTGGCTGTACCCAGGCCACAGTGTGCTGTCTTCTCTGACACCCTTGGCAATCAGTTTGTCTCCACCAACATGAGCCCACTCTTCCAGGAAATTCTTGCTCAGGAATAAAAGTTGAAAATATTTTCATTATTTGTTCTGGGAACTTCTTAACAATACATTGGTCTGAACAGAAACTACTCAATGTATTCTGGGAATACCCCTCTTTAGGACCACATGCTCTGAAATGATAGTTTTCTCTCTGAGATTCACTTTGAAAATCCAGCTATGCCATGTAAATCTCTTCTAAACTATTATGTCGTGGACTTGCCTAATTCTAATCACTCTTACATTCAAAGGCCCTCCTTAAACTGGACCTTCCAAAACACACAAACATCCCATTTTGCCTTCCTCTCTCCACAGATGAGAAAACCTTGCCAAGGGGTACTAAGTTCTTTGTATCAACAGATTATTTTAGCTGTTTTCTTTTGGAGCAGCGTTTGACAGACTCAAGTAATTTCTGCACACAGACTACAATAATATCTATGTCCTCAGTTTTCAGTAAACAGGTATAAAAATGACTTAATTTTGAATGAGCAAAAATCTTAAGGCTTAATTCTAAATATTACCAATAACCTTCTTGGATATTTCTGTGAACATAAAAAAAAAAAAGCTTGAATGATTTTACTCTCTCCCACATGCTCTTTCCATCTCCAGAAGATCATCTAGATCAGAGGTAAAAAAGTATAAACAATGATCTGAACCAGGAGGAAATGAAGGAAAAAAAGAGTGGGAAGAGGGACAGAAATGAAAAGAGAAGCAACAAGGACAAGAAAAATGATCAATTCTTGGTAACACATAGTTTTTCAAAAGTTGATAAAAAGTAAATGCAAATTTTTTATAGTCAACAGCAGAAGTTAATGCATGAGCCTGGACATGCACAACACTGGCTCCTGTTCCCACAGACACAGCAAAGCACTCTGACGCTTTTTTTAAGTTGTGTGTGTATGTGTATTTTAACATTTATTTAGTGCTTAGTGTTCACAAGGAGTTTCCTAAGCACTTCACACATATTTAATTTTCACAGTTCTGTGAATTATGAATGATTATAATCATTACGCACTTCAAAAAGGATTCACAAAGTGGTTAAGTAATGCATGCACAGTTGAAGACAAGTTTATGCCTTCCCTTCTCTACTCTTCCCCATCTGCTCTGCCCACTCTCCCCCTCAGCCCCTGGCCTGCACCTGTCCCTTTCCTGGCTCACCTTCCTGCACTTCCTTCACCTTCCAAAACAGTAGTTGCCGAGCACTGAATTATGGCTGGTGTTACAGGGAGAAAAAAAAAAATGGGGTATATTGCATTGAATAACATACGGTTTTAAATTTTTTATTTTATTATTTTACTTATTTTCAATATAACCTCTAGAAAATATAAAGTTACATACATGGGTATCACTTAATTTTTATTGAATTGTATGCTGTCTGACCTTCCTTCTCCAAAAAGCCAAAAGAATATTTTTAAAAAAAGGGGAAAAAAAAGAAAATATTCTACTTTTTACTGTTTCAATAGCTCCAAAATTACAAGGTTTTTTTCTCTTTCTCTTTTGAGGGAGAGATCCTAAGAATATGAGAATAGCTGAGAACTATTTACATGTTTAAACAAGAAACAAAGTGGCTAATCATGCCATAAAATTCATAAACATATCACATATGCTTGTACAACCTGAAAATAAACTCAATTTAGCTTATGTCTGTATTTTTATAATTACCAATCCACATAATCAAATTCTGTTTTAAAAGAATTTAAAATAATTTTTCAATACATGATGTTGAATTAGAAGCTGAGGGAACCTATTAGTAATTAGAGAATCAAACATATTATGTAAATTTCTTCTCTTTTAAGCAACAGAGATCCTTTGTTTATAAGGAAATCTGAGTTTACTGTTGTCACAAAAAGAGAACACCACCCCTTGAAGGGGAAGGGCAATCGTGGCTAATTCACAGTCTGTGAGCTTTGGTTTAGGACTGGTCTTCCAATGGCAGTGCCAATTTAGGATTGGATAAGGTTGGTGACAGTAGCTTAGAATTAATAGGCTCGGGTTAAGAGATGAGAGTGTTGAAGAGAATCTGAGGAGAGTAAACAGCTGTTTGATGCTATCTATTGAACACTGGCTGCTCTGATGTTCATTTAAATGAATTTTGGGAAAGTTCCTGAAATGAATAAAGTTATTTGCAACTTTATCTTACTGGACAGAATTTCTTGAAAAAATAAAGTCCTCTAGATAAAGACACTGCAATGGTATAGCCATATTGATTTTTAAGCTGTGTGGGGTAGAAAGCTTTTGCTCTCCAAGGTAAATCTGCAGGGATTTTACTGTGAACTTAAGAAATCCTGAGGCCCTAGAGCTGATAGAGATGGCCTCAGGAAAGGTATGAGGGCAGCAAGTAGCCAGGGACAGCAGGAATTCCTAGGCATGGGGGCATGACATATTCTTAAAATTTGTCGGGAGCAAAGCCATTATTGACTAATAACATCAGCATCAGCCTGTACACTTTGATCAAACACTCCTTTATTGCATGTATATGAGAAGGGCTAATTAGGAACATACACAATGCCCTTGCTTTTAGCAGACAGATACATAAGCCTTGAATAAAACAAAACTGATGAGCAGAGGGCTGAGGCAGAAACCAAAGGAGACAAGTCTAATGTAAACCAAATGCTCCAAATGCTGAGCATATGTGATCTTAGAAAGTCTCTCACTATGAGGCAGATATTTATAGTTTTGTTTTACCTAAGACTCAAAAAAGTTAAGTAACTTGTTTAAATCACCCAGCTAGCTAATAGAATACCTAGAATTTAAACCCAGGTCTGGCTCCAAATATCATGGTTCTTCTATTACATTATACTGAACTTCTTCCTTGATTAAGAAAAGTACCAGACCTGGCAGGAGATGAGTAGATGATGGAGACAACATTGAGAATACCACCTGGGGGTTTATTGCAAAGACAAAAAAGATGGTGAGGGCCTGAACAAGGGCAATTGTATTGAAAATTAGGAGGGAGGCCAAGTTCAAAAAAAACATTTCAAAAAGTAGGATTATTATTACTTTTAGATTAGCTAAGAAAATTGGCGCCTATGCTTCATTTGTACACATAATACCCACTTTTTTTTTCACCCCAGGTGAACAAAATCCCTGAAGCTTAGCTGAACATCTAATACTGGGACTTCTAAAGTGAGCAGGCCATGGTGAGACCTGGGAGCCAGCTCTATAATCTGTAAGAGGTGTGACAATTACAAAGGAACAAATTTGTCAAAGGCATTTGACAAATTTAAAATATAATCTGAATTATTATTCTCATAGAAATCTCATTTATCATTAGATTCTTAAGAATTACAAATTAGCTAATATTCTGTTAATGGGGTGCAGTTCTTCCCAGCAAATTCATCTTCGTGTCCATCTTGTCTTATGTTTAAGCTGATTAAATTTTCATTGTCTTGTTTTGTTGATACACAAATGAATCTGGGATCAAAATTGATTAATTGAAGTAAAAATGAAGAGGTTGCAATTCCAACACAAATATTTCAGCTTACGAAAAAACACACTCTTGTGGGCAGACATTAACATTCTTCTCAGGGATATATGAGGAAACTGAGACATATAGAGATTGCTTCAGCTAGGATTACTAAATTCCTAAGTGGCAGAGCTTGGGTTTGAACGCTGCCATTGTGGATCTGGAGCCTGCAGTTATAAGCACTATGACACACTCCACATAATTAATGAAGGAAATTTGTTCTATTAGCACCCAAAATCATAACTGGTGAGATTTTTTTGCTAAATTAATGTAAAATTTTAAGCCATTATTTATACTTAGATTCAGTACTAATGAAGCACCTGCTAAGTGTGAAAAAAGGAAGGGCATTTGTACTAGAAAAAAAAACTGGTTCAACCCAAATGCCGATCCACAAACTACATTCACAGAAAGCAGCTGGCATTGCATATGCTTCTTGGTCTTAATGCTGTGTTGAAGGAAATAGTAGAAATTAAAAAATTACCTTTAGACACTGAATATACATGTTCTTATTATTCTTTGTGAAGGTGTAGGACATGAGTTTGCTTTTTCAACCTAAATGTGCTCTTGAATTAAGAGAAGGTATAAGTGCTATTCAAGATTTCTTGGTAAGTGAAGAATGAGATAGATATTTCTTTATTATTCAGATAATACTATCATAACTAAAATTTCATGTAACTTTATCAATTTTGTATCTCAAAGATATTCAGTGTTTTAAATATGCTGAACCCATAACTTTTAAGACCAAAATATTATAATTTTTAATGCTGAGGAAAATATAGCAGAATTCCTGAATAAAGCAAACTATGGATTAAACAGTTTCATCATCTGGAACTAACAACCTCACAACACTTGATTCTTTTTTAATTTGGTGGAGAAAGGAAACAATGGCCCATTATCGAATATACTGATAAAATATACTAAGATCAAATACATTTAAAATTGCTTTCTAAGACATATACATCCAAGGACTAGATTAGGAATCAATTCATAGCTATTGTTCAAGTTACAAAACTTTTCAATGTTTGTGTGAGGTATTTGTCACCTTATTTCTTTGAAGTACTGAAATTAGTAAAGAGTGAAAGTCTTACTATTATTTTTGGGTCCATGTTCAATCTAAACATCTAAAACTTACTGACAGAGTCACCAAACAATTACTATCATATCAGTGACTCATTATCATGTTAGGATTTTCTAATTTAATAGAAATAAGGCATAACTGTATTAGATAGATTTGGTTCATTGAATATAATAGTATAATACTTTTAAAAGTTACTTTAAAAGACTGGAAAGTTATAACTCTCCATCTCTTTCTCTTTCTCTGTCTCCCTTTCTTCAAGAAGTTGGATGGATGTCAGTCCAATGTGGCTATAATTTCATTTGTCATTCTAATCCATCATTCTATCACTAGGCTGCATCCTTAAGATTATCACATGAGTCAAGATGGCTGCTAGATCTCCAGCCATCTCACCTGCATTCTAGATGGAGAGAAGGACGGCAAGAAAGCAAAAGAGCGAAAAATGAACCCACAGAGCTTAGCCAGGTCCGTTTAACCAATCATCCCATGCACTACATATTAAACTTGTACTTACTTTCATTGGCCGGAATTAGTCACATGGGCTTACCTAACTCTAGAGGAACTCTTTTTTTAGAAAAAAAAAAAAGTTTATTGAGGTAACATTGGTTAATACAATTATATAAACTTCAGTTGTATATTATAATTTGACATCTATATATTCTATTGTGTGATTACCACCAAGAGTCCAGTTTCCTTCAGCTCCCATATATTTGATCACCTTTACCCATTTTGCCCTCCCCCTATACCCTTATATTTGACCCCTTTAACCTTGTCTACCTTTTCCTTCCTTCCCCACCCTCTACTTTCTGGTAACCTCTAGATCATTGTCTATGTAGATGAGTCTCTGTTTGTCCTGTTCATTTGTTACTTTTAGGTTTATATCCCACATATAAGTGATATCATGCGATTTTGCAACTTTTTCTGTCTGACCTTTTTTGCTTAGCATGATTATCTCGAAGTCCATCCAGGTTGCCTCAAATGACAGTATTTCATCTCTTCTTATGGCTGAGTAATATTCCACTGTATACATGTAACACAGCTTCTTTAGCCAATCATCTATCATAGGACACATCAGCTGCTCCCATATCCTGGCCATTATGAATAGTGGTGCAAGAAGATTGGTGTGCAAATATCTTTTTGGATATGGGTTTTCAAGTCTTTGGGGGGTTAATACCCAGTAGAGGGATTGCTGGATCATATGGTTGATCAATTCTTAGGTCTTTGAGGAACCTCCATACTGTTTTCCATGGTGGCTGTACCAATTCGCAGTCCACCAGCAGTATAGGAGGGTTCCTATTTCCCCACATGCTCTCCAACATTTGTTATTACTTATCCTGTTGATTGTAGCTATTCTAACTGGTGTGAGATGATATCTCATTATGGTTTTGACTTGCATTTCTCTAATAGCTAGTGATGTTGAGCATCTTTTCATATATTTGTTGGCCATTTGTATGTCCTCTATGGAGGAGTGTCTGTTCAAGTCTTCTGCCTATTTTTTGAATGGAACATTTGTTTTTTTGTTGTTATTGAGTCATATGAGTTCTTTGTATATTTTGGATATTAGGCCCTTATCAGAGGCGTTGTTTGCAAATATATTTTCTCATTCAGATGGTTGTCTCTTTATCTTGTTGATGGTCTCTTTTGCTGAGCAGAAGCTTTTTAGTTTGATGTAGTCCCATTCATTTATTTTTGCTTTTACTTCCCTTGCCTTTGAGGTCAAATTCATACAATCCTCTTTAAATCCAAGGTCCTTGGGTTTAGTTTTTTGTTTTCTTCTATGCATTTTACTGATTTTGGTCTTATATTCAGTTGCTTAATCCATTTTGAGTTAATTTTGGTGTGTGGTGATACACAATATTCTAGTTTCATTCTTCTACAAGTGGCCCTCCAATTTCCCCAGCACCATTTATCAAAGAAGTTTTCCTTTCCCCACTGTATGTTTTTGGCTTTTTTGTCAAAAATTATTTGCCCATATTAATATGAGTTTACTTCTGGACTCTCAATTCTGTTCCACTGGTCCATGTGTCTGTTTTGCTGCAAATACCATGACATTTCGATTACTGTCATTTTGTAGTATAATTTGAAGTGAGACAGAGTGATGCCTCCAGCCTTGTTCTTTTTTCTCTTTTTTCTCAGGATACCTTTGAAAATTTGGGTCTTTTGTGTTTTCATACAAATCTGATGATTTTTTATTCTAACTCTAAAAAATGCTAATGAAATTTTGATGGGGATTGCATTAAATCTGCATAATGCTTTAAATAATATGGTCATTTTAACTAGGTTGATTCTTCCAATCCAAGAACATGGAACATCTTACCATTTCTTTGTATCTTCTTTAATTTCTTTTAATAGGGTCTTGTAGTTTTCATATACCTATATATGTCCTTCACATGTTTTGTTAAATTTATTCCTAGATATTTTATTTTTTGCTGCAATTACAAAAGGAATTATTTTTTCCACTTATTTTTCTGACACTTCATTATTAGACTATAGGAATGTTATGAATTTTTGAACATTGATTTTGTTGTTGTTTTCAATTTCATTTATTTCTGCTCTAATCTTGACAATCTCCTTCTACTGAATTTTGCATTGACTTTACTGTATTTTCTTATTTTTTTCTAGTAGTGTTATGAAGTCTTTAGGGTTTTCTACATAATCATGTCATCTGCAAATAGTGACTGACTTTTTCATTTCCTATTTGGATGCCTTTTATACCTTTCTCTTGCCTGATTGAACTTCTAGGACCTCCAATGTTATATTGAATAATAGTGATGATAGTGGACAGCCTAGCCTTGTTCCTGATCTTAGAGGGAAGGTTTTTAGTCTTTCACCATTAAGTATAATGTTGGCTGAGGGTTTTTCATGTATGGGCTTTCTTATATTAAGGTACTTTTCTTCTATACTGATTTTGTTAAGTATTTTGATCATAATTGGATGCTGTATTTTTTCAAAGGCTTTTTCTGGACCTATTGATATGATCATATGACTCTTATTTTTTAATTTGTTTATGTAGTTTATCACATTAATCAATTTGCATATGTTGAACCATCCCTGTACCTCTGGGATAAAGCCCATTTGGTCATGATTTTTTAATATGTTGCTGTATTTGGTTCGCTAGTATCTTATTTAGGATTTTTGCATCTGTGATCATGAGAGATATTGGTCTGTAGTTTTTGTGTGTGTTATCCTTACCCAAGTTTTGGTATCAGAGTAATATTGGCCACATAAAATAAGTTGGGAAGTATTACTTCCTCTTCAATTTTTTTGGAAGAGTTTGAGGAAAATAGATATTAAATATTTTTTGAATGTTTGGTAGAATTCACTGGTGAAGCCATTTGGTCCTGGACATCTACTTTTTGGTAGGTTTTTGATGATTGTTTCAATTTACACACTGCTGATCTAAATCTATTTAGATTTATTAGATCTTTTTGATTCAGTCTAGGAAGATTGTATTTTTCTAAGTACTTGTCCATCTCTTCTAGGTTATTAAATTTATTATATACTTTCTCATAGTATTCCTGCATTATCTTATGTATTTCTGTGGTGTATGTTGTAATATTCCTTCTTTCATCCCTGATTTTATTTATTTGTGTCCTTTCTCTTTTTTCTTTAGTGAGTCTAACCAGGGGTTTGTCAATTTTATTAACCTTCTCAAAGAAATAGCATCTTTTTGTACTTATTTATTTTTATTTTTATTTTTTTGTTTTGTTGTTGTTTTCAATTTCATTTATTTCTGCTCTAATCTTGACAATCTCTTTCCTTCTACTGAATTTAGGCCTCATTTGTTCTTCCCTTTCTAGTTTTTTTAAGATGAAGCATCAGGTTGTTTATTTGATATCGTTCTTATTTTTGGAGATAGGCCTGTAATGATATGCATTTTCCTCTTACAACCGCTTTGCCATGCCCCAAAAGTTTTGATACATTGCACTATCATTATTATTTGTTTCTCTGTATTTCTTGATCTCTCTTTTTATTTCTTCCCTGACTCAGTTATTCTTCAGTAACATATTGTTTAATCTTCATGTATTTGTGGTTTTTCCTGTTTTGTTTTTTGAGGTTGATATCTAGTTCAAAGCATTATGATCAGAGAACATGGTTGGTATGATTTCAACCCTCTTATATTCATTGAGGCTATCTCTGTGTCACAGTATGTGGTCAATTCTTAAGAATATTTCATATTCACTAGAGAAGAATGTATAAGCAGCTGTTTTGGAATGAAAGGTCTGTAAATGTCAATTATGGCCAGTTGGTCTAATGTGTCATTTAAGGGTGTTTTTTCCTAATTGATTTACTGTTTAGATGATCTGTCTATATCCTACAGTGGGGTATTTAGGTTCCCTACTATGATAGTGTTTTGGTCTGTTTCTCTCTTTAGTTTTGTATATATTTAATTATGTGTATGTATGTATGTGAGTATATATATATATATATATATATATATATATATATATATATATATATAAATTTATTTGTTTGTTTGTTTGTTTACTTACTTACTTACTTACTTATTCTGTGAGCTGACACCTTTCGGTATTTCCTGTAGTTCAGGCCTCATAGTGGAGAATTCCCCCAATTTTTGAATGTCTGGAAAGGTTTTAATTTCTCCTTTATATCTAAAGGAGAGCTTAGCTGAATACATTATTCTAGGCTGGTAGCTCCTTTCACTTAATAGTTTAAATATTTGATTCCATTTCTTTCTGTCTTGTAAGGTTTTTACTGAGATGTCTGAGGATAATCTAATGGATTTTCCTTAATAAGTTACCGTCTTCTTTTCCCTGGCTGTCCTGAGAATTCTGTGTTTGTTGTTAACTTTTGATGACTTTAATACAATGTGTCTGGTGAAGGCCTTTTTGGGTTGAGATAATTGGGTATTCTGTTGACTTCTTGAATTCCAAGCTCCAGCTCATTTCTTAGATTTTGGAAATTCTCATCCACTTTTGTCTGAAAATGCTTTCTAGTCCCTGCTCCTTTTCGTTGCCTTTGGTAATGTCCATTATTCTTATGTTTCCTCTCCTGATCATATCAGCTGGTTCTTGTATTTTTCTTTCATTATTTTTCATTATTTGGTTTTTCTCTTTTTCCTTCTGATTTATTTCTAGATTTCTGTCTTCAGTATTAATGAACCTTTCCTCATTTATTCGACTCTATTTCCTAAGCTTGCTATTTTATTTTTCAGCTCTTGCAGTGTGTTTTTCATCTCCAGAAGTTCTATTTAGTTCCTTTTGAGGGTTTTAGTCTCTTTGCTCTGCTCATCTGGTTGTTTTTTCAATTCCTGAAATTGTTGATTTCAGTTGTTTAGGATCTAGTTGAGTTTTTTCAGAAGTACCATCCTGAATTCTTTGTCAATTAAGTCACATATTTCTATGTTTGTAAACTTATTTTCCAGACATTTTTCTCTTTCTTTCTGAGATGGCTTGTCACTTTGGTTGTTCATGGTGTTTAATGGACTTTTTCTGTGCCTTAGCATTAATGGAAGTGTATTCTGTTGCTTTTCCAGAAAGAAGATTTATTATATAAAGGTCTCTCTTTAGCTTGCTGCAAAGAAGGTGCTTTTATTTTGGTTTCCAGTAAGTGGCATCTAAGCATCTTGAATCCCTGCTTTATATAAAGCCTAAATGTCTTTTTTATTTTCCTGTAGATATTTAATCACACTTGCTACTCTCTGTTTTAGTTCCTGTTAGTGTTAGCAACAGTTTCAGTAGTGTTTGTTCATATTCTCTGGGGGTCCATGGTATTCAGTCTCTGAGGGTAATGGGGGGAGGGGCTGTCTGGGTTGAGGGGTTAATGCTGCAGCTCAGCCTCAGTTTGGAACTGGGGCCCGTGGAAATCAACTGTTGTTTTTTGTTATCCCATCCCACTTCTCTGCTTTCTGCTCTGATGATTTGGCCCTGTTGTCAGCTGCTAAGACCCGGAACTTCCAAGCAGGGCTGATCAGAGAAGTCACCACACCTTCTCCCTTCTTCTCCTGCAAGGAGCTTGGGTGGCTGCAAGAGGAAGCTTCTTTATTTGTTCCAGTCCACCCCCTGGCACCAGGGGTTCTAACCTGTAGTAGCTCTTATGCACAGCTGCCATGCTCAGATGTGCTGGTGTGCAGCTTGGGTGTTTTTTGTTGAGTTTTAGATGTTCCACTTATTGTTGTTTCAGGGGGAGAGATATGAGAATGTCTCTCATTCTGCCATGTTTCCCAGAATTCTCCAGAAGTCTTTTATTTTAGATAACAATGCACAAAGCTAAGAACTGGAGTTCAGAGTTTTGTTACTCAGTGGAAAGAGAATGGATGTTGAAAGTGGTTCTCAACCACTGAACCAACATGATGTGGAGAAACACATGTGGCTCATTTATCCAGGATAGAATTGAGTGAAAGTTCTTCAAATAATAGCATCCCTTTACTGCAATTTGTTAAATTATTATTTTTAAATACTTTTTATTGTTTTTTAATTCAGATAAATCTTTTTTCTTCATAAAATGGAAGTTTGCAATTGTTGGACACTCATGAAATGAATGGCATGTGCCCAAATTTGATATACACTTATTGTCATGACTCAGTTTAAGGGGATAAAAAAGCCCAGTTTCTCTACAACCCCCCAGAGATCCACTGTCCACTGATCCTAAAATTCTCATCCATGGAATGAGCATGAGTTTTGCTGTATCAAACAAACCAAATAGCTTATAATTTATAACTGTTTCCTTGGCTGAAATATGAGCAAAGAGGGACCATACCTCTACTATAGTCATTGCTATCTCTCAGGACAAGGGACAGTCCCCAGACAGAGTTTGAATAACTAACTGAATGAATACATGAATGAGGCAACTGAGTGAATCCCATCTAAAATGTCATTAGATCTTTGCTATGTCTATTTTCCCAAATATGAAATAATATATCACCGTTTTCCTCAAGGTTTTTGAATGATAAGTGATATGAGAATACCTGGAAAATTTTAAGAGTTATATAGTTTATATCATATCATAACTTATCATATCATAATTATATTATATTATATTAATTATATTATATTAATTATATTATATTATATTACTATACTATATAACAATAGTGATTACCACTAATCTTCAGTACAGTAATGGCTTTTAGCTTTACAAATCTTGAGTTATCTTGAAAAGTGTTATCTAATTATATTAGGTAGTATAATTATAAGTTCTGGGTTTTCTTTCCATTTCCACCATACCCATACTACACAATCTTTGAGAAAAAAACACTGAACATGTCTAGATCCTAATTCTCTTTCCTATGAAATGTTGAAAATATATATTTTAATGTTCTAGAAAATGTGGAGACTATGACTAGTAGAAAAGGAATGGAGAAAAGTATAGGGACTTCAGCAGACAGGGAAAAGATTGATTCACACCCCTACCGCTGTGTGTGCTGGAAGTTAAAAAAAATTCTCAATGTGGGCCCCAGGCCTGTGAGACCAGAACCTCTTCAAACCCACTCCAGCCCTCTGCACTGGCCTGGGAAACTTTGGAATCTGAGATATAGCCCAAGCCTCTGTGGGCTCTGCTTGACATCATACCCTAGTGTGGCCATCTTGTCCCCTGTTCTATTTCCCTACCAGTTTTCCTGAGAACACTTCCTAATATATTCACTGAAAGCCTAGTCTCAGGGACTTGTGCGTGGAAGACACCCCAAGAATAAAGGGACAACTAGAGGTAGAGAAGGGGTGTGGACAAACATGGCATCATCAACACACAGTCTTGCCCAGAACTGGTCTCTTAATTTGGGGATGTCACCCATGGGCAGCCCAATGAAAAAATTGTCACCCTTTACACTATACTGCAAAATCCTACTTAACAGAAAAATCATTGTGTTTTTTTCACCCTAAATGTGGAAAACTATGATTCACATTAGCAAAAACTGTAAGATACTTAGATGCGATATTTGGTAAAAAACTTAAAAAATCTGAATCTGTACGAACACAGTTTTTTTTTTTAACTTTCCTTCTAAAGGTTTTTGTACTAAGTAAACAGAGCCTGAAAAATATCACAGCCTGACTCATGTTAGCTAATATTACATAGATTTAGAAAAACAAATTGGCCAAGACACAGTTTTTTAAAACTGCTATGCAATAACCTAATGCTAATTTCTCCAGTGCAATTACATTTGGATCTGGCACTAAACAATGAGTAAATCTACTTTTCAATATCCTTTTTTTAGCCTGTTCCTATGACTGAACTATGCACATTTCCCATGATGCTCTTAATTTCAAAACTCATTTCCTATCACAGTGCATATCATTTTTCTAAATGTTCCCTTACGATTTTGAGACTTTCTGTATTTGATTCCTCCAACACCTGATTTAGGGTACACAGTGTGAGGAAAGCCATGCAACATATAGATACATAGTTTGCTCCTTAGTAAAATGATTGCCTTATATGATCCTTGGAGAGGAACTCGTTGAAATGGGTTTTTCATGTATTTCATAGACCATAACAATGATCTAGCTTCATTACCTCTCAACAACTCATTTTAATTTGTTTTTCTTCCATCTCTTTTGCTCTAATAATTCTATTCCAGTTAAGCCTACAGAATATTCTATTTGAAAATTGGTCCAATTTATTCTCTCCAATTTAATTTGCTCAAAAGCCCTGGGTAGTGGATTTATAATCAATTGATATCCACTCTCTATTTTGTAGACTCAAAACAATTTATCTTAATAATGTCCATTAATAGTTCTTAACATGTGTGAAGGCTTTTTTCTAAAAATACCCATAATATAGTTTACTTTTATTAGCTTTGGGGAATCCAAGGAGTGATCAGATAAAAGTATAACCTACAACCATAGTGTCCCATTACTCCCAAGGATTACCAAATGAGCATCACCTCACTCTGCATCTTCCTCAGGGTTAATCTCTTGCAGGATATACTTTCAAGCTAGAAAGAAAGGCCATTTCCCCTTTGCACTCTTCCACCCAGAATGAGGAAAATTCATCTATTTCAGCTGACTTATGAAGCTGTTAAGGGACTCATGACAGCATCCTATCAGAGAAGATGGAAAAAGTGAGTTACATGAAGCTACTCTCTCAGCATATGCCTAAAGCTATGAGGATGTGTTCCAGCCATATTACCTTACTGACTTTGGCAAGACCTTCGGGCATTTTAAACATGTTTTGGGTTATAACACAGGAAATAGAAACCTAGACTCTATTCAACTTTCCATCTTTTGCAGTGCCTCTAAGCTCCTCATCCACGCACTGTACTGTGGGACAAGGATACCTAAAACTTCAAATGATGCCTAAGACAGATAAGTGCCAGCTTCAAAGTGAAGGGTCAAAACTACAGTTTGAGACCACCCAGAAAAACATCCAGGTTCCAGAGAGAAGTCTATGGAACTGTTCAAAGGAAAGTGAAGACCAAGAGAGGCCCACAGACACTTCAACAAGGAATGTTTAAATTTCAGTTCAGCAGCAAAGTAGGAACTCAAACATGAAGTCCAAGGTGGAGCTAAAATTTATTTTACTTAATTTTTTAAAATTACTTGTATAGCGATCACACTTAAATCAAGATGTTCAAAGACTCAATGTCACAGACTCTTTAGGAGATGAGTGAGAAACTGCCGTTACTGAGAAAATGACTAGGTTGCATGTCCAGCTCTGTTATTTACTGTGTGATCTTGGATGAGGTTTTTTTAACCTTTCTTTGCCTCGCTTTCTTTCTTTACATAGGGCATAAGTTTAATTTAATTCAATATTACATTGCTACCTAGAAATAAAAGGCCCAGTCTCCTATATAAATTCTTTATACAACTCAAAGTGAATCTGTCATGAGAGTGAGACCTAGATTGGATTCCTTCTTGATGTAAGGCTTTTATAGACAGAACTAAGAATCTCTCCCCTATTCAGTTTTGCCAACATGTTCTCAGTACCATTACTGCACATGCCAAGTGTTGCTGACAGTGTCCAATAAGGAAGAGGAGAGATCCAAGGAAAGAGTCACAAAGGTAAAAATTTTGCATGAAGGGAATTTAGTGGGCAGTTTGTTAGGATCAAGTCCTCTAGGAGCAAAACTGGGCTGATGGAGGGACTAAAATGTACTGCAGTCACTGCATGAACTCAGCTGAACCCACAGGGCACCCTGGAGCTGAGATGGTTCTGCAGAGCTCTTCCACTTTGACGCAAGGGAACAGGACCTTTAAGTCCATCCACCCTCATTAGCTATGTCCTTAGACCCTAGGAGCCCTGTAGAGAGAGCATGGTCTAGCCATGGCAGCTTACTTCAGGAGAGGGGCCCAGCTGTGAGCTACTGGATACCCACACTCCCATAAGTTAGGGGAAGGGGCATTACTGCTTCAGCCTGGTAGTGAGGGACTGGGTGGTCTACTCAGCATCCACCTTAACCGTACTCTATGCAACAGGGAGTCCTTTTTCTAAATCACTGTATTATAAAGAAGAATGTATCAAGTGCTGTGGTAGAGGGAGGAAAAAAAACAATAAAACAGTATGATCTGAAAACAAATAGGATTAACTCTGTGAAGGGTCATTTTCAAAAAATTCTAACAGGGAGGATTTTAATACAGAGCTAAAGATTAAAATGTATTCAGTACCAGCTTTTCCACTCTTAGGTTCTGACCAAAGAGAACTGAAGGCACATGTCTATAAAAATATTTGTACATTAGTGTTCATAATAGTTTTATTTGTAATAGTCTCAAACTGGAAACAACCCAAATGTTTAGCAACAGGTGAATGGTAAATAAATTGTGGTACATTTATGAAATAGGATACTCCCAGCAATAAAAGACTGTGCACTGATGATACATGCAACATTCTTAT
Source organism: Cynopterus sphinx (assembly GCA_030015415.1). Lineage (NCBI taxonomy): Eukaryota > Metazoa > Chordata > Mammalia > Chiroptera > Pteropodidae > Cynopterus > Cynopterus sphinx. The sequence goes on along the minus strand of CM057389.1, from coordinate 35,407,021 downwards.
GATGAGTGAAAGAAGCCAGGCAAAAAAGAAAGAGTACATTCTGTATGATTCCATTTATATAAAACTCTAAAAGATAAAAATGAATTTGTAGTTTCAGAAAATAGATCAGTGGTGTCAAGAATAAAATGCATTGAATAATTAATGATGTGATAGAATTAAGTGTATTTTAATAGAGGGGATATTTGTTTGAGTTGGTTTCCATAAGAATACTAGTTGTTGAGAATGTTGAAAATACTGAAAGTTAAATTTTCTTAATTTCTGAGAATTCTAAAAATATTCATTTCATATAAATGCTTATTTATCTCTAAGTTAATTAGAGTATAGTTTATTTCATTTAAGAGATTTTATAATCTTATTTATTAATACCATCTGGAGGTAAGAAAATACTACACATTCACAAATGAGAAATAGAGGTTTTTCTAGATAACAGACATATAAACATGATTCAAAAAGAAAAAGCTTATAGTTTCACTTAAAAATATCAGCTATGGGTAAAAGATAAATTTAAAATTACAAACTCACTGGTTTACACCAAAGAGCTGTTCCCTTCCTAAAGGGTCTAAATCCTTAATTGACTTGAACTCAAATAGATAAATAAAACAAACAGATCAGATTCTTCATTGCCCTTTATCCAACAGACATAAGATTACCAAATGGGTAAGTTATAAAACCCAAAGAGCCAGCACCAGAAAGCAAGTAAGAACAAATACACACACAAAAGCACAACCAAATCCTTATACAGCTACTGGTAGAGAATGCTGATAAGGGTCAGAGCACAGAACCGAGAGTTGGTCACACTGTTGGGTCCCCATATGGCCTATCAGGAATGTGGCCCTTTGAAGGCCTTCTTACCTAGGGCAAGAAAATAGGGATTCAAAGGAATGGTGAAATTATATGGAGTCACATCACCACATTGTCAAATACAAAATGTGCCGGATAATGAGAGATGATTTTATTCAGGCTATTGCGAAAGAAGACTGTTGATTTTCAAAAAGTAAAGAGAGCTGGAGTTTTAGAAAGGCAGGTAGAAGAGCTTCATTTAGAGTCTGACGGGAATTATAAAGAAGAATAGAGATGGGCTCTATCTCAGAATACATAGGTAGTCCTTTATATGAGCACTTTTTTGGAATACAAAGGGTGGGGAGATTTTGGAAAACAAGGATGGAGGGTGGATTTCTTAAGCATTGCTGTTTTTCAGGAGCATAGGGCTCAAGTCAAGTTCAATATTGTCAGTGGTTGGCTGGGTTCAGGGGTGGAGATGGGGAGAAAAAACAAGAAAGAAAGATTACAAAGGGTCACAAAGAAATTTGTGTTGTAATGGGTAGCTTCTTTATCTTTATGGAGTGATGGTTTTACACATTATAAAAATGTGAAATATTATCAAATTATACACTTTAAATATATGTAGTTACTTGTATGCCCGTTATACCTGAAGAAAGTTGGGGAAAAATCTGTTTGATAGATTCGCCTCACTGGCAAAATGTTTCAAGAATAATGTATGCTAATATTGTATTATATTCAAAATTTTGAAAATCCGACTATTATTAAAAACATATTTTACATATATTCAAAGAATGAGCCCTTGTACTAAACTAGACTTTGTATTTTAAAACTAATAATCATTTCAAGATATAATAATCCTAGATGTTATAAAGTTCTACCATTATTTCAAATTCTTAAAATTCAATCATTTGACTTAGATTTATTTTCTCAAGTCAGCAATTTCCATTACTTTATGAAAGTCCAGATTTCTGCTTTAATTCTAATTTGCTTTAATGTAAAGAAAGCATCTTCAAAAAGTTATGAGAAGCATAACTTTTGTCAATTAACCATCTTTAAAGTCAAAAAATAATTCTATATTAAATTTTGTATTTACTTTGTCATAAAGCCAGCTTTAAAATAATCTAGCCTCTCAATTTCTGCTAATCAAGATTAAGAGAGGGAATTGAGAACCATATTCAGCTGGTGCATGTGTGTGAACATCATGTAGTTTATGTCATCTGATGGGTCAAAGCATGCTTTTAAATTGCTAGAATAGGAGTCTTAGTTGCTTTCTTGGATGAGAAGTGAAGACATGAACTGAAGCAGAATAAAAGCATGGAAGAGAGAAGCAAAAATAGGGACACAGAGCATATAGTTGGCAGACATAATTAAATGTGGGGTGAGGGAGATTGCTTTTAGGATAACCGCTGTTTTCTACCTTGTATTATTGAAAAGAGGTTGAGATATACAAACAGTCCAATAGCTGGGCCTGAAACTCAGATTTGGGATAGAACTTGAGGTACTCATGCATCAGCCTGGGGAATATGAAGTTATCTGTTTTATAAAGGAGAAATGTTGCTCAGCACAGAACTATGTCAGTCCAATAGATCTGAACACCTGAACAAAAATAAAAACACTCTAATATACCTCAAGGGAAAAAAATTATGGTATTTAATATAAAAAACTGTTAAAGCCATTTGCTACTTGGTTGATGTTTTTAATCACTGGAAAATATTCAAATTACTTTAGCAATATTATTTTTTTCATGAAATCGTTTACAGCTAACAAATTGTGATCTGGTATTGCTCACATATTGTAATTTTATTTTCAGCCTTCCATATACAAATTATTTACAACAAAAATGGTTTGTTCTTGTTATGGATTAAGTTATGCTCCTCCAAAATTTAAATGCTGAGGTTCTAAACTCCAGTACTTCAGAATTTGACCTTATTTGGAGATAGAATTTTTTAATTTACAATCATTATTTATTATCAGTATTCTAAAATGTACAAACTTGTAGAGTAACTTAAATACAATAAAAGGCAGAGATAACTCTGAAGAACATGTTTGACAGGACATTCAATATTTTTCTTAGAGATAAGATCATTAAAAATAATTAAGTTAAAATGCAATCATTAATTTGGCACAGAATTCAATATGACTAGTGTCCTTATAAAAAAGATAAGGACACAAACACATATACAGGGAGAATTTCATATGAACATGAAAAGGCCTGTATACTAACCAAGGAGAGAGGCCTGGAAGAGATCCTTTACTCACAGACCTCAGAAGGAACCAGCCTTGTCAACACCTTAATCTCTAACTTCTCACCTCCAAAACCATAAGGCAATAACACATTTAAGCTACCCAGATTTTGATAGTTTGGTATGGCAGCCTGAGAAAACTAATACAACCTCCAATATACTTTTAGAATGTATAACTTACTCTGTTTATACCATATTGATATTTTTTTAATTTAACCTTTAGGTCAGTCTAAAGTTCACCTGAGATATAAGCAGCAAGCTGACAAATTAATTATTGTTATTTCTCCTATGTTTTAAGTGTTTAAGAAAAACATCTATTTATTGCTCATGTGTAGTTGCTATTTCACCCAAGAGCAGCCGTGGGACACTGAAATGAATATCCCACATGGAGATAATTGTAGTGTGCATTACAGCCACAAGAGCAGGCACTCAGCATGAGTTGCAAATTTTCTCTGTACCAGTGCTGGTGTGCCAGTTCTGAAACTAATATACAAAAAAGTTTTTTCACTCAAAATAAAAGAACACTTGTTCAATCCTGATAAGTTAGGAAAAATTGCCTGATGTAAAAGATACATTTTTTGGTGGGAAGAAATCTGACAAACTTATTAAAAACCAGTTGGAAAAATAACAGTTCATTTTAGCATTAAAAAATAGTTAGATTAGCTAAAAATGTGAAACAGTGAAGGTTCTACCATTTGTGATTTATGGTATTCTCACTCAAGTCATCTAAATATGATAAATTTTAGTGAATATTCAATGAAGAAGTTGAAGTTTTATAATTTTTTTTTCAAATTCTGCTTTCCTGGAGGCTGGTTACTGGTGATATTAGGTAGTTAAGTAGACATGAGACATGGGGGAAGGAAGGAATAAAGGCTTCACCCAAAGATCTCCCCAAAACACCCAGTTATAAATTATCTCTGCATCCTGAGGAACAAAGTAGAAACTCATAAAATACTAGGTAGCTTTATCTAGCACAAGCACTTTCACAGTTAGTAGTACCCTAACCTCCCAGTGACACGGCTTCATTAAAGCATCATTTAATATCATGCTTATGCTGGGAAGTTCATGAGTCTAATTATAGCAGACTGAATTCTGAGTAATCATATGCGCAGTAGGCAAAGGGTTATTTAATAGCCAAATGTCAAATCAAAATGACCTCATGAGTCAATCATTTAGCACTACCCTTGTAACCAACCACCACGGCCACAATATAAAGGTTTACTTAATGAATTCTACAGTTACAGACCTCTTCACTGTAACCCGCTCCTTTCTACTTTAATCAAACCCATTTCTCTCTTGAAATAAGCTTTAATAAATCTTACTTATTCTAAATTTCATGCATCTGTCATTCTTTGATGTATTGGCAAAAAGAACTAAAGTAGCTTTCAATGCTACCAGGGCAGGGCAGATCTTAATCACCTAAACAGTAACAGTAGGAGAGGTCAACATTCTCTGGATGTCAAAACTGATGATACTGTCTGCAGAATTTGGAAGTAAATTTTCAAATGATTAAAATAATAATAACAATTATGGTGATCACTTCTCCTTGCTATTAGAAGTATACCATTGTTCATGTGAAGCACATTTTTAATTAAGTAAATTACTGAGGTACCATATGTAAAAGAGTTCTTTAAAAAGATTAGAATCTCTTTAAAGATCTTTGAAGAGATTCTAGTAATTAAAGAGTTGTACTTTACCTACAGCCTTTGGTAAAGTGTCATACTTATCTAACTTTAGAGTTTAGTGTTACACATTTTCAAAGTTCCACTGTGTACTTTATAATAATTTCTGTTAAGTAGATGCTCTTAACACTTTTTTCCTTTTACAGATACTTACAGGTCTTCATCTCCATCTCCTTCTCTCTCTCAATATAATTGTCTTTTCTCTCCCTTTCCTTCTCTCTCTACCTCATCTTTCATTTCTATAGTTAAGTAATCCCATTTAATTTATTTGCTTTGTAATCTAGTATCAAGTTGTATCAGGTTGAATCGGGCTGCAATAATTGTCTTGGCTACACCTATGTTAAACAATAAAGACATATGCTATCTCACATAACATGTCTAGAGATGGGGGCAAGCTGTAGGGTTGGTTGGCTCATTGTCTTAATTCAACCAAAAGTCAAGTTCCATCCATCTCTCCTTTTGACTCTCCTAAGTGACGCCTTTATTCCTAATGGTTCCAGGCCTGATGTGATTCGGAGGATGAACACAGTTTATTTCTTTCTATGGCATTCCCTTAGGAGCAAGCTTGCTTTTGCTAGAATGCCTATTGCAGACTTTCTCACTCATCTTGGGCTCTTAACTGAACCAGTTATTGATCAGGGAAGGAGAGATGAGTTGGGCTTACTCCTGTGTCTTCCCTTGCCATTCTTGCTGTGGATTTTTGGTAGGGTAGACTGTCAATATCATCCTGATACTCCCAGTGTTCAGGCTTCTTGCTCTTTGATTTTTCTGCATTCTTCAGCCTGAAAAATTTAGCCCATCACACTGGGCTGATGTCCATCACCTCCTCATGTCTACATATCTCTTAATTCCAAGATCTTTCTATTGTCTTCTTCTCTCCAGTCCCCATCACTAAACTGCAGGCTAGTTGACTGCCTTGCTCATTATGATAGAGTTAATTGCCAATATGTATTTAGCAGGGCCCAAGTCTTCACTCCCACCTAGAACTTGGTGTGTTATAGCAGCCGCACACCTAGGAGATGCAGAATTCAGTGGTAAAGAAAAGGGAAATTTGGCATGTGGTATTTCCAGAACCTTCTCTCCAATTATTAATTTTTATCCTTATTTGCACTCATTTGAGTTGGGATTCTCTTACTTCAACAAAAAGAGCTCTGTCTAATTAACCACTCAGTAGCTAAATTTTTCCAAATCTTTGATTTTTCTGTAATTAACATGCAAGCAAGAGGAATTGCACAGATCAAACTGAGCTACTTATAAGGCAATAGCAGAATCCCTAAGGACTTTCAAGGCAAGCCAGGAAGATCTAATGCCATGTGAAGTGATGAGAGTAGGTTATAAAAGGAAAACAGAGATAAGAACAAGAGGAGATGAAATCAGAAGAAGGAGGGGTTGAAGTAACAAGCAAGGAGAACTCTGTGGGTGGGCACAGACTGGCCTAGAGGAACAGACCCAGGGTAGATGCCCTTCTTCTTAAAGGAGGACAAAATAGTATTTACCTCTCAAAATTGACATGAGGTAACATATAAAATGCTGAGCACATCATCTTGGCAAATTGTAAATTGTTTTTCTCCCCATTTTTTGTCAATAAATTATTTTGAGAAATGGTATATTCAATGAATTGTTGTTGAGGAATGGCATATTCTATCTTTTTAAATTAATCAATGTTCCTCATCCCTTTTGCCATGTACAACATGGAAAATGATGTCTTCTTTTGCATCACCAGTGATTCAAGTCTTCCCAGTTAGCCAGACTTCCTCCATCAGTCTCTCCTCACCTTCAATTTACTAAGAGTCAGAATTTTAGAATTGACACAGGTTTGAATTCACAGAAGTGAAGTCTAAATTGGTGTTTGCCAGGGGCTGGGAGTGGAGAAAATGGGAAGATGTCAGTCAAAGGGTATAAACTTCCACCTGTAAGATGAGGAAGTCTTGGGGATCTAATGTACAGCAAGGTGATTATAGTTAACAATATTGTATTATATACTTCAAAGTGATCAAGAGAGTAGATCTTAAATGTTCTCATTACAAAAAAAAAAGTAATTATGTGAAGTAATGGAAATGTTAACTGACCTTATTGTGGTGATCATTTAGCAATATACATGTGTATCAAATCACCATGCATGATAAACAATGTTCTCTGTCATTTGTATCTCAATAAAGCTGGAGAAAAAGAAATAACATAGGCTCTGTTATTCCTTAGTTGATTGCTTAATTAAAACAGTGCTTGATACATTGGCTATTAATATTTTTTATTAACATTGTTATTAGAAAATAAATCTGAGAAGAAAATTCTTTATTTACAACATCTAAAGAAAAAATATATTAATACTTTTTTACTTATGTCAGGGAGTAATGAGCATATGGGTCAGAGGTTCTTAATTTATCAGTAGCTTATTATAATCCTAATATTTTTCCAGGCCTCGTTCTAAAACATTTTTCCCACAAGTAGTTTATTTGACCAGCTTACACACACACACACACATAAAATTATGATTTTATGTACATATATATAGAAAGAGAATACTGATATTAATCAAATTAGAAATAACACTGAATTAAACTCAACTGACATATATTTTAGTCTTGGATCTGCAACTAACATTGGTTAAGCCACTTGCTTTCTCTGGTTTTACTTTTCTATAATAATAAAATAAAAGGTTGGAATAGATCATTGTTTTAGTATCTTTCTTTTCTAAACACATATTATTAATTTTATACTAAAACAATTTCAACCCTGCAGTCTTCTTATTATTATTCTATTGTTTCTTGTATTTCTCCCTAAGAGAATCATTTTTAACACTATCTCGGATAACAGTAGCTAATATTCATAACAGAAGTCATCTAGTAAAAGCTACACGTAATGGATAAGTCAGATCAAAATGGAATTAAGAAGGTTAGAGTTTTCTTGAAAAATCACATTGAAAAAAATAAAAAAATAATTCTATGTTCATCAAGAAAATTGTTCTGGAACTAGCAAATTTATTTAATCTAATGATTCCACATTAATATCATTTTATACTTGGGGCTGAGTCACATGAAAGCTTATTAATGTAAAACAGATCAAATCAACATCTTTATTTTAGATTTTTCAACCACTTCTCTAAGATGACCTGAGGGAAATCATTCTGGTAATGACAGGTTATATGAGAATATCAAATTTACAGTAAAATAAAACTGTAATATGTGTTGAAATTCCTAAAAGGTAAGCATTTCCAATTTTGAATAAACTTTAACAAGTGATGTATTTTTTTCTGATTCATACTATGAGTAAGAAATTTAGTTTTGTGACTATTCATGGGAAAAAATAATATTTATATTTTAATTCAACTATGACAAGTTTGGTTTTTAAAGTTCTATGACTGGATCCCTTTAGCATGGTCAAAATTAGTGGTGTCTTAATTCTCTCAGTTAAGATAAATATTGATTCTTTGAAAACAAACAATGAGAAAGACATTCTATGACAATGAGAGACTGAGTTCATATCAAAGGTTTTCTATTACCCATTTATCTTGTATCCAAAATACTATTAAACATTTAGATATTATTTACATTAGTTTCAGCCTTCTGCAGGACTCAAGCCATCTACTAAACAGAGTTCTTCTTTCCAAAAGTCTTCTTCTGAACCTCATCCTCTTCTGGAGGGTTTAACGGGTTACCATAAGACTGATTAGGTGCTCTGGACAACCCCACATGACCTCTCCTGGGACAGAAATGATGAGCCATTGTACAACCAATAATTTTGTGTTTGATTGGTGCTCAATAGGTAAATTTGTCTCTCTGAGCTAAGATTTAAAAGTCCACAAGCATTACAAATTTTACTTTTTCAATATGCACAATGAGTATTTCAAAGAAAGGTGTTAATAAATCCCACATGTGATTAATTTAAAGATGATAGACAACAGTTTTATTTTTCCAACTTCACAGAACTGTTTCCACGAGAAAGGTAAGAAAGCATGCCTACAGGGTATCTATGAATACTTGGCAATATAGATTTTACCAGTATTGTTACTGGTGAATTGAAATGATGAAGGAGAATCTGCTAGGAAGACAATGGTTAGAGCTATGTGAAAAGACTGAAACTATAGATACCAATTCACTTTATAATTAGCCTTCTGTATTAATTTCCTATTGGATTTATGTCCCAGTTTTTCTGTCTCCACTCACTTTCACTCTCCTTCTCCAGATGTCTCCTGACAATTCATACTAGTATTTAACAAAGATTCATTTATTTAAAAAAAAATATCTTTTAGGCAGACTCAAGACCGATGATCATCAAGGCAGAAGGTTCCTTCACTTGCCTTTACTCAAACTTGGTGGGCCTAATCTTTAACGTTTCCACCTTATATTTGGTATGAAATTTTAAAAAATCTTTTTTTCAAGCTATTAATTGAACTCATTCATGTTCAGTACTTACAGTGTAAGTTCAGTTTTCCCTATCTTGTGTTCATCTACATAAATCTGAAAAAAAAATCAAAAGATTATACCTTAAAATGTTAATGTACTAGTGTTCAAAATATTTTAAATTAAAAATAATGAGTTGTATTTATTCATTATTTTTATAAAGATAAAAAAAAGCTAAAGCCAATCTTAACAGGGATTTTTGGAAATAAACCTTCTATTATACTGCTATTAGAAGCATATATTTCTACAATTCTGGAGAAAAATTAGGCAAGATATATCAAAAACCTTAGAAATGTTAGTATCTTGGATCCAGAAATTTTATTTCTAAAAATAAAATTTAATAGAGTTAAAATGTGTAAAAAGATAATTATTGCAGCATTTTTTATAGGAAAAAGATAGAAATATCTTCATTATTAAATAAAAGGGTAGTTTAGTTATTGATGGTGCATTAATACAATGGAATGTTAAAATAATTAAAAGATTATTTAGAATTTGTATGCACCAATCAAGTGCATATAATTTCTAAAATTTTCTCTTAAGAAGAAAATTGTAAACTTTAAAACAATGTAAAACTATAACAAAATATTAGCAATGGTTATATCTAGCTGATGAAATTGCTGTTGAAATATGTTTATTTCTTTTAAATATAAATAGAAAAATGTTGCTACCCTTAATTTATATTTTTACATCTTTCAAAATTATTTTTACAACTTTCAAGTCAATGCTAGTTTTTAAAAGTCATCAGGACTGCTAACGTGCCTGCTCCATAATAATACTGAGACAAATTTTTGAAAAGGCAGATAAACCTCTTCAGAAACAAACAAATAAAAAGAAGCCAACAAAGGCATGGGTAATTTAAATTCAGAGATAGTTTAAAATTTATTTTTATCTCTTTTCTTTTTAAACAAAAATGCCTATTAATTACTAAGAAAGAAAATCAGTCAATGAGTTTAATCTCAGCAATTCTTTGTATTCCCTGAAAAAATTAGGGGATTATGATAAGTGAACTAGAGCAAGAGAAATCATATATATATATATATCCAAATAACCCACCAATTATGTATTAATTGATCTATTGATTTGGTCAAGTTTGGCTATTGAGGTTGAGAAGGCCCAGATTTTGCTAGGGCTGTTTCTGGAGTAAGTTGTTAAGGAGTGAGGTATAGAAACCATGGTATTTCTTGTCATGGTATTTTCTTCACTGCTTTTTACCTTAATTATTATCTCCTATTAGATTGTAAACATTTAAGAGAAAGAACACATCTGTTCTTCTCACCATCATATTTCCGTTCTCCTCCGTATGCCTAGTATTAGGCTACATTGGCAGTACACTGTATTTGTTAAATGAATGAATCAATGAACAACATATGCCTTGTTGATGCTCTTCCACCCATAAAGTGTATAGCAAACCTTCAGTTTCTACTGCTTCTGATCCTGTGCTCCCACCAGCAAAATTAGATGGGAATCCTCCTACCAAACATTAAGGGAGACCATGGGCAACTTCCCTTCACCCTCCCAGGTCCTCTCGCTCAACTTGGTTATCCTCATCTAACAAGAACAGTTATATCTGCTTAGAGAACTACTGTGAGATGATATAGCCACTAGAGCTCCCTGAAGGCTGGGATAGGGTCTTCACTCTCCTTGAATCCTTAGTGACTCACTAAGGGTGGACACCAGTACTCTTGGTAAATGTCATTTTCCTTTCTCCCCTCCCTTCCATCTATGAGGCTTGACCAGAATGCTAGATAAATTTATTTGTAATAAAAAAAAAAGAAAACAAGTTGCTTTATCAGTGTTTTAATTCAATTCCACACATTTCTTAGTCCCAGAATATCTCAAAAGGAAGAATTGGTCTGAAAGTCTTTCAGCAATTCTCCAAACTGCCATTTGGCGCCAGGATAATTATTAACACCAATCTAATAATAGGAGGACAATCTGTTTGTAGATAATTTCCTGGCAGTGGTTATGGTGGTTTTAGTCCACTTTGTATCACTAAAAAAAAAAGAAGAGTTTCATTCTCTTACGTTATTATTAAGCTGCGAATTTGTTAAAGATTTTTTTCAGTGTTATGACAAAGACTTTGGGATATTTTTCTTTTACCTTTTTTCGTTCTCAGAAAGGAGTTACTATTATTTTTAATAATAAAAAATTTACATATTTTCCATAAAATTTTACATATGCGTTAGCTCTCTAAGATTTTAATTTTTCTTTCCTCAAGCACATTTTAAACTTTTTTTTTAAGTTAAACAGTATCAAAATGAAAACTTTGTATTTTCTGATTTAAGTATTGATATGTGCATTTTTCTGTTTTCTGAAATTTTATTTTATGAAATAAATAACATTTATAAAATTATACACTACCAATAAATTATAAAAAAGTAAAATAAATAATTTTAAAATCAGAGATTATGGTACATCCTCTAGATTAAACATAATATTCCTGACTTTTTCCCCCCACTTTATTCCATAACACCTTCCTGATTTTCTCATCTGTGAAGAGATTGTGTAAGTTCATAAAGCAACAGTTTCTATTGTTGGTAATTGTGATAATTGCATTCCCACTCGTTTTCTCTCCTACCTCGTATTGTTATGAAATCTCATTCACCCACCACATAATTATAGTTATCAAACACCTGTTATGTTTTATTCAGAATCCAAAGCATTAAATACCACCTTTCACTGTTGACTCCCAAATTTATACCTCTAGGCTTGATGTAACCTTAAGCTTCAGCATCAAAATCAATTGTATACCTGATATCTATACATGACTATTTAATGGGTATTTCAAGCTCAACTAATCACAAACATAGTTCTCACAAATAAGCCCTTAAAGATATTATCCTCCCAGATTTTTCTCCCTCAATACCTGGCAGCAACTTCCACTCAGTTACTAAACATAAAAACCAAGGGATAACATAAAATCTTCCCTATCATTTATTTCTCACATCCAATCTAAACAGATAGCAACCCACTTTTCTTCTTGGCTGAACAACTAACAAGCTTCTGTTTTGACCTATCCATTCCTTTCTTCTCTCTAGCCAAAATGATCTTTATAGAACACATACCAAATCATTCTAAACTATGATTTGAACCCCTTCAAAATCTTCCCATTGAAATTTGAAAAAAATACTATTAATGCTGGTTTTTTTATGGGCTTACTAAATAATATTTTTGTGTTCTAGACATAAGAGATAGGCATATAGTGGGGAAAGCACAATTTGCTTCTATGAACACTGTTAAGATAATGCACCTCCAGGTGAGGGCCAAATGGGTTATGGATACTGCAGCCCTGGTTTGGACAGTAGTACTGCTGGACTCTCACAAGTTTTATGACAAGAGGAGGCAGTGCTCATCTCATGGCAGAGCACAGATGTAATACAGGCCTTCTGCAGGCACGTGGATTACCACAACAGAGAGAGGACCCAGAAGGGGTACGTGCTGCTGCTTTGACTAGTCTCACCATTCAGCATACTCACTGGTCCCCTTGGGAGGAAAGAAGCCAGGAACATTCCTCTAATGGAGAACTCTCTTTGTAAGGGAACACAATTCTTCCAACCCTCAGCATGTCTACAAAACCTTCCCCCATCTGGTTCCTGCCTTACTCCACTCAGAGGACTTCTATACCATACCTCAGCCACAGTAACCTCCTCTCTCATCCTTAAATATATCAAATTCTTACTACCTCCATGTATTTTCATTTGTTCTTCTCTCTGCCTGCAAATGGCCCATCTCATCCCTGGATGCTTTTCATCCTTAATGTCTCAGATAAAATGGCATGTCCTCAAATGTTCACAAATCTATCAGTAATAATTATTACTACTGGAAAGAGCTTTTCTTAAAAAATCCATCAATATGACACTTATGTAAAGCTTAGAAACAGAAATGTTGAAAATAAAGAATGGGAAAAAAGATAAGCCAGGCAAATCAAAAGGTAGTATAGAGATATTAATACCTCTTTGAAAATAAATCATTAAGACAAATGGAGATGGTATATAATAATAAGAAGAAACAACTAAGCTAGTAGATATAATAAAATCATGAACTTGTATATACCTAACAAAGTGGTCCTGTAGAGTAAATAGATAGGTGATAGATTAGATAGATAAATGATAGATCGATAGATGATAGATGATAGATAGATGATGATGATAGATAGATAGATGATAGATAATAGATATAGATAGATGGTAGATAATCTCAAAATCAAATGAAATCTTAAGAAAAATTGCTAAAACTATCTTTTATAATTTGATGATGGGGGGATGTAATATATCTTCATTAGAAACTGATAGATCAAGCAGGAAATGCTAAGCCACACTGGCTTCAGGATGCCTCACAAAATGGCGAAGCCTGGGTGGTCAGTAAGCAAATAGGTTGCTGATTTATGTTCAGTCAGAACAATATGCAAAAGTAAATGGACAATAAAGAGAACAATAAAATTACATATGTGACTAAGGAGAGTTCTATGGTAGAATGTTGAAAATGCAGGTGATTTTTTTTTTAGTTGCTTAGATGTGGGAGATATAAAATGAGTTAAAAAAAGGAACTTTTACTTTCAAGAAAAATTTAGAGGAAACAAACAACAACAACAAACAACAACAGCAAACAGGACTTTCTGGGTTCCAAAGTACAAATGTCTTTCATTCCCAGTTTCTTGTAGTAAAAGGTTCTGAACATTCAAAATTTCCTCAGAGCAAAGATCAAATTCAGGATGCTGCCAGTAAAAGAACAGCCTCAGGAACAAAAAACCTGTAAGACACTGTTAAGACTTCAGAAAGAGTTAAGGCAAAATCTCAGACTCTCTCAGGAACACAAAATTTTCAGTTTCTAAGTATCTTAAGAGTGTACCTCCTAGACTCTCTCAAATAGACACTGGGGCTTCTAAGAATTTTTATTTATCCCATACCACCCTGACTTTCAGCTCAAAGTAGAAGGCAATCTGTCTGGAAGAGATTTATGAGTGTGGCTTTTATTAGATCAAGTAAATTTATAATTTGATACATAGAATCCCTATTAAACGTTTTAAAGGACTTATACTATATCAGACTAAACAGATTGGAGGTAGTTCAAAATGAAAAGAAGATGGTAAGCTTTCAGCTTTCTATGGTAGAAAACAGCCTGTGTAGGAATGGGTTAACTTAGCAGACCTGAGTTCCTCCTACCCTTCATATGCCCAAGGAAGGCCTGTCTTTAGAACTGCCTCCTGGCAGAAGAGCTCTGTGTCACTGGAATACTCTTGTCTGATAAGAGTGGTTTTGTATATTAGAGGCCTTAGAACAGACAATACTGATTTGACTGGTTAGTTTATGCAAATAATATGATTTATGATGAATGTTTGCTTTTGTTAGGAGGGTATAAATTCCCCACACCACCTCAACTGTTCTGAGACCAGAGGTACAATCTCCCAACAAGAGCTTTACCTCTAAACAGTTATGGTAGAATTATTAAGGTCTTTATGGGGTATACTGTACCTTCACCCACTCTAGCAAAATTAGGATTGACAGTAAATGCAGCTATATCACCTGGTAGTTGAGATAGTTCAACCACTAGTTCTGTGCCCATGGTAAGCTTATTCCATATCCATGGAAGTAGACACAGGAGAAGATACTTGCTACACAAGTATTGTTGATGTCTATTTGAATCAGCACAGTCATGGTACCTAATGTTCCTTCCAAATTGAAAAAGGTTGGGTAAAAATAAATGACAAATGGAAAAGAAGAGAAATATTAATTGAGGGAAAACGAATGCATAAATTAGCTATGAAACAAGAAAAATCCAATATTATATTGCCGCCTCAGTGGAGGCTCAAAGCAAGGAATTATACCATCTTTGAGTTTAGTTATTCCATATACCCCAAAGAATGAAGCCATTTGTTGACAAGACCACACCTGCTTTTGTTCCTGACAAGGTTGAATAGAAGCTTGCAAACCTGAGTAGCATCAGTCTGGGAGACATTTCGGTCATACAATATGATGATGAACTAAATTAATTTTTAATAATGAATGGGACTCTAATAATGTGTCAATATCTTTTGACTCTTATTTTTCAGGTTACATCTATTACAAAGGATATCATTTGGGAAGGAATTTCTGGGAACTACCCTGTATATAATCATTGGGCCTGGC
This sequence comes from Cynopterus sphinx, assembly GCA_030015415.1. Classification (NCBI taxonomy): domain Eukaryota; kingdom Metazoa; phylum Chordata; class Mammalia; order Chiroptera; family Pteropodidae; genus Cynopterus; species Cynopterus sphinx. The sequence continues at coordinate 35,391,788 of CM057389.1, read as the reverse complement.
AGACTGATTTGTGTAACTATAAATTTGATGACCAAATGCTTAGAAAAGTCCCTCATTATAGTATGAAACATACCAATGACATGTTTTATGTGCACAAACATATAACAATAGTTTTTTAGTGGATAAAAAACTATGAAACAATAGAAAAGAATGATGAAAATTAAGCAGTAGGCAGCAAAGGTGCGTTCAAAATTCTCTGGGAAATAGTCCCACTCTAAAACACGGAAGGCTGTGGGTTGATTTATATCATACTCAGACTAATTTACATTTAATTTACATTAAATGTGACTACCATTCACCTGACTCTAGTATAGGGACCTAACATTATTGGACACAGAACAAGTATATAACTCCACTCAGGTCATTAGTACACAATGGCAGCAACATGCATGGTGGATTAAACAACACTGGCCCACAAAATAGAAAAGGGATTTAGGGGAAGTTTGGTGCTTGTCTAGGTATCACAGGTCAAGTTGAATTTACTTTTAAGAAGGAGTGGTATTCAAGAAAAAAGATTTATTAGCTAGAATAAACAGATTAGAGGGAATTCTCTCCAGGGAAGAGGACAGAGAATTGGAGATATCCTGGAAAGACAATGAGGCTTTAGTGAAGCGGCTCAAGCAACCTCAACAAATAATGATGCGTGAAGCTAGTCCCTGCATTGACAAAGGCTAGTCCCTGGCCTAACAGGGCCATTTGACTATTTTAATATAGATGGGACAATGGCCTTCTATCCTAGCTGCTAAGGTCCAAGAACACTGATGGGAAACTTAAGGAGCACCAAACCTCCTTGTGGGCACTTATAATTAACTTCAAATGCACTATGACAAATTTTGCCCTAAGAATAGGTCAAAATAAGACAACCTGTAGTACACTTAGCAGGGATAGAAAATATTTTGAATACCACATGTGCCATTCCTGTAGGAAAGAGATAGGCCTCATTATATAATAGCACACGATGAAAACTAGTTTCAGTACAATCCTATAAACTAAGGCAAGGAGACTGGCTTTGCTCCAACTAACTTGGAGCCCACAAATAAAAAAATTATGGCCAATTGTAACTATCATATTATCTGGTATATGGGCAAGGAATGATTCTGTTGGGAAGGCATAGCAAATACCTCTGTAATTCTTATTGACTTGTGAAATTAAGTTGTACCATGACCATACCACAATGTGGTGTCACACTGGCATTATTGATAAAATTCAACCACCTTTTGTAAATAAATTATATGGTAATAATTATATTGATGATTAAATGTGTTAGGAGATCAAATTAAAGTCTCCTCAGAATGTGATACTAATGGAAAATTACTGGCCTGAGGAAGTACTGAATTTAGCCAACCATCAGCTGACTTCTATGTTAAATAGTTCTGCATAAGTTTATCACAAGAAATGAATAATGGTATAGCAGAGAGAAAAAAGCAAGTAATCAAATTAGTATAAAATATGCAAATGTATGTAATGATTTTAAATAACAGATTAGTTGTTTCTTTAAGTCTACCCCTACACCACACCAGCCTCTCAAAGTGTTATATGACAGGTATTATTACAGTATTTGTCATATAAATGCTATGCTAAATGTATATGCACATTAAAATATGATTATTGTTCTGAAAGATAATCTAGGGAAAGGCCAGGATGTTGGTCTGTTCAGGAAAGGGTTAACTCAGCAGCAATAAGTTGCTTAAACCATGCAAATTCCCAAGAAAGGTCTCACTTCAGGACTGGAACTTGGCTGGCTACTAGGTTATAAACTAAATCTTTGGAATATTCTTCCTGATAAGAGTGATTTTGTGTGTCTGAGGCCTTGTATCATACTGTACCAATTTGATGAAAGTTCATGCTAACAATGTGACCCATGGTAATATCTGCTTTTACTTTGAGGGGCTGGAATCTGAGTAGCTGAGGTGCTGTGTGCTTACATGAGTGACCCCAATAAAAATGTTGGACACCAAGGCTCAGGTGAGCTTCCCTGATTGGCAACATATTTCATATGTCATCACACGTTGCTGGGAGAATTAACTGTATTGTGTGCATTTAGCAAGAGAAGACACCTGGAAGCTTGTGATTGTTTTATCCTGGATACCACCATATGTACCTTTTCCCTTTGCTGATTTTAATCTGTGTCCTTTCTGTAATAAACCACAATCATGAGCCTAACAGCTTCTAATCCCTGCAAGCCCTTCTAGTGAATCACCAAAGTTGAGAGTCATCTTGAGAAAGGTGTTTCACTTCAAACAAATATTATTTCTCATAGAAAAGAAATATGACTCAGGGAGGAGCCAAGGGACATTGAGAAACACTCCCAAAGGGCAGAATTGGAACCTAATAAGAAAACTAGCATTTTGCTCCTGCCAGGATTTTAGAATTCTGTAGACCAGTGACCGCTACAGGACTCTTATTTTCCCCTTTTCTGATGAGCAATATTTGCTTTTCCTGTCACTGTCTCACCAATGTGGGTTGGGTAAGTGGAGGACAGATCATTTGAATCTCAAGTTCACAGGTCTTCAGATTGAGAGGGCCCATTTCCAAGGAGCCTTATCTGCACTTGGGCCTAATTTAGGTAAGAAGGTCCTGAACCCAAGACCTGAGGCCTAAGTCATAGTAGAATGAGATGTTTGGAAGTAATTATAGGGGTGAATATATAATATATATGGTAGTATAATTCTGATACCGGTTGTAGAGTACCACTCTCCCAGGGTTCTATTCACTTTTATTTTACCAACTAGTTCTCCTTTTTTCTTCAGAATTAAAGTCAAATGTTATTCATTTATTTGATTGGTAGACAGGGTATGGGATATTAGTTTAAGGAACTGAGTCAGAATCCAGTTTCTACCACACTGCCTTTGTGACTGTTTCTTAACTTCAGGTTCCCTTTACTCACGTAGATATTGGAAATATAATATTGCCTCAGTGCCTTGTGATGAGGATTAAGTAAAATAATAATAGTGACATGTCTTTGAAATAACTAAGCTTATTCTTCAGTTGTTCTTCCCACAACTGAGACTATTAATTTTCAGATGGAGGAGCCTCTCCCCCTGTGCCCATTGTAGGACAGTCAACATGGTGATTACACAGGCCCTGTTCAAAGTGTCTGTCAGATACTGTAACATGTTAGCTATTCCAGCCACAGAATGGGAAGCCACAGGCTTCCAAATGATACATTTTAGACTTATATGTATTTTACAGTGACTATTTTGACTACTACTGATATTATAAGGCCTTTAAGCAATTACTTTTCCATTTGGCATGAGCATAAACTTGGTTACTCTTTGTGTGATTTTGGATGTTAACTCTCTGCAATCTACTTCCTTTTTTTGTAAAATGGAAATAGCACACAAATCACTATTGCTATTATAATTTTTGTTGGTTAGATATTGTCAGATCTATATTTTGTGCTATTTATAGAGCACCTATTCAATTTTTCTTTAGTTTTGTCCACAACTTCCATGAAAACAAAACGTTTCTAATAAAAATAGTTTTTCTTAATTACCAGCATTATAATCAACATTTATCTATTCATTGTAAAGATTTTTTGAAGAATTTACATAATTTTACACAGGAAGTACCTATTTTTTATTTTGTGAATAGAAAGACTTTTTGTGGTGGTTGTTTTTTGATTAATGTTAGAATAAATTCTTATTGCAATAATTATCCAATAGATGGTAGAACTTCAGAGAAAACTGAAGGTCTGCTGTCCCTGTACAAAATACTATCTGCATAATCCAAAAGATTATTAACAAAGATAAAATAGCTCCAATTTGACATTTTAAATTTAAACTTTGCATATTTATATTTTAAATGTTATACTATCTTCTTTCAATCTAGTAATAATTTGCACTTTGTGTATAATTTTAATGCAAAAACATCCCATTAAACATGGAAATATGATGGCATGATATACTATAAGAAAAAGATACTATTCATACACTCAGAAGGATACATAATTTATATCAGAATAGATGACTTTGAGTTTAGGAAATATATTTTTTAGAGAAAGGATAAGACCCCTAAGGTATAATCTGGAAGGAGATGGAGAAAAAAGAAAGCTAATTTTTCCAATTTAAGAAAATGATGAGGAGACTAGGAGAGAGAAATTGAGTAACACATAGACCAAGAGAAAATTCAAGGTGTGAAGACTCCATAAGAAAGAGTTATCTAGGCAACATGCCTCTCTTTTATCTTATAGTCATTTCTTAATTCTCATACAAAATCTGCAGCCTCCTGAAGTATTTTATCCTTATGAATGTTACATAATGTCTCCCCCAGGCTATGTCATTTTAGGTGGTTTACTGGCTTGGGGCTTTATTCTGAGGTATATTTGCATATTTTTGCAAATATTCTACTCCTTTTGTAAAATCCGCTCTCAAGTTTAAATCTACAAACAGCAGCTAGAGTAGGATTTTTTAAATTAAAATAATTTTCAGGCACACCGGGACATCCACATCCTATATTATCTCGGCACTCTTGGCAAGAGTTCAAAAGTAATTGTACACTATATTAATATTAAACAAGCCCTTTAATTTTTTTCTGAAGGTAGTGATACAATTTCAATAGCTTTTTCCTTTCTCTAGGCATTTATAAATACCAAATTGGTTCAGTAAAGAGGCACTATTAGAGGTCGTCATTGTAAACTGCACCTCTTAAAACAATTTTTTCAGTATATCATGTAGAAATCACCACAACTACAGTACTGAAACAGATGGCACAGTTGTGCTGATTAGCACCCAAGCCCCTCCTTGGACTGTTAAATCCAATTAAGAAATTTATGTCATGAAAGGATAGATTATGTTACTGGTGCTGGTTAGCAGTATGTTTTAATAAGACCACACATTTCTTGATGTTATATTATACAGTAGAAGAGAGAGACCTTATGACACATACCAGACCACTGACAGGAATACAGAAGCTTAGTTTTAGGATACTCTAGGTTTGCCTCAGATAGAATCAAAGCCTCTTAGGATAGTTTTCAAGAAGTAAATTTACAGAAACCCAAATTTTCATCATCTTTTTTTTATTTGAGAAGCTCTTCTGAAGAAAGGGGGCAGAATAAAATAATAAAATAAAGACAGAATGAAGTCAGAAGACAGCATCTTGTTTTCTAAAAATGAACAAAATAAGCAATAACAAAGCTTTAAAAAAACCATGCAGAAATCTTCCTACAAAGGAAGAAGTACATCACACTATTTATTATCTTTAAAAAGAGAGTATTAGAGAAATAACAATAAAAAATACTAAGAATTTTTTTATTAGCTAACACTCTTGCTTCTCAACCCACAAAATAATATACCCTCCAAAACATTAATAATACCATCCAATTTTCAGAAAATGAGCTAATGGGGTTTGGTTCTTTTGAAGGTTAGCTCCCCAAAACATGGAAAGCCATTTTAAAGTAAAAATGCCTCTCACCACTTCAATAACTCACCACCTCCACTGTAGGCTGAGGAGGACAGGGGAGCCAGGATTTGTCTTTATTTATTTATTTATTTATTTATTTATTTATTTATAGTAATAGGAAGGGATAAGAAGGTATTTATTTAGGCTTCTTGGAGAAAAATATTAATGTCAAAAAGGAAAACTCATCATTTATTGTATTAGTTTGTTAGGGAAGCCAAAGAAAAATACCACAGATTGTGACTTAAACAATAGGAATTTATTTTTGTACAGTTTTGAAAAATGAAAGTCCAAGATCAAGGTGTCAGGAGGTTTGGTTTCTCCTACAGCCTTTCTCCTTGGCTAGTAGATGGCTGCCTTCTTGCTGTGTCCACACAAGGCCTGTTCTTTTGTACAGGATGCCAGTCATAGTGAATTAAGGCCTCACCCATTTAACCACATTTTTACTTAAAATTTACCTTTTTAAAGGTCTTACTTTCAAATACAATCACATTCTGGAGTGTTGGGGATTAGGACTTCAACACATAAAATTGGGAAGAGACACAATTTTTAACAATTGTCTAAAATAAACTACAATTTGTAAATACAGATTTAGTGAAGACTAAAGACAAAGAAAAGTGAGTAGGAATTCCATTTTTTTTTTTTTTTTTGGCATGAAAATGCGAGGAGCTCCATGGATCCACTCCACACTTGAACTGGTCAATATTATAAAAAAGACAGCCATTTAAAGCTTCTGTACTAGTTCTAAGGCTAAACAAAAGCATTTTTTCAAGAACATCTAATAAAAGTAAGAATAGAAAGAGTCAATAGCATTTAAACCATGACCCATTCTTCGCTTTCTCCACTGTGGTGGAAAATCCACTCTAGGTGGGTGTATCCAAGAAAACAGGATTCCTTCTCTCCCCAGCAACCACGTGGAAAACTAAGGCATCTTTATAGAGGGGTAGTATGTTAGTATTTCTCATCCTGTCTCTAGCAACCTATGGTAGAAGCTCAGCTCCAAAAGAATGCAGCTAAGATACGGGGGTTATCTTCTTCCACAGTCACTAATTATGGAATGAACTCTAACTTGAGTGAGGACACTGAAAATACTGGGGCCCAGACTGCCTTCAGCTTATCTTGGCTTATGAGGCAAAGATTTCACACCTGGATAGGCAAGCCAAGAAGACCAGAGATGACTGCCAAATAGAAAAAAATGTTACTTAAATTATAGCTGACTTCTTATCAGAATCATCAGAAATAATAGGAATCAAAGAGAAATGATATAATGTTTTCAAAGTGCTCAAAGAAAAAATGCTTTCATCAAAAAATATTATATCCAGCAAAGCTATCTTTTAAACATGAAGACAAAATATAGACATTCTCATGTAAACAAACACTGAGAGAATTTGTTGATAGCAGACATACCTTACAAGAAATACTTAAAAAAATTCTTCAGGATGAAAGCAAATGACAGTAATTAGAATCCATATGAAAAAAAGGCGGGGGGCTCTGATAAAGGTTATTATGTATTTACACAAAGACAATATAAATGCATATTTTTTCTCCTTTCTCTTTACTGATTTTAAAAGCAATTACATTAAATAAGATGTATATAGTTATATTGCTAGAACTATAATATATAAAAATATAATATATTCGCCAGTAATAGCACAATGGAAGAGATTGGGAGAAAAGCTATATTGGGCTATGAAAATAACTCCAGATAGTAACTCAAAGCCATAGGAACAAATGAAGGGGATCAGCCATTATAAAAAAAATAAGATTAATATAACAAAAGCTATAAATATCACTTAGAACAAAAGTGAAAATCAAATGTATTTGTTACCGTATTAGTTTATTTAATGCAGGCAATCTTCAGAGTCATTGATAGGTTCTGAGATTAAGTAAAACAACTTATAATAAACCAATTTTGTCATATGCTAGTTAATATAATCAGGAGTTAAGTTCTCATTACATCTTACAATGTTATAAACGTTATCTGAGGATCTGCTCTATTAGTTTATTAGTACTTATTAGGGCTGCCATAACAAAATACCAAAGCACATGACTTAAACTATAGAAATTTATTTCTCACAGTTCTTGAGACTGGGAGTCCAAGATCAAGGTTATCAGCAGGGTTGGCTTTTCTGGGAGCCTCCCCTTGGCTTGTAAATGGTTGCCTTCTTCTCCCTGTCCTCACATGGTCTTCGTTCTGTGTGTGTACAAGTATGACATCTCTGTGGCCTAATTCCTCTTCTTAAAAGGTACTGTTCATATTAGGTTAGGACCCATTCTAATGACCTCATTTTAACTTAATTACATCTTTAAAGATCCTATCTCCAGATATAGTCTCAGGCACTAAAGGTTAGAGTTTCAACGTATAGATTTGGGGAACCACAATTCAATACATAACAGTTACATGACATTTCTTCAAAGCCTACACTCTCACCAGTGGGCAGAGGTAGGGCACTCAGAAAGTGCCACTTTTTAAAAGAAATTGTTTTGTTTTAATTCAAGGGGATGATTTTTATCCTTGTTTTCAAATCTGATTAAATATTAACTACTACTATAGCTTAATCAAAAAATCTGCTAAACATTTACAGAAAGATAAATAACTTATTGGAGATACATCTGAAAAGAAAACATTCACCTTAATTTTCTAATACTGCCAAGTTAAGGATCTAGCATAACTTCTGGCATTTCTGAAGTAGCTGTAGCACCTGATAAGAATGGAAACACCACTCTGCTAGCAGCAGACAATCTGAGGGACCCCAACAACAGACTAATCTCTTCAAAGCCACAAGGTAAGACTATCAGGCACATGGGACCCTAACATCCAGGTTTCACATCTATCTCTAAGACCAAGCTGAATCCCACTTCAGAGAGATTAAAATGTTCCCTTTGCCTTGACACAGTTTTATCCAGAAGGGCTCAAATTTAAATGGAAAGATTTCAATTCTGCTTACATTTAAAAAATATATTCTGTCATTTTTATTTTTATGAATGTAAGAAATGGAATTTTATATGTAATGTATTTAAGAAAACCATATTGTATCCTGGGCACCTATCTAACATTCCAAATCTCTATGGCTTAAAGATTAATTATCATAAAACTCCTGTGGCTTAAAAATCTTTTGGATAATCCATGCTGAAGCTTAGTGGCCAGTTCTAGGCCTAATATCACAGGAGCCACCAGAGCTGCTCAACCTCCAGAATGAAGAAAAAGAAGCACTCTGGGCTGAGCACTTTGCACAAGGCTCATGCTAGATTCTTTCACATGTTCATCTTAGCTTCACAAGTGTAGGAGGTAGATAGTATGTCCTTTCTGTTAAGAAAACAGGTTTAGAGAAGTTATTTTCTATAGTTTTCAGTATCTCATAAGTAGAAATGCCAAAATTCCATCGTGGATTGTCTTCCTCCAAAACCTATGCCCTTTAGATGGCAGGAGACTTCAGTAGAGTGCAGGGGGAAAGGCATAGCCTGTACTGGCCATCGGTGCATGGTAACCTGGTATGTGGCATTTTTTGTAAAATGTAATATTAATAACTTCTTAGGGACACTTAATCAACACAAAAGAAGTTATATGGAGTTTTCAAGTTTTAAAACTATAATTTCAAACAAGTATGTATATGAATTATTTTCAAAAGAGCCAAGTAGGCCCAGAAGACCAGCTATGTCAAAGAAGTTTCTGAGTGCCTAGTAAATATTTCTTGAGTGAAGGGATAGAAATACTTCAGGTAGCGGATAACTGAGAAACAGCATGCTTCCTATGGTAGTGCACATTACATTTTCAGGCAGATTGACTCATTATGTGGTGTTAGGTGAGTTGTTAGTCCTCTGTGCCTCAGCTTTCTTATCTGTAAAATAGTATAAAACGAATAGGTTAATGGACAAGTAACCTGCAGGACATCCAGACACTGGACTATTATCCAGTGTCAAAAGAAATGAGCTATCAAGCCATGAAAAGACATGAAGGAAACCTTTAAGCATATTGCTAAGTGAAAGAAGCCAATCTGAAAAAGGCTGCATAGTGTAAAATTCTACATGACATATCTATATGAAAGTCTGAAAAAAAAAAATAGCTATGGAGGCAGTAAAAAAAAAGGAAGGGAAGGAAAGAGGAGGGGAGGGGAGGGGAGGGAAAGGAAGGAAAGGGAAGGGAAAGGATAAACAGAAATAGGGATAAAATGAATATGTATCTCAGCTCAGCCAGCCTATCATGAGAACTACTGTAAACCAGTAAAACTTGTTGGGGCATAGTCAGCACTAGAGTCTTATTGCTACAATTACTTCTGTGCTAGCATTCTGAAGAAGGTAAGCTACCACATCCATTAATTTTGCAGACTACTTCACTACAGCCAAGGAAAGGAGAAAAGCCTTCTTTCTAAGCCAATGTGGATGAACTAGCCAGATGCTGCATGTTTTTTAAGATAGAGGTTCACAAACTTGAGCACTAATAGACTGAATCATTATGTCCTTTAAATTAATATCTTGAAGCCCTAACCTGATGTGATAGTATTTGGAAGTGGAGCCTCTGGGAGGTAATTAGGTCATGAGGGTAAAGCCCTGAAGAATGAGATTAGAGCCCTTATAAGAAGAGACATGTGAGAGATACTCTCTTTCCTCCATGTGAGAACACAGCAAGAAGGTGGTAAACCAGGACGGTAGTTCTAACCAGGAATGGAATTGGCTGGCACCTTGATCTTCACCTTCCTAGCCTCTAGATTTGGGGAAATTAATTTCTGTTGCTTAAATGATTCAGTCTATGTTATCTTTGTGATAGCAGCCTGAACTCATTGAGACACTGAATGAGTATCAACAGCATTTAGAAGGCTTGTTTAAATACAGGTGCTGCTGGTCCTACCTCTCAGAGTTCCCAGTTCAGTAGATATGGAATTGGGCCCAAAAAGTCACATTTCTAACAAGTTCTCAGAGATGCAAATGTTGGTGCTCTGAGAACCACACTCTGAGAATCTCTGGTTTACTAAAAAGTCTGGCCCTATGTTGGAGCTGGGTACAATGACCCAGGTGAGATTTATCAGTACAGGTGGGTAGGCAAGATACACTTAAATAACGGATGCTCCTGGCAGATCCAGAATTGCTTGACTTCATATTCTTTTTCTATGAGGTAAAATCTAGGAACATATGAAAATATGTTGGTCTCAAAACAGTGAAAAAATAAAAGAAATGAAGCCCTCAGTTCTAGTCAATTGTCCCAGGCTTACCTGTACTAGGAAAGAGAAAGGACCAATTTTTTAAAGTTAAACACCTAAATATTCATCAAAATTTTTTATAAAAAGACAAGGGAACAACAAAAAAAATAAGCATATACCACCACTTTAGAAAATTAGATGGCAGAAAGAAGCATTTATAGTCTTATTTAAAAATTATGAGACACTAAAAACCTGGATAATTCAAAACATAAGGAGAGGAAACATTCCAGGGAAGAGCCCATACAAGGAATAGTTTTCTATAGAAACCTCAGGTCTCAGCAGCATCGGCTTAGTTCCTTTATCTGTCAAAAGTGATTCTCCAAGGGAATAGCCATGCAGAGGTGGGAACCCCTGCCCAAGGAGGCAGGCATGGCAGTCCCAAACAATTCAACAGCAAGAAGTGACAACACCTGCACAGGAGAGATAGAAGCTGTGTCATTTGTCAGGGACCTATCCTCAGCTCAACTCTAGGAGGTCAAGGACTGCCTGAAAAAAAATAGGGGCACTGGAAATGGAGGTGTGATCATGCTGAAAGAGAAAAAAATGCACCTCGACAAAATCTTTGGTCTGCAGCTACAATAAGTACAAATTTCTAATTTTTGCAAAAAAATTTGCAAAATACTGAGAGGAAGCAACACACAGATGTGCTTTACCCCCAGCTTACTCTGTGAGTTCTCCCAATTAAACTTAATTTCATACCATGGTAGAGTTTGACTGACATTGTGGTGAGACTGAAACAAAGATCCTCTAGATTTCCTTTCTTCCCTCTGACATCTCATCTTTGCCCTGGTTTGAGGTTGGTATCAACAGTGTGGTTCTACATTGTATTTAATTTCTAGGGTCTGTGAACATCAGTTTGCTCCAGTTAACTGTGATACCAACAGCAATTTGCTTATACATGTGTCTTTTATGTATGTATGCATGTGTGTGCACACATACACACATATATTTGTGTATATGTATGTACATAGATGTGCCTGTTTGTGCATGTATGTATATGTGATGAGTGTGTATATGTATACACACATATACATGAATGTATATGTATACATGTGATGGGAATGGAGCTGGTGGTGTGGTTTGTTTTCTATTAACTCACTAGATTCCTTAGAAAGTAAAACAATGAAAGACTTGCATTACCTTGAATGGGTTGTACTTCTAACATCATGAAGAAAGTGAGTTTGGCAGTGACAGCCTGAGCTACAGCTGCTACCAGAGATCGCAGTGAAGACTTTCTGGCTAAGGCTGAGAGAAATAAAAAATTAAAAGGATCATTTTTGGTTTTACTTTCTCCCTAGAAATCTGTTAATGTACAGAAATTTACAATGGCAAAATCTGGAGCATTTTTATTTTGCTGGCATTGTGTAATGAGAGTGTTTTTAGTTGGTCTTTTAGTCACAGTATATAATATCTGGACATCTATGCTTGACTACACAGTTGGGCAGGACCAGGGCTGGAGAATTGAACAGGAAGACAGCTTTCATCCTTGGAACACCACTGTCATAGAGCAAAAAGGAGTGTGGTGAATAACTGTGCTGTTATTCCAGCACAGTTGTGTCCAGATACCACTGACATATATCTGAAGTGATGCAGGCAAACCTGGAAGCAGGGCACCCATTTCATGAAAGCTGGAGATAGGCTAATGAAGAAAACATTAACCTGCTGATTTTCTCCATCTGGGAATCAACCAAAAGCCTGTTATAGAAAAATGAAACCCAGGAATGTTCTTCATGCCTTGGTTATTAACATGAGACACCTCTACTAGAAGAACACATCTGGCCACTGGCCTGTGCCTCTATCCCTTCTCATCATCCCTGAAAGAGTTATGGTTTCCCTGATTGGTGAATTCTGAGAGGTGACTGAGCTTGTCTGTGTTGCTCAACTTTTTCCTCTCTTACAGGTAGCTGTTTGTCTTTCTGGCATGCAGTCTATGCTTCCTCACTTAGTAAATCCTCCAGTCTGCAGGAGAAGGCCTACACCTTTAGAAGGCAAATCAATTCAGGCTGATGGTGATGAGGCAGGAGGGAGAGGACAAGGGGTTACTGGCTAGATTCCATCTGCATTCCCCACTTAAGCCTTATCGGCAGCACAGAAAATATAATCTTGACCACCTGTCTGATTTCTGTATTTACTTCTCCACTCGTTCAAAACTCAGAGAAGGGACTGAAGTGTGCATGGTTATCAGTGCTTAAACCTCAGCTGTGGTAACAAAACATTTTACTGGATGTGGCTAGATTGGTTGGGACTCATAAAGAATGGTATAGCTACAGCTTTCTTATTTCTGTTTGCAACTTTGACACCCTGGCTCTCCCACTGCTGAAAAGGCTGGGATACATGTTCTAGAGGAATCATGATGTCTGTCTTTTCATCAAATTTATCATTGAAACTCAGCTAACAATTATGTCAGGTAGAGGAAGGTGAGGAAAAGTGAAATCTGCACAGATACATAGTTCTAAATTGTAGTTCCAGCTTTCTCCTCCATAACCCTTTAACTGTTACTAACCAAAACAAACAAAAAAAACTATGCAACCATTCCTTCACTCTGTGAATTCCTAGAGTTTGTAATGCCTCTCCAGCGCCATTCACTGTACCCTAGCATATTCATGCCTTATCTGATACCTGACTCTAAGCAACACGTAACATCATTCTATTGATCACATATCCCTAGGATAGTGACTCGCAAAAGCAACTTGATGTAAGTTTGTGCAAAGAGCCAAGTTTTATATCTTATAGAAAGTATTTAAAGAGCTCACCATTACCACTTTGTACGTTCATCTTGTGGGGAATTATTCTTTACCACCCAGAAATTGTGAATTACATTTCAGATGAAAGCTTTGGATTAAAACAGGCCTTTCTGGCAAAAGTACCTCATGTCGCTAACTACAAGTGGTGCCAGGATACAAAACCAAGCCAGGTCCCATCCAGCTTTCAGATTTCAATAAACATCAATACTCATATATTTAAAATGTAAGCAAAATTCTTCAAAAGATCTTAAATTGTGTTGAAGCAAGGATGAAATATGCTGCTGATCTGAGACTTGGCATGGCAAACAGAATTTCTCAGCCCTTTGATCAATACTGAAATGGATTGAGAGTCTTAGAGTGAAAATAACCATGTAGGTTCTGCTGTCACCATCCCTCCCTTTATAGATGAGGAAACTGAGACTCAGACAAGGTCACTGGTGTGGTCAGTGACTTCACAACTGGTTAAGGTTGAGAAGGGACAGTACATACACCGCCTGGCTCCAACTGCGACTGGACCATGAATGTCATTGCAGAAATTCAGAGTTCATCCAAATCTGTCTGCTGAAAGAGCCATTAGTGATCTTTGGGCATAAGAGTCTACGATCCAAGTTTTAGGAAGAATGGTCTGGAGGCCATGCTTAAGGCAAGGAAGATACAGAAAAGCATTGGTTAGGGAGGACAGTAGGGAGATGCTGAGGCAAGAAGATGCATGTAATGAACAATGGTAAGTTGTGTTTTAGGGAACATTTTGTGTAGACCAGCTAGAGAGCATTTTATAGAAATTATTTGTTTGATAAACTGATTTATAAATAAAATAAGAATTGTTAATCCTTGTTGTTTTGTTATACTTATTTTCCAGGTCACTTGCTAGATTTTCTTTCTGGACAAAACATAATAAAATGATGAAGTTAGAGTTTTAGCTACAACACTTAAAATATGTCTCCTTTCATCCATCTGAGAGGAAAAAACAAAAAGTCCTGAATACACCAGATAGCATACATCAACACTTTGGAATATTATGCAGCTATGAAAAGACTGAAGTAGAGATTCTGTAATGATGTAGATCATTCCAAGAACACACGTTGTTTTGCGAATAATACAAGTAAGAGAGCACCATTAAAATACCAAGCTATTTACTTAAAAAACAAACAGAATGAAGTTAGCATGTGCATGTCTCTGTGTTCATAAATACAGAGAAAACTACCTGGAATCATCTCTAGAGAAAAAAGGAGCACATTCCTATTAGCCGATAGCCATGTGCACTCTTCAAATTTTTGCTAACAAGAATATATTTACGTGATATATTTTGTTAGCAAATAAATATAAAAGCATGGTTACTAGACCAATTATTTTTGTATTACTGACACAAAGTAAATCTCTACCACATTTTATTGTCTTACGAAGACAAGCAAAATTAGAGCAAGAAAACAGAAGATGTGACTTTTAAAAGATAGAGACAGACAAACACACAGGAGCCTATAGCTGAGTGACCCCTGGTATGGTGACACACACATCTCTCCAGAGTCTTTGGCTGCTGTCACCATGACAAGACAGCACACCCAGGGATCTAGCCAGTGATTCTAAGATGTAGTTTATAAGAATTCATTGCAATCTACTTTACAGTTTGATCAACAATATCTGTGTTTCTGTTTCCTTGATTTTCTATAATAAAATTTCTTTCTTTCCATTAATTTAGCCTTATTGGATCAAATAAGACAACTTTGCCATAGCAAGCAGACTTTTCTAACTCAAGGAAGGATTAAAATGACATTAAAAATTTCACCTCAGTCTCCTTTCCCTTCCTTCCTCCTTTTTTTTTTTTCCATTTATCAAAATGATTTGAGATTTTACTGGTCTATGTTATTTTTGTTTTGAAAACTACTTGAGTTCCTAAAAAAAGGTGATCCAGCAATTAAATAATTGTTTTCAAGATTAATTAAGGATTGCCTAGAGGATTATCATTTAATTACAAACATATTATTCATAACTACAAAAAATAAGCAACTAGCTTGAAGATGTGAGAATATTATTACTATAGGTACTAACAAATGCTGAATGTGCCCCTTTTTAAAATGGGAAAATAACCTTCAGCTCCTTTAAAATGTAGAGTTTGGCATTTTACTGAATTTCATAGGGAGAAAATGTAATGAGTCAATAAACCCAATTTGGAGGCTGGTTATTGTCACATAAATTAATTTGCCTGCTAAATGATCAGATTCACATCCACCTTTTTCCCCACCATCTGCCTCACAACAAAGTTGGCATTGTACTTCTTTGAGGACAAACTGTAAAAATGTCATTACTTAAAGGCTTATTATACACCAAGTCTTGCTAAACCCCAATTTCCCTGTACTTGTTGGCTGACCAGGTAAAGAACAGAGTTTGGAATTTTTTTTTTTCAAAAAATTATATACACCAGTGATACACCTTGAGGCATCAGTTTTTATTGGGCTATTATCCAAAGAAGCAATGCTGCCATGTGACCTTGGACTCCTGCTTGGCAGGCCACCCCCATTTGGTGGTAAAATGGCAGGCCATGTTTCCATGGCTCAGTTTTGACTTGCCTCTCCAAATACTTTTGATCTGTGAAATCTCTCCTGACTGTCACACTGAGTGATCCCATTCCATTTCTCTGTGCAATCAGGCACCTGGCAGCCTTTGCCAAACAGAATGCTGGTCAGGGAGGGGTGTGCTGGAGCCAGATATTTGCTCTAGCCAAGTTCTAAATATGACCCTAATGGAATCCAAAGGCCAAGATAACCCTGACTAGGGTCTTCATACAGTCCTTGTTTGATGGAGAAGGGAAAATATGTTCAGTGGAAAAAACATAGTAACTGTAAAAGAACTGTTTAAAGGTTTTTTAAAATCAGAAATTGAATACAAAGTCACGAATAATGGCCTTTTTTAATAGCTAAGCTATAACACTCAGTGGTAGGTAATTTTTTTGTGTGTTTTTGTTTTTTGCTTTTTCATTTGTATTCTTCTCTAGCAGTCAAGATAGCATTATATACACTAACCCATTCTGTGCTGTATAACTCCTACTGTTTATGCTTCATTATAATGACATGATGTAGATTTCTTGTTAGATAATTCAAATTTCTTTGGAAATGCATGACATGTAAGTAATTGCAGTTACTCAAGAAAATAGTTGATAATTATATAAGTTGAGGAAAGGATAATGGGAAATATATTTTAACCTCAAAATTTTAGAAATATATTGTTAATCTACTAACAATTCTGAGGATTTGCAAATATGCAAAAATAAATACAACATAAAAAAAAATGTTTCATGCCTATAGGGCTCCTTATCAAACTCTAACAGGCAAGTAAATTCAGGCAAGTAAAAAATAATCCACTACAGCATGTGATATAAGAAAATATTATCTTAGGTATACTACATGAACAGAGTAAGGGTATCATGGAAAGTCTCCTGGTGACAAGGCCAGTGGTCCCTAAGCAGGAGAATTTATATGACTGCAGGACACAGAAATGAAGTTTACAGTAAGGCCCCCAGGAGCCGCCAACTCCAGCATGGAATGTGATTGTCAAATGTGCCAAGATATAGGCCAGAATTCAGCTCTCAAGGTTTTCAAAGGATTCCAAAGGATTTTGAAATCTGTCTAGTTGGGAGCCACTGAAGAATTTTAGGCTGAAGAATAATGTGAGTTTTAGAACGTTCATTTATTCTAACAACATTGTAGGAAACACATTGGGATGGGGTAAAATTTGAGAAAACCAGATTAAAAGCTATTATGAATTATTCCAGGCAGGAGATTATAAATCAAGACTAAACTGCAGAAGGGATACAAAGAAGGGTGGGTTTAAGATAATGAGCAAGGATAATCCATAGCAATTGGTGAAAATGACATCACTGGTAAGGAAAGGGAGATGTCAAAGATGACTATCAGATGACTGTAAATGATAACACACTAGAACAATGTGGAATGACTTTCTATTTCTAATATGAATTTTAAGAATTAAAAGCAATGAGAGACACTGATTATACAATTTACATGAAGGATAGACAATTTTATGGATGGGAAGAAATGAGATTATGCTATTCCAACAGCATGGAGATGAAGCTGTGGAAAAATGACAGAAATCTTATCAAATACTATTTAACAAGCAACCATCTGAGGAAACATTTAGGGAAACTATGACAAAATATGTTAAAAGGTAAGGACATAGGTAAAGTGAGTTCAATATTTAATTTTTTTTTAATTTTGGGTCAAAAAGTAGTGAAATGGCAAATAATATATTGAAATATGCTAAGTATGTCTCCTGTTGGTGGTAATGGCAGTGGGAAAGATCTGGAAGTCAGTTAGGAAAAGACAAAGACAAGAACACAGAGGACAAGGGCTACCTGCATATGTGTGAACCCACCTGAGCACAGAGAGAAGCACCCAGTCTCAAGGGAGCAAATTGGCTCAAGCAGCAGAAGAGGGCATTCAACCCACATCTTAAGTCCCAAGCCATTTTCTCTGAGCTTGCCAGGTGCAGTGCCAGTCCCTGAGTCAGCTAGGAATTCTGGTCTCTGTAAAAAATCTGTTGAAAACTCAGTGAGTTTTCTCTGTAAGATTCGGAAACATCTGGCTACTCTGAGTGTTGGTATAGCATAAGGGAAACTCAAAATGATGGAAGGCTGATGAGTCAAGCACCAAGTATAAAAGGCTCCAGTCTGACACAAAACTTGTTAGATTAATTTAAGTTGTGGAAACTAAATCAATCATACGATACTTCAAATATTTACTTTGAGACCTATATTATCTGAACCTGCTGTCTTTATTTACTCCAAATTGGATAATTTGCAGAGAAGACTTAATTCTTCATAGACTTAGCTTGAGGGATTCATTTCTAGAAGAAACCTTAGAATCCAATCATGGCTTTGCTGTAGTAGTAAAAGAGGATCCTTCCCAAGGTTAATCCTGAGGAAGGCCCAAAACTCATCCTATTTTGTGGTGTTATGGAAACACTCCCAACCTTCCACATTTAGCCTGAGTTGAGGAGAGTGCTATTAAAAATCAAAGGCATTATAGAAACAGAGAAATTAAATTTATAAATTGTCATTTGTCTTCAGAAAATCTATCTATTGAAAAGATATTCTGTGAATTATTTATGTGATTTGAGCTTACTTGTATTTGAATGATTCTTGTCCTAACTCTAGCACCACAGAGCAGTCCAAAAACTTTTCATCTTGTACTTTATAAAAACATTTTTGATCATTTTCATATATGAATGTTAATGGAAATGGCAAAAATTCATCTAAATTAGTTGAAATTTGATTTTTATTTTATTCATAGATACTCTTAAATTTTCAATTAAAAAATATTTAGCTTTGAGGCTGCCAGTTTGACAATATCAAACTTTTCCAAAAAAGTGGTGCTAAATTAAACACTGACTTCATTTAAAATTTGATTTTATTTGAAATGTGTTGAAAATGAGGCATATTTATTTACTCTCAAAAAGAACTCTCTAGGTCAAAATGCCTTTTAATAGTGTTGGCTCATTTTATATTTTGGAAAAAGTTAGTTATGACTATCTCAGGATATAATAATAGAAAATCAACTTTATTGTGCAGATTTTTTATAGATTAAATCTTTTATGTCTCTGTAAATTGTATTTCTGATTATGATTTCTGAATTCCTATAAAATTTAATATTCTTTAACATTTTATTATTAGTTAATATATTTCAATACTTTATTATTGTTCCACCTTATTTTTACTTATAATTTTCATTCTCTCTCATTGTTTCTATAGTCAAAAACCACATGTCTAACACATCTTTAAACACTCTATTATTACTCAGAAATAACAAAGGTAAATGTTTACCACAAAGATGTTGGCATAACATCAATACCCAAACATATGGACATTTACATTTCATTTTTTTTTCCTGAATGTTATTATAAATCTAAATACTAGTCAATTAAGAGGTGCTTGCTATTGGAATAGAATTTGCATTCTTTCAATAGAGATGAAAAGTAAAAGCTAAGTTAAATGTCATAGATATATTTAATGTTGAATGAACACACACAGACACAGACACACAGATGCTCTCTCTCTCTCTCTCTCTCTCACACACACACACACACACACACACACACACGCACCAAATGAATCATCAGTTTAGCAAAAGTATACTGGGAAGTTTGAAACCAAGATATATTTGTTGTACAACCAGAGACACCAGAAAACGTATTATACACACTTATTCAGATCTGTACTAGCAATTCTGAATGGGTACTATTTAATTTGAATTCTGTTAATTCACTTTGATAATATAACTAAGTCATTGAATATTGTCTGCTCACTACAGAAGCAAGTACAATTTTCCACTTACTGCTATTGCAACTTGAAAAATACATAGTGTTGACTATGCATTTCTTAAAAACTGTGGGAAAATATATCCTACTATTCAAAATAAAATGTACACAGTTCAATACATACATAATATTAAAAGGATATCTAATGAAAAACAACTACTTGGTTTTAAAAGACTCTGGAGCTCAGTCTGGAAAACCTATAAAGTCATAATTAATGACTATCCCAATGCGATATTTTTGTCTCTGGTCTTCTTATTACCACTTGTGATAAACATAAATACTTTTAAGAAAAAAATTTTCTTATCTGTTTTTCACAAAATTAATATAGACTACTGTGTAACAATCACAGTCGACTTCAAGGGTGCCAAAGTAAACAGGTTAGAAAAATATAGTGCACTCTCAGGGTCTGATTTGAAAGATTTTCAAATAATTCCTTGGTGTCTTGGTAGTTGAAAGACTGTCATCCTTTACTCCAGGGACTGTACGTGCATAATCTCAAAGCTATTTCTATGAATATGACAGTAAACCCCCAAAGAATGGGGATGTGTCTATCTTTATAGCCTCTTTCCAGCTTTACAGTAGTTGGCATAGATTTGATGCTCAATAAATATTTGCTGAATGACTGGGTGGAACATTTCTAACATTAATGAGAACTCAGAGGCAAAAAAAGCCCCACACAACTAGAAGATGCCATGAACACATTGTATTCATTTCTCATTCTATTTATATTGAATTCAACTTGGTAGTTATGAGTTAGGGTAACTATATAGTGAACATATTCACCAGTGTGATCATAGTCTACTTAATGCACCAGCCAGGAGTACACATTGCTCAAAAGACCAAAGAGATCAATGGAGAGTAACTAAATTCAAACACATCTTCACAAAAACCTGGAAATAGTGGAGATAAGAGCTCAAAGTGTGATTCTAGTGAACAAAATGCTAGCAATGGCCTGCTGGTTGGCTGAAGACTTATTACTGAGCTAGCCCATATTATGGAGCTACCATACTACATTAAGTCATAACACACACAACTGGATATAGAACATGGAAATGGACAAGACAGCCGGATGCCAAAAGGAGACTGCAGATGGGAAGTTGATATTTTTGATTCAGAAAAATCATACTTGCCAGAAAATCATACTACCTCCTGCCAGGTAGGCCCCCTAAAGCAACTTATTTTTGGATCCTTGAAAAATTGGGCCCTCGTCCTTCCTTTCTGCACATTGCATTTCTCAAGGAACATCCTGCCTTTCTTCTCTAAATATTGACTGTATAACTGTTCTTATTTATCCACTTATTTTCTTCTTGCTACCTTGGAAATATGCTGTATTATCTTGGTTCTTACCATTTTATAAGAAAATTAGAAAACACGAGAGGAGTTACCAAGTCTCCAGAAACCACGTGAAAATAACTGCCATGAGCTCTTCTTTGTGCCCAATACTACTCTAAGCATTCTCTTCCTATTAGCACAACTAGTCCTCAAAGCAACCCAAGCAGGCAGGTACTATCACGATTAGTCTTATTTTTAAAATGAGGAAACCAAAGTTTGCACTGTAGTTATTTCATTACCTGTATTGTTATGTACAAAATTTCTTATTTCTCACTGTATTTTCTTTGTTTCTCTTCTAAAAGGCCTAGAAGTTTCTCTGTTATGAAACGATTTCTTCTTTGATTCCTGGAATTCATCAGATCCACTCTCACAACTCCATTAAACATTCTCTTAATACCTCATACCTTCTCTGTGTAAAATAAGGGAAAATGGCACTTACTGAGCTATTATACTAGTTGTATTACATACATTCTCATAGAAAACTTAGGAAGTATTTTCACTAATTCATAGAAGAAGAGGACTTGGTTCTACACTTTTGCATCATTCCATACTGCCTGCCTTTCAGGCAAGTCATTCATGACCAGTGATGCAGACCATAACAAAAGATCGGTAGAGGAGAAGGCAAACAGTCTCTAGATTCAGAAGATGAAGCCAGGGGCACAGGGATCAAAGTCTAGAGGCCTCGACTGAGCAGGAAGAGAAACAGGGTCCAAGCATGAACACAGATGTTACCATCCTGATTTGGCACACACTCCCTGGGCTTAAGATGGGAACAACTGCATGTGAGTGTCATACCTGAACTAAGTTCCTTGGCTCCCATATCTATCTCTCAGGTCACTTCAATGTGCCTTTTTAGATACACTCTTCACCTTTCTCTGCCCACCCCTAGATTCTGCACTACCCCCAGAAGCTCCTGGTCCCAGCAGGAAATCCAATGAAGAGAGAGAAAGAAGCTGAGCTGCTTTCCCTGGCTCCTCCCAGCCCTACAGGTGGAGTCCTTCCACTTAGGTCCCAAGTCTCTCTAAAGCAACTGGTTGTTTATGTCTTTCCCTTCAAGTCTGGAGACAGCCCTGCTGGTTGCTTATTTCCAGTCTATTCCTTTGTAAGTAGCTCTTTCTTAAACCTTTCTAAATGATCCTCTGCTGATCCTTTGACCAATACATATATATATAACTGCAAAACCAGTTTGAAGAATATTTTTATTATAGATTCCTAACTAAAGAAATTATAGAAAGTAAAACAAATTAAATATAAGAAATTATACTTTTTCTTAAAGCCATATTTATTTAAAATTAATTTTTGAGCTGTTGAAGTGATGCATTTCCATGACATTAATAAGTCCAATTGTTTACCTCATTCTTCATTTCTCTACTCAGGGGCATCCTTCTCCAAAGTTGCCACATTCCATTTATTGAGCATTATTTCAAGATTTATTTCCATATTCTCAGTTTCAGATATTGCACAAAATGTCTTTTTTTTTTTAATTTGGTTAGATATAGTCTACTGACATCTGGTTGTAAATGGTAGAGATTTAGTTCTGTATCCTGGCTACCACTACTTTTCTTCCACTTTCCTCCTGATGTAAGGATATCGCAATGTTTTGTGTATAAATACTATTGACCTGTGAATATTTTTTAACGGCAGATCCAATCAGTGTACTATAAGTACATTTTCTCTTCTGTACAATATTAGTAATTGACTCATTTTTTTATTAGCTTAATTTTTCTATTTCCTTGTCATTAACTCTCCTTAAACTTTTTAACAGTATTATTTAAACACTTCTGGACACAATTTTCCACATAGTCAAACACACCCATAGTTTATCAGTTCTGGTTTCCTTATTCTCCCAGAGGCACCCTGCTTAGGCTTTGACAAAAATTAGACACGTAGTTCTGCGGGACAGCAGCCTCCCTGGACATTTGGTTCCCTCTTATCTACATCACGTCACATGTTATCTAGAACCTGCATCTTGCTCTATTCTGATTTATACTTTTGTATTGGGAGAACGTGCATTCTTTTCTATGGAAGTGTGTTTGAGTGGTAAATTTTTCGTGAACTCTTCTGTATGGAGTGGTCTTTGCTCTACCCTCATAGAGGAGAATTATTTTTCTTTATAATTTAGGAGGTATGTCTTTAATGTCTTTCTCAGTTCCATGCAATCTTTAAAAGAATCAGAGCATTTTGATTTTCTGTTTCTGTTTTAAACATTTATTTTAATCGTGCAATATTTTTATACTCTTTTCTTTATTTCTCACTTTATTAAGGAGTCAGTTTAAGGAGAGCACAGACATGTAACTCAGATATTTTTGTTCTTTAGTTTGAAAAAAAATCTGTATTTAAAAAATACTTTTCTTAGTTCTATTTTTTAATTTTATGTTGATTTTGATTTTTCATTTTCTTTAATTTCACCTCTCATAGTTATATTTCTTTCTGTCAACACATATTTGGCCCCTTTTACGCCATCTATCTCTCTCCTCCCCTTTCCTGCCCTATCCTCTGGTAACCACTAGTCTATTTTGTCCATGTCCATGAGTCTCTGTCTTGTTCATTTGTTTTTTTAGATTTATATCCCACATATAAGTGATATCAACTTTTTCTGCATGGCTTATTTCGCTTAGCATGATTATCTCGTGGTTCATCCAAGTTGTAGCTAATGGCAGTATTCCATCGCTTCTTATGGCTGAGTAACATTTCATTGTATACGTGTACCACAGCTTCTTTAGCCAATCATTTATGGTAGAACATTTTGGTTCCTTCCATGTTCTGGCCACTGTGAATAATACAACTATGAACATCAGTGTGAAAATACCTTTTCAGATATGAGTTTTTAAGTCTTAGGGGTAAATACCCAGTTGAGGAATTGCTGATTATACCCATTCTAACAGGGGTAAGAAGGTATTCATGTGATTTTGATTTGCATTTACCTAATAGCTAGTGAAGTTGAGCATCTTTTCATATATTTGTTTTGGCCATTTGTATGTTCTCTAGGGGGAAGTGATCGCTCAGGTCCTCTGCCCATTATTTGATTGGACTGTTCGTTTTTGTTGTTATTGAATCATATGAGTTCTTTGTATATTTTAGATATTAGGCAATTATCAGAAGAGATGCTTGGAAATACATTTCTCATTCAGATGGTTGTCTCTACCTTGTTGCGTTTTGTTTGTTTGTTTGTTTGTTTTTGCTGTGCAGAAGCTTTGTAGGTTGATATAGTCTTATTTATTTATTTTTGCTCTTACTTCCCTTGCCTTTGAGGTCAAATTCATAAACTCCTCTTTAAGTCCAAAGTCCTTGAGTTTAGTATTTATGTTTTCTTCTATATATTTTATTATTTCATTCTGTATTCAGGTCCTTAATCCATTTCAAGTTAATTTTGGTGTGTGGTGATAGAAAACAGTCTAGTTTCATTCTTTTGAAGGTGGCTTTCCAATTTTCCTGGCACCATTTTTTGAAGAGGCCTTCCTTTCTCCATGGTACGTTTTTAGCTTTTCTGTTGAAAATTTTTCCAATAAAAGTATGGGTTTACTTCTGGACTCTCAATTCTGTCCCACTGGTCTGTTTTTCTGCCAATTTCATGCTGTTTTGAGTATTGTCACCTTGTGGTATAATTTGAAGTCAAGCAGAGTAATGCCTTCAGCCTCATTCTATTTTCTCAGGAAGGTTTGGAAATTTGGGGTCTTTGGTGCATCCATACAAATCTGATGTTTTCTTGTTCTATTTCTTAAAAAATGCCAATGGGATTTTGATGGGGATTGCATTAAATCTGGTAATAAGGTCATTTTAACAATGTTGATTCTTCCAATCTAAGAATATGGAATGTCTTTCCATTTCTATCTTTTTTTTTTAGTTAGGGTCTTATAGTTTTCATCATAAAGGTCCTTCACATGTATCATTAGATTTATTCCTAGGTATTTTATTCTTTTTGTTGCAATTGAAAAGGGAAAAATTTTTTCCACTTCTTTTTCTGACACTTCATTATCAGAGTATAGAAAAGCTATGGATTTTTTTGAACATTGATTATGGATTCAGAAACTTTACTGTATTTGCTTATTATTTCTAGTAGCATTCTTGTGGGGCATTTAGGGTTTCCTATATAGACAATCATGCCATCCACAAATAGTGACAGTTTGATTTTCTCATTTCCTATCTGTATGACTTTTATATCTTTTTCTTGCCTGATTACACTGAATCAGAACTCCAGTTTTATACTGAATGACAGTGGCAACAGTGTACAACTTTGTCATGTTCCTGGTTTTAGAGAAAAAGTTTTTAGTTTTTAACCATTAACTATAATGTTGGCTAAGATTTTGTCATGTATGGGCTTTATTATGTTAAGGTACCTTCCTTCTATACTGATTTTGTTAAGTACTTTGAACATAAATGGATGCTGTATTTTGTCAAAGGCTTTTTCTGCACCTATTGATATGATCATATGACTTATGTTTTAATTTGTTTATGTGGTTTATCACATTAACTGATTTGCCTATGTTGAACCATCAATGTGCTTCTGGGATGAAGCCCACTTAGTAGTGTTTATAATCTTTTTAATATGTTGCTGTATTTGACTAGTATCCTATTTAGGATTTTTGTATCTGTGTTCATGAGAGATATTGGTCTGTAGTTTTCTTTCTTTGTGTTATCTTTGCCAGGTTTTGGTATCAGGGTAATATTGCCTCATAAAATGAGTTGGGAAGTATTGCCTTTTCTTTGATTTTCTGGAAGAGTGAGAAGAATAGGTATTAAATTTTCTTTGAATATTTGGCAGAATTCACTGGTAAAGCCATCTGGTTCTAAACTTTTACTTTTGGGTAGGTTTTTGATGATTGTTTCAATTTCTATATTGCTGATTGGTCTATTTAGATTCTCCAGTTCCTCTTGATTCAGTCTAGGAAAGTTCTATCTTTGTAAGCACTGGTCCATCTCTTCTAGGTTATTAAATTTAGTGTTATATACTTTTTCATAGTATTCTTGTAAGATCCTTTGTATTTCTGTGGTGTCTGTCATAATTTCTCTCTTTCATCCCTGCTCTTGTTTGTGTCCTTTCTCTTTTTTCTTAGTGAGTCTAGCCAGGGATTTGTCAATTTTATTAACCTTCTTAAAAAACCAGCTCTGTTGCATTTATTTTTTCTACTGTTGTGTTTGTTAGTTTATTTCAAAATTTCATTTATTTCTGCTCTAAATTTTATATTTTTTTATTTATTTCCTTCTGCTGATTTTAGTCTTCATTTGTTCTACCTTTTGAGTTTTTAAGATGAAGCATTAGGTTGTTTATTTGGGCTCATTCTTGTTTTTTGATATTAGCCTGTAATGAGATGAACTTTTCTCTTATGATCACTTTTGCCATGTCCCAAGAGTTTTGATATGTTGTACTATCATTACCATTTGTTTCTATGTATCTCTCGATCTTTCTTTATATTTATTCTCCAACCCAGTTATTCTTTAGTAGAATGTTGTTTAATCTCCATGTATTTGTCATTTTTCCTGCTTTCTTTTTTTTGCAGTTGATCTCTAGTTTCAAAGCATTATGATCAGAGAATGTGGTTGGTAGCCTCTTTTACTTGTGAGGCTGTCTCTGTTTCCCAGTAAGTGGTCAATCCTTGATAATGTTCCATGTGCACTAGAGAAGAATGTATAAGCAGCTGTTTTCAATGGAAGGCTCTGTAAATGTCAATTATGTCCAATTGGTCTAATGTGTCATTTAAAGATGTTATTTTTGTAATGATTTTCTGTTTAGATGATCTGTCTATATCCTACAGTGGGGTATTTAGGTCCCCTACTATACCACTGTTTTGGTCTGTTTCTCCTTTTGGTTCTGTTAACAATTGCTTTATATATTTCGGGGCTCCCTAATTGGGAGCATAGATATTAATAAGTGTTATTTTTTTTTGGTATATGATTCTCTTTACCATTATGAGGTATCCCTCAGTATCTTTCTTTACCTTTTTATTTTGAAATCTATTTAACCTGATATTAGTACTACTACTCCTGCTTTCCTCTAAATGCCATTTGATTGAAATATCATTTTCCTCCCTTTCACTTTGCATTTATATTTGTCTTTGTAGCTGAAATTTATCTCCTGGAGGCAGCATATGTTTTTTTTTTTTAATCCATTCTGCAATTCTGTACCCTTTTTATTTGTTAGTTCAGTCCATTTACATTTTGGGTAATTATTGAAATATGAGTTTTTCTTATAGCCATTTTATCCTTTGCTTTCTGGTAGCTCGGTGCTTCCATTGCTTTCTTGTCCTTGCATTTCTGTTTTCTTTATTTTGGTTGGCTTTATAGATGTTCCCACCTGTTTTTCTTGTCTTATATTACATACTTCAGTTCTGAATCTTTGGTGTGTGGTTACTATTATAAATGTGTAAAGGATAGTTTTAAATACACACACACACACATATATGTATATACATGTATGTGTATACATGTGTGTGTATGTATTTTCTTGTGTGTGTGCGTTATCTCCATTCCCTTTTGCAAATTTGGATCTTTGAATCCTTTCCTATTATGCCATTGTTGTCTCAGTTTGTCCCTATGTATGCTGAACATTCATTGCTATCTTGCTATAGTAATTCTCTTCTTATTCTTTAAGCTTATAATGCACTCTCATTAGTAAGGATTGCAATCCTCTGCTTCAGTCTGCCTCCTAGTTGCCTTACTCCTAATTATGCATTTTGGTTTAGGTGAGCTGACCCCTCTCAGTATTTCCTGTAACATAGTCTTTGTAGTTCAGAATTCCTTCCATTTTTGTATGCCTGGAACATTCTTAATTTATCCTTCATATCTAAAGGAGAGCTTTGCTGGATATGTTATTCTTGGTTGGTAGTTCTTTTCATTTAATAATTTAATATTGGATTCTACTCCTTTCCGGCTTGTAAGGTATATGCTGAGAAGTCCAACGATAATCTAATGAGTTTTCCTTTATAGATTACTGTCTTCTTTTCTCTATCTGTCCTGAGAATTCTGTCTTTGTCTTTGATTTTTTATCATTTTAATACAAGGTGTCTTGGTGAAGGCCTTTTGGGGTTGAGATTAATTGGGTATTCTGTTGACTTCTTGAATTCCAAGCTTCAGCTCATTCCCTAGATTTGGGAAATTTTTGTCAACTATTTATCTGAAAATGCTTTCTAATTCCTGCTGCTTTTCTTCCTCTTCAAGAAGGCTCATTATTCTTATGTTTCCTCTCAGGATGATATCAGCTAGTTCTTGTATTTCTCTTTCATTATTTTTCATTCTTCAGTTTCTCTCTTCTTCTTTCTGATTTATTGCTGGTTTCTGTCTTCAATACCACTGATCCTTTCCTCCATTCATTTCATTCTATTTCCCAAGCTTGCTAATTCATTTTTCAACTCTTGCAGTGTGTTCTTTTTTCCTGAAGTTCTATTTGGTTCTTTTTGAGGGTTTCAATCTGCTGGCTAAAGTGCTCTTTCTTCTCATCTAGTTGATTTTTCAATTCCTGAATTTGTTGATATGTCTTGTTTCAGATCTCATTGAGTTTTTTCAGAAGTACCATCTTGAATTCTCTGTCAATTAAGTCACATATTTTTATGTCTGTAAGCTTATTTTCTGGAGCTGCCTGTCACCTTGGTTATTCACGATGTTTAATTTTAATGGGCTATCTCTTTGCCTGTGCATTAATGGAAGTGTATTCTGCTGTTTTTCCAGAAATAAAATGTATTACATAAAGGTTTCTCTTTAGCCTGATGCAAAAAAGGCTTTTTTTTTTTTTTTTGGTTTCCAGCATGTGGTGTCTAAGCCTCTTGGATTCCTGCTTTATAGAGCCTTAATAGTGTCTTTTTTCTTTCTTATAGAAGTTTAATCACACTCACTACCCTCAGTCTCAGTTCCTCTCAGAGTTAGTGACAGTTTCAGTAGCATTTGCTTAGATTCCTGTGGGTCTCTCCGTGTTCAGTCTTAGCTATATCAGGGAGGGCCTACAGGGGCTGGTTTGAGGAATGGTGGCTGTGACTCATCCTCATGTTTTGCAACCTCGGCTAATAATAATCAACTGTTGTTTCTCTGCCATCCCCACTTTTTGTAATTCTTCCTTGATTTCCAAACACTGCTACTGCACGTAGCTCACAGCTCTCTTAGGCAGGATTGTTCAGGGAACCTGCTACACCTTCTCTTCTTCCCTTCCACTGGTAGAAAGCTCTGGCTTTGAGAGGCAGCTTCTTTGTTTCTCCCTGTCTACCTCCTAGAGTTCTGATCTGTGGTAGCTCTTATGCACAGACCCCATGCTCAGATGTGTTGGTGTGCAGGTTAGGTGTGTTTTGCTGAGTTTTATATGTTAAGGTTATTCTTGCTTCAAGAGATGAAAACTGGGGATGTCTTTCACTCCACCATGTTTCTGATATCAGTCTAATTTTTTCTTTTTTAATAAAATTCTTTATAGGACATTGGAACTTACAGCTATTTTTCTTATTTTCTTATCTTAGCCCTTTTTCATTTTTTACCACATTATTTTGGTGTCTTCTGGTAGGTTTTCTACATTTTATCTTCTATGGCATCAGATGAGCATTTTAGTTTCTGTTCTCACATAGTTTATTATTCAAAGTTCTTTCTTGTTTCTTTTTTGTGCCTTCCAATATTCTTTCTTGAATAAAATGTCATTTCTTTTTTCCTTGGAAGTATTAAGCCTAGTTTTTAAAGTTTTATTTTAATATCTTTATTATCATTTGTCCACCAATTTCCTTTCTATTTTTATACATTATTTCCTTCTTTTTTAAAGTTACCTTTGTAACTTTATTGCTAGCAATTGTTGGCTGTTAATTCACAATTAAGATGAAACATTTAAAAAACTCATTGAAACATCTTTATGGTGAGAAAGACTTGTAAGTGGTGCTTGAAGATAAGTCTTCAGGGGATCTAGGTGTCTCCCAAGTCCCTTATTTCAGGCCTTCTCCAGAAGGCTGTTCAGTTTCTCCAGAGAAGTGTCAACAAGTCTCCCTCTTGGAAGGGAATGCCAGGATCCAATCAGAGGAGAACTATGAACATCTTGCCATTCACCTCTTAGTTCCCCTGATTTCTTCAGCTTATCCCCAGCACACACTTTGCTGAGCCTGCTGATTTTGGGTCCAATGTAGCTCATTTTCACCAGGAAACAAATCTCAATTGTCCTTGTGGAAAAGAGTCTTTGTGGAACAGAGCAGAGGAGTAGGAGAATCTAAAATCCAACTATTGTACTCATTCCAGATGTTCCTCCTGGTCTCAGTCTTTATCCTCACTGGTGCCTCCTCTTTTGAGGTCTTTTTAGAGGCTCCATGCTTGGCTGGGCTGTGCTGAGCAGCAGTTTTTCTGCAGGCACTTCCAGTTCTGTATCTGATGAAGAATAGATCAGAAGCATCATTCATTTTTGTTTATGGACTAATGCTTTTCTAAAATTTTCCCTTCATATTGGTGTGGAAGAAGTAAAAGAATGCAACTTCACTTCCTAACAGCTATCCAGAAACTTGGCAGTTCCCCCAAAACCTTTGTCTTTTCATTTCAAACTTTTCCTTTTATTTCTTGGTGAAGAAAAGGAACTTATAGATCTTGTCTTCAATTCAAATGTAAACATTAAAATTTAAAATTGTTTATGTAGAGATGTTGGTTGTAGTCTTTTTATTATTATTATTCTCAAAGATTAAAATATTATTTTTTTTCTGTTTCAGAGGACATCTATGCATTGAGTGTTCTTTAAGACTGTGGGGGAAATGTACATAAAAGAGGCTGTGCTGTAACTAAGGCTAAGATTCAGTATCTTGACTGAACATGTTGGAGAAACTACATAGCACTGTCACAAAGGAGAGTGAAAGCTAGCAGTCGTAATGAATAAAACTTCACATTAAAGTCTAAATATGAATAGCACTGCCATTACCTTGGCTAAATATTTTTCTAGGCCTTAAGCTAATAGATATTTGTGGAAAGATATTAAACAGAATGGGTGACTTTACTGACAAAATTTCTATTAACCTGCTTGAGTGACAGAGAGTTCAATATCCCTGAAAGGCATTAAAAATTTCCCTTAAAATTATTTATCTCCAGCTTAAAGCCAGCTATAGAAAACCCAAAAACAAAACCAATTGAACAATAACAACTACAACAAAAATCTTTTCTCTTAACTATTCAACTTTTATTCATGCCCACTTCTATCACAAAACACATGAACATCTTGTGAAAAAAATAAACACATTTACGTGGTGAATAAAACATTTAAATTAAAGTAAAGCAGATTGCCCTTCCTAATATAAGTGGACCTCATCCAATTAGTTGAAGGCCTGTATAGAACAATAAGCTGACCCTCCACAAGTAAAATAATTCCACTGACTGATAGTCTTCAAATGGAAACATCACCTCCTTCTCATTCTACAGCACCTTCTGGCCCTCACACTCACACTGGAATATCAACTATCAGCTCTTCATATTTTGGACTTGCCAGCCTCCATAATCATGTAAGTCAAGTCCTGATAAACAGATAGATAGATGATAGATAGATAGATAGATAGATAGATAGATAGATAGATAGAAGAGGAGAGAGAGAGCCTACTGGATCTCTTTCTCTGGAGAACCCTGATTAATACACATGGTTTGTAGTCTTAACCACCCCTATCCCTTATATCTTGAACACTGTCAATGAGTGTCATGTCACATAGGAAGTGTAGGTCAATGACTACAACTGAGGGCCTTGACCACAGCTGCCCATTGGAATCCCCAGGGTAACATCACAAAGTATGCATATCTTGATTGCTCAGAATCTCCAGGAGGTGTGCCTATGTTTTGGAGGTTGTGATCACAGGTTATAGAACATCACCTGTAATATTTTACAGGATGACACGACCTAAAAAAACTGGGGTATCATTAACTTATGAAGCTTTGGAGGGCCTGCTTTTTTCATTGCCCCTGGAACACAACAGTACACTCTATTCTTTTATTTAGCAAAAATGTATTGATCCCTTTCTGCATCGCAGTTCCTATCCTAGGTTCTGGGAAACAGCATCTGCCCAAAGGCAGAAGTTCTTCTCTCCTGGGGCTTAAACTGTGGTTGGGTAAAGAGGAATAAACACATCAGATGGCAGAAACAATCATGTCATATGGCCATCAGTAAGTGAAATGGAGTGTGGCTATATAGGGAGGATGATGAGGGAAAGGGTCAGTGATAATGTGGCTTTCCATTGGAGTCTAAAAGAAATAAGAACAAGTTTGGCAAAGATCAGGAGAAAAGCAGAGTAACAGCTAAGTCCTGAGGCTATAAAAATTTAATCTGGTAGTTTTATGATCATGGTTTTACAAATGAAAAGTCAAAGCTCAGAAAGGCTGGAAGACCACTCCCAGTCATATAGGATCCATCTGTTATTAGACACTCTTTGTTGTATTGTGGATTGAGTATAGCTGCTTGGCATTGATTAAGATGGTGTTGATATTAAAATATTTTCCCTCCAATTCAAAAAAAATGTTAATATATTAGTTAGGATTCTTTGATGATAAACAACAGAAATCTATTCTGCATAACATGTGAAAAGGAGTTAGTGTAAGCCAGATTCCCAGAATAAAAAGGAAACTGTAGAACTAGGCTTTGGAATGATTGTAACCTAAGTAGCAGGGATGAGTGAATACCTGAACATTTTGGGAACAGAGTCTGGCATGGCTGGAGAGCATCTCATTGACCTAGTAGGTCAACATTGATTGCAAAGAAGAGAAGAAAACAATTTTATTTACAGTCCTAGCAAGATTGAGATAATACGAGAAATTACAGCACAAAATGTAGGTGCTGTGACCTAAAGAGGAACAGACATTGGGTAGTCAAAACAAAATATGTCCATCTTTTCCTGATTCACAGCTTTGGCTTATTCTTGGTGATGCTGAATGAAAAGTAGTCCAAGTTAATCTGGGCAATTTCCCAGTGCACCTTATCCCTAACAAGAGGGAAAAATATGGTTTAGTAAATGTAGAGTTGGGTAAAATCCCAAAGAAGGTAGAATTTCCAAGCCAAAAGGAATAACTCTTTTATAATTGTTGACATTTTTTTCAAGAGAATATAGCTATCAGAGATGAATAGAACATTAGGAGCTCTGTAATTAATGGTCTGAATTAGGTATGATTTTGTATTTAACTAAATTTCCAATGATTGAAGAACTGTGAATTATGAATTCTGAGCTTAGAGTTATGTTAGTATCATGGTAGAGTGAGAAGATTCTATTATTTCTTTACTTAAATTTGTTAAGTTGGACAACTATAACTCAACAAAGGATCCCCTGCTCAACAAAAAAATACTCCTGCAAGAGCCATACATCAGAACGTCTGAAGGTGGATATATTGGAACAAGTGTTGGGGGAGTGAAAGGAGAAAGAACAAAGATGATGACTCAGACAAAATTCGGTGCCCACCATGGCTCCAGTGACCATGGAGGTGGTGGAGAAACTTAGCAGCAACTTTCATACTATAGCCTGGAGAGTAAGAGGTGTGGAAGCAGTTTCCCCTCCCCCCACCCAAGAAAAAGGCATTTTCTTTCTCTCTTTCCCAGCAGAACTAGGTAGAGGAGGCTGAGAGCCTTAAACAAAAGCCTGGAGATGTCAAACTTGCCCCTGACCACACTGGCAGAGCCCAGTAAAGAAAGTTGGAAAGCTATAAACATCACTTCAATGCTAAAACCCTTTGCCAGGAGGGAAGTGGAGCTGTAAAATGGAGAACTCACCTCTCCTGCCCTACCCACCCTGGCAGGGCCCCCTAGAAGCAGTGGAGACACCTCCAAAAACACAGTCAGGCCAACAGTCATTAGTAAAAAGGAGGTAAATCTAAGAGTTCATAAAACTGGGTCTCCACCACCTGCTACAATCTCACAACACAGTAGTGGTGCCTTATAATAGAGGTGAGCTGGTCACAGAGGGTAAACCCACCATCCAAAGAGTATATATAATTTTCTTTAACTAAAGTGATGCCACCAGACCATAATCCCAGAGGTCTAAATAGTGCAAGTAAGAAAAACAAAAACCTGTGATATAATGTCATTTACTGGAAAATAATGTAAAGTGCCCTGCATGTCACCTTGCTATACAGTTAAGAACAGAACAGTATCTAAATAAGAAAAGAAATCACTACATCAAATGCAAAGACAGAAACAATCCATCAAAAACTATGAACAATCAAGGTAACTCAGCAGCACAGAAAGAAAATGAGAAGCGTC
This sequence comes from Cynopterus sphinx, assembly GCA_030015415.1. Classification (NCBI taxonomy): domain Eukaryota; kingdom Metazoa; phylum Chordata; class Mammalia; order Chiroptera; family Pteropodidae; genus Cynopterus; species Cynopterus sphinx. The sequence continues at coordinate 35,357,637 of CM057389.1, read as the reverse complement.
CAGAAGCCAAACTCAAAATCATGAAAGACTATAACTTAAATGACCAAGCATTCAACATTACAGTTATGAAGAAACTCAATGATATAGAAGAAAACTCAGAGGTCAGTTCAATTGGTCTCAGAAGAAAAAATAAATATACATTAATGAATAAAAGGAGTACTTTACCAAAGATAGTAAACTTAAAAAAAGAGTCATACAGAAATTCTGGAGCTTAAGAACTCAATAAATGAGATAAAAAAATGCATTAGAGAACAGTGGAAATAGAGCAGACCAGATGGAAGAGAGAATTTGTGAACTTGAAGATAGAAACCTAGAAATGACCCAGGAGAAAGAAGAGTATGAAGAGTTTTTTTTTTTTTTAATGAAAAAAACTCTACAAGAATTATCTCAATACATTAGAAAGAACAACATAAAGATAATAGGTATAGCAGAAAGAGATGGGAGTGAGAGGGGAGCAGAGAGCCTAGTCAAAGATATAATTGATGAGAACTTCCCAAGCCTATGAAAAGAACTGGACTTTGGAACAGAGGAAGCTAACAGAACACCTAATTATATCAATGCAAAGAACAAACAAACAAACAAACATACAAAAAGATAAAAACCCTCTTCAAGACATATTTTATTTAAACTTTCAAAAATTAATAACAAAGAGGGGGTGGCTTCTTAGTGTAGTGGTTAGCACGTTTGCTTTACACACAGAAGGCCCTGGGTTTGCACCCTGGGTGGAGCCACGGACCATATCATGGGTGTTCCAGGCCCTGGGTGCACCAGGCCCTGGAAGCATGCCATGAGCACGTGGGAAGAAATGCCTTGCCTTCAGAAATCCAGTTCTTAAGAGGAAACAGCAACATCCATACGTCAGGGGTGAAGGAAAAAGCAATTAAAGAGGGGAAAAAATTTAATAACAAAGAAAAAATTATCAAGGCAGCCAGGGAAAAAAGACTAGCCTACTAAAGAAAAGCCATTAAATTATAACCAGATTTCTCGGTAGAGATACTACAAAACAAAAAAAAAAATGGAAGGAAATACTCAAAATACTGAAACAGCAACTATCAACCAAAGAAAATACATCCAGCAAAGTTATTCCATAGATATGAAGGAGAAATAAAGGTTTTCCCACACGAACAAAAGCTGAGAGAATTTATCATCACAAAACTCGCATTATAAAAAATTAAAGGAGTACTTCTGCCAGAAACAAAAAGACAAAAGAATTAAAAAACTTGGAGGAAGATGACTAACAGACAGACAGAAGCTGGAAGCCAAATTCTACTTCAAAAGAGGATATTAAACACAATTATAAAATTTAAAGGTAAAAAAAGGCACTAAAAATAACTATAACTATACTGTAATTTGGTAACAAATACATAACATAAAGATAATTTGTGACAAAAAAATCATAAAAGGGAAAGAGGAAAAGGATTGACTAGATATAAGTAAATGAGGATAAGAGGCAATCAGAAGAAAAGGGACTATTGTATGCATGACATTTTTACACAAACACAATGGTAACCCTCATAAAAATAATCCAAAGCTGAGACACAGAACATTAAAAAAATAAAGGAAATGGAGAAAAAATAATAGAAAACTACCAAAATAAAATCACAGACAGAATCACAATGGAAAAGAAACAATGGAGTTACAGAACAACCAGAAAACAAAAGATAAAATAGCTGTAGAAATTCCTTACATGTTGATTATCACCATAAATGTAAATGGACTGAACTCACCAGTCAAAGAAATAGGGTAGTAGAATTAGAAAAAAAAAAAAGATGCAATTAAATGTTGCCTGCAGGAGATTTATCTCAGATATGAAGATAAACATAGGCTCAAAGTGAGGGGGTAGACGCTAACACGGCAACACTTGGCATCCAGAGAAAAGAATGTATAGCAGTACTTATATCAGAAAAAATAGATTTCAATACAAAAAAAGGGAATAAGAGGCAAAGATGGGCATTTCATAATGGCCATAAAGGGGACTATTCATGACAAAGACGTAACACATCAATATATGTGTCACCACCCAGGAGCACTGCAATATATAAAGCAATTATAATAGATAAAAATACAATTATAGTAGGGGACCTAAATACCCCATTGACAGCAATGGATAGTTCATTCAGACAGAAAGTCAATAATTAGACTATGTGGCCTTGACACATTAGACTACATGGCCTTAATCAATATCTTTAGAACTTTTTACCCAAACAATAGACTATCCATTCTTTGCATAATCTAGTGTACACAGAAAATTCTCAAGAATAGAGTATATGTTGTGGCACAAAAGTAGTCTCAAGAAATTGAAGAAGACTGAAATCATGCCAAGCCTATTTTTCAAATGCAACAATATGAACTAAAAATTAATAACAGAAAGCTGGAAAAACACAAATATGAGATTAAACAACATGCCACTGAACAATTGGGTAAAACAAGAAATAAAAAGAAGAAATTAAAGGATACATAGAGATAAATGAAAATAAAAACAAGACATACCAAAATTTGGGGAATGCAAAAGTAGTACCAGGAGAAAAGTTTATTGCATTACAGGCCTACCTAAAGAAAGAAACAAACAAAAATCTCAAACACTCTAACATTACACCTTAAAAAACTAACAAAAGTAAAACAAATGAGCCCAAAGGAAATAATTTGAAAAATCAGAGTAGAAAAGAATGAAATTGAGAACAAAATAACAATGAAAAATTAATGAAACAAAAAGAAGCTTCTTTGAAAAAATAAACAAATTGACAAACCTCTGTTTAGACTGACTAGGAAAAAAAGGAAGACTCCAATCAATAAAACCAGAAGTAAGAAAGGAGAAATTACTATAAACGCCACAGAAATACAAAAAATTACACAAGAATACTATGGAAGACTGTACTTCACTAGATTTGATTACTTAGAAGAAACAAACAAATTCATAAAAATATACAACCTTCTTAGAATGAATCACAAAGTGAAAAACATAAATAGGCCAATAACTAGTAAGAAAATTAAAACAGTAATAAACAAAAAATCTCCCAAAAGAAAAAAAATCTAGGCTTCACTGGTAAATTCTACCAAACATTCAAAGAAAATTTGATTGCTACCTTTTCAACATCTTCCAAAATTTGAAAAAATGGAATACTTTCTAACTTATTTTATGAGTTCAACATTACCCTGATACCAAAAACAGGCAAGGACAACCAAAATAAAAAATAATAATAACAATAGGCCAATATCTCTGATGAACACAGATGCAAAAATCCTAAACATAATAGTATCAAATCAAATAGAACAATACATTAAATGTATCATATATCAAGATAAAGTGGGGTTCATTCCAAGGATACAAGGATAGTTCAATATCTACAAATCAATCAATTTGCTATACCACATTAGTTAAATAAGATAAAAATTGTATTATCATATCAATGGATGCATTGATGAGATACATCTATTTATGATAAAAATACTCAATAAAAAATGGGTATATAAAAAAAGTACCTCAACATAATTAAGGCCATCTATGACAAACCCTCAGCTAATATCACACTTGATGGTGAAAATCTAAAAATGTTTCCTTTAAGGTCAGGAACAAGACAACAATACCCACTCTCAGCACTGTTATTCAACATAATACTGGATTCCCCAGCCAGATAAATTAGGCAAGAAAAAGAAAGAAAAGACATACTAATTGGGAATGTCACTATTTGCAGATGACATGATTTTATGTGTAGAAACCCTAAAGATTTCACCCCAAAAAATTTTTTTCAAAATAATAAACAAATAAAGTTGTAAGATACAGAATCAATATACAGAAATCTGTTGCATTTCTATACACTAACAACAAAATATCAGAAATGAAGAAAATAATTTCATTTACAATTACAACAAAAAGAATAAAATATCTAAAAATAAGCTTAATAAAGAGGTAATGGACCTGTATTCTGAAAACTACAAGATACTATTTAAAATTTTTGAAAATACGAAGAAATGAAAAAGCAATCCATATTCCTGAAGTGGAAGAATTAACATTATTTAAATGGCTATATTATCTAAAGCAATATACAGATTTAATGCAATCTCTATCAAAATCCCAATGGTTATCTTCACAGAAATAGAACAACAGCAAAAAAAAACCTCTCGAATTTGAATAGAGCCACAAAAGACCCCGAATAGCCAAAGCAATCCTGAGAAAAAAAGAACAAAGTTAGAGGTAACAAATTCCCTGACTTCAACTATATTACAAACCTACAGTAATTGAAACAGTATGATATAGGCAGAAAAACAGACACACGGACCAACAGAACAAAAATAAAAACCCAGACATAAGCTCATCCATAGATGGACAACTAATTTTTAGAAAGAATACAAAAATGTACAATGGAGAAAGAAAATTCTCTTCCATAAATGAGGTTGGCAAAATTGGAAATCCACATGCAAAAGAGTAAAACTAGACTACTATCTGACACCATACACAACAATTAACTTAAAATGAATTAAAGGTTTAAATATAAGACCTGAAACAATAAAAGACACAGAAGAAAATGCAGGCATTAAACTTATGGACATTAGTCTAAAAGGGGTTTTTTTGTGAACTTAACCCCAAAGACAAGGGAAATGGAAAAAATAAAAATAAATGAATGGGACTACATCAAAGTAAAAAGTTTCATGTACAACAAAAAAACCATTAACAAAACAAAAAGTCATTCAACCAATTGAGGAAAGATACTTGCAAATTAAACCTCTGAGAACTTGCTAATTTCCAAAATATACAAAGAACTCACACAACTCAATAACAGAAAAAAAAATTCAATTTAAATTTAAAAAATAGGCAAGGGACCTAAATAGACACTTCTACAAAGAAGAAATACAGATGGCCAATAGACACACGAAGAAAAAATTGCTCAACATCAATAGATATAAGAGATATGCAAATCAAAACTGCAATGAGATATTACCTCATACCAGTTAGGATGGCTATTATCAACAAGACTGAAAATGACAAGTGTTGGAGAGGATGTGGAGGAAAGGAAAATTTATACACTGTTGGTGGAAATGTAAATTGTTGTAGCCACTATGGAAAACAGCATGGAGTTTCCCTGAAAAATTAAGAATAAAGTTACCATATGACGCAGCAATCCCTCTTCTGGGTATCTACCCCAAAAATTTGAAACCACTTACTTGTAAAAATATACACTCCCCTATGTTCACTGTAGCACTGTTCACCATAGTGAAGACATGGAAACAACCAAAGCAACCTTCGATAGATGATTGGTCAAAGAAGTGATACATATTTACGATGGAATACTACTCAGCCATAAAATAGATGAAGTATTGCCATTTACAACCTCATAGATAAATCTTGACAGTATTATGCTAGGTGAAATTAGTAGAAAAGGACAGGAACCATATGTTTTTACTCATATGTGGGATATTTAAAAAATACAACAAATGAACAAACAAAATTAAAAAATAAACTCATAGATAAAGACAACAGAATGGTTGTTACCAGAAGGGAAGTGGGTGGGGAAAAGATGAAAAGGTTAAAGAGTGTCAAATATTTGGTGAGGAAAGGAAACTAGAAAAAAAGGTGGAGAGCACATAATAGAGTAAACAGATGTCATATTATAAAATTGTGTACTTAAAATGTATATAATGTTATCAATGTAACTCCAATAAATTTAATTTTTAAAAATCAGACTCATAGAAATATAGAGTAGAAAAGTGGTTGCCAGGGGCTGGGGAGTAGGAAAAGTAGAGAAAGTTTGGTAAAAGGTTACAAACTTTCAATTATAAAATGAAGAGGGTCCAAGGATTGAATATATAACATGATGCTTACAATTTTGAGCTGAAATTTGCTAAGAAAATAAACTTAAATGTTCTCACCAAAAAACGGGGGAGCAGGTAAAATATGTATGATAATAGATGTGTTAATTAACTCAATGGTGGAAAATCCTTTCAAATACATCAAATCATCACATTGTACATTTTAAATATCTTATAATTTTGTCAACTATATTTCAATAAAGCTGAAAAATCCAAAAATGAATAAAATAAAAATGGTTTTCTGCAAAGTTATAATATTAAATAACTAATAACTAAATAAATAATGAATTAATTAATTAATTAATTAATTAATTAAAATTCTGATTTAAATATAGTAGCCAGTCATTTCATCCTGGAAATTATTTTGTACAATAAATCAAGAAAGTAGAACTTGGGTTCCTGGTTTTCCTACTTAAGCAGAAGTCAAATTGAATATATTTTATAACAACATAACAAGATATTTTCTCACTGTTTTAGTTGTATCATGTCTTGCTCTAGAGTTTACATACCTAATATTAATAGAATATATCATAAAGATTTTTAGTTGTATTCTATTAATTCCTATATTTAATTTCTGCTTACCTACTCTATTGCACATTCAAGAAACACTTGAGCGTTTGCTCTGTGTCTCTGCCCTGGGACTACTGGGATAAAAAGACACAAGGATGAGTGGAACTTTATAGAGGTCATAGTGTAGTCAGTATGAATGGAGGACAAACACTGTGTCTATTGATTGCTTCTTCTGTAACAACAGCAGCATCATTATTCCCATTTCACAGAAGAGTTTGTCCCTATAATCTACAAAGCTGAAGGTGATGATGCTGGAATTCCAACCCTGTGCTCCAAAGCCTGTGTTATTTTAATAAGACAAGTCTTCTTCAGAGAAGCTATATGTGTGTGTGTGTGTGTGTGTGTGTGTGTGTGTGTGTGTGTGTGTGTGTGTATATAGAGAGAGAGAGCTGCATATGATTTGATAAATGCAGTAAGAGTTTGTACACTCAGCTGTGGGACAACAGAAGAATGCACAATTCATTCTACCTGACTTGCGTATTGAAGAATATGTAACATTATTCCAGGCAAAGAAGAGCAGAAAAGACATTTCAAACAGAAAAAATCATATATACATCAGAAAAAGCATAGAGACTTAAAATGCACAGTTTCTGTGGAATGATAAAGAGCCACATGGTACAGTACATGATGAAAGGAGAGCCAGAAGATGATGCCGAAAAGGCCGGCCAGAGCCAATCATGAAGGTCACAAAGCAATTAAAATTAGTTTTGTGTTTCTTGCTTGCTAGCTTGTTTTTTAAGCAGAAACATGTACAGAGCTGTGCCTATTATAAAAATGATATCACTGCCCATGTGGAGCACAGATGGAAAGAGGAGAAGCTAGAGTGAAGAAGTGCAGAGTGAAGAGAGCACTGCAAGTCTGGGACAGTGAGGTGGGAACTATTAGAAAGACTCGCCACAGGTAGCAAACCTCCAGTTTCTGTCACAGGGGCCTAAGAAGCATAGGGTGGTAGTAAAACTGTCCATTCTTGGACTGTTAGGAATATGGCATAAAGAAAAAGCAAGTGCTTATTCTAATTTTGTTTGCTCAATATACTCAGTATTCTCAAAATACTGATGACTATAGCCAAATGTGGCCACTTGACAGAAACTATAAACTGATGTTTCATTTTCCCAGTGTGGAGATATAGATATATAGACTTGGGAGGTCTATATATTTATATATAACTACCTTTATCTATCTGTCTATCTCGTACATTGACTAAGATGACACTGATCTTCAGATGCAACCTTACAGTTTTTAGAAAATATGTTACAGAATGGTTTTTATATGTATGTATATTTGTATGATTTGGAAATATATGTATTTACACACATATATATAATCATATTTAATTCAGCGAATATATGACAAGCTAATATTTTACCCAAAATCTTAGCATAAACTTAACTGAGAAAGGAATTATTAAAGGAGGATAGTATTGCTTTGAATTGAGACCTTCTAGGACTGTTAGACTGAGAGCAGAGAAAGCAGAAGCCAAGAAAGAAAAAGAGGATTACAAATAAGAAAAAGTACATTTTAAAAATATGCATTTATGTTTCTGTTCTTTCAGAACTATTTCACAAAATATATTTTTCACTTTGTAAACTATGTTTTATAAAATTATTAATATACTAGATATTCCAAATGTTGAATCCTGAGTAGCATATTACAATGTAGAGTCAGTATCAGAAACTAAAATCCCATAGATGTGGTGAAAATATGATAAAAATATTTAAATATCATTAATAGCACTTAAATTAGATTGACACATTCCATTTGTTTGGCATCAAATAGAATATTTTTCTTCCCACTTCCTATCAACAAAGTCACAACTCTAAGTCCATTAATCTCTAAGAATGTGTCTGTGGGTATTTCTTATAGAATTATATTGATATATTGACATCTGTTAAATATGAGTAATAGGTTACTGTTATAATTTTTACCATGTTTTTAAAATATTTTAAATATTTCATAATTAGTTTTTGAAATGATAAATATTAAAAAGGAATATCTGTAGGTGCAGAACGATATAAATTTTTTAAATAAAAGAAATTATAAGAAGAGGATCTTTACACTGTTCGGTTTAATGTTCTACCCCTAGTTTGGCATGACAAGTAGAGAGACACTCTGTGACAGGCATAGCCTGGCACAAACAGAATAATTCAATTCCAGAAAAGAGGACAAGCCTTCTTGTTCCTTAAGAATTTTAACTTCTGAGATGCTTCTTTATTTGTTTGTTTGAAATGTGTAGCACTAGGTATCCTGGGTGAGGGCCTTAATTTTTCACTAAAATAAATTGATTAGGCAAAACAAATTTCTCTTTTACTTCTACAGTATAAATTTAATTACCTTATTAAAGTAGCTTCCTTTTTTGTTGTTGTTGTTCAAGTTAATACAATTAAGTACACTGAAGATGGCAGAATGATCCAAGTAAAATTATTAAGGAAGGATAGGTTTTATTTTCAGAACTTTGGTCAAATTTTAGTAAAAATAAACCATATACCAAAATAAGGGTTGTTAAATTTCATTGTCATTACATTACATTACATTAAGGTATAATGCAAGACACCTTGACAAAATCTGACCAGGAGAAAGAAGCAGAATTTGAAGCCATTTTAGGAAAGATTAGTGTATAGCTAATCTTTGTCTTTTTAAGTATATAAAAGTAATCTATTGTAAAATAAATCCACCTACCACCCCAAGTGGTCTTTCTTAAACAAAAAACAGATAATTCTTCTGTTCAAACCCTGGAACAGATTCTTAATTCCTCAGAGTAATTGCCAGAGTTCCTAAGAACACACCTCTGATGTCTGGAAGCTATCCTGGCCCTCGCAGATAGGCCTAGTGTTCTTCTGTTGAACACAAATCATTTCACAGAACACCAACATCAGACAAGGCCATTTGGAGGGCATGATCTCTTAAAACAAAAACAAGACCACTAAATCAAGTCGGAACACATTGGAAATATCATGTTTAGACCACAGAGTGACCAAATATCCCCCTCTCCTGGCAAGGATGGGTAACTGCAGCATTTAACTAAATCACAGTTTTAGCCTTGTTTCATTTCTTTTTCTGCTGCTTTTAAAAAAAAATGTTTATGGTGACATTAAAGAAATTCAATAACTTTCAGCTACGCGCTTTAACAGTAAGGCATATATATGTTTACACTGTGTGTTCACATCCCATAGTTAGATTTCTTTCTCTCACTACATATTTGACCCCTTTCCCCGTCTACTACCTCTCTCTCCCATCCATAGCAGAAAACATGGAAACTAAGCTCAAGGACCTTGGACTTAAAGAGGATTGTATGAATTTTTCCTAAAAGGCAAGGGAAGTAAAATAAAAATAAATAAATGGGACTACATCAAACTAAAAAGCTTCTGCTCAGCAAAAGAAACCATCAACAAAGTAAAGAGACAACCATCTGAATGGGAAAATATACTTGCAAGCAGTACCTCCGATAAGGGCCTAATATTCAAAATACACAAAGAACTCAACTCATATGACTCAATAACAACAAAAAACAAACAATCCAATCAAAAAATGGGCAGAGGACCTGAACATACACTTCTCCATAGAGGACATACAAATGGCCAACATTTGCTCATCATCACTAGCTGTTAGGAAAATGCAAATCAAAACCACAATGAGATACCTTCTCACACCTATTAGAATAGCTATAATCAGCAGAACAAGTAATAGCAAATGTTGGAGAGGTTGCGGAAGAAATGAAACCCTCATACACTGCTGGTGGGACTGCAAATTGGTACAGCCAATATAGAAAATAGTATGGAAATTCCTCAAAAAACTAAGAATTAATCAACCATATGATCCAGCAATCCTTCTACTGGGTATTTACCCCAAAGTCTTGAAAACTCATATCTAAAAAGATATTTGTACACCAATGCTCACAGCAGCACTAGTTACAGTGGCCAGAACATGGAAGCAGCCAAAGTGTCCTACGATAGATATTATCTAAAGAAGCTGTGGTACATACATACAATGGAATATTACTCAGCCATAAGAAGAGATGAAATACTGCCATTTGCAACAACCTGGATGGACCTCGAGATAATCATGCTAAGCGAATAAACAAGACTGAAAAAGTTGAAAATCACATATCACTTATATGTGGGATACAAACCTAAAAGCAACAAACAGTACAAACACGCAAACTCATGGACATGTACAATAGACTAGTGTTTACCAGAGGATAAGGGGTGGTGGAGAAGGGGAGAGGTAGACAAGGTAATGGCAAGGTCAAATATACAGGGTCTGGAGGAGACTGAAGTCAGTATAGGGAATCAAATATGTCGTAGCTGAAGGAAAGTGGACTTTGGGTGGCAATCACACAATAGAATATATAGATATCAAATTATAATGTACACCTGAAAATTATATAATTGTATTAACCAAAGTTGCTCCAATAAACTTAATTTAAAAAAGAAAAAAAGAAAATTACAGGCCAGTATCTCTCATAAACACTGATCAAAAATTCTTAACAAAATATGAGCAAATCAAATTCAACAATATGTACCCTAAAACATATGTATATTACCCTAAAGAATCCACAGGAACAAGAATAAATGAATTAAGCAAAGTAGCAAGATACAAAGTTAATATAGAGAAATCTAGCATGTTTCTATGCAATAATAATGAGTGAACAGAAAGAGAAATTTAAAAAACAACTCCATTAATAACTGCATCAAAAAATTTAAATATCTAGGATAAATTTAACCAAGGAAGTAAAAGACCTGTGCTCTGAAAACTATAACACACTGAAGAAAGTAATTGAAGGTTATACAAATAAATGGAATGTATATACCATGCTCATGGATTAGAAGGGTTAATTTCATTAAAATGTCCAAACTACACAAAGCAATCTTCAGATTCAATACAATCCCTATCAAAATACCAATTGCATTCTTCTCAGAACTAGAGCAAATAATCCTAAAATTTATATGGATTCACAAACAACCAATAACAGCCAAAGCAATCTTGAGAAAGAAGAACGAAGTTGTAGGTATCACACTCCCTGAGTTCAAAATATGCTATAAAGTTGTAATAATCAAAACAGAATGGTACTGACACAAAATAAGGCACACAAATCAATGAAACAGTAGAGAGCCTAAAAAGAAACCTGCATTTATATGGTCGATTAAAATATACAATGGAGAAATGGCAATGTCTTCAACAAATAGCACTGGGAAACCTAGTCAGATACATGCAAAACAAAAAATATTTAAAAAAAAACTCAAAGTGGATTAAAGTCTTAAATGTAAGATCTGACACCATAGAACTCTTAGAGGAAATCATAGGTTGAAAACTATTTGACATCAGTCTAAGTAATTTTTTTGGATATGTTCTCTTGAGCAAGGGCATCAAAAGCAAAAAAAAACAAAGACACTTTATCAAATTAAAATACTTCTGCACGGTGAAGAAAACTATCAGCAAAATGAAAAGACAACCCCCCGAATGGGAGGAAATATTTGCAAATGCTATATCTGATAACAGGTTGATATCAAAATTATATTAAAAAATCATACCACTAAAAAACAAAATTAATGAACAAACAATCCAATTAAAAATGAGCAGAGAACCTGAATAGATATTTTTCCAAAGAAGACATGCAGATGACCAACAGACATATGAAAACACACTCAACATCACTAATCATCAGGGAAATGCAAATCAAAACCACGATAAGATATCACCTCACACAAGTTAGAATGGCAATTATCAAACAGTCAACAAATAATGAGTGTTGGCAAAGATGCGGCGAAAAGGGACCCCTCATTCACTGTTGGTAGAACTGCAAATTTATACAGCCACCATGGAAAACAGTATGTAGAATTTACAAAAAAAGTCAAAATAGAACTACCATACCACCCAGCAATTCCACTTCTGAGTACTTATCTGAATAAAACAAAAGCACTAATTTGAAAATATGCATGTACCATTATGTTCACTGCAATGTTATTTACAATAGCCAAGATATGAAAGCAACCTAGGTGTCCATTGATAGATGAGTGGATAAAGATGTGATTATGTATATATAACAGGTATATTATATCACACATATCATATACGTATACATATACATATATATATGTATGTATGTGTGTGTGTTTATATATATATATATATATATATATATATATATATATATAGAGAGAGAGAGAGAGAGAGAGAGAGAGAGAGAGAGAGAGAGAGAGAGAGAGAGAGAGAGAGAGAGAGAGAGAGAATAGTACTCAGCAACAAAAAATGAAATCTTGCCATTTGCAACAAGGGTGAACCTAGGGCATACTATGCTAAGTGAAATAAGTCAGAGAAACACAAATGAGCTCCTGTGGTGTTAAAACTTTAACATTTGAATTGTGGGGTGGTGGGCAAAATTCAGCCCATAGTACCTCGCTTAGGGAAATGTTACCCCAGACCAGGCAATACTGTTTCCATCTTATCCTCGACATGAAACTGTGATGCAGACTTTGTCTTCTGGTGTCTCTTCCTCAGGAGGAAAGAGTACCAAATGCAAATGATAGTTCTTTCAGTGAACTATGAAGCTCCCATCATAAAATAACAGAGTGATATTTTGAAATCTCTCAGACGGTCTCTGAATTTTAACGGAATTCCTAGATCTGAAAGTGTCTGAATAAACTAATAAAATCATTTCCTGAACCTGTGAAGCTGGAGACAGAACCTTAATCTCACTGCCATGTAGGTTTGCACCCTATACGGCCATCACACAGATTCCTCTGAAGATCCCTGCTTCCTACATCTCCAGGTCCGTGGCTGCCTGCTTGCTTGCCTGCCTGCCCTGTTGGAGGTGTGGAAGGCCCCATGAGTTGTCACCTTCCCCAGCACTGTCTGTCACCTGGGTCAGTAATCCGCAAAGCTTCAACTGCCCTCTACACAGTTGTGATGGAGAGGAGAAAAAAGGCAAGAGAGAAAAAGCTATCTCTGTTACAGTGAACTTAGGCAATACCTGACCACGTTTAAGGCCCCTGCAACCCTGAGGCTTAGCAATAAAGCTGCCTCTGGAAAGAAAAGTGGAAAGAATACCAGCACTGGAGTCAGCAAACTTGGGTTCAAAATGCACTCTGCCACTTACTAGCTGTACAGTTTCAGGCATGGTTGTGCACAACTGTAACCAGTTTTATCACCTATAGCTGCACTGCTCAAAACAGTAGCCACTAACCACAAGTGGTTCCTGAGTATTTGAAATGTGGCTAGTCCAAAGAGAAAGAAAGTATAAATACACACCAGATTTCAAAGCACAAAAACGAAGAATACAGAATATCTCGTAAACAAGTTTATGATAATTATCTTTGGAACTATAATATTTTGGAGATATTAGGTAAAAATATATCAAATTAATTCTACCTGTTTCTCTTGCTTTTTTAATGTTACTAGAAAATTTAAATAACCTACCTCATTGGTGTCACATTTCTTTTCAACGGCACTGATCTGTAAGCATAAGTGCGAGGGCCATCTGTCCTGTTGCACCCAGAACAGTCTTAAATTACACCTAGTGTCCTTATGGAATTACCCAATTTGGCACTTTTCCTGAATTTTGATTTTAATTTTAAACAAAAATTAAATGTACTAACTAATGTACTAACAGTTGAATTGAAATAAGCTGGATGTGTTCATAGATTCGCACTCTGTACTTCAGCTCTGTCACCCCTCATTTAGAGAGAGAGAGAGACATGTGTGCAGTGGGCAGAGGCCACCAAGTGGAAGTTCTGAGCTTTTTCAGGCTCTTTCCAGAAGCAATTTTACTTACACCTCCCTTTCAAGGACACATTCAGGCACTTATGGACTGAAAAAAATGCACTCAGAAACACACTTGTCTACAAAAAAGTGTGCATTTTGACAGCTGCAGCTTCTCTTCACAGTTTTCTTAATTTAGTAAGACTACCCTTTATACTATGCTTCTGCATTCCACTCACAACCTTATCATCTCAAGTATCTTCCACTTGGCAGAATTTACTCTGCAATTACTAAGTGATTCAACATCTATAGAGAATTTTCTCAGTTAAAGGTATTATGGTCCACAGTGAAGTCAGTGGAAAGCACCGATAATTTCAATTCTATTAACTCTGCAACTTTGAAAGACTGCAGGTAATTTTATATTTAAAAATTTTCAATAATAACAATATTGAAAAAATCATTTTCAGAAAAATACCAGTGCCATGATATTTATATATATATATAATTGATTAGAGCATTTGAAATATATACCAAAAATTATTCCATTCATGTTATTTCAATGATCAGCTAATTTTTTATTAAAATACACAGATATATGCTATTTTTGTTTTTAGAAAGAATTGATATTTGAAAATTATTTTTGAATTTAATTACTTTATAGGTCTATCACTATAATAAAATCATTGTTTTGGTCAATTAATTGATATCTCTTTTTTTAAGTTAGACTCACTTTTCATTCTCTAAAGTGTTCCAGGATAGATGGTCTACAATTTGGTTACCCCAGCCCAGAGGCAATCATTGGCCTCTCCCCCAGGGTTGTATGGAGATTGGATGTTGGACATATGTCCCACGTCTGCTGGCTGCAGTATGGGACGTTTAACACACACATTATTTCAGCTGCTTCAGTCCTTCTGTGGCTTCCCAGCCTCCTAGGACTTTCCATAATGTTCCTCTTTCTGTCACTTCCATTTGCATCATCTTCGAATGCCTCAACAATGCGTCTCAGTGTTACTACACCTTATTACTATGTTAAAGTAGCCTACAACTAAGAACTGAACCATTAACATATACAATTTCTCACCCAATTTCCTTTTCTGAGCTCTCCTTTTAGGGACTTCATAACATCCTATGGGACCAGAGGAAGTATCTTTTTCTGTGAAATGACTAAATGATCTCAGTTTAGAATTTGTATTACCTAGCAACTGTACCTTTCAAGTCAAGAGAAAACTAATTAATTCAAGGTGCTAATAACATAATTTGAAATCATTACCTAACTCATTAAGATATGTTTAGGCGTTAAACAAAATACAATTTAATTTATTATTTTATACTTATGTTAAATATACTAATTTACTATATTAATTATTAAGAAATCATCAAACATCTAAGATGGCTTAAACGTGAGTATAGCAATAAAAAATAAAAGTGCCCAGGAAAGATGAAATCAAATTATTTTTATCATTTTGAGTTATATTTACATTTTCTAACATCTTCTAAAATCTTTTCAGATTTTTTAATTTAGAATCTATGTTAAAATAGAAAATAAAAGCTAATAAATCAGTTAAAATCTGTCCTACCTTAAATTCTAAAACATATGGGAATCAGGTGAATTCAGAAAAGAAGACTGACCAAGCTTTCTCCTGCTCATTCCATTTTGTTTTTTAAGTTTATTCTAGGAAGCCGCAGCACACCTACATAACATCCTCCCATGGAAGAGAGACACATCCAGGTCCCTAGCCAGCCTTATCTTGACCAAGTAGTCACGAAGCATCATCTCCTTACTGGACCAGCAGTATCCGTAAAAGTTCAGGATCTCTGGACCTTCCAACAGCTGTATTCTTTTATGAACATAGTCACTGAAAGTTTGTTATAGATCGGGCTCACTGCTGATATTAAATAGAGGTCTTAGTTTAAAAAATTTAAAGCAATCAATAATCTGGATAAGATTATTCAAACTTAAAAAAAGTCTTACCTTGCTTTGATCCTGATATTGGATCTTTTTTTGCTAGTACAGTCAAGTACCATAAATTATGCTAACGGAGATGTGAAAGTGAACTAACTCAATTAACTAATATAAATTGGTATAAATATATTATGTACTATTATTCACTATTGCATAATGTGTTACGAGATATAGAGGAAGATAGTACCTTAGATTTGATTCCTAGCTCAACTGCTAACAAAGTACATGATCTGAGGCAACTTATTTAATTTTTCTGGAATCCTGTATCCATAAACAGGATTAGGCTTGGTTGCACAAAAAGGAAACCCCAAAATGACAGTTTCTTAAATAAGATAGCTATGTGATTATACCAGACATAAACTACATTTGGTATTCACAAACTTGCTATTTTTCTGCTCTTTCATCCTCAAGTTCTGAGTCCAGTGGCTCTTACCTTTAAGATTCCCTCCAGGTCCAATATGGTACCTGGAGTTTCAACCATCACTTTCATTCCCCAGGAGGCAGGGAGAATGAAGAGGAAAGAGTCAGAAGCCCAATTAAGTTAGGTTTCCTCAAATACTTTCTAGAAATTCCATACGGCACTTCCACTTACATCTCAATAAACACAATGTAGTCTCATGGTCTTTTCTAGTTGTAAGAAAAGATAGAGATTTAAGCTTTTAACTAGGTGCACTGACAATCACAAATGTAATAAAATTCTGTTCCTTAGGAAGAAGAAAATAATGGATATTGAGTGGCAGCTATTTCTAACACTGTATTTATACATTAAATGGAGTAAATAATGCCTTACCATTTTGAGAATGGAAATAATATATGTAAAGTACCTAGTTTAGTATTCAAACAATACCTATCATTGTTATATTTTTTTGAAATTTACAGTGCCACCTAGGTAATTTTGATAAACCTAGAATCATTGCTAGAATCAAAAGTACATAGCATTGTCTTTTTGGTATTCTTCCCTAAATATTTAGACTGGATTTAATCATGAGGAATCAATCAGACAAATCCAGAAATTGGGAAATTCAATGAAAAAGAAACCAACCCAGATTTTCCAATAAGTCAATGTCACAATGACAAGATAGGAAGACAAAAAGAAAGGAGGGAGAGAGGAGGAGGGAAAGAAAGGGAGAAAGGGAATAAGGGAGGAAGGGAGGGAGGGAGGAACGAACGAACCAACGAACGAACGAAAGGCAAGCAAGGGTGGTGTTCTAGGTTAAAGGAGACAGAGGAACTGAATTCAAGAAGTAAAACTTGATTGGATCCTGGATTTAAAAAAACAAAAAGAACTACAAAAGACTCTTGTGAGCAATAGAATAAATTTAAATCCAGGGTAGGTATTAAATATTATTAAATTGATATAAAAATTTTGGCATGTGAAACTGATAATGTAAAAGGGAGACTGGGATATATGGGTTGAAGTAGTTAGAGATAGTGTCACAATGTCTGAAATTTATTTTTTAATTTTTTGGGGGGGAGGGTGAAGTGTTTTTATATACACAGAAAACAATAGCACTAGGCACCAAGTGCTCGTCTTCAGAAGCCTGAGTCCTAGCCCCATAGACCTCTATTCCAGCATCAGCTGAGCAGTACCTGGTCCCAGAGATTCCTGTCTCTGGGTCCACTGGACTCCCTCTGAGCTTCCATTTTAAAATCCCAGCGTCCTGTTTCACCAACCCTAGGTATATTAACTACTTCCTAAAGTTGCTACCTCTATGGTATCTTAGTGTCTCTTTTTTGAGTTTTAAGTTCTTAAACACCTAGTTAACAATTTCTTATATAAAACTCTCTGCTAAAACAACTTGTGTGGTTCTGTCTCCTGATGTGACTCTGAAAAAAAATACAGAAATTTGTGCTATGAGTGGTCCCAGTAACAATACCTAAGAAATGGATCATTTTGGGTGTGATCTTACACCTGAATTCAGTGCAGAGCTCCTTGCCAACAGAAGCTAGTCATCTAAGGCATGTAGGAGCATCATAACTCATCTTCATAATCATCTGTGCTTGATAGTAATTAAATGACTACAAATAAAGTATCTGCCACGATTGGCCATTATGCAGCAATTAATTCTACTAAGATTATGATATGGAATAGTTTCCTTAGAGTACTTGCAGAAAGACAGTGAGCAGCTCAGGTATTTAAACTCTCATCTCCTGTCATGGTCACAGAGCCAGAAAGCTTTCACAGCAGTCCTAAAGGAGTTTCCTATGTCTTGTCCTATACAGTTATAGAGCTGAAAATTATACACAAAATTTAATATGAAAGATTGCAGAATTATAATGTAAGCTGAAATTATAGCCACTCAAATCTCTTGACTAAAAGTTATAGCACTAATTGAGAAAGAATGGAATTCTAAGCTTTTAAAAGGGACATCAAGATGAACTCAGAAAAAGCTGAAAATCTTTAACTCTCAAGTCTCTCTGATCTTTTCCTTGCCATTAGTCAGACTTCTCCACAGAAACAGAATCAATAGGATATAGATAACTGATAGATGATGATAATGATAGATGATAGATAGATGATAAATAGATAGATATAGATATAGATAGATAATTATGAGTGATTGGTTCACATGATTATGGAAGCTGAGATGTCCCCAAAGCAACCATTTATAACCTGGAGACCCAGAGAAGCTGGCAGTGTAGTCTGAAGGCATGAGAACTGGAGAGCCAGTGGTGTTCTAAAGACCTGCCAACCAGAAACACCAAGAGCAGGAGGAAACCAATGTTATGGCTCAAGCAGTCAGGTAACTAATTCAACTTTCCTCTACATTTTGTTCTATTCAGGCCCTCAGTGATTGGGATGAGGCCCACCCACGTGGGGGAGAGCAATCTGTTTTATTGAGTCCACAAATTTAAATGTTAATTTATTACAGAAACACCCTCATAGAAACACCCCAAAATATTGTTTGAACAGATACCTGAAAATCTATGGCTCAGTCAAGTTGACACATAAAATTAATTATCATACCAGTGGAATAAGCTCACTCTTCCTGATTTGAGTCTTCCTTTACTTGAAGACATGTAATAAGCTTACCTAGCGTAGTTTCCATGTGAGAAGAGTCCAAATTTCCTTAAGATCCAACATAGCTACCTCTGTTGCCATGAGACCCACAGCTGCTGATGTTACATACCAGCATCTCCAGAGCGGAAGAAACAAAGTCGGAGTCCAGAGGATATATTTGTACACCACTTAATTGAAAGATTTTGCTAATTTATATTATCAGAAAGGTGAAAGGTGATATTAGATGAAGGAGGATATATTTAAAAACTGTAAAGAGCTAAATTTATTGAAATGTTTACACCTGCTAGAGATCCTGGATTCAGTGTGTTAGCTTGTGCTGTTGTAAATAGCTCTGATAGTTTATTTCATTGGTTTGTTGAACCTTATACTCAGTGGTATCTGAGAGAACTAAATATATTGGAGTGGTTATATCATTCTGTGACCTGTATACCCACCCACCCACTGTATTTCCTAAGAGGAGCCAGAGAACCCTCTCTCCATAAAGGAATTGAAAAACACATCAGTGAGTGGAGCACTAGTATCCTTGCAATCTCTGTCATGACTGTCATCCACACACCAGCTATCATGGAAAGAAATGCAACCATTGAGATGGATTTCTCACTTTAGAGAGTGTAACAAGATTTTAGAGTGGCAGAGTTCAACTGATAGTGCCTAACTTTCAAAGACAAAATGAGTACAAATGAAGAAAAAAATGAAGTAGTCATCAAAATATTTTGAACCACAGGGATCTTTTTGCTGTGTCTAATTGAATATGGTGTTCCTATGAACAAAGGAGATAGACAACTTACTAAAATGTTACTTGATCTCCAGAACAAGAAACTTCCAGGTCTGTGGCCAGAATCTTGACTTACATCACCACAACAGGTTCTAATGAACCTAGGTATATTACCTAGGTTCTCTATCTAAGCCATTCACAAACCCAGAGTGACTTTGACTGAAGTCACTTGACTTTGGCAAATCCTCTTGAAGAAAGACCCTGCAACACTAATACAAGTGTATACTATACTTCCCCAAAGGGGCCTGTGTCCATTTTATGAAGTTACTATGGCCTGGGAAAAGGGAAATACCAAGAACTTAAGAACTTGAGGATTACCAGGCATTGGTTCTGTATTGACACAATTTTCTGAAGACCCAAAATGCCATTGTAGTATTTTAGCAAAAGTAGGAGCTTATAATGGTGAAATGATAAATGAAGTTAGGACTGAGGTCTGAATCATGGAGTCAACATGTTCATGAACCAAATTTACAATTATTTTTCTACTTTTGCTGAATATATGATTGAAAAGACATACTCAGCAATTGGCAGTACCCTCACATTGACATTCTGACTCTTGGAGCAAGGTACACTATGATAGAAAAGACAAAATAAAAACACCTAAGACTTTCTCTCCCTATCACAATACAAACCAGTGAGTATACACATTACAGGACTAATTTAAGATATCTGTACATCCTCAAAGACTAGAAAGAAATAAGGTTGGTGGTATTCATAACATCCCTATTTAATTTGCCTCTTTGTCCTATTTAGAAGATAAATGAGTCTTGGAGAATGACATTGGATGTTCATAAACAAAATCAGATGATGACTCTAAATATAGCTGCTATTCCACATGTACTGTCTTTACTAGAGCAAATTAACTCACCCCTTGATATGCAGATATTAATTTTTCAAATGCTCCTTTCTCTATACTAATTAATAAGGACCACCAGAAGCAGTTCACTTTATCTGACACAACCCATAGTATGTCTTCACAGTCTTAAGTCAGATGGTTCATCAACTCTCTTGCTCTTTTCCCTAGTATGGTTCACAGAGATATTGATCATCTTAATAATCCAGAGAAAATACCACACTGGCCCACTGTTTTGATGAACTTTTAATAATTGACCCAATGAGCAAGACATAGAAAATAATTTGGATGCCTTGGTAAGGTACATGTAAAACAGAGTGTGGGCAATAAACTCCATGAAAATTTAGGACCCTGTCATTTCAGTGATATTTCTGTGGCCCAATCTTCTAGAGCATGTCAATTTTATAAAAGGAGAATGTCAGGTTACTGCACTTTGTGATGGCTATCACTGAAAAAGAGCCATAATGCCTGATGGGCCCTTTGGATTTGGGATTTGGGTGGGTCTTTTGGAATAATATTTGAGTGTCCTACTCTGACCTACATATCAAGTGACCCAGATACCTGTAAGTTTTGAGAGGGAAATCAAAGGCAAGAGAAGGCCCTGCAGCATGTTCAGCCTATAGATGCTCTTCTACTTGGACTTCTAACCAAGCATGTATACTTGCAAGATACTTGTAGTATCTGTGAATGCACAGAGCTTCTAGGAAACACTAATAAAGATGTCACTCCTCAGATCTCTATTATTTATTATTAAATTCAAGGCTTCTGAAGACAACGATGTGGAGTTTTTTGAAGGGAGTGGGAGATTGGAGAAATGCCTTCTGGTTTGCTCCTAGGATCTGATAAAAGCTGAATGCCTAATGATGCTTCATCAAGTGATCCTAAGAACTAAGCTGCCTGTTATGAATAGGTGATATCTGACCCACCAAATTATGATGTTGAACATGTGTGAGAACAATTTATTATCAGGTGGAAAAGAATTTAATATCGCTTGAGCAAGTCATAGGGACATTTATAGGGACAAGTTATAGGGACAGATAGATAAGAAAACTTTCATCTACTCCTACCAGATTGCCTCCTTCCCTTCAACACCTATAACTTCAAGAAAAGTTTCTTATGACATGTTGAAGGAGAAAGAAAAAGACTGGGCCTGGTTTGAAGATAATTTTACCAAATATGCTGACATCAACTGGAAATGAATTATGGGCCCACTCCAGTGGTGGTGGGGGGACCCTGAAAGCATGACCTTTTAGTTCACAGAATACAACAAACGCTTTAAATCCACGACAATAAATGATGCTGTTTCTCCCATAAAATATGCTATACTGGTTCAGGAATCAAGAGAGTGAAAGTGACAATGGCTCATCTTAGAAACCCACTAATAAAATTTTCATTTCTCATTCCTAATGCTTTGAGCTCTGCTAGTTTGGAGGCCTTGGTTCAGAACAGAATTCTTTGACCAGGCATGATAACTCCATTGAATTGAAAGTAGTGATTTGTCAACCCTTTGGCCTTTTGGAATCCTCATGACACTGAAACAACCAGCAAAAAGGAGATAATTTTCCTAGTTACTTGATACTGATTATCAAGGGGAAGTTGGATTTCTCCTACACAATGAAGGCAAAGTGGATTATGTCTGAAAAACAAGTTCACTGAGTGACTTTTCATACTTCCATGCCCAGTAAGAAAAATTTACAGGAAAACTCTAGCAACAACAAAAACAAAAATACAGAACCATTGTAATTCAGAGTTTGGCAGTAATGGTTTGGATTATCCTACCAGATAAAATTTCTCAGTCAACTCAGTTCCTATAAGAGGGCAAAATGAATATACACTGATAGAAGAAGAATGTTACAGGACTGTAAAAGCTATGGATACTGCCTTTCTTGCTTGTGTGTATATATTAACCAGTTTCTTCTGTCTTTTTCTTCCCATTATTTTTTATAAAATATCTGTTGGTGATGGTTAGTGTTAAAATTTTGTGTTTAGGTAGCAGAACAGTCAGATAGATCTGTGATTGAATTTGAAGAGTAATTAACAACACTCAGAAATACATGGTATGATTGTTGGGACCTTGTGTGTCTTTGTTTTGGGGAAAGTGTGAGAAACTCTTTTTACCAAGGATAACTGCAGCTCATTAGGAAGATGTATAGAGTTCTTTTCAATGCCGTAATGAAGTTCAAAAATGTGTGGAAAGGTATATGTGATCTACAGTGCCAATTACGAATCTACTTCTTTTAGCTTCAAACTCATCCTTTTAAACTCTTCTGGGACCGCAGACCACATTTATGTTTTGCTCACTGGCTCCACATTACACTCTTCCAATGAGGGGTAAGCGGCGCTCATAAGATTAGAGGAAGAAAGAACGTACTACTTCCCTGTTCCCTGCTTATTCTGGCTTCAGCTTCCTGTCTGTGTTGCCAGGTAATGTTCCCTCACTCTAGCTGTAGCAGCTTGTTCCAACAGCAGCAGTTGAACCACAGACCCAGGCTCATTATGTCCCTTCAGAGACACCAGCACCAGTTTGCACCTCCTCTCTGAAAGTCTGAGTCCAGCCCCCTGAAGGCTTTTGTGAACCCAGAAACACCAGCAGGGTCAAGCAGCCTTCCTTCCTCAGAGGACTGAGTCTGCTCTACAGTGTCCCTTATCCAAGGGGGTAAGTTCTAAGAATCCCACCCATTTTCCTTTATTCCCCCAGACTGAGAAGTGGTACCCAATTTCTGATGTTGCTGCCTCTGTAAAAAAGGTGTGTCTGCCCTTCTGAGTTTTCAGTTCTTCAATACTAGTTGTTACATAAATTATCTCTATTAAAAAAAAAATGGTGTGATTTCTATTTCCTGACTGTCCTCTGACTGATCCAGTTAACAAAATAACTTTGAATTTGGAAGATTTGGGCACAAAACCTGGTGCACCACTGACTAGCTGTATAACTTTGGGTAAATTCGTCAGTCTAAGTCTTAGTTTCTTCATCTGTAAATATGAGGTAATAATATTAGGTAAAGCTGTAAGGATTAAGTGATAAATTTCGAGAACAGATTTATTCATGAAAACCACATTTCAGATGTTAAAAAATCAGAATAACATTTTCCTATTACAGAAAACTCTCCTGGATGGATTTCAAGACACTGTGGATTTATAGAAAGAAAATGAGGTGAAAAGGAATAGGAAATATTTACTTTCACTACAAATCACTCTGTATTGTTTAGATTTTCTACCACAGATATAGTATTTCATTCTATTTTTTAAATGGCACAGAGGTTATCTGGGCAATAAATTATGAGTTACTTTTGCTTTTCTATAATATTTTCAAATAAAAATGAAAAAGTACTTGACTAATGGGGGAGGGGAGGGTCACATTACAAACTTTCAACACTGCAGATCACAAGTGTCTGATAAAACGTTCTGTGTCCCATTTTACAAAAATTCATCCCAGCTGCTGGCCTACTGAAGCCAAGAAGCCTCAGCATCAGGAAGGACAGACACCCAGCTTGTGAAGAACAGGGCAATTCTCTGCTTCAGTAATTACGGCTATTAGTCACACAAGGAATATTGCAGATTATGCTAGATGATGCTTGTTTCCAATTTAGTATATATTATTCTATAAAGTATTATTTATTATTCCACATTTGTATGAAAGATAATGTCTTCAGTAGGCTAGAAGCAGAATGTGGCTAGGGAGTTTACCAAAAAGAATTGATTCAAAAACATGCTTACTGATTATGATTCTTATTGGAGCAGGGACAGAAAAAGAACTAGTTATGTATTAGCAAAAATCAAATTGTGATTTAAAAACATTAATTTAGTTAACCAAATGTATGCATGTGATTAAAATGCAATATTGCTGTGATTATAATGCAATCAACAAATTATTAAACTGCAATCAAAATGTAAACAAGTCCTATGTGTCTGCCAGAAGTCTCTTCATCTCATTATTTTAACTCAATATATAAACCAATTTTTAGTAAATAGACTCTCGTATTTCTCAGCTGTCACACATTTTATTCTTTTTCTTTTTTATTTGTTCACTAAAATAAAATATCACAGGGATATTTTTAAGGAATATAGGGTATCTTTCCAAATATAATTTTTAAAAGTATACAAATCAGGATCAATCACTGTTATTGTACAAAATTGAGCTTCTAAAAGGAAAAAAAAAGTAAATTTAAGTATCTCATTCATTTGTTTATAATGTAACTATTAAACAACATGTTAATGAATGAGAAGCTTAACTCTATTTTCATCACTGGTAAGTTAGTCTACAATTTGATTTTTGAAAGATTATAGCCCATAAATGTGCTCAACACTAGTATTCGATGTAACTACACTTTAAAAATATTTTAATGCTAGTGACTATTAGATGTTAAAATTATAAAATTTCCAAAATGTAACTATCCAAACAGTGCATTTTTTATACCATTCATGTTAACCACAGTCCTAACTTCCTTCGCTCTGCCTACATTTAAAAAAATATCTTGCTTATTTTCTTATCCTAAATCATACAAGAAATAAACACTAAAATAGTTCACCCATCTTATTCCAATAGATACCCCTAAAAGAAAACCTAAAAATTTTTCATCAACAGTATCCTAATTTTTATTTCAATTTAACATGGTAGTGCCTATTGATTAATACAAACTGTCTTTTCCAGGCTTCTTTAGATTCTTATTACTTAAGAACATTTTTGCTAGAAACTCTGTAGCTAGATGTTGTAATGTAGGAGGGCTGGGCTGTCTTTGAAAGTTGAGACACAAAGTGCTATTTCATTTAAGTAAAATAGAGTGTCTCAGAATTGTTTTCTTTGACTAGGGTGGGTCCCAGGGACAATTATGGTATCTGAGGGTTTGCTTCCTGACAGCCTACTTGAGAACAAGCATTGTCTGTCTCTGGGACTGGAAGAGTTTAGTCATCTTAAAATTCACCTTGTTGTTAAAGGAATTGCAATTTTTCTTTTCTCTCCTTTAAAATAATAATCTACTAAGTTAAAGCAAAAAAGGTTAAAATATAATCTTTTCTGATTCTAATTTTTAAACACTTGAAAGTTATGAATAAAATTAATGTATAAATATTATTAGGTATTCTATTTTTTGTTATTATTTTTATACATAATTTTCATGAATTTACTTTTTCCACGTTTGCCTTTTAATTATAATAAAATATTCTATGATTTACTTATTCATTTTATAGTTAAATTTTGAATTGTTTCTAGTTGTTAACAATACATTATGCAACTATTTTTATACAAAGAAATTTCTTCTCACCTTTGGAATAAGAAAATAAATGAATTGTTGGTGCAATCCATAAAACCAAAAATTTTTTAAATTATAATGTTAAAGACAGAACTCATTGAATTTTAAGAATACATTATATAAAACAATAATAATATGTGCAAGGCAGTGTTCTGAGTGGCTTACACATGTTAACATTTTTTTTTCTATTTATTTATTTAGTATGGTGACATTGGTATAAATCCAGTAAGTTTCAGGTGTACACTTTAACAGTAAGGCATATATATGTTTATATATGTTTAATATTTAGAACAATTTCAAAGATATAGGGATAACCATTTTACAGATAAAAAATCAAAGCACAGAAAAATTAAGTGACTTGCTCAAGGTCACACAGATAACATGAAAAACCTGATATTTCATCTTGAGCCATTTGTCATCAGAGTGCAACTCCCAATAATTATACTGTTCTGCCTCTCTGAGTATAAAAGTAGATGATCCATGATTAAGATCATGGACTAAAAACAAAATGATAGGAAACACAAATTAAAGGAAGAAAAGAAGGAAGAGAGGAAGGGAGAAAACCAGGGAGGGAGGGAGGAAAAGAGGGAGAACAGAAAAAGAAAAAGGAAGGACAGAAACAAGAAATTCTTAAGGGTGCTAGAAAACAGGAAATATACATCAATGGAAGAGAATTTGTGAGGAATTTCTGAATGCTAAGGCCACATATGAGTCTCACCCCCTGGAGCAGGTGTGCTGAGAGCTCTCCAGCGCCCCACCCTGTCCGCTACTCGCCCCCCACAGGCTGCAGTAGCCTTCAGCAGCTAATTAGACCAGAGCTTTAAACCTGAAACAAGCCTTATGAAAAGAGCAAACTTACTGCCTCAAAAAGATTTCTAATTGGGAATATATACCTGAGAGAGAGGGAAGTATATCTCAAGAACCTCTGAATCATGATAACAAGCATAAAAAAGAGACAAATATAAAAAAAGCTTTTACCCAGAATGAGAATACCACATAGCCAAGTAAAGATGACTTTACTTTGTCCTTTGGGATCCTTGGGCTGCCTGATTCTGTCATACTTGTGACCCTAAAGTGAAGCTGCCATTCACACATCTTACCCACCATACTGACTTGCCTAATATTAGTCTTCTCACTCAAGGCAGAAGCTATTGAGGAAAAGGGACCTACAAATCAGAGAAATTCACACCAGCAACCTGCAGGGGAGTAGGAAGAATCACCAGATGGAACAACTGATCCTAAAAAATCAAGTGATTCAGGAAGCAGAGAATAATTTAGTAAAAAAAAAATTTAAGTTATCAAAAAGATTTGAGAGGAAAATGCATAAAAAAGAACAGTTATCTATGAAAATAAAAGGAGCCAAAACAATAAGTTAAAATGTGACCGTCATCTGGGGGTAATGGAACCATTCTATGTTTTAACTGTGGTGATAGTTAAATGGCTGTGTGTTTTAGTCAAAATTCATAGAACTGTACACTAAAAGGGGTAAATATCATTATATGCAAATTATACTCAATAAACGTGATCTTAAAATAGTTTTAAATGTGATTGCACATTTAAAAAATTAAAACAGCTAAGTGGAAAAAAATGGCACAATTAAATTAGTAATTTAAAAGACAGAGTAAAAAGACAAACTCAAAACTTCTCCATGAATGCAAAATAAAAAGACAAAAGGAAGAACAATATGAGAAAACATTTTATAAGTCTGCAAAGATAAATTCACAAAGTCCAATATGCTTTTAGTAGAGGAGTTTTAGAAAAAGAAAAAAATGTAGAGAAAGGAAAAATTTAAATAAGAATTTTTCTCCGAGCTAAAAAGAGGCACAAGTTCTTAAATGCAAATGGTTAGTAAAATATCAAATGGGATAAGTAATCAAAGACCACTACCTAAATACATCCTGATGAAATAATAATAACGAAAACTAAAAAGACAAATATAACTCTTGATAGCAATAGAAGATGGGAGAACAAGGATCAGACTGGCATCAGAATTCTTATTGGCAATTAGGTTGTTGTTAAATAATGAATGTTATCTTTAGAGTTCTGAGGGAAACTGCCTGGTTTCTCCACTGGAAAGGCACTATGTTCCCTTTCTATACTCTATTAGAAGCCAGTCACTATACCCAGCCCATTTCTCCTAGAGGAAGAAGTATTAAAGAATACATACACATATGTTAAAAATACCACAGTAAGAAATAGATTTTTTGAAGTAGATATATTGAAGCTATCCAAATATTGTTTCTCTTAAAAGTTTTCGGCTAGGCCTTCAGCTCATCTTCAAGTATCTTCAGTATGTTCCTACTTCTTAGTTCTGTCTCATCATAGTTTTCCCCCAAGACAGCAGCACATATATTAACGTTAACTAATATTTATCATCTTTTTAAAGCCAACATGTTATCAAATATCTACTATATGCAGGAGGTACATGGAGGGAGGAGGAAAAAATTATATATCATGAATAAAAACATAACCCTGACTCTTGCTTACTCTTGTTTATGCACAAGTCTTCACAGTGTTACTCAAGATGAAGGTCATAATGGACAAAATTCTGAATAATACTAAAACAAAGGATAAATTACTAATAAGTTTGCCTACAGAAGTCAAAAATGATCTCACAAGTGGAGTCACCTTTTTAGTTAGGTCTTAGAAAATGAATAAGCCACTTAGAGAACAGATCAGAGAGTATTCTAAATGGAAGAAGAAAACTATAAACAGTAATAAGCAAGCATGGAGTCTTGAAAGAAGTTAGTGAATAATTGGTATGATGAGAGCCAGAGCCATCTTTATGGTTGAGCAACTTGTGAAATTGCACATGGTCCTGCTTTTAGAAGGATCCCATGTTTGATTTAATTTTCTGCTGTCACTGGTTTGCAATTCTTGATAAATTTATTTCTGAACTTGTGTTTTATAAATAAAGTACAATGGGATAATAGAGTATGTACATGACTCACTGGCAGATAGTGTTGACAATGTCCCACGAGAATTCCTATGGACCCCTCACATGTGAGAGTTCAGCAAAATTTAAAGAGAAGAAAGGGTATGTGGTGAGTCTACCTCTCAGTACAGAGTGACGCTGATGGCTTAGGTTGGCCATGCTTTCCATTTGAACCAGAACTTGCTCAGAACACAGAAAGAAGCATGCTATGAAACTCAAAAAACATGAAACTCAAAAAACATGAAACTCTATAATATCTTCTATTATTTG
Source organism: Cynopterus sphinx (assembly GCA_030015415.1). Lineage (NCBI taxonomy): Eukaryota > Metazoa > Chordata > Mammalia > Chiroptera > Pteropodidae > Cynopterus > Cynopterus sphinx. The sequence continues at coordinate 35,328,503 of CM057389.1, read as the reverse complement.
TGTTCTCTCCTATATTAACTGAAGATAACAATATTGAAAGGAAGAAAAGGTAGGGCAACCAATAGTTTCTTTCTTTTCAGTCTTTTTTCATTCATCAATAAGCCAATGACAGAGAACCTTTTGCAAGTAATTGAGAAGCAAAATGGAAATGATTGAGTTTATTTTGTGTGGTGTTTCTGCTCTTTTCATAAGAATGAAGTATATATGCATGTACAAGTCAGGAAATATGAATAATGCAAATCCAGTAATTCTGCATATGAGTTCAGTGCTTTTATATCTGCAGTTAAAGCTGGTATTGAACAACATAAAGTTGCAGAGCAAGAATCATGCTAATAACTGAAAATCTTAAGGGCAGAAACTTATTTGAAGAAATTATGGCTGAAAACTTTCCTAACCTGGGGAAGGAAATGATGTACAGATCCAGGAAATCCGGAAAATTACAAGTAATATAAATCCTTAGACATGCACACCAAGACTTATTATAATTAAGATGTCAAGTTAAAGACAAAGAGAGGCTCTTCCAAGCAACAACAGAAAAGATTATGTTACATGCAAAGGAACCCCCATAAGACTATTAGCAGATCTTTCAGCAAAAAACTGCAAGCCAGAAGGGAGTGACACAATATAATCAAAGTTCCAAAAGGGAAACAAAACAAAACAAAAAACTTCCAGCCAAGAATACTTTCCCCATCAAAGCTATCATTCAGAATTGAAGGAGAGGTAAAGTTTTCCAGACAAGCAAAAGCTAAAGGAGTTCATCACCACTAACCCAGCCTTACAAGAAATGTTAAAAGAACTTTTTCAAAATAAAAAGAAAGAGGGCTAATTAGTTGTAAGAAAACACATAAAAGTATAAATCTCACTGGTAAAGGTACATATATAGAAAAGGAGGTAGATTAAACACTTACAAAGCTAGTATAAAAGTTAAAAGACAAAAGTATTTAAAATAACTATATAACTACAATAATAAGTTAAAGGATACACAGGATAAAAAGATGTAAATGTTACATCAAAAGTATAAAATATGTGTGTGGGGTAAGAGTAAATAAAACTTTAGAATGCATTCAAACTTAAGTTGTTATCAACTTAAAATTGGCTGTTATAAATATGTTATTATATATAAGCCTCACAGTAACTAAAAAGCAAAAGCCTGTAGTAAATACACAAAAAATAATGAGAAAGGAATCTAAGCATACCAGTAAAGAAAGTCATCAAATCGCAAAGGAGTAAAGCAAGAGAAAGAAAAGAGACAGAGGAACTACAAAATAGCCTAGAAAATAATGAACAAAATGGCAATATTAGCACACCTACCAATAATTACTTTATGCAAATGAACTAAATTCTCCAATCAAAAGACAGAGCCAGTTTAAAACAAGATTTATTCATATGCTACTTGTAAGAGACTCACTTCAGATATAAGAACACATTTTGACTGAGAGTGGAAAAAAATGTTCCATGCAAATGAAAACCAAGAAATCTGGCATAGCTATACTTATATTAGACAAAGTAAACTTTTAAAAAAGACTGAATAAGAGACAAAAAGGTGTTACGTAATGATAAAGAGGTCTATCCAACAGAAGGATATACTATTTATAAATATGTATGCACTCAACATTGAAGCACTAAATATATAAAGTAAATTTTAACTAACCTAAAGGGAGAAATGGACAGCAGTATAATAATAGTAAGGCACTTTAATATACCATTGACATCAATGAATAGATCATCCTGACAAAATATTAATAAATATTGGCCTTAAATAATACATTAAGACCATTAAGATTTAACAGACATATACAGAATATTCCATCTAGAAGGAGCAAAATTCACATTTTTCTCAAAATGTGGAACTTTTGGAACTTTCTCCAAGATAGATATATGTTAGGCCACAAAACAAATCTTAATAAATTTAAGAATAAAATTATATCAAGCATCTTTTCCTACCACAAATGCCATGAAACTAGAAATCAATTACAAGAAGAAAACTAGAATATTCACAAATATATGATGATTAAACAACATGCCACTGAACAAATTCTTCCCCAAAATTAAAAAGGATGAAATTCTTCCAAACTCATTTTACTAAAACCAGACAAGGATACCACAAGAAAAGCAAATTACAGGCCAATATCTCAGATAAACATAGGTGCACAAATCTGCAGCAAAATATTAGCAAACCAAATGCTAATACGTTAAAAGTATTGTACAGCTTGATCAAGTGGGATTTCTTCCAGGGATTCAAGGATGGCTCAACATATGCAAATCTATCAATGCAATACACCACATTAACAAAACAGAAAATAAAAATCATATGGTTATCTCAATAGAATCAGAAAATGCATTTGAAAAAAAATGCAACATCTATTTATGATAAAAACTCTCAACAAAGTAGGTAAAGAGGAAATGTACCTCAACATAATAAATGCCAAACCAACAACTAACATCAGACTCTACAGTAAAAAGCTGAAAGCTTTTCCTCTAAACCAGGAACAAGGCAAAGATCTCCACCCATACCACTTTTATTCAACACTGTATTGGAAGCCCTAGCCAGAGCAAATAGGCAAGAAAAATAAATAAAAGGTATTCAAATGGGAAATGAAGAAGAAAAACTGTCACTATTTGTAGATAATACAATAAACATAGAACACCTTAAAGATGTCACAAAAATAAAAATTAGAACTAATAAACAAATTCAATAAATGTGCAGGCAGGATGCAAAGTTGATAAACAAAAATTGGTTGATTTTCTATACACTAATAATGGACTATCAGAAAGAGAAATTAAGAAAACAATCTCATTTATAATGGCAAAAAAAAAAAAATACTAGGAACAAATTTAACCTATACCCTGACAATTATAAGACATTGATGAAAGAAATTGAAGATACAAATAAATGGAAAGATATTCTGTGTTCATTGATTAGAAGAATTAATATTGTTAAAATGTCCATACTACTCAAAGCAATTTACAAATTTAATACAATCTCTTACAAAATTCGAATGACATTTTTCACAGAAATATAACAATTCTAACATTTGTATAGAACCATGAAAGAACTACTGGGAAAGAAACACAAAGCTGGAGGCATTATACTCTCTGATTTTAAACAATATTACAAAGCAAAAGTGATGGAAATATTGGTATAATAACAGACATATAGATGAATGAAACAGAACAGAGTGCCCAGAAATAAGCACACAAAATATATGGTCAATTAATTTATAACAAAAGAGCCAAAAATATACAATGAGGAAATGTATCTTAAGTCATTGGGAAAATTGGACAACCACATGCAAAAGAATGAAATAAACTACTATCTTAGACTATACACAAAAATTAACAAAAAATTGATTAAACATTTGAAGGTAATACTTGAAATCATAAAACTCTAGAAGAAAACACATATGGTAATCTTCTTGACACTGGGTTTAGTGATGAGGTTTTGCATCTGACTCCAAAAGCAAAGGCAATAAAACAAAAATAAACAAGTAGGACTACAATAGTCTCCTCTTAGCCACACTTTTACTCACTGTGGTTTCAGTTACCTGCAGCCAAGTGCAGTCTGAAAATATTAAATGGAAAATTCCAGCAACAAACAATTCATATGCATTAAATTGCACACTGTTCTGAGTAGCATGATGAAATCTTGCACTGCCCTGCTCTATTCCACTTGGGACACGAATCATCCCTTTATCCAGCATATCTGTGCTGGATACACTATCCATCCATTAATCACTTAGTTGCTATTTCAGTTATCAGATTGACTCTTGCGATATCATAGTGATTTTGCGCTACTCACTTTTATTCTACTTGATGATCCCAAAGCACAAGAGCAATATGCAGACAGCTCCAATATGTTTCCTTTAAATGAAAAGGTTTGTATGTATAAGAAAAAAAAAATGTATATAGGGTTTAGTGCTATTCATGATTTTGGGCAATCACTGGGGACCTTGAACTGTATCCCTTGTGGATAAGGGGGACTACTGTACACCAAACTAAAAAATTTTGCATAGCAAAGGAAATCGTCAACAAAATGAAAACATAGCCTGTAGAATGGAAGAAAATATTGGCAAGTCATATATCTGATAAAGGGTTAATCTCCAAAATATATAAAGAAATTATGTAACTCAACAGCAAAAAAAAAAAAATCCAATTAAAAACAAGCAGAGGATCTGAATAGGCATTTTTCCAAAAGAGACATACAGTTGGCCAACAGGCACATGAAAAGATGCTCAACATTATTAATCATCAGGAAAATACAAATCAAAATCACAAGATAACACCTGTTAAAGTATTATCAAAAAAGACAAAAAATAATAAGTTTGGGCAAAAACATGAGGAAAAGAGAACCCTTATGCACTGTTAGTAGCAATGTAAATTGATGCATCCACTGTGGAAAATAGTATGGAGTTTCCTCAAAACATTAAAAGTAGATCTACCATATGAGCCAATAATTCCACTTCTGGGCATTTATCTGAAAAAAAAATACTAATTTAAAGAGATATATGTATCTTCATGTTTATTGCAGCATAGCCAAGATAGTAAACAAACCTAAGTATCCATCAATGGATTAATAGATAAAGAAGAAAAAGAAAAAAATCTTGCCACTTGTCACGACATGAATGGCTACGTGGATGGATCTTGAGGGCATTAAGCTAAGTGAAGTAAGTCAGACAGAAAGACAAATACCAAAGGATCTTGCTTACTATGTGGAATCGGAAAACAATAACAATAACAACAAAAAAACAAGCTCACACATACAGAGAACAACAGATTTATGGTTACCACACATAGGATTGAGGTAGGAGAAATGAATGGAGTTAAAAGGTATGAACTCCCAGTTATAAGTATAATGTACAGCATGGTAAGTATAGTTAATAACAATTTACTGCATATTTGAAAGTTGCTGAGAGAATAGATCTTAAAAGTCATTATAAGAAGAAAGTTTTTTGTAACTATGTATGGTGATGGATGTTAATAGACATTGTTGTGATCATTTCACCATATATATAAATATTGAATCACTATGTTATATACCTAAAACGATGTTATGTCAATGATACCTCGATAATTTTTTAAATTTTTCTTAGAACAATATTAAGTAGCAAATTCAATGATGAGTTTAGAAAGAGGTGCTAGAAGAAAGAGAAAAGAATTAAGATGTTTTCATGCTTTGTAAACAAGGGGCCTGTGCTTTCAATTTTGCACTGAGCCTTATTGAAGATAAACAAAGCCAGGCACTAATTAAAATGTTAAGGTCAAACTTTAATCAGTAGAATCTATGGCAATAGGGAAAAGAATCCAGAGTGAACTGAACTCAACATGAGTTTGCTCAGAGGTGACAAGGTGTTTTGGAGGAAACAGGAAGGAAGGTAAACAAAAGCTCTGTAGAGCCAGGGAAGTGAAAAATTGCAAAAATCAGGAAGAAGGTTGGGTGATGAAAGAAGGACACTGAGTTTTCTAACAAGTACTTATCTTTATCAAAGTTAGGCTCATACCTTCACACAAAGGCTGGGGGATAGGAGCCCTATCTTCAAATGTTGGCTGGAACAAACAGCGTATTCTTGGGCAGCCTTGAGTTTTCCCAGGCAGGAACTTAAGAGACTAGAGTAGTCATCCGAGGACTGTGATCTTGAGCTGTTAGAAACTATTCTAGTATTTGTTCAAGTTTCTTAGCATAAGAGGTGGACAAAATCCGGGCTGAGAGACTACAGTTTCCATAGGCCAAGGTTGAGGCCTTGTAGAGAAGAGAGTTAAGAGGATCTGGCGAAGAGAGAGTCTTTGTCAGCCTCACAAATTATTTGGGCCCTTCCAGGTGCCACGGTTCATGCAACGACTAGGGTGGTAATAGGAAAGAGAAGTTGACTTCATGTTGTGGATTCATATTCCAAAGTGGATTTCTAATTCTAAATAATCATTTTTTAGCACATATTTTTTTCCAGAAGAGCAACAGCATATATTTAGTAAATTCATGTTAAAAGTTATTCATAAATTTTATAGATTCCTGTCCTCATAGTGCCTGAAAGGACTTTAGAAATCATTCCCAACTTTTATTTTAGAAAAGAGATAACTAGGATTCTAAAAGTTTGAATAGTATGAACTAGTGAGAAACATTTGTGTCTGTCAACAACTCATGATAAAATGTGTATTCACTTTGTTTTTTTCTTCCCTTTGCAACCTAAAATGGGTATTTTTGTTTGTTTATTTGGTTAATCTCTTTTCACAAGGTAGAAAGGGCAAAAACGGAGGAAAAGCAGAACACTTCACCACTGTGAAGCTTTACTGATTACAGAGCACTTTCACAGCATCATTTCTCTTCGCCCTCATCTTGGCATTGCAGATGGTACAACTTTTCTATAATGGCTGGAGACTTTCAGGCTCAGAAAAGTGAAAAGATCAATAACACTCACCTCTGAACCTCCTCTGATGCATGCTCTTGGAAATCTGTCTCAGTTAGCTCAGGCTGCCATAGACTGGATGACTTAAATAGGAGACATTTATTTCTCACAGTTTTGAACACTGGGAAGTCCAAGGTTAAGGTGCTGTATAATTTAGTTCCTGGTGAGAGCTCCTCCTGGTTTGCAGACAGCAGCCTTCTCACTGTGTGATCACATGGCAGAGGGAGAGAGATTATTTCTCTGGTGTCTCTTAAGGGCACTAATCTTATTCATGAGGGCATCTTCCTGAGTTAACTACCTCCAAAGGGTACACCGTCACATTGGGGGGTTAGTGCTTCAACATACAACGGGGGTGGGGGGACACAAATATTCAGTTCCAAAGAAAATCCTAATACCTCGTTCCCATTAGTTAAAAAGTAACATGAAGTATTATATCCCCAACTGTTTATTATCACACAGTGACAGGGAAAGAATACATAAAGGTTTGCTTCAGTTGCTGTCAAATTATGATTTCAAACTATGCATGTAATCAAAAGTAAAACTATTTTTGGCTAAATATCTTTTATTGTATTAAATTCTGCTTTCTGGAAAACTATTAAGAGTTAATACTAATTCTTTTCAGTTTCTCTATTTTGATTCTTTAAAGTATCTATTGAATGTTGCGTTGCTCCATGGTACAGAAAATAAGCTACTTTAAGTATATGCTTATATATTTAAGACTAAACACGTCATTTGTAATGTCTGTTCGAAATTAGGAAGGTTTTCTCTAAATTCAGGGGTGGAGAAAATTAGCTCCATAAAAATGGTTTAGAACTAGATGGCAATGTTTTGTTTGTGTTTCAAGAAAGAAAAGTAATGAGTCTCTAGGATCGTTAAACTCTAAATTAAAAGTTCTTATGCTGAAACATTACTAAATAGTGAAAACATCTTTAAAGCTAATAATATGCTTTGTCAGTTTGGAAAAGATAAACTCATTTGGGGAGTGTTAATGTGACTAAAATATTTAATGAGCTTTATTCACTATCTAATCTGGACTAGTTCACGTAGAGCAGGTATGTTGTTGGCATGATAAGCAATAAGGAATCTACTTGTAGCATTTTAGAAATCTCATACATTAATATATGGCTCCTATAGGATATCTTTCATCCATTCATATGTTTATTCACTTAGCAGAAGCCTCTTGAGAGCTGGATGAATAAGAGAAGGCCACTGCCTGCCAGCCTGATAGGAAAGACAGTCCAATCGAGTATGCCACGAGTTCGTCCTGGAGTAAGTGGAAACAGCTAGGACATAGTCCATGCAATCTAAAGTAATTTCAAAACAAGTCAAGTGTTCTCTTTACTTAGGTTTCCCTAGAACCCTACCCTGAGACAAGGTGTGTCCGTGATTTGGAAGTCAATGCCAGAGAAGCACCACATGTGGAGAGGGGAAGTGAGCTGGGAAGGGAGAGAAGCCAAGAATGCATGTGTTATAATGCTGCAGATTCCCCGGGGCTCCTGGAGGTGAGTCTTGGCTGTGGTACTAGAGTGGGGAGTAAGACCAGTGAGCTCCACAGTGACAGCTGGGGGCACCTGTTGGGTAGAGGCCCAGTGTGTGCTCCATGGACTGTAAGTGGAGCCTCTTAAACAATCTAAGCAAACATAAGACCCTCCTAATACTTCTTATGTGTCTCTTGGTCTCTCCTGGAAAAAAATTGTTTCACTCCCAGCCACTTCAGCTTTTAGATCTATTTCTTCTGTCTCTTGTTTAGAAGAAGATGAAATGCTGGAAACAATCTTAAATTGTCTGGTTTTGCTCTAATTTTTACTTAAGCCACACGAGAGGTACTAAGATTGACCATGGGAGCATAAAGAGCAGAGTGGCAACCTATGCTTGGAACGGCTGGGGAAGGCTGCTTAGGAGGTGAGGTTTACAGGGAAAGAAGAGTTTAAAAGGTGGGGAGGTGAGTAAGGCTATCCTTAGGAGAGGAAAGAACATGAGCAAGTCTCCAAAGTGTCTGAGAAAGGAAAAATGTGCTTCGTGCCTGTAATGCGGACTACAGGGATGTTAAATAAGAGAACTCAAGTTAAATAGGGCCAGATTATGTGCTAAAGAATTAGAAAAGATAGCTGGAAAAAAAAAAAGCTTTCCTCCAAACTGGCTTAATAACACTTACTTAACCCAAAGTCAAGTACAACAACAAAATAAGAAGATGGAGAAAGGAAGTTGGGTGGTAACATAGCCAAGTCTTCATTTTTTCATAATGGAAATCATAAGTACTAAGTGCTAAGTAATCATAGAAATCATGAGTAACAAGGAAGAATAAAAAATGGCAACAAATGATGTTATATAAAAGGAAGTCTATTAGATATTGCTAAATAAGCTAAAAATGATTGTTATAAAAATGATTGTATGTGGTAGTGAGACTCAGAATGGGGAGGGAGAGACAATAAATTGATGAACAGTAATTTAATTTCTAAAGCTATGAATATGAACATGTGTTACTTTGATAAAAGTAAGGTAATTTTATTATAACTTCTCAATTTAATACTAAATGGATGTAGTTGATGAAGAAATATTATTTGTATAATAATCTGTAAGATGTGTATTATCTGTATCTCCCCTTAAATGATCCATTGAATATTCTGATTGGGAGTTCTGAAAAAATTTTCTTGCTTCCTTAAAATTTATTAGAATTTTGGTTGATAAAGGCTCCTAGTTGTTTAGTGTGTAAAAAGTTTACTTTACAATCTGTTTAAATAAATTTTCATAAATACAGTCACTTTGAAGACCAAAAATTTGGAGAACAAAATGAATAGTTTACTATTCTGCTCTCTAGAATTCAGCGAATGCTTTAAAGCTGTATTGAACTTTTAATCTAATTCAAATTTGCAAAATTAAGTGCTGAAACCTTGAGGAAGAGAGGACACTAGAAATGTATTCCTGTTTTTTGTTTTTTATAATAGAAAGAATTAAACATTAAGGGTTTTCTGCTGAACAATCATTAACCTACAATCATTTTATAAAATCAGTTTTCTAATGACATTATTTTATTACCTATAGGTGAATGTTATTAACTCTTTACCTAGGTCAACAAAACGCTTTATTGCCAGATGACAATCTACAAAGTCAGACGGATTCAACAGAAAGATGGGATTTGATTATGATACTCTGCTTCACAGTTTTGTCAAAAGTGAATAAAAAGTAAAGTCAAGAGTAACTTGTGGGTGTGAGCACATGCATCCAGGGCTTTTCTATAATGGCTGGAAAATAACTGATGCTTTAAAGTCCTTGCAAAATATCAAATGCAAATAAAATGAAAAGTTTTTTTCCTAAAAATTTCTATCGGGGGCATTGCATCTGTCACTTACTGTACAGTAATTCGATATAAAAGGCATCTGTACATCTTCTGCTGTCACAGATAGTAGTGTTATTTGTAGTGTTTTTTACCTTAGATTTAGAATTACAATGAAAACCAGTTACCTGGTTTTTCTGTGCTCACTCCCTGTTTCTATGTTATCCTGCTGAGTAGGCCTCAGCCACCATGTTATCACCTCTGTCACCTAGTATTCTTGCTAATATTTAGTGCATATTTTTGTAATGATCAACCAGAGTTGAATAAAGTCACATACAGCAGCCATGAGATAATGTAAAGCTATAGCAACTGAGTTCCATATTGCAGCATTGGCTTCATTTGCTGTTAACTAAACACATGAATTAATCTGACTCTGTGCAGCTACGTCAAAAAACACAGATCATGTAACAACTTGTGGTATATTATGAACTCCAAGTTCAGCTACTCGTGATTGCCACTATGAAAAGAAACAAACAAAAGAAGGATGAGAGGCGGTCTACTTTGCAGTAAAACTAATGAACAGATTAAAAAGGTAGATTGACAACTGTAAATTAACAATTTAGGCAAGGGAGAGATTTATCAGCTATGTTATTATAAAAATTTGTGTTATAAGAGTTAAGTCTGCCAATTCCTTGTCCAGTACTTTGAAATCCACTCCCAAAATATTGAGTATTGGTAATTTTATAGCAGCTATGAGTTACTCTTGACTTTACTTTTTAGTATAAGTAATCTCTCAAAAATTAGACAACCTTTTTGATTCGATGTGATTTAATAATATGATATCTATCATGGTTTATATAATTAACACTCAAATGGCCTTATTTCCTTTAGGCGCTATCTTTGAAATGTGCAGCATTACCACAAGGTGGCAGTAGGGCTCCTGCTTCAAGTAATCCAAACGTTTCTTGAGAACCAAATTTCAACCAAGAATTTTGTACAAATTCTGTATGTAAATCCGGTGTCCGTTAAAGCTATCAAACATAACAGATTAAGAGTACATAGGAATCTTATGGCTATGTGCCTCAAGGAAATTTGTATCTGTCTGTTCCTAGCTGTGTCAGGACCTCAAGGATGGTCTGATGCTAAGTAACTGCTCAACAAATATTTCCAGAGTGGAGAAAGAATAATAGGTTTTCTGAAGTGGATATAATTTGGCACCTTCCTCAGTAATGACAACTGTATTATTATCAGCAATAAATTACTATATCCTATTTATAGACTTTTTGTCTTAGAGCCAAACCTCTCCAAGGACTTACAGCATTCTGTGATGCAAACATAACCTATGTTCCAGAGGCTCTCTAGAGAAATTTAATCAGCTATGTTTGCCATATTTACTCCTTCACGTATATCAGAGTGAATTGAAGTAAAAGTGTTCACTTGTATTTCTAGCAATCTTCAATATATCAAGGGAGGGAGCAGAAAGGAGAGGCTGGCTAGAAATGGCTATGTGGTAACAATAATATAACTTACATTACAATATGAATGGAAGCAAGCAATTTCTATCTTCCTGTATTCCAGACTGTGTACTAAGTGCTTATTGCTCATTTCCATGTTACCCTGCTGGATAGGCCTCAGCCTCCTTACCTTTCAAATGAGGATAGTGCTACCTTCCTCCTGGGGTCAGTATATCAATGAGGTGGTACATGTAAATTGCTTACCACAGTACTTGTCAACACTCAATTGGCTTTAGCCAATATTCTAGACTTGCAGACTCGGTGATAGACTCCAGGAGGTTGACAAATTTCATTCAAGTCACAATCCTAGGAAATGATGGAACTGGACCTTGAACCCAGGTTCACCAGTTTCAAAGACCATTCTGTGTTCTGTATTGAGAAACCTTTCTGACTTGTTTTCTCCATCAAAATAATACTCTTCCTTCTTACATTTGCATTTTCATCTGCTGTGTTCTTCTTATAAATTTTCTCTAATTGAGTAGTTTTGAACTTCTTTGTCACATATCATTTGAACATCTGATGTAAATTCTGTACTACTTCCACCTCCAGACCAATGTCAAGACAATCTTGCACATCATTTCAAGAAGTTTACATACATGCTCCCAAATTCTTTCATGGGATCTAGGTTTTAAAAAGCCATTCCAATCTTCTTTAACTAAATACCTTGTTTTTAAACTATTTTTGATATTTAATTGGTACCTGTTATACTGTTTGTATCTTCCTTAAATTAATATGGTGAAACCCTCAACCTCAGTGTGGTCATATTTGTATTTGAGTCCTCTCAGGAAGTATGAAGAACAAACAAGTTCATAAGAGTGAGATTCTGATCTGATGGGATTAGAGTCCTTGTTAGAAACACCAGAAAGCTCTCTCATTTTAGTTCTCACTTTCTCTCCCTCTCTCTCCCTCTCTAAACACACTTTCTTCTCTCTTTTTCCTCCCCACACACACGCACTGAGAAAGGCCATGTAAGGACATAGGGAAAAGGCAGCTATCTGCTAACCAGGTAGAGGGCCCTCACCAGAAACCAAATGGGCCAGAACATAGATCTTGGATTTCTAATCCCTAAAATTGTGAGAAAATAAATTTCTGTTGTTTAATCCACTTAGACTGTAGTATTTTGTTATGGCAGCACAAGCCAACTAAGACAGTGCCCTAATAAGAAATGTATCAAATCTACAACTACTGATAAACTCACTCTTTATGGAAATTTGTTTTATATTTTTAATTTTATTTTTAATAAACATGCTTAGAGGAAATTGAAATAAACAGAAAAATATAACTAAATTATCAATTTACTTCTTTTCTCCAGATTAAAGGTCACTATAAAATTTTAGGATGGTTCTAAAATATAGTTTTGATCATGTTACATATCTAATTCTACATGCTTCTTTAGCTAATACTATTTAAAAACATATCTCAATTTGATGTGTTAAAATAGCTTCATTAAACTTCTTCAAATATAAACATTTTCTATTTTAGGTTATTTTCAAATTTTGGACAAAATTTTAAAATATATTTAATGTTACTCTTTGAGTGAATCACAGTATGAGGTTATTGGTTCCTGTATCAATGTATGTGTTTTAAAGGCTTTATGATATATTCTAAGAAATGTATCAAATGTTTCTAAATAATAAGTTTTTTCATATTTTATAAGCAATTCATGTATGTGATATATATATACACATACATACACACACACACACACACACACACACACACACACACACACACACAGTTTTTGCTTTACATGGTTCCAGTATGCATAATTTTCCATTATCAGAATTTAGTTAAATAACACTAGTTCAGTTCAGTCCAAATTACACTTACAGTTTTGTATAGTAAAAAAATTTGGCCACTTCCAAAGAAAGATGTGACCTTTGTCCCAGTTCCTGGGAGATAATCTCTAAACTCCTGGAATTACTGGAGGAATAGGAGTGTCTTTGTTATACATGGTAGATTTCTAAAACAGCATTAATGGTTTATGATACAAAGTGACTCATAGGCCACTTTGTATCAGCCCAGCATCTGGGGAAGATGGCAGGGTTAGAGACTGAGTTCAATCATGGGACAATTAATCAATCAATCAGTCAGTCATGCAACAAAGTTTCCAAAAAAAACTCTTCACACTGAACCTTGGGCAAGCTTCCCTGGATGGCAATACTTCATGTGTTGTCGCATATTGATGCCAAGAGGGTAATGTGTCTGGAGGTCAATGGAAGATTTGTATTTGGCAACTTTTCAGTAATATTTAATGTATGATAGCATATCATAATTAATCAGTACTCTAGAGATGAATATATGGCTCTCATAACAATTATGAAATACAATAAAAGTATGTATATGTTATTTAATTTTCAAAGAGCTTTTACATTCATTGTTTTATTTATCACTCAAACACTCCTAAAGCTTATCTGCTTTTGACAGCGAATCATTATTCTTGATAAGTGATTCAGAAAGTTCTAGATAGATAGGAAAACAGGCAGACAGACAGACAGATAGGCGATAGACAAACAAAGAGAAAAATGGGCAAAGCCATTATATATTTGTGAAGTCTTCCTGCTGGAAGATCATGCTATTGACAGAATTCATTTTAAGCTATAAAAGATAAAGAGAATTGCTCCACATCACATAACTATGTGGCAAAGGACTCCTGATGCGTAAATCTTCTATAACACCAAGCTTTGATTCATTTACCCATAGAATAAGTTTTAAATTAAAATGATCCTAAAGAAAATAATATTTCTCTCTTGACACCCATTATAAAAATTAAAAAATACATTTCCATGGATAATTATTCTCAAAAAATGATGACGTGACAGTGACATCAGAAATATGGAGAAGTGAGAGACATCCCCAGATCTCTTCCCTTGAAACAACAATAAGCTGAACATCTAAAACTCAACAAAAAACACCAACTTGTGCACAAGCATGTCTGAGTGTGGGATCTACATATAAGAGCTACCAAAAGCCAGAATTCTGAGAGTCAGGCAGTTGACCGGTAACAACATAGAAGCTGCCGTTCACAGCCGCAGCTCCCTACAGGAGCAGTGGGGAGCAAAGAAGAGATGGCAGGTTTCCTGAACAGCTCTGCCTAAGAAAGCTGTGAGCTCCACCTGGCCAGTAACTGCCCAGGCATCAGGGCACAAAGCAGAGAATTGGGGATGGCAGAGAAACAGGGACAGCAGAGAAACAATAGCTGCAGCTGCAAAATACAAGGCTGAGCCACATACCCATTCCCCAACCCAGAGGGCTGCTCCCCTCATAACTTCCATGACCAAACTCCACGGAGCCCCAGGGGAATCTGAGCAATGCTACTGAAACTTTTGTTAACACTAACAGGGACTGAGACTGAGGGTGACGAGTGTGACTGAACAGCTATAAGGAAAAAAAGGGAATTATTAAGACTTTATATAAAGCAGGGATTCAAGAGGCTTAGAGCCCACCTACTAGAAACTAAAAGAAAAATGTCTTTTTTGATACAGGCTAAAGATGGACCTTTATATAAAAAAATCTTCCTTCTGGAAAAAAATGCAGAATATACTTCCATTAATGCCCAGGTGGAGAAATAGTCCATTAAACACCATGAACAACCAAAGTGACAAGGGAGCTCAAAAAGAAAGAGAAAAATCTCTAGAAAATAAGCTTACAGACATAGAAATATGTGACTTAAATGAGAAAATTCAGGATGATACTTCTGAAAAAACTCAATGAAATCCAAAACATTTCACATCAACAATTTAAGGAATTGAAAAAACAACTAGATGAGCAAAATGAGGTCTCTAGCAAGGAGACTGAAACCCTCAAAAAGAACCAAAAGAAACTTCTGGAGATGAAGAACACACTGAAAGGGATGAAAAATGAAATAGCAAGCTTGGGCAATAGAGTTGACCAAATGGAGGAAAGAAGCAATGACATCAAAGACAGAAATCTAGAATTAAATCAGAGGGAAGAAGAGAAAAATCGAAAAATGAAAAATAATGAAAGAGAAATACAAGAGCTAGCTGATAACACCAGGAGAGGAAACATAAGAATAATGAGCATTCTTGAAGAAAAGGAAAAGGAGCAGGGATTAGAAAGCATTTTCAGACAAATAGTTGACATGTATTTCCTAAATCTAAGGAATGAGCTGGAACTTGGAATTCAAGAAGTCGATAGTACACCCAATTAACTCAGCTCAAAAAGACCTTCACCAAGACACATTGTATTAAAGTTATCAAAAATCAATGACAAAGAAAGAATTCTCAGGGAAGCCAGGGAAAGAAAACAGTTACCTATAAAGGAAAACCCATTAGATTATCATGGACTTCTCAGCACAAACTTTACAAGCCAGAAAGGAGTGGAATCCAATATTCAAATTATTAAATAAAAGGAAGTACCAGCCAAAAAGAATATGCCCAGCAAAGCTCTTTGTTAGATATGAAGGAGAAATAAAGACATTTCCAGACATACAAAAATTGAGGGAATTTTCCACTATGAGGCCTGCATTATAGGAAATACTGAAAGGGGTCAGTTCATATAAAACAAAATGATAAAAAAATATATATATAAGTATGAGTAAGGTGACTAGCCTACAGATAGAAGCAGAGGAGTGCAACCCTTACTAAGAATAATAAGAAGAGATTTGCTATATTTATATACTATCTTTTATATATTCATAATGGTAACCACATGCCAAAGAATCAGAATGGAAGTATACAACATAAACAAGAAGGACCAAAGGGAAAACCCACAAAACCCAACCAAAATACAAAAACAAACACACAAGGACCAAGAAGCAATGGAAACACTGAGCTACCAGAAAGCAAAAAGTAAAATGGCTATAGGAAAACTCATATTTTAATAATCACCCTAAATATAAATAGACTGAACTCACTAATAAAAAGGCACAGAGTTTTAGAATGGATCAAAAATAAAACCCAAACACTTGCTGCCTCCAGCAGACACATCTCAGCTCCAAAGACAAATATAGACTCAAAATGAAACCATGAAAAATGATATTTCAAGCAAATGGCAAGAGAAAAGCAGAAGTAGCAGTACTAATATTGGATGAAATGAACTTCAAAATTAAAAAAGGTAAAGAAAGATATTGAGGGACACTTCATAATGATAAAGAGAATCATTCACCAAGAAGACATAACACTTATTAATAATTATGCTCCCAATCAGGGAGTCCCAAAATATATAAAGCAATTGCTAACAGAATTAAAGGGAGAAACAGACCAAAACACTATTGCAGTAGGGGACCTAAATATCCCACTGTAGGATGTGGACAGATCATCCAAACAGAAAATCAGTGAGGAAATAACAATCTTAAATGACACATTAGGTGAAATGGACATAATTGACATTTACAGGGCCTTCCATCCCAAAACATTCTTCTCTAGTGCACATGGAACAGTCTCAAGGATAGACCACATACTGGGACATAGAAATAGCCTCAACAAACATAAGAGGGTTGAAATCATACCAACTATATTCTCTGATCATAATGCTTTGAGCTGGAGATCAACTGTAAAAAGGAAGTGAAAAGAATCACAAATACATGGAGATTAAACAACTTGCCACTAAAAGATGACTGGGTCAGAGAATTAATAAAAAGAGAGATCAAGAGATACATAGAAACAAATGACAATGATAGTATGACATATCAAAATTTGGGGGACATGGCAAAAACAGTCATAAGAAGAAAGTGCATGTCATTACAGGCCTATCTTCTAATACAAGAAAGAGCCCAAAAACAACCTAATGCTTCATCTTAAAAAAACTAGAAAAGAAAGAACAAATGAAGCCTAATGTCAGCAGAAGGAAAGAAATGATTAAAATTAAAGCAGAATTAAATGAAGCACTTAGAAAGATATAACCTACTGAGCCTGAATGAAGAACAGGAAAATCTAAAAAGATCAATCAGTAGTATGAAAATTTAAACAATCATCAAAAACCTACCAAAAAGTAAAAGTCCAGGACCAGATGGCTTCATCAGTGAATTCTACCAAACATTCAAAAAAGATTTAATGCTTATTCTCCTCAAACTCTTTCAAAAAATCAAAAAGGAGGCAATACTTCCCAACTCATTTTATAAGGCCAAGATTACCTTGATACCAAAACCTGGTAAAGATAACACACAAAAAAAGGAAACTACAGACCAATATCTCTCATGAACACAGATGCAAAAATCCTAAATAGGATACTAGCGAACCAAATACAGCAACATATTAAAAGATTATACACCACTACTAAGTGGGCTTCATCCCAGGGGAAAAGGGATGATTCAACAGATAAGAATCAATTTATGTGATACATTACATAAATGAATTAAAGAATAAGAATGATATGATCATAATAAATGCAGAAAAAGCCTTCAACAAGATACAGTATCCATTTATGATCAAAACTCTTAACAAAATCAGTATAGAAGAAAAATACCTTAATATAATAAAGGACATATATGATAAACCTTCAACCAACATTATACTTAATGATGAAAAACTAAAAACCTTCCCTCCAAGATCAGGATCAAGGCAAGGCTATCAACTATCACCAC
The DNA here is from genome assembly GCA_030015415.1 of Cynopterus sphinx. NCBI lineage: Eukaryota > Metazoa > Chordata > Mammalia > Chiroptera > Pteropodidae > Cynopterus > Cynopterus sphinx. The sequence goes on along the minus strand of CM057389.1, from coordinate 35,310,773 downwards.
TGTTATTCAGTATAACACTGGAGGTTCTAGCAAATGCATTTAGGCAAGAGAAAGATATAAAAGGCATCAAAATAGGAAACAAAGAAGTCAAACTGTCAATATTTGTTGATGACATGATTCTCTATAAGAAAACCCTAAAGACTCTGCAAAATATACCAGAAACAATAAGCAAATACCAATTCACTGTTAAAAAATCCATAGCATTCTTATACTCCAATGATGAATTGTCAGAAAAAGATGTGGAAAAATAATTTCTTTTGCAATTGCAACAAAAAATGAAATTCTTAGGAATAAATTTAATAAAACATGTGAAAGAACTATATGATGAAAACTATGAGACCCTATTTAAAGAAATAAAAAAAGATACAAAGAAATGAACAGATATCTCATGTTCTTGGATTGGAAGAATCAACATAATTAAAATAATCTTATTACATAAGTATTATGCATATTTAATGAAATCGTCATCAAATCTCAATATTTTTTTAAAAGAAATACAACAAAATATCATCAGATTTGTATGGAAGCAGAAAAGACCACAAATTGCCAAAGCCACTCTGAGAAAAAAGAATGAGGTTGAGAGCATCATTCAGCCTGACTTTAAATTATTCTACAAAGTGACAATAATCAAAATGGTATGATATTGGCATAAAAACAGAAACACAGGGCAGTAGAATAGATTAAAGAGTCCAGAAATAAACTCATGTTTATATGGGCAAATAATTTTTGACAAAAGAGTAGAGAAAGAAAAGCCTCTTCAATAAATGGTGCTGGGAAAATTGGAAAGCCACCTGCAAAAGAATGAAACTAGACTGTTGTCTATCACCACACACTAAAATTAACTCAAAATTGATTAAGGACCTGAATATAAGACCTGAAACAATAAAATTGATAGAAGAAAACATAGGAACTAAACTCAAAGACTTTGGTCTTAAAGAGTTAATGAATTTGACATCAAAGGCAAGGGAAGTAATAATAAAAATAAATAAATGGGACTACATCAAACTAAAAAGCTTCTGCACAGTAAAAGAAACCATCAACAAAGAAATGAGACAATCGTATGAATGGGAAAATATATTTGCAAGCAATGCCTCCGATAAAGGCCTAATATCTTTAATATACAAAGAACTCATACGACTCAATAACAAAAAAGAAAAGAAAAAAGAACTATTCCCTAGAGGACATACAAATGGCCAACAAATATTTGAAAAGATGTTGAACATCACTATCTATTAGGGAAATGCAAATCAAAACCACAGTGAGATACCATCTCCTACCTATTAGAATAGCTATAATCAACAGAACAAGTAATAACAAATGCTGGAGAGCATATGGAGAGATAGGAACCCTCATATACTGTTGGTGGCAATTCAAACTGGTATAGCTGCTATGAAAAACAGTATGGTCGTTCCTCAAAAACTAAGAATTGATCTACCATATGATCCAGCAATATCACTACTGGGTGTTTACCCCAAAGTCTTAAAAACTCATATTCAAAAAGATATTTGCACAATGATATTCATAGTAGCATTATTCACTGTAGGCAGGACATGGAAGCAACCACAGTCTCCTACGATAGATGATTGGATAGAAAAAGCAGTGGTACAATGGAATGTTACTCAGCCATAAGAAGAGATGAAATACTTCCATTTGCAACAACATGGAAGGACCTTGAAATAATCATGCTAAGCGAAATAAGCCAGACAGAAAAAGTTGAAAATCATATGATATCACTTATATGTGGGATATAAACCTAAAGCGACAAACAAACAGGACAGAGTCTCATGGACATGGACAATAGATTAGTGGTTACCTGAGGGTAGGGAGTCGGGAGAAGCAGGGAGGTAGACAAGATAAAGGGGGTCTAATATGTGGTGAGAGAACAAAATCTAACTATGGGAGGTGAACACACAATGTAAATATATGTATGCCTTACTATTAAAATATACAGCTGAAACTAACTAGATTTTCTTAACAAATGGCACCATAAAAAATTAATTAATTAATTAATTTATTTAAAAAATATTATATAAAAAAAACACAAATTAGTAGTTACAAAATGGTCATGGAGATGAAAAGTACAGCATAGAGAATGTAGTCAATAATATTGTAATAACTATGTGATGTCTGGTGGGTACTAGAAATATTGGAGGTATCACTTTGTAAGTTATATAAATGTCTAACCACTATGTTGTACACCTGAAACTAATATATTAAATGCCAACTTTAATTAAAAATATAAAATAAACCTTAAAAATGGTGATGACTTTAAATCAGATATGTCAAAGAACTAAAAGGTATGATATCTAAAGGAATAATATACGACAATGTTGCCTTACCAAGTAGAATATCAACAGAGAGAATTGTTAAAAACAAAATAGGAATTCTGGAGTTGAAAAGTATAATAACTGAAATAAAAAAAAATCACTAGAGGGACTTAGCAGATCTGAATGCCAGAAGAAAGTCTTGGAAAATGTAAAGATAAGCAAAAGAGATTATCCAGTCTGAGAAAGAAGAAGAAAAAGAATGAAGAGAATTGCAGAGACTTGTGGACATCATAAAGCATGACAACACATAAGAGTTCCTGAGGGAGGAGAGGAAGCGCAAGAGGCAAAAAAAGTATTTGAAGAAAAAAATGAGTGAAAATTCCAAATGTGTAAAGGTATAAATCTAATCATCAAAGAAGTTCAACTAGCTCCGAATACTATAAATGCAAAGAGATTTATGCCTCAATATTCACAGCCAAACTTTTAATAGACAAAGACAAAAAAAGTAAATCTTAAAGCAGCAGGAGGAAAAAAAATTCATCCTGTACAAGAGATCCTCAATAAGACTTAAAGCTAACTCCTTATCAGAAACTACAGAGGCCACTAGGCAGTGGGATGACATATTCAAAGTGCTGAAAGAAAACAATTGACAACAAGAATTCCAATCCAGCATGACTATTATTCAAAAAGTAGGAGTCATTAAGATAATCCCAGGTAAACAAAAATAGAAAATGCATCACTAACAGTTCTGCTCTACAAAAAACACTAACTGAAGTCCTTCAGATTGAAATGAAAGACGTCAGTAATTCAAATCCACCTGAAACAGAGTGCTGATACATGTAACTGCATAGGTACACATAAAGACAGGATGTGGTTTTTGCATGTAAGGCTTTTCTAATCCTATCTGATTTAAAAGACAATTGCATAAAACAATAATTTAAAAATGTATCATTGAGCTTATAATGTATAAAGTTGTAATGTTAAAGATAATAATAACACAAGAGGAGAGAGGAAAGAGTGCTATATTGGGGGAAAGTTTTTGTATGCTATTGAAATTAATATTTTTAAAGTTAGCATACCAATGTTAGGTAGTTAGACATGGACAATAGGGAAAAAAAGGAAGAGAGACCCAACCCAGAGACAGCCCTAAGAACATCTCATTGGTAGTTAAATAATCACTCCTGGACACTGAGAGACAAAGGACGGGAGGGCCACAAACCTATAGCTGGTTTAATCCTGCCACAGATGTTTGTGCAGAAGATACTACCCTACCTGCCTACAACCTCAGCCTACTGAATTCTGGGTAAACACTGCAACTTCTCCTAGCTCCCTAGTTATACATAAACATGAAAGTCAATGAACTTTGAATCCTTCACCCGTTAGGGTGGCCTTTGTCCCTCAGGCAAACTTCTGTTCTTCCTTAGTCTCACTTGTGAAAACCCCTGACTCTAACCTAAAGGGTAATACTTATCAGGGTCAGCTACTCTGAAGCCAGGCCATGTGACATGAACTATAGAAAGTCTTGGGTTCTAAGAAAAGATTTAATGAGAATTGATTTGTCCAAGATCAGAGAGAACCAGAAAAATATAGAGGCGTAATTGGTGGCAGTTAACATTTGGTGAACAGAGTGACAGATTATATCTAAATGTTTGTGTTATTTTAAGACTCTGTCATAATTGCATGTTATTTTAATTCCTAGTGGTGAGTGACACTTGCTTGATAAAATCCCATCTGCTTTCTTCTAACTTCCGGAGCAGCTGCATGTTGCTGGAGGAAATTACAAACCAAGCTGAATGGTTTTGCTTTAAATTCATGACCACAAAACTGAAACTGGCTCTTATCAGCTTGGGATTTCTACTATGTTTCTTTAGTAATATTATATTCCCACTCTTCCAGGCAACTGCTTTAAACATTTTTCTCATTACTAATCTCTTTCGTATACTTGTTTCACTGAGACTCTGGAAGCCATGAATTAGACACCCCTCGTCTTTCTATTACCAACTCTATATAGCTACCAGGATCTGCCCCATCTTTTCTTCATTCTCTTATAGGTTGAATTATGTCCCCCTTTAAAATTCAGATGTTGAAGACCCAATCTCCAGTACCTCAAAATATGACTGCTATAAACCAAATGTTTGTGCCCCTTCCCCTCCACGCCCCCCTCCCCTCCCTGCCAAATTCATGTTGATGGCATTGGGAGGTAGATCCTAGGGGTGATTAAGTTATGAAGGCAGAGGCCTGATTAATGGGATTCCTGCCCTTATAAAGGGGGCCCAAGAGGGCTTCCTTCTCCATGAACCAAGGAACAGTTTCTTACCAGACATCAAATCTGCCAGCACCTTGATTTTGGACTCCCTGGAATTCAGAACTGTGAGAAATAAATGTTGTTTAAGATACTCAGGCTTTGCTATTTTTTTTTTTCAGATGTATATACCTTATTTTCAGGGATATTGTGCCATGTATTTGATTAAAGCCCCTATGGCATCTGGACTATTCATACTCAGTGTATACTTGCAATTTCAAATTTTAAATATGGGGTCAAATATATGGTGGAGCTGCAATTATTGTCATTTCTGTTACATTAAAAGGGTAAAACATCTCATTTGTAGGAAGTATGAACTTTACTCCCTAGATAAGAAATAAGAAAGTCACAGCTTCTTAATTTCTGCAAATCAGTTTTTTTCCTGAATTCCCAAAATAAGCAAGTTCAACCATAAGCTCTACCGGAGTTTCTTCCACTCCCCTCAGGGTCCTCAGCTTCTTATACCTTGCAGAACACTGGCCACTGATAACCTTTTCACTGTCCAAGTCCAAAGTATTGGGAACTCAGATAATTATGAGATAAATTTGATGATGGTGTTTAGCAAAACAACTCCCCAAGATTTAAGTCTCCCAGGGACACACACAGTTGTTCCCCTCTGACATCTCCCAACTTTTCTAAGGTCCTGTGTGGAAACCCCGTGAGACCATGCTCTACTGGGTTCCTCCATCAATAACAGCTGCTTTAGTCTCCCTCCCCTCCACTTTGGGGAGGTCCAGGTAGACTCTACTGGACTCCTCTCTAGGAACCTGTTTTAAAAATAAAGATAACTTTTGTTTTGGCCACGTTTTTTAAAAAATGGAATTGGGGAAAGACAAAATTCTAGGTATAGATGAAAACAGATGGGGCATAACTACAATTTTATTTATTTAATCCAATAGAATTGTATTAGGAGCTTACTCTTTTCCAAGCACAGTTCTAGATATCAGCTGCAACAACAAACAATGTTTCTGCCAGCATGGAGCTTATATTTTATAGAAAGACAATATACTTTAGAATATGTTCATTCAATTAATGATAGGTGCTTCAAGGTAATGGAAAATAAGAAGAAAGAGTAATGGAAGTAAAATGTAGATTGTAGTATCAGTAAAAATCTGAAATGGTTGTATTGCACAGAGACCTGAATAAAAATATGGGGGAAGACAAGAAAATATGTAGAAAAAAAATCAGTTCGGGACAATGGAAAAGCAAGTGTCAAGGTCCTGAGCTTGATTGCCCAATGATTATCAAGGAAGCCAGTGTGGCTGAAGGAAGAGTGTGGAAGGCAAGAATATTGCAGTTAATTAAGGGCCTCATTATGGGGAAGACTTAAAAGTCTGAGACAGAATTTTGAATGTATTCTAAGTGTATTGGGAAGGCTTGGAGAGTAGTAATTGTTGTCTTCATATTTTTATATGGATATATGATAAAAGATGGCCCAAGAACAGGAAGGCTTGTTGTGCTATTGCACTATCTTAGTCACTGTGGAATCTAGCCTGGACCAGAAGGGGAAGTTACCAGATATAATGTTCATTGTATAATGTGAATCTATTTTTACTTCTTTTGCTAGACACTTTAAATCAAGAAGCAAATATTTCTCCTAACATAAAAATTCTTGAGATATCCCATTAAAAATTTTCTCCCTTGAAGGGTGGCTCCATAGTGTACTGGGTAGCATGTCTGCTATACACACAGAAGGTCCTGGGTTCGTGCCCCAGATGGAGCCATGGGCCAGGCCCCAGGTTCTCTAGGCCCCTGGTGCACACCGCAGGAGACACCTCGCCTTCAGAGACCCAGTTCTCAAGGGCAGATGGCCGTAGGTCAGGAGTAGAATTGGGGGGCGGGATTAAAGAGAAGGAAAAATTTTTCCTACCCTATTGTTTTACCATTTTTTTTTTGCTTGTGGTGAATGTGAAACTCCTATTATCTTGATACTGAGTCTCCCATAATTATCTCCTAATTTTCAAATATTTTCACTTATTTTGTTTCTCTTTATTCTTTATTGAGATCTAATTGATATATAATGTTGTATTATTTTTATGTGTACAACATAATGATTTGATATGTTTATATATATTATGAAATGTTTACCACAATGAGTTTAGTTAACACCTATTAACCTAGATTTTCTAGGAAGTAGAGCCAGAAGCAAGAATTAAGTTGCTAAAAGTTATTTGAGAGGTACAAAACCAGAATGGTGAGGTGACAAAAAGCAAAGTGAAACAGGGAAGTATATGCAACAATGCACTGTGTGGTATGTGACAGCATTTCACAATCATCTAGCAAACACCAAGCTTGTCCTCATGCAGGACTCTGGAGGAGTCCGAAGCACGGGGAAGAAGGGGTGAGTTTATTTGCTCCTTCCTGTGTTCCATTTCTCATTGTTCAAGGTTCACACCCAGAGGCCTAACTCTCATGCTCTGCATCTTCTTGTTTTGGCCACATTACATAGAACCTGGAAGTGGAAGGGCAACTCAGCATGAATTAGACACCAACTGAGAGAGAATGAAGGAAGGAATCAAGGAATCTGAAATAAAACAAGCCCATCAGCAATCTTGGATTTTCCCTGTAACTTCCTTAAGAAGTCTTCCAAACTAAGATTTAGTACCTGCCAAATCAGTAATATTCTTTTGTTAGAAAGCTTAACTTATCTTGAAGTGATATCTTACTTGCTAGCATTTATGCTGTTTTTACCAAGGGCCAGACAATAGACTGTGCACATTATGAACATTGTCTCATGTATTCCTTACAATAACCTTGTGAGGGTAGCATGACTGTCGTTAGAACAGAGATGAGGAAGATAGAACTTAAATACATCAACTAATACGGCTAAGTTTCCACAGCTACTCAAGGATTAGTTGCACATGAATGTGAGCTGCCTAATTTTAAGCTCAGACTAAACCACCATGCTAGATAATCACCCTCATAGCCCCATTGGTCATAATTCTTCCTCTGGGTGACACAGAGACTTATCCTCTCATCAAAATACAACCCTTCAAAATCAGAGGTAGGTCTCATGTCCTAAGCAAGGACACCACAGCTTAGTATATTTCTACAATTGCCCTGGTCAAGCCACAATCGTCCTATGAAGGTTCTAAGAGCATCTCTTTCTACAACCATCTCCTACCTTTGAGTGCAAATGAAGAGAAAGACCAAGTCCTCTTCTATTTTCTATATTTTCTATTTTAATTTGGTCTTTCTTCAAGCAACACCACACACACACACACACACACACACACACACACACACACACACACATCACCTCTTAAATCTTTAATCATAACATTTGGTACAAAGATCTGAAATGGAGAAATTTACAACTTTATGTCACAGCTTGTTTTCCTCAGAATTTAGAAGTTTTTTTTTTTTTTAGGAGAATTATCAGGTGTTACTATATTAAATACCTGTATGTTCCTATATTGTTTCCAGAAAGTTTTGATTTCTTACACAGGTTTTTCTCCATATCTTCACCAACACTTTATATATAAAAATATATATCTATATACATATATATATTTATATATATATATATATTTTTTTTTAACTAGAAGCCATACTAATTAATGTAAAGTGATATCTTACTGTGGTTTTGATTTGCGTTTTCGTAATGATTAGTGATGTTCAGCATCTTTTATGCTTATTGGTTTTGAAATTGTTTTAAGTTGCAAAATGTGTCAAATCCTTACAGGGCCAGTTATTTTGTTATTAGATTCCCATCAATAATGCTAATTGTCCAGTCCTTTTCCCTTATTTGGAAGTATTTTTCAGAAATCATGCCTAAATATATCTACACTTCTGTAACAAAAAGACATTTTAAAATCTTGTGCTTGTACCAAGAAACACTATGATCATCTCAATAAACACATATTATTTTTAAAAAGAATATGTTATCATAAGCTTGGCCTACTAGTTGTAAGAGTTGGGAAATTTCTGTTCTTACCCCTGGGTTGGTGGCCATATTAGTTTTCTAGGGCTGCCATAACAAAGTACCGCAGCCTGAGAGATTTAAACAATAGGAATTTATTTTCTTATGGTTTTGGAGGCTAGAAGTCCAAAACCAAGGTGTTATCAAGATCGATTTCTTCTGGGTTGATTTTCTCTGAGGCTTCTTTCCTTGGCTTATAGATGGGCTTCTTCTCTCTGCATGTGTCTTGTAGCACAATCTCTTCTTATAAAGCCACCAGGTACTTTACATTATAGCCCACCTTAATGATTTCACGTAACTTTAATTACCACTTCAATGGCCTTATCTCCAAATACAGTCCTATACTGATGTACGAGGGGTTAGGACTTCAAGATATGAGTGGGGTGTGGGGGATACAATGCATCTCATAACAGTAGCTGAAGCAGATAAACACAAGATAACGGCAGTACTTCTGGTAGGAGCCTAGCTGAGAAATTAGACTCCAAATCCAACTGGAAGCCTGTGTGTCAAGAATTGTTACGAAAAAGTGAAAATACACTATTCAGATTTACTGCATGGTCTCCATGCTACTGTGTAGCTCTATGTGTAGAGAATGAAGGGTCTCTAGAATTTGGTCAAGAAAATCAGAAAACCAGAGTCTGCCATCTTGGAACGAACAGCAAAAAGAATAAAGCCATATTAGAGGAGTCACTCTCTTTTGTATCTCTATGGGCGTTGTTTCCTCCAACACCCAACACTAAATATCAATCAAGGAAAGTCTTCTAAAATGTTGTGGGCCTCTGTGGCTCTGTCTCTTCTTCAGGCCTGCATCATACTCTCTTAGTTCCTTTCCTGCATGTTTTACTCATGCAATACCTGCATTGAAGGTTAAATCTGCCCATTGGGCGAAAACATAAATGCTATTGATTACCCAAGAAACAGCATTTTTTCTTGCATCTTATTACATATGGAACCTATTTCAGATTCATTAACATAAAAACTTCTATGGATTACTTTTTTGAGCAGGCAATACCTGTTGCAAGTTTACTTTATTTAAAGATATATATATTCTACATCTCTATATAGAGAGGTTTTCTATATTTATACATAGAATTAGATTAATATATAATATATAAAAGATCTCTACACTGAAAACTATGACATTAATTAAAGAAATTGAAGAAGATATTCCATGCTCATGGATTAAAAGAAGGCAGCTCCAGGAGCAGTAGCAGAGCTAGTGAAAGCAAAGAAGGTAGTACCCAGGCAGGCATCCCAAGGTGAGGTGCCAAGAATTATGGACCTCTGTCATCAGTACACACAGTGTGTATAGCACATGAGTGAACTGAAGCTGTCCTTCAAAGAGAGCCCCTAATCCTCGTATCTTGCACCTTTCTTATCTTGACCCCAGAACTTAGAGGTCACCTCAGCACCATCCCTGTTATCACTTTTGTTGCAGGTTGCCCGTTCATGCTTCCTTATCTTTATTCCTTCTCCATTTCTAGACAGTTACTTTTACATATCATTAGTAGTCTTGCCTTCTCCCTCTCTTCTCTTCCCTCTCTTTTTTTTCACTGGGTGATATGAGTCTCAATAGACAGTGTTGGAATGTGTTTAAGAGTCTTAAAATAGAAAAAAAAGTTGGAAAAGTACATTCTTAAGAAAAAAATAAAAAAATATAATGCCTTCTGGTTTCTTGCACTTAGGATATGTTAAAACTAAAGATAGATTCTAAATGACTTAAATTTACATTACCAGAATCAGTTTAGTAAATACTGATTGAATTTCTAGTTTGTACTAGGCACTGAATATACAAATTCATAACTAGGAGGGAGAATGAGACATATAAAGAAGAATGGGTTTGAGGAAACAGAGTTTGTTTTCTTCCAATGAACAGCAGGATATATGAGTGTGGAGTTTAGGAAAACATTGAGGTGGCATATAGATTTACAAGTTGACAAGTTCTATTTCAACTTTCTATTCAATTTCAGGTTAATACCTTAAGGTCAGTCTTTCTCTAAAATTAGAAAACAGCATGTGCTCAATAAAAGCTAGAAGTTGTGACATTTCCACAAATATAACCTACTTCTGGCCAATTGCTTGCACAGAGGAATTCAGGTATAATATCAGGTGGAAATATTTTATTGACCTCCAAGTTAATCCAATGCAGGATTGCTCCTTTTTGTGACGTAAGTCACTTTAATTTCTCTAACATTTGTTCCTCCTCCTTTTTCTGTTGTTGGCTTTTGCTTTGTTTTGTTTTGTTTTGTTATTAATGCCTTTGGCTTCATACTGGTAAACATTTCACTTTTGAATTCTTTAAACACTATTTGAGATTTCAAATACGTGAATTAAAATGGAAAGTTGCAAAACAAAAGAAATATATTTTAAACTAGTAATGTACAAAAATATTATAGCCCTATAAAACTACCTAAAAGTCTAATATTTGATGAATGCATCCTAGGGTCATTGTACAGAAAGAAAATAAACAGGTAAACAAATAAGTAAATAAGCAAGTAAACAAACAATCATGATCATAAAGTTCTGGGAAAAGTTACAAAGTTGTACATTAGAAAGCCCTACTAAAGCAGGATATGAAAATGAAATATTAGGCTACTATTTGCTTTGTTTTGGCAGTTCTTAGTGGCCAGAGTAACCATATGAGATCAGGAGTCACATGGAATACAGCTTTTCCCACTATTAAAATGTTCACCCACAGATGAGCTCAAAGGTCAAAGGTGGCTTGCAAGCAGGTGCTGACAGTGGCAGGGACCTTCGAATGTGTTCAGTTCCTCCAGAGTACTTCAGCACTTCAGTCAGATTAATTTCCTGGGCATAAGCTATTTTCAACTTCTAAAAAAGCCCTTTACATCACTACATATTTGACCCCATTTGCCCTCTTCATCCCCTAGACTTCAGGTGGGGAACATACAATAGTAACCAGCTTTAAGACTCATCAGTATATTCCAAGTGCACTGATCTCAGCAAACTCAAATCTGAACATATCTTATCCTAGACCTACCATCATTTATGTACCATAATGTGAAACTTCTAATGCTTTAAGAGGACATTCATGGGCACTGAAAAATAATTTAAGCAAGAAGAAATTACAGTTCAAATGTGGTTATCATAATGCTGAATATTAAATGTTTATTAATTGAACTGCCTTTGGAAATAATTGGCAATAAAATTTTAATAACTTTTACAATATTAATACTGAATAAAATTAATTTGCTAATAAAGTTAGTATACTGAGTGACCTTACATAAAAAGTGTAAAAAAATTTACAAATTATATTTATGGTGTCACATTAATATTTTAAGATTATAAAAAAAGTATGAGGTTGGAGGGAGAAAAAGAGATTGAGAAAGTATCTGATTAATGATTCTGAATTTAGTTCATCCAAAAAGCACAATTCCCTGAACTACTGCAAGTCATGATAGCATCCTCTACAGCTTATGTTGGATTCTTCTGATAGGGAGAGTTTCTATAACCTTTTCAATACTAAGAACCAAATATTTGTGTGTGTGTGTGTGTGTGTATGTGTTATAATCATATTTAAGAAAGAGCATCCTGTTTGCTCAGAGAATACATAGCAAAACCACATTTAGGGAAATACTAAATTTTGGTAGAGCTATGACCAGGGACGATATTAAGGAGAGAGAGTGACTTTATATGAAAGTCAGGTGCCATCATTTCAGAAGTTTTTCAAGCCTAAACAATTGATGTGAAGGAAAGATAAGCATCAGTGTTTAAAAATGAAACTGAAAGGTTTTTCTAATCCTGAAATTGGTAACAGTTTTAAACACTTAGAAATAATTCTTGATCTGATGTCATATTTGAGATTTGCGATAACTTCTTTGCTTGATTTTTTGTATGAAGGTTGAAAATACCTACTTTAATTTTTTTTTTAAATTTAGAATGCCATTACTAAACATACATTCAAATAAATTAATGTCCCAGCTTATTAGGCAGCATCAGCAATTTCCCCAATGTGAATAGGGAGAGAAAATGTAGGACAGAGAAAGGGAATCACAGAAAAGATATCTTATACCCATGAATAGGCGAGCAATGGATGTCTAATTGCTGCACCCGATAGTACTCTTTGTAATATCACTTGCTCGATAGAACCCACGTATTACTATTTGTATTTCTATTTAAATCTCAAATATAAATTTAATGTGTTATTCAGTATTCAAAGTTAAATAATGTTCATCTTGTATATTTATAGAGAAACTTTGTATCAATTGTGAACTAAGACAATTTGCTATACTGTTTAGTTACTTTTAAACATCTATAACCTAGCTGTGTTATAAATGATATATGCTTGAAGTGAAATATTAAAAACTTAAAGTAAAAACATGGTTATGTGAGTCATAACACGAACACTAGGAAGTACTGTGGGCTAACTAATTTCCCAGAAAATAGCTTAATCAATAAATAAATACATAAATATATAAACAAATAAATAAAACATTTAGTATACATAGCTAAACCATTAGAAATTCTCCCAGATATTATCATAGTTTTAAAAAAATTTGGGTTTTTTAAAGGGAGGATGGTTTTATTCTTTTAAAATATGCCAATGGATAAACTTATTAATTTAGGTATCTTTCCTTTCCTATGCTTGCACTGACCACATACAACTTGAAATAAACATATGTTGTTTTCCTTTGCTTACTGACAACTGCCACAATTTTTAGAATATCTAGAAATAAATGTAAAATTTTAACAGAACATCCGATTCTAGATCACATTGGTATGGTGCCTTTTAAATACAAATATACATACTTTTCCCCAAAGTACTCTAAAAAACCATCATGAACAAAGGTAAAATCTCCTGTCCTGCATTGTACACATGTTTCAAGTTCTTACCAAAACAACTCTGTAACCTGGCAGGGGAGCTAAAACAAATAAGTGACATACAGGCATAAAAAAAGCCAATTATCTTAAGAGCAAAGGTTTCTCATAGATGCTTATAAAGCAGGCACTCATTCTCCAAAAGGAGAGGAGATGGAATGATTTAATTTACTGCAGATGTTCTGGCACAACTGCAGGTTAACTAGTATCTGACTAAAGATTTGTTTTCAAGACCCTGCTCAACATGATGCCTTGTGCAGCCTTGAGTAAGTCATTCGTAGTCTTCAGGCCTTATTCTTTTCATCTCTAAGCTCTCATTTAATTCTAAGCACTTTGGATATGTTATAGATTTCAAACAGATATTTCTACACCCATGTTCACAATAGCATTAATCACAGTAGTCAAAAGGTGGAAACAAACCAAATGTCCGTCAATGGATGAAAGGATAAGCAAAATGTGGTATTAATATACAATAGAATATTATTTAGCTTTAAAAAGAATGGAAATTCTGACACATGCTATGGCATAGATGAAATTTGAAAATATTCTGTACAGTGAGATAAGCCAGACACAAAAGGGTAAATATAATATAGTTCCACCTATATGAGGTATATAGAGTAGTCAAATTAATAGACACAGAAAGTAGAATGGTTATTGTCAGGGTTTAAGGGAAGGTATTGTTTAATAGGTACAAACTTCAGTTTGGGACAATGAAGAAATTCCGGAGATGGATGGTGATGATGATTGTATAACACTGTGAAATGCACTTAATGCTACAGAGCTGTACATTTAAAAATGGTCAAAATTGTAAATTTTATGTTATGTGTATTTTACCATAATAAAAAAATCATTAAAAATTTAAACAAAGATCCAGTGAAATTCTCTTTTGACTATTAAAATAATAGTAACCAGTAAAGAAAAATGTATTCTTATATAATATTAATTTATTCTTACATAATATCAATGATGAAAGATCAGAATAAATTATAAATATTTTTGACACATTTACTTGAATAGAAGAATGTTCACTTCCTGAAATTAATTCATTTCTTTAACTTCTAAAATACCTTAATCATTTCAAAACATGACTTCCTGCTATATTATTATAGCTGCTAAGGGAGAAATCATTTGAAATCATTGCTATGTCTAGGCACTTTTTCTTTTACTTTTTCTTCTACTTAAACCAAATGTTTCACATTGTAATTTAATCTCATTTCATATTTTTCAATCTCTAGTGAATTTGTGGTATTTCATTCATAAAAAAAGATTCCATTTCCAAAATATTTTTTAAATGTGGTAATTAAACCAGCTTTAGGGAAGCAACCCTCATCTTAGATTTAGGCAAACTTTGATTTTCTTCAGAGGATGAGAAACAATGACTGGAGAAGAGCCAAAGTGAATTCCTGAAATTGAAACTTTTCCTTCAGGAGATCTGGTTGGATTGTAGTCATAGTGGTCTGGGTAAAATCCACTGATGTTACCAAAACAATGACCATCTGCACCCAGTCAATACCTGTGCCCCGGTAGGGAGCTGTTGTTTGTTTGAGCTTTCCATGACCAATCTGTATCATATTCAATAATAATTTGCCTTCTTGATGTGCTATTTACCTAATAGCAGAGTTGTGAAGTTTAAATAAATATATATTAAAAAAAAATTCTTTTGGAATGCTCAATCACAAAATATATCTAATAGAAGCAATTAATCTCATTTTAAGTAAAACAAATTATAATGATAAATGTAATACTGGTAAGATACTGTTTCCTTCTGGTCAAATATTTGCATTACCCAGAAACTAAAATATATATTTAACCCAAAACTGGAGATTAGGTTTTCTTCTGGTCTTCCTGCCAAATATTTACATTGTGTTAAAATGTATAATAAAACACATAATGAAGTCAGTATCATTTATAGGTAACTTCAAATTTTGATTCATGAATGAGAATATAAAACATCTCATGAACATGCTTTTTAGTAAAGAGATAGTTCAATTAATAACAGGTTAACAGCTCCTGTGTTTCTTAGTGAAAAATCACTCTTTAAGTCAATAAAAACTGACTTAAGAAGGTAGACTAACTAGCTAAAATTTGTGAAAAATAAGTTCAGTGGTCCTGACAGAGGTGGAATAACATCTTTGCCTCCTGTCTCCAAATTTATGTAGCATGTTCCATGGTGTTAGTTTGCCTGGCATCTAAGATTTGAACAGAACTTTGCACATTACAAAGAAACAGCACAGAGGCAGGGACTAGTTGGAAACAAGGCTGGCCACTCCAACCTTAACACCTTGATGTCAGCTGCTACATCATTAAGAAAAGGCATAGTTGTTTTTATAACACTTAGGAAAGTTATGTTAGCTAAAGTGAAGCCAAAATCACAGAATTAACTGAGAACTACTACAGATTAATATTCTGTTCATCCAGGCACTGAATAAAGCACTGAGGGTAACATACTGCATTGTCAAGTTAGGTCACAACCTACTTACAGCTCTCCAGGGTCTTTCAAATCCGTGATCCTCAGCTGCAAGACTTGCCCTTTGCTCACCTTCCTGGGTGTCTCCTCGTCTCATATCCTAGGGCTTCCCAAGCCCAGTGCTTTTCCTCACAAGTACTAAGCACAACTCTTGTTCAGGACATTTGCATTCCAGTTTCCTTGGTTAAAGGATTTACCCTCAGATATTACCCTCACTTCACTCAGGTCTCTGTTCAAATAACATCTCTTTACTCAGGCCTTCCTGGCAACAGCTGTGTACATGTGGACTTCTCATTCCAACATAGGTTATTCCTCAGGCTGCTTCATTTATCACTGTAAGACTTATTTATTCCTACCTGATGTATCATACATACATTTGTTTGCTGATTTATTATTTACAAAACAGACAAATACTTAAGGAATCTAACATGATATTAAGAATTAGGTCAGAAATGTTAAATAACATTTATGTCCCCATAAGAACATAAGATCCATGAAGGCAGAGACTTTATTTCATTTGATGCTATGTTCCCATAGATTAAGAACAGTGCCTAAAACACAGAAGATAGTCAATAAATATGTTTGAAAAAAATAAATAAATGAATAAAGAAAGAGGCAGACATGTCACAGAGCAATTACCACATGGGAACACAGAATCCAACTTCTTCTGGGGAGGAGGGCAGAGAAAAGGCTTCCCAGACAAATGACATTTGAGAGGAATTTTGAAGATAAAGAGATAGATCCTAGAAAGAAAAGGAGGAAAAGGTATTATATTGCAAGAGGGGAAACATGTGCAAAGGCATGAAGTTACAACATGGTTAGGTTCACAGACAGGTGGGAAGTTTGATGACAGTAGAAACAAAGTGGAGTCAAACTATAAAATGTTTTATATGCTATGTGGTAACAAGCAAAGAAATAAAAATTCGTTAATAGTGGGCACAGGAAGTTGTGTTCCTGGCACAGTCAAGACAGGTAATTTGAGGAGCGTCAACAGACTACTCACAAATGTGCATCATGTTTAGAGACACCAGGAAATGATAATGCCACTCCTTTGAGGACCCTTTGCCAGTAGCTCTAGGCCAGAAGCAGAAATTGAAGAAAGGCAAGAACCCAGATAGGGCAACCAGAAGGAATACAGTCAACCCTGGGGAGCAGCCAAAAGGCAACTGAGGAAAACCATAATGTCCCCCAGACTCCCATCATCTTCAGCCTTCCCATTAGCTGAATCTAAGTGGAAGTCTAAAATGAGGAATTTTTGCTGATATGGTCCATAGGCTTCCTGGGCCACACTGCAGGACAGAGAGAAAATTCTGAGGGACAATGAGAAGATAACCACTTTAGAAGAACTCTCTTGAGTGGAAAAAATACTTTAGTGGGCAGCTAGGTATAGGTGAGACCCCAGAGCATGCCCAGGTTCATCGTTAAATACATACACAGGCAGCAATGAAAAAGTTACATTTTATCCCAGAGAAGGAGATGAAGGAAGAATGTAAGGAGAGAGAAGGGAAGAGTGGGAGGGAAAACCACTGTGGGAAAACCACTGTGTCTACTGCACACGGTACAACTGCTCCCCAAAGACCACAGACCTTTAGCAGTTGTGCACATTCCTGAGTAGATCCATGGTTTATATGACCAGATTATCATTATTGTGTGTGTGTGTGTGTGTGTGTGTGTATGTGTAATCTCATAAAAAGACTAGGTGTCACATATGAGTCAACTTAGTGTTACCCAGAGATAGCTCTTGCACAAACAGAAGTGTAGAAACAGAACAGGCCCTGAAATTCCCACTTATCTTTCAAAGTTCTTAGTTTTCCACTGGCTATGACATTGCCAAGGATTGCTCAATTTTACTGAGATCTTTTGGTTCCAAAGAGTTATGAGTTAAAATTATTAAGAAATGTGAATTTTTCTCTCCAAGCAAGGGTCAAAATATGGAAGAATTTATGTAAGTGGTTGTCATGGCAGCCATATGGAAAGTGCATGGGGTGGAAAGAGAATGAGGACAGAGTGGCCACGTTAGAAGCTTTGGGAAAGCTTAAGCAAGAAAGACAATGTCCTTGCCTGTGGCAAGACTGGTGAGTCAGCTCTGCGATCTTCCTGAGTATTATTGTACACTTAGGCCATGAATATCATTCTCAATATAATCACTCATCGCCTGTATGAGTTCATATATTCTTAGTCCCTAAACCATTTCATTCAACATCTGCCATTTGTTCAACCACACTAAACACTTCCTCTGAGCATTTTCTGACACTGTTTTTTCTCTTGCTCCTTAAATTTATTTTGAACAAGGGTAATAACTTCCCTTTTCTCTCCCATGCAATATATTGTGGTTCCTCCAAAGCCCCTATCTTACATGCACACTCTTTACCATCTGTTGGTTTCATGAATTAATCATTCTAACTAGGGAATGATGGTTTCGCCTTACTAGTAGACAGGAAAATGTAAAGCCTCTGTTATGTAATATTGGAAAACACAAAGATGATTAATTTTTTCTTTTTACTAAATGCCATTCCTTTTCTTTAGGAAAAAACTATTTCAAGAAAACATGCTGCTTTTTCATTAGTAAAATGTTCTTAGTCTCTCTTATTTTCAATAAAGACATAAGTAGGATGCTGGGCTACAACATACTAAATTTTAGCATTTTGAAAAGGCCAGAGCTTTAAGAATACCATTGACATAGCCAAACCTCACTGTACATAACCACCTCCTGTTCTGCATGCTTGTCTGAAAAGGCACGAATTAAAAGTAATGCCAGATGTAAAAGACCATTGTCCTTGGTAGAGACAGCAACTTCCTAGAATTCAACAGTCCTGTTTCCTGTAATTTTCATCTTTGGAAAAACCTTAATTTTTATGAGATGTGGCATTTATTTATGACATTATTATTTTTTTAATTGTCTAACATGAGCAAAGACATAAAGGACAAAGATATAAACTGAGCCTCTGATAAAATTCACTTACTAATACTCCTACATTTTTCAACTAAAAAAAACCCCACTCACTCTTACGTACTTATTTTAATAGCATGATCCATCATGAATTTTAAAACACTGATGGACTTTTTTTTTGGAGCATTGCAAAAACATTGAACAAAATCCCAATATACAAAAGTTTACTCATTGCATAGATATGGTGACATGCACCTAGGTTGTTTGAACCACTTGACTGTTTCTCAGTAGTTTACAAAACAGAAAAAGAATTAAGGACTCTAACATGATATTAAGAAATAAGTCAGAAATGTTAAATAAAGAAAACTACTCTCCAAAAATATGCATTTGGCATGTAAGCGTCCAGGATAACTGCTACTAAATCCTTTATTCTGATCTAATCTAAAATTACAAAGAATGAAAAATTCAAGGCAGTTTATTCAATTAAATTACAATGTATTTTAAAAGTTATGAGTTTGATTGAAATTAAATAAGGGACTATACCCATTTCTGTCAAAGAGTGAACCTCAAACCACCTGCGTCAGAATTAACTGAGATGCATATTAAAAAATCCATTTCCTGAATGTGCCAGGAAACACTTGGACTCCATAGCTTTGGCTTCTCTAACACGTGACAATGTTTCTTTCACCTCTGCAAAGCCTTGAGAAACTGCCATCAGGAGCATGTGGCACTCATATTCTGGTCTCATGAGATAAATCCCAAAATGGGGGGAGAACAAAAGCACGAAATGTTCTTCGATCTTTATATCTTGCTCTAGAGCTTCTGTATGCTTGGAACTTTGTCATATTTTTTGTTACAAAACAGATATAGTTCTCTAACTGCCCTCAAATAAGAAAGAGTTACAATTTAATGCTCTTAACACTAATAAAAGTGGGTAGCAGTTCCCCTTGCCAGGGGCAAGGCAACCTCTATAAAGCTTGACCATGGGTTTACTTAACCAGCCAATATATGACACTCGTTATGAGCTGAGAATGTTTTGAAGGCTTTACCAGTGGTGTTGACACAGTAAACCCTTAGATAAGACTATCAGTTAGGTACCATTATTATTTGTATGATAAATTATAAATGAACACATTTTTGTCACCTCTTCTGAGAGCACTGGATCTCAAGTTCTCAAAACTTTGAAACATCACTCCAAAACAAAACACAACAAGCAAAAGCAATTTTGCATAAGTAGATGTTGAAATTGGTTTTGAAAATATTTTAGTACTTATATTATTTTGGGTGCAAAATAAAAACACTATTGAAATACTCTTCTGTCAGGAACTCTGATGTAAATTTGGGCTTTAACAAAGTAAGTCTCTCTTCACATTTGGATAAGAAGCTCTTAAAATTCTGGGAGCTGCTTGAGATCTCAATATTCTGAATTGGGGGTAGGGTATGGAGTGTGGGACACTCATGTGGAAGCTGTCACCTCCTCTACGTCACCTGAACAAGCCAGGGCTCAAGGCTACTCTTAGTCCCCTTTACCTTCCCAATGACAAACAAATAGCGAGGAGAAGAAAAGGTAATCTTTAATAAAAGAGGAAATCTTTTTCAGTGCAGCATCTGCAGAAAGTACAGTTCACCCTTTTAATGGTAAAACACAATCATGTTGTTGAATGTTTCTCAAATGGTTCAAATTGGAGAAGGGAGGGCAGGACACACCTCACATGAAAGTTCCTCTAAGAAGGACAAAGCTTCACACTGGGTAGGTAGAAGAGCTCATCTTAACATAAAATCTAAACTGTATGGGACTCTTTCTTTTAACACCTTAAAATATCCATATTTAGTAGGAAAGTAGAAGATTGTGAGATATAGGAAGGAATCAACATCTACTAACAGCTTAACATGCTACATACTTACCTTATTTTTAAATGTCTGGAGCAATTAAAAAAGATGAGTCAGTGCAGTTTCACATATCAGGGTATATTACATTTTAAATAATGTAATCTCACATATGATCCCCACATATATGTGTGTGTACACACACACGTACACAGAGAGAGACAGAGAGATATACACAAGACAAAGAAAGACAGAAACAGACAGGGTGTTGGAAAATACAGAGAGATATTGAGAGATTTATTTTAAGGACTTGGGTCATGTGATTGTGTGGGCCGGCAAGTCCAAAATTTGCAGAATGGGCTGTCAGGCTTGAGACCCAGTGAAGAATTTATGTTTCAGTGCAAGTCCAAAGGCACTCTGAAGCGGAATTCTCTCTTTCTCAGGGGACTAAGTCTTATCTCATCAGGCCCTCAACTGATTGGATAGGGCCCTCCCACATTATGAACTGTAATCTGCCTTACTCAAAACCTGCTGAATTAAATGTCAATCTCTTCTTTAAAAAAATACCTTCACAGAAATATATAGACTAGTATTTGACCAAATGTCTAGACCCAATAACCTACTCAAGTTGTCACATGAAATTAGCTTTCATAGTAGGAAAACAGCCAAAATTGTATTGATGGGTGTTTTGTCAATTTAGTAATATTTCTCATTTTAATGAAATTTTAGGGCTGGAAAAACTTTTAAAGATGAAGTATCTTAAACTCAAAGATGTTTAAATGATGACCCCTAAAGATCACAGGTGATAATTGTTAAAATCATAAAGGGCCAGTGCTTTAGCTCTCTATTAGATCCCTAGCATGAAAGCAATTCTTGGCACTTAAGAATTAATCATCTATATTCTAATATCTATAGCACTACTCTGTGTCAGGCACTGTTCTTCACAAATATTATCATTAAGTCCTCATAACAGTCTTAGAATATGGGTACCCTATTATTCCTATTACAGATAAGGAAAGAGAGACATGGTAATATTGAGAGACTTACCCAAATTCATATGGCTAGATGAAGCAGAAGTGACATTAAGAAATTGCTTCACCCTATTCATTTATTTCTGGGTGCAAAATGTGAAATAATAATAATCCTTCTGTCTACTCTACCCTTTAACTAGGGTCCTAAAGTCAACTCCTAATCTGCATTTACATAGGCATTTTCACAAGCCAGAGTAGACAACCAGAAATTCTTACAGAACAAAATCCTGAAGGATTCATGATGAACAACAGGGCTGTGATCTTGAAGGTGACTCACAAAGTTTTTTAGAACGGGGATTAAAAGTCTAACAAGAACACAGAATGAAGACATCCAAATAGTTTGCCAGGTGCCCCAGATAGGCAAGTGCTTAATCCTCAGACAGGAGAGAATCGAAAAACCTGGGCTCCATCGGAACAGAGTGGAAGGTGAATTAGAGATGGACAAGGTGGACCTTGTTACTCAAATATCCTTTGACCTAGTCCTAGGTACACTTGTTTCATTTGTCTTGAAAGAGGAGGATATACTATGTTATGCTCCCTTTAAAAGAGATTGTATGAAAGTATTAAACAGTTAAATAGTAAAATAAAACCTCTCAGATCTTGCAGCCACAAATGTATGGGCACAAAGCAGGAAAGACATATGATTCTGCTTTAGAACACTGTTTTCACAGTATGATCCCATGCCCCATTCAGATTAGCTACATCAGGATCTCTAGGGATGAAGGCTGGAAATTGGAGTTTTAACAAGTTCTCTATGTGATTCTCATGCACATCAGAGTCTAAAAACTACTATCTAAATGGATATTTTTTGTTGTTGTTGTACTTCAAACTAAATCTAGAGGTGACACTTTCCCCTTTACCCATCCACAACATTTATGACATAAACTCATCTCACCAATACAATCCAAGCAGAATGCAGAGGCATTGGCGAGCATGTTTGAGAAACAGCATAGTGCAGAGCAGCAGTTCTCAAAATTTGGTCCCAGACTCATGGCTTGGGCACCCACAGGGAGCTCCAGGGTGTTGCCCAGCAAGCTGTGGTCCAGGGAGGTTTCCAGGCAATCTTGATGCTGTGAAAGCTTGAAAACTGCTAGTATGGAGGACAAATCCTGGGCTTTGGAGGAAAATCTGGGATTAAAGACAAAACAGGGTGACCTTGAGCAATATGCATAACTTTCTATTGTTTCCCTGGCTCTAAGTGAGAATATGATTGTTCATTCACTCATTCAATATTTATCAGCGTAAAAGGCTAAGCTACTATTAAAAGAGCCTCAATATGTTGAACAACTTAAAGAATAACAATTCTTCAAAATTCAAAAAAATGTTTTCTTCTTTTCACATAAAGTTGCAAAGTAAGCTATCCATGTTGGTAGGGTAGCTATTTCATATGACCATTCATATTCAGGGACTGAGTTCCTTTCACACCCTTTCCCTTGGGTATTGTTGACATCTCCCAGGCTGAGGCCAGACACTGAGAAAGGGAAGGAATGCCTAGTGTATGTAGACACTGTAGTAAGTAAGCCTTTGGCCCAGAAGGACACAAAATCACCACCACTCACATTTCATTGCTCAACATTTATTCATTTGGCAAAAATTCACTGTGTAGGTTGCTGGAAAATGTCCTGGTCCTGTACCAGGAGGAAGGGAGAACATACTTTGCTGCACGTCTCACAGTCTTCACTAAGCCAGTCTGCACCAGGCACTGCTCTGGCTTTCGGGATACAGTAGTATGGGAGAGAAGAATGAAGTGCCCGCTCACACGAAGCTCACATTCTTGTAGGATGAGAATCATAAACACATAAATGGCACAATGTCACATATGGATGAGTGAAGAACATAAAATGGGGCAGGGTAGAGACAGACTGGGTCTGAGATAAGAGGGAAAATCTCTCTGAGGAAGTGACATTGTGGATGAGAAATAAGAGAAAGAAAATAAGAGATAGTAAAATGTAAATGGCATAGCACGTATTATGCTATATATCTACAAGAATTGTGATTATTAAGATTCAGGAGGGCAGATTCACATAATTAGAAAAAGAAGGCTTTCTGGATTACACAAAACCAAAATTAGATATTTTACCCACCTTACTGTGGAAGCAAAACATTCTTAGAGATCAAATTGAATTTATTAATAGAAATTAAAATCTGGGGCATTTAGAGGTGCAGAACCACTTAAGTTAACATCAAAAATTGCCTTAGTTAGCACCTGAAGTTCAGCTACAAGAAAGCAGCAGGCACTCAATGCAGATAAGCCTGAGGCAAAACCTCTGTCTGAAGAGGATCAACAAAACACATGCAACAAGAGAAGAAGAAAAATCTGCAAAAGATAAACTTGCCTGGCTAAAGTTTTCACTAGTTTTAAAGAAAGAAATATCGAAAGCTAATTTAGAAAAAGTCAATTTAAGAACTCTAATACATATTATGAATAATTTGTTGCATAAAATTATGTGTACTGAACTATAAACTATATAATTCTTATTGCACAGTAATCCTCATTAAATCCTTTCTTATTATCTACATTTGATAAAGCCCCAGGTTGAAAAACCCTTTTAATTTAGTTATAGTTTTATTACAAATAAAAATGATATTGGCCTTGAGAGCTCAGAGCTATTAGAGGCTGGGAAGGGAAGAAGTGAACTTGGGCAAATATATGCCATCCTCTTACAAAATGAGGATTTAAGGAAGACCATCTATGCTTGATAGAACAGGAAATGCAGCCTTACATAAATTAAATAGAAAATATAGTAGAGGAATAGATTCAAAAGAAAGAATAGGAGAGCAGCAAGAATGAAATAAGTGAACAATGTCTAAATATGACAATCAATAAACAGCAGTTTAGATGATAATAAACTGTTCACATGTAATTTTAGAATAAGGACAGATGAGCACAAGAATTTTAAAAGGAACAATTAAGAGTGGTGTCCCTTGGGATGAGTAAGTCAGAAGGTTAAGAAGGATAAGTAATGAAACTGTTGATTTGTTTAGAGTTCTATAAAGATTTGGCTTTTATTAACCATGACACACATTACTTTCATACAATTAAAAAAAAAAAGCCTTCTCAGGCATCATTATAAATAAATACCTAGATCAGTGGAAACTGACAATGAACTGTATTGTTCTGATGCTTAGATATTCACAACAGATAAGCAACACCTTTTGTGACATTGATTTTCAATGTGCCATCCAAGGAAACTAACTTTACCAGAGCTATGGAACACAGCCACAAATAAACCCTGAGTGAAAGAAAAGCCAACTTAAAAATAATAGGAAACCTTGTGGCATCTTTACCTGCCTTTGTCATATGCCTCCCAGGTTAGCAGTGGCTGTGAAGATGTGCGATTCTGGTCCCTGGCTCTAGAAGGAGCAAGCGGACCTTATCTACAAAGAATGTATTTATCTGTTCTAATCTATCTGGGAGCTACACAAAGGACTGACACAAGACTTGTTTTTGTTTCACCTCAGAACTCAGGTTGGAAAAGCAGCAAACATTCTTCAAAAGCACTGCAAGGTAAACTAAAAACCTATAATCACCAGTAACAAAAGATTATAGTTTAGGTACATGATAAAGTGCCAAAAACCTGAAGAAAAAGTCAGGGAAAGAGTTCCTTTAGAAAATTAGGACATTCAAAGGTCCATGTACACTAGGGAATTTCGAAATCCCTGCATACACTCAAGACAGGATGTATGCTCACAAAATAACTGAGCAGGACTTTGTTTTTCACTTCTGGCTGATTTCTATGTTCAGTGCAAGCAGGAAAAGGAAGCTAAGACAGAGTTGTAAATGGCCTGGCTAAGAGTTAAAGGAGTGCAGGGTCAATCTGCAAAGACTAGAAGAGGGTTTTTGGGGATTTTTTTGTTTGTTTGCTTGTTTCTTCTTTTCTCTTCCTCCTTCATCACCTGCTCCCTCTTCCTCTTCTCCTTTCTTTGCCTTTTCCTTTTTTCTTAGTTCTTATTGTTCAAGGAAAGCACTCTCAAAACATTAGCTGAATATAAGCTAAAGAACAGAGCTTCAGAGATCACACATGATAAAGAATACACACTTTACAAAAATAATTTGGAAGACTCACTAAAGAAAAAACATTCTACCTCACACAACAAAAAAATAATTCTGCAGAAGACAACCTGATTTTCATACTTACTACATTATAATGTTCAAAATGTCATTTTCTACAAGAGATTATGAGCACACAAAGAAACTAAAAAGCATAGACCATTCATGGAAGAAATTAACAGAAACTGTCCCTGAAGTAGTACAGATTAGGCCTTATTAGATAATAACTTTAAATCAACTCTCTTAAATATGCACAAAGAATCAAAAGAATGATGTTAAACAGAGAAAAAATATCAATAGGTATATAGAAGTTATAAAAGAAACCAAATAGAAATTCCAAAGTAGGAAAGTATAATATGCAAAATGAAAATGAACTGTAAGACTTTCAGTGGCCACTCTGAGCTCCTCATGCCTCTGGATGAACAGGCAAACAAGGGAGTAACTGTACTAGCTGGAGTAATTAATCCTTATTAAAAGGGGGAATTGGGCTGTTCCTGCACAACGAAGGTAAGAAAGAGTATGTCTGGAACACGGAAGATCCTTTAGGGTGTCTCTTAGTATTACCATACTTTGTGATTAAATTAAATGAAAAACTTTAACAATACAATACAGGCAGGAATGCAAATGTCCCAGATCCTTCAGGAATGAAGGTTTGAATCATCTGACCCAGAAAAAAACATTACCAGCTGAGTTGCTTTTTTGAAGGCAAAGGAAATACTGAATAGGTAATAGAAAAAGGTAATAATAAATTGTTATAAGTTTTCTTGTGTTATAAATGTGTATGTATCGAAAAAATTACTTTCTTCTCTCTCTTATCCCTTCTTATATAAAATGTGTTAACTTTACATCATAATATTTCAGTACTGGTAACTTGAAACCATAGAATTCAAGTTGAGGGACATGAAAAAGAGTGAACATCATCCAAGAACTTTGTATCATTCTCTGTGGAAGGGGTTAGTGCATTTTTGTTTGTATGCAGAAAGTTGTATCATGTTAGGCAGAAGTCTAACTTTGTTATTGTTTCTTTTATCTGGAGATAAAATATGGTTTAAGAAGATGTTATACATATGGGGGTCAAATTGGACAGTGATTGTTATTTGTTTTGGTCTATTTGAACTTCTATAACAGAATACCATAGACTAAGTAGCTTATGAACAGCAAAAATTTATTTTTCACAGTTTTGGAGGTGGAGAAGTCCAAGATCAAAGTACTGACATATTTAGTATCTATTGAGGACTCATTTCTAGATCACTGATGGCCATCATCTCTCTCTGTTCTGACATGGCAGGAGTGAAGGATCTCCCTGAGGCCACATTTATAAGAGCACTAATCACATTCATGAGGATTCCTGCCTCAAGACCTAATCAACTGCCGAAGGCCACATCTCCAAATACCACCACACTGAGCATTAGGATTTAGCATATGATTGGGGAGGGGCAAACGCAAACATTCTATAATAGGGGTCTGCAAACCCCAGGCCGTGGACTGGTACCAGTCTGTGGCCTCTTAGAAACCAGGCCACACAGTAGTAAGTGAGCAGTGGGCAAGGGAAGTTTCATCTGTATTTGCAGCTGCTCCCTAGTGCAGGCATCACCGCCACAGCTACACCTCAGATCACTAGGCATTAGATTCTCATAGGAGCACTGGTCTCTGGTGCCAAAAAGGTTGGGGACCATTGAATAGCATTAACGTTATATGTCAACTTGGCTGGGCTATGATATCCAGGTGCTTGCTCTAATATTAATCTAGATGTTGTTATATAGGTATTTGTAGAGGTGATTAATTTTACAATCAGTTGATTTTAAGTAAAAATGATTATTTTTGATAATATTGGTGGGACTCATTTACTCAGTTGAAAATCTTAACAAAAGCTGAGGTTTCCAGAAGGAGAAGGAATAATGCCTCAAGATTGTAATATTGAGGTCTTATCTGAATTTCTGGCCTGCCA
Source organism: Cynopterus sphinx (assembly GCA_030015415.1). Taxonomy (NCBI): domain Eukaryota; kingdom Metazoa; phylum Chordata; class Mammalia; order Chiroptera; family Pteropodidae; genus Cynopterus; species Cynopterus sphinx. The sequence continues at coordinate 35,283,229 of CM057389.1, read as the reverse complement.
ACCTCTCTCCTATGAATGTCAGACTCAAGATTGCAATATCAACTTTTACCAGTTCCCAGCCTGCCTACCTGACTACCTTACAAATATTAAATTTGCCAACCTCTACATCTGCATAAACCAAAGTCTTAAAATCCTCCCCAATCTGGAGATCCCTATGTACAATGAGCAAACTAAAAACAAAAGAAGCAAAAAGTAGAAAATAATAAAGATTAAAGTGGTAGTAAATAAAATAGAGAATAGAAAAAGAAAATCAATGAAACTTAAACTCAGCTCTTTGAAAAGATCAACATAATTCATATTTAGTAAGACTTATGACAAAAAGAGTGAAGATGTGAATAACTAAAATTAGAAATTAAAGTACAGCTTTATGACCTTAAAGAAAAAGAAAGAATTATAAGAGAATACTATGATTAATTGTATAGTAATAAGTACATAATCTAAATTTAAGAGACAAATTTTTATAGATACACAAATTACCAAAACTGATTCAAGAAAAACTTTAACAATACAAGTAAAGATATTGAATCAGTAATCAAATGTTTCTCAATAAAGAAAAGCACAAAGTAAATGGCTTCACTGTTGAATTCTACCAAATGTTTAAAGAAAAATTAACATAAGTAAGTCAACTCATTTTATGAGGCTGGTATTACACTGATACCAAAGTCAGGGAAATACACCACAAAAAAATAAAACTACAGATTATCTCTTATGAATACAGATGTAAAATTACTCAACAGAGGAACTAGCAAGCTGAATTCAGCAGCATAGTACAAGAATTATACACCGAAAGAAAGTGAGATTGAGATTTATCTCTGGAACACAAGGGTGGTTCAACATAATTATTAATAATAAAAAGAATCACTGTCATAGACAATTAATGGAATAAAGCAAAAAAAAAGAAAAACCATGTGACCATTTCAATTGACACAGAAGAAAGTTGACAAAGTCCAACACACTTTCATGATAAAAAAAATAAAAAACCTCAGAAAACTAATAGTAAAAGTGAACTTCCTCAAACTGATAAAGAGCATTAATGAAAACCTATAGCTAACATACTCAATAGTGAGAGACTAATATCTTTCCTCTTAAGATCAAGAACTACACAAGGATGTCCAGTTCCATACACTATTACGTTGCTGCAGATTCACGGTTCTCAGGTGAGGGGTACGAGACTTGGGCAGTTGGAAGAAAGCATAGAGGGCCGTAGGCAACTGCGACAAAGCTCTTTATTCCACCAAGGGCACAGCTAGCCTCACTGGGCGGCAGTGTTTTCCATCAAGGGCACCCCCCCCCCTGCACACCACACACATGCACACGCATGGCAGCAGGGCCTTTTATACACAGGTTAAACAATAGTGGCACACTGCCAGATGATGGGAGCCCACGCATGCGTGCTGGGCACATGCTTACATAAGGGGAATAATGCTGAATTTTCTTCTGCTTGGAAATTAGCTACAGGTGTGGGAGGGAGCCTGATTATGGTTATCTTTCTTTCTCCGCACAACTATTTAACATTCTATTAGAAGTTCTCCACACAACTATTTAATGTTCTACCAGAAGTTCTGCCCAGAGAAATTAGCAAGGAACAAAAGACATTCAAGTTGGAAAGGAAGAAATTAAACTGTATTCACAGATGACATGATCCTTTGTGTGTGTGTGTGTGTGTGTATACATAAATATAAAATATATATATATACACATATATATATATAAAATTCCAAAGAATCCACAAAAAATCTGCTATAGTTAAGAAGTTTGGCAAATTTGCCTAGTTTAGGATCACTATGCAGACTTCAGCTGAGATTCTATACACCAGCAATGAATAATTTTGAAAGGCAATTAAGAAAACAACTTCTTTACAATAGCATCCAAAAGAATAAAATCCCTAGGAATAAATTTAACCAAAGAGATGAAAAACTTGAATACTGAAAACTACAAACGAAACTGAAAGAAACTTTACAAGAGCCAGATAAATGGAAAGACACCCCACATTCATTAATTAGATGACTTATATTGTTAAGAAAGAGATTTACAGATTCAGTGAAATCCCTATCAAAATTCCAATGCTTCTCCTTTTTATTTGCAAAACTTAGAAGCTTTTCCTCAAATATCTATGGAAATCTAAGTGACTCTGAATAACCAAACAATATTAACAAAGAAGAACAAAGTTGGAGGACTCACATTTCTCAATTTCAAAACTTACTACAAAGCTATGATAATCAATTACCAGCATAAGGATAGATATGTAGACCAGTGAAATAGAATTAAGATAAACAAACCCATACATCTATGGACCATGGATTTTTATAAAGGGTGCAAAGACCATTCAATGTGAGAAAAAGCATTTTCATAAAATGGTGCTACTACAACTGGATATTCACATGCAAAAGAATGAAGTTGTACTCTCTACCTCATACCATATACAAAAACTAATTCAAATAACTAAAATCATAAAACACTTAGAAGAAAAATGATGGGTAAATATTCATGACCTTTATTTAGCAATAGATTCTTAGACATAAGTAACAAAATAAAAGACAAACTGGAATTCAAATTTAAAAACTTTTGCACATTTAAAGACATTATCAAGAAAGTGAAAAGATGACCTATAGAATGAAAGAAAATATTTGCAAATTATATATCTGATAAGAGTCTAGCATCCAGAATATATAAAAAGCTACAACTCAACAACGAAATAATAAACAATCCAGTTGAAAATGCGCAAAGGACTTGAATAAACATTTCTTTAAAGAAATATACAAAATAGCCAACGAGCATATGAAAAGATATCCCTTATCATCAGTCATTAGGGAAATACAAATCAAACTACAATGCGGTGTCACTTCATACCCACTAAGATGGCTATAGTCAAAAAATGAAAAATAAGTATCGGTGAGTGTGTAAATAAGTTGGAACCCTTGTACATTGATGGTGGAAATGTAAAATGGTTGTGTTGCTGTGCAAAACAGTTTGGTAGTTCCTCAAAAAACTAAATATCCAATTACCACAGCTACATTCCTAAGTATTTTTAAAAAATTAAAAATAGATATTTGAATTCATTTGCATGTGTGTTCATAGTAGCCCTTTTCACAAGAGACAAAAGGTGGAAACAGCTCAAATGTCTCCATGGATTAATGGATGAAAAAATTGTTGTGTATACATATTATTAAGTAACTAAAGGAATAAAGTACTGATACATGCTGCAACATGGATAAACTTTGAAAATATAATACTAAATGAAAGAATCCAGGCATAAAATGTTACATATTGGACAATTTAATTTAGATGAAATATCCAGGACAGTTAAATACATAAAGACAGAAAAAAGATTAGTGGTTCCAGGGGAAAGGGTGAGAAGGTGAATGGGAGATAAGTGCTTAATGAGAATTTGGTTTTGCTCTGAGGCGACAAAAATTTTTAGAACTTAATATGGGTGGCAGTTTTCACAACTTGTAAATACATTAAATGTCCCTAAATTATCTACTTTTAAAAGTTTAATTTTATATTAATTTTACCTCAACAAAAAATGAAAAACCATAATAATAAAGTCCAAGACATTAACCTACACCAATTAAATCAGAACTTCCAGATGTGAGACCTAGGAACTTGAAATTTTTAAAAGCTTCCCAGATGATTCTAAGGAATGTGCAGGATTGAGAACCACTAAGCTGGATTGTGAAGAATTTCCCTTTTATGAATACTTATTTTGAATGCTTGTTTTTCATAGTTAGAGAAAAGGAAGCCACTGAAGAATTTTAAAAAGAACAAGAGACAAGATATGCCTCTTATGATTTTGGTAGCAGAATGAAGATGAATGAGGGGGCTAAGAATGGAATTGGGGAGACTAGGTGGTAGTGGGTTATTGGGCCCGGCATAGGCAGAGTCAATAAAGACTGAGAAGACTCAAGATATGAAAACAAGCCTGATCCCATCTAATCTCGGAAGCTAAGCAGTGTTGGCCTGGTTAGTACTTGGATGAGAGACAAATCTAGGAAGACCAGGTGCTGTAGGCATAAAAAAATAAAAAATTAAGGGATGGTAAGTTGACAAGGTCCTTGCAATGAGAGAGAGAGAAAGAAAGAAAGAAAGAAAGAAAGAAAGAAAGAAAGAAAGAAAGAAAGAAAGAAAGAAAGAAAGAAAGAAAGAAAGAAAGAAAGAAAGAAAGAAAAAGAAAGAAATGAAACACATGTGGAGGAGGAGCCCAAGGATAGAGGTTTAACTTGCTGTTTTCTGGCTTGGACAATTGAGTAATTAGTGCCATCATTAATTGGAAGAAAGTCTGGGGAGATGGAAATGCGAAGAAATGCCAAATCCCAGGTTTGCTTTAATTTAAGATATGTCAAGCTTGAGGTGATGTGCCCATAAAATACGTGGGTAGAGCAACCCAATGAGCAGTCAAAAGTCCTCACCTGGAAGTCTGAAGGTGCTGATTGGCTTTTCACAGCATAACCTATCCAATACATATAGATGCACAAAATGACAAATTAACACCAACAATAAATTAAGAATGGCAGTAATCTCATAATAATTCAGAGGAGATTTCAATAAAACTGTACATATGAAGTTTAAAAAGGATTATAATCATAAGCTATAAATACTTTCTCACCAAAAAAAAAAGCTGAAACTTATATTTTCCCCCATGAATTAACTTATGACTCTAAAGCTGGAGGTTTCTAAGTCCCTTAGTTAATACGAAGGCCTCTCCTTTGAGGAACCATCAAAATTTCTCTACTAGTACTTGTATACCTATAACCATTATGAGACTCTAGGTCCCAGAATGTGCTGGCTGGGGAATTACTATTTGGCTATCACCATAGAAACATAGGCTACTAACTATGGAAACATAACATTCTAACAAGCTTTCTGCTTCTGTACCCGCACTTGTACACCTGACCAGTGGGTTGACAGGTAGTGAATAGAAGAAAAATAGATCTTTGTGTTGAGACAGAATGAAGAATGAGATTTTGGGCTTAAAAACCCAGTACCTCTACATTTCGGGGCTGCTTAATTTGGGGTCTGTGTACCCCTGGCAGACCCAGCTGGCTGAATAAAGAGTGTGATTCCTATAACTCACTAAGTTCTGGTAGTCTGTGTGACTTTCGGGGGGCTGGCGGGCACAACAAGAAACTAGCAGAACAAGAATTGGCAGGGGAAGAGGAAAGAGGAAGATTGACTCTGAGGTGCACAATATCCTAGTAGGCCCAGTTACGGGAGGCTGCCTCAGCAGCACAGGAAACCCAGGGGAATAAGGATTTTCCAATACTTGATACAGCAGCCAGATGTGTAGGCCCTTTGAAGAGGCAGTTTAAAAAGAGACACTATTGTCTCAAAAGATGAGAGAAGTTTAATCTCCCTACTTCTGCTAAGTACTATTAAAAATCCCCAGGCATCACATATAAAATAAACATAAGAAGACTGAAAACTGGAGAAAATAAGCCAGAGTGGCTAGGGATTTGTGGACCTAAAGAATTGCCCAGTGGTGAGTTCCCTGGGTTTTCTTTTTGCCTCATTATCCCAGGTGCTGGAGAAGCTGACAGAAAAGTTCCAACATAAGCCTGCTATCTCTAGTGAAAAAATGAGGAAACAGACAGTCTAGTAATATAGAAAGCTTGTAGACAATAACTGCTCTATTATCAAAGAAATCAACCTCTAGAATCTGGGAAAAAGGAAGGGATTCTCCCACAGAACCTTCAGGAAGAATGTCCTGTTGACACCTTGTTTTAGCCCAATAAGCCCCATTTTTCAAATTTCTGATACCCAAAACTATTAGATAAACAAAATTTGCATTGATTCAAGTAAGATTGTGATGATTTTTTACAGAATTAATAAGAATCTAACAGAGATTCTGGTGCCAAGAGTGGGTACTGCTATAAGAAATACCTAAAAAATGTGAGAGTGGCTTTAGAATTGTGTACACATTAAGGCTAGAAGAATTTTGAGGAGAATGATTTTAAAAACCTCATTATCTTGAACAGACTGTTAGTTGAAATATGGATGTTAATGGTTTTGCTAGTGAGGATTCAGAAGGAAGTAAGGCACGTGGTGCGGAAAAAAAATGATAGTCTTAGAGAATAATTTAATCATAAACAGGCTGTTAATAGAAATAAAGATATCAAAGGTGCTTAAGTGAGCACTCAGAAGGAAATGAGAAAAATGTTATTGTAAATTGGGGGAAAGGGGAATCTTGATATATAGTGGCAGCAAGTTTAGCTGAACTGTTTCTTATTGTGACTTGGAAAGCAGAACTTGTAAGTGATAGACTAGGATACTGTTAGAGAGTTTTTATGATGCTTGTTAAAGATAGTAAGGCTGACCTTACTCAGGGGGACTACTATAAGGGGATTTTGTAATAGGGGAGAGAGATCGACCTCAACTCTGTATATGTATAACCATGCAAAGATTTCTTTAAAATGAGTTTTTCTTTTCTTTCTCCTTGATTCAAACTGGCCTTGTCTTCTTTTCTTTCCTTATCATTCCACTTTTGCACATACTCCATAACTACTCCCTTAATCATTAAACCCTTAGGGCATCAGATTCTAGTCATCCTCAGTCTTAGAAACAATACCTCAGGCCTCCTGACCACAGAAACAGTTTCAGTCAAACTAAAGATAACATCTTGACCAGCTTTGTTTCAACTCCAGACCCATTAAGGTGGAACATCCCTACCAGCCACATTTGAAATCAGAACATGGACATCAGGACCTGATGCAATGATCAAATGCCTCCTACCCTAGCCCCAATCAATCTGTAGAGCCCACACCTTCAACTCCCTTAGCTACCATGACTAATGGTCTTTCCCTTATATGACCCAACCATAGAGGCCTTCAGGAGCCAGGTCTTTGAGCACTAGCTCACTTGTGTCTCTGGGCTTGGTGCCATTTCCTTAAATAAACCTTTACTTTCCTTTGCTGCAAACCCCAGCTCATATTTCATTTGGTTTTGATGCACACAGGCAAAAGGAACCCCTTTTAGTTAACATACAGAGAAGTAAAGATTTATAGCCAAGAAGCAGGGTGTGTATGTGTGTGAGAGGATAAGTATATGAAATCTTACTAAGAGGAATTATTAGGGTAGGGGAATTGTTGCTAAACTGACTTGACAGGATTTTTGCAGAAGGGAGAACAGAAAAAGTTGGGTATAAGGAATTTGTTCAGATATCAAAGATAGTCAGATACCAAGGGCAGGGCAAGAGGAACTTGATCAGACATTAAGAATGAAGATTTTCACTAAACTGACCATAGGAGTCTTACTAAAAGGAGATTAAATAGGCCAAGGACAGAGCCCAGGGGCAAGGCCTAGTCAAAAAGGGAATTCAGAGGATCGTAACCACGTAACCAAAGTCTGGTCAAAGGACAGAGTCTGTCAGTATCTAGCTAAGAAGATTTTGGGGCAGTGTCAAAGGTATTGCTTGATTTCTTCTTGCTGCTTATAGTAAAAGGTGAGGAGAAAAAGGTAAATTGAAGGAAGAACTGTCAGGCAAAAAGAAATCAGAACTTGATAATTTGGGAAAAACTCTCATCCTATGCAGATTGCAAAAGATGCTAAAATTAAGAGACTTATCAGAAAAACGTTCTCAGAGAAAGCCAGGAGTATGGCTGGACCAAAAGGTTGGAGTAATCAATCACACAGGGAGCTCTCTGAAGAGGTTAGGCTTTTGACTCATGGACATCTTCAGCAGTCTAAGCATAAATGAGGAATAGGTATGGGATTATTCAGAAAAAATTTGTACAGGAACCTCTTGGCTAATGGAGTGAATCTCTAAGACATACATAGGAAACTCAAGGGGTTCTTGGCAGAAACACTGAACTGAACTGAAATAAAATAGACAGAACAAAATGAAAAAAGGCTGCCAAGGCTGTCAGACTTCTAAAATGCCACAGGCAGGAATAGGCTGATAAGACTATTCTACTAAAAATACTTGCTACCTTTCATGATAAAGGAAGGATGACTTCAGGTACGGAGCCAGGCACTCAGAGAGCAGAACTGCAAGCCAGAGGTCAGAGTCAGGAATTCAGAAGGTGAATCAGTGAGCACAGATGAGTATTCCCAGGTGCTGAAACCTAATGGAGTTTGCCCAGTTGGATTTCTGAATTGCTTATGATCAGTAACTCCTTGTTTTCTTTCCATTTTCTCCCATCTCAAATAGAAATGTCAGTAACTAGTATCCTATACCTGTCCCATCATTATATTTTGGGAGCAGATAACTTGTTTTCCATTTTCACAGGTCCACAGACTTACTAAAATTTTGCCTCAGGCTGGACTATGCAAGTTTAAAAGAAGTCATACAGTGCATGTTCTTTGAGTGCAATGAAATCAAACTAGAAATCAATAATAGAAAGACAGAAAAAAAAAAAAAAACATTCAGACTTGGAAATTAAACAATATACTTCTAAACAGTCCACAGATTAAGAAGAAATCTCAAGGGCAATAAAAAAATATATTAAATAAAATGAAAATTAAAACCTAATATATCAAATTTTGTGGGACACAGCTAAAGTAGCACTAAAAGGAAAGTTCATAGCACCCACATGTTTAAATTAGAAAAGAGTAAAGTTCCAAAGAAATAATTTAAGCTCTTGAAGCACTAAAAAAAGACTATAATAAATCCAAAAGAAGCAGAAGTTATTAAGATATAAACAAAAATGAATAAAATTGAAGGAAAAAAAAAAAAACAGAGAAAATGAAGGGGGGAAGGGCCAGCCAGATGCCTGCCTGGAGGCTCCCCAGCTTGATACCCGGAATCCAGACCTTCTGAATAGGGCCCACCCTAACATCCTAGGCACCATCACCTTAATCCTGAGGCTCAATTAGCATTTGATTAACGTTTCCCACCCTATACCTCTACCCAGACATAACCCCATAAAAGCTGTGCCTCCCCCCGACCCCAGGGCTTGATTTCTCTGGCCCCTCTCGTCTGGGGACCAGAGAACCTTGCCTAGGGACCAGAGAACCTTGCCCCAGAGCCCTCTCCCAATAAATGCTTGCTTTTAAAACTTCTCTCGGCATGTCACCCATTTACCTTATAAACAAAAGTGTGTTTTGTTTTTTTTTTGTAAAGATCAATAACGTTGACAGGCCTAGAGGAAGACTGACAAAGAAAAAGAGAGAACACAATTTACTAATATCAAGAATGAAACGGGATATTCCTTGCATTCATTAAAATGAAAAAAGAACATGAAGAAAGTCTATACACACAAGTTTTGCAACTTAAATGAAATTACCACAACTCACCCAATATGAAATAGATAATGTGAATAGCACTATAATTCCTAAGTAAATTGAATTTTTAATTAAAAACTTTCTGGAAAAGAAATCTCCAGGACCAGATGGTTTCATTGATGAATTCTACCAAGTTTTGGTTTAAAGAAAATAACACCAATTGTACACAATCTCTTCCAGAGATTAGAAAAAGAAACACATTCTAACTCATTTAATGAAGACAGTATTACCCCGATATCAAAACCAAACAAAATTGTTAGGTCCAGGAAGGTCCTAGACAGACACACACACACACACACACACACACACACACACACACACACACACACACACACACACACACACACACACACACACACACACACACACACACACACACACACACACACACACACACACACACACACACACACACACACACACACACACACACACACACACACACAGAGTGTGGGATGCAGACTCCTCCCTTACCTCTGTGTGTGGGACCTTGCAACCAGGTTAGCAACATTACATGCTCACCTCTTGCTTCACTGGACTTTCTTTCCTACCCCGCCTATTTACCCACCCAAAATATTCCCTCCCCCAAAAAAAGCCTGCCTCAAGCACCATATTATTTTCAGGTCCCCTTGCATTTGGGGCTGATGCCATCTTCGGCTCAGCCAGGCTGTCACTCTGTTACAATAAATCTTGCTTAACCCCTTCAAACTTGTGTGTTCCTCCTTCGGCAAACCTCACAAAAGCCAGTATTAAAAAATGAAGACAGATCAATATCTCTCATGAATATAGATGCAAAAATTCTTAACAAAAAATTAGCAAACAGAATTCAGCATTAAATAAAAAGAATTTTACATCATAAGCAAATGTTATTTATTCTGGAGATGCAAAGCTGTTTCAATATTTGAAAATTAATGCTATCTACCATATTAACAGGCTAGGAAAAAAATCACATGATTATGTCAAAAGAAATAGAAAAAACCTTTAACAAAATTCGTCATTCATTCATGATAAAACTCAGCACAGTATAATAGAGGAAGAATATCTTCAATTTGATAATGACTATCTATAAAAACCCTAAAGATAAAATTATGCTTAATGGTGTAAGACAATTCTTTCCCCCTAAGATTGGGAGTAAGAAAGCATTTTTTTCTGTAATCAACATATTACTGGAAGTTTTAGGTAGTACAAGAAGACAAGAAAGAAAATAAAGGCATACAAATTGGAAAGAAATACACTGTCCCTATTTGTAGTTGGAATGACAGTCTATATTAAAATCTCCAAAAATCTATTCACACATAAAAACTCCTAAAGGTAATAAGTGATTTCAGCAAAGTCACAGGACACAAGGTTGACATACAAACACCAACTGTATTTTATATACTAGCAATGAATATGTAGAAACCAAAATTAAAAATTAAATATCACAATCACTGAGAAAATGATAAATAAATACTTAGGTGTAAATCTAATAAAGTATATACTTAAAGAAACATGACACCACCAAAGGAACACAATAAATTTACAGTAACCAACTCCAAAGAAATGGAGATCTACAAATTGCCGGACAATTCAAAATAATTGTTTTAAAGAAGCTCAATGAGCTATAAGACAGATAAATAATTAAATCAGTAAAACAGTGCATGAATAAAACAAGAAGTTCCACAAAGAGATAGAAATGTTAAAAAAAAAAAAAAAAGAACCCAACAAATTCCGGAATTAAAGAATATAATGCATGAAATGAAAACTTCAATAGAGAGCTTCAACAGTAGATTCAGTCAAGCTGAAGAGTTATACATGCATATTGCACCAATGTCAAGTTTCTGGTTTTGATATTGTATTATAAGAATGTAAGATATTAAACTGAATAAAAGGTACATGAGAACTCTGTACTACTTTTGCAATTTTTTGACTCTGTAACCATTACAAAATAAGCAGTTAAAAAAAATAGAAATAGGTCGAAATGTATTCAAATAACAAAATGATTAAGAATCCAGAAAGACATTTTAAAAGGAACTGTTTTTCTTGCTAATACAGAAGACAAAAGTAGTCTTCAGAAAAAAAATGACAACAAAATTTGTAATAAAGCAAAATGAAAACATGGCATGATTTTGAGAAAGTGGTAGACTATAACAATGAAGCATCAATTTAAACATTTTTTCTTAATTGATATATTATTTCTAGGGTGACCAGTATATGCATAGTCCTAGTAATAGCTGGACTCAGGTAGTGATTTTCTGGCATCAGGCAACAGACATCAAAACTTTGACAAGGTTCCCGAAAAGAGCACATTGTGGGGAGAAAAACAACATGAATAAACCCGACCATTAGACAGTTTTCCAACAGGATTTTCAGTGGTATGTTGGGCAAGCAGATTGGACAAGTTTTAGATCATAAATCAATATAGACAAAATTTTTTCTAGTCAAGTTAATTTTGAATTAGAGCTCATACTTCATGGAACCAATGAGAAATTTTAATTTGAATTATACTTTCATGTCTACTATCTCCAGATGATTAAAAAACTCTAGGTTCTTGTAATAAGAAATCATTGAGGAGCCTCTGCTGGCCATGAGCCATAAGTTTACAGTGGTTACCGCTGCGATGCCCACTGTACCAGCTAGTGGGACCTTTCACTTCTGGTCTACTGATCCCATTCTACCTTTCGGGAATGAGAAAATGTAAAGATGGAAAATCCAAGTCTAAAAATCCAGCCTCCTTAAATAAACCGGGCAACCATTTCTCTGAAGTTTTACCTCCTGCTTGGAACACTGCTTGATAAATATGTTTTTGTTTTATTTTGCTGCTCAGTTGGAACCAGGACTGTCAGTTTTGTTCCCATTCTGGGGAGGGTAAGGAAGTTACTATTGTGTAAGAAAGCCTGCTTTCTGCCCTGCTGATAACGTCACCTCTTCAATAAGGAAAACACCCATGATTTAAATACCTGCTAAAACAGATTAAGGGAAAAAGAAAAGGTAGAGAATAAAAACATAAACTAGTATCTCAGAGATATATTTCATCTTTTAGCTTTTTAATTAGAAATTGAAGAAAGCTAAGAGAGCAAAAAGTCCTGCCTATCACACACAATCTAACTACACTTACCACTGAGGCCAAAAATTCACTATAATTAATAAAACATCATTATTTAATTACTTAGTAAGAATTCTAGATTTTAAAAAGTTGTCTAGATAAAAAACACCCCTGGAGGAAAATCAGCTGATTTTATATACTAAGCATCTTGGTGTGAATTTCCCTACTACATCATATAGTCTTCCAATATGTTTCTAGCTGAGTGTTGAGTACAACTGAACATGCTTGAGAGTAGTAGAGAAAATGCTGGGTTATAGTACGACACAGATGGGGAAGATGTGAATGTGACTATAGAGGGGTATTTATACAGCCTCGGGGAGCATGAAGGCACTGTTAACTGAAGTTAGCAGATAGAGGATAGCTGCGATACACTCTTCTCATGTTATACACTGATTTACAGCTAGTCCTGATTTATCCAGCATTTTGCTGAAAGGAATAGTGTTGATTATTTGGGCCAAGGCTCTGTTTTAGGATTATTTAAAAGTTTCTTTCTGCCCTAATAATGGATTTGTTGTCACAAAACCTATTTTTAATATTATTTTTAGCAAACTATTCCATTAAGTAGGATTAAAAAAAAACAAAACACTCTATTTGAAGACCAGTTGGTTCTAGTCAATTCCTCATGATTACTGTGTTCAAGATTATCAACCTATTTAGAGAATGAAATACTAGTTATCACTTCAGTGTTTGGACTCATTACTGTTGTTCAGTATCTGATTAATAAAGACAGGCTTCTTGACCAAGAAATTTATCATCTTCATTTCAGAATTCAAATGCCATAGCTTAAGCAAAAGCACACATGCAAGCGCGCACACACACTTCATTAATACTGTGAATTATTGAGGCAAATTCAAATGGTTTGATTTCATACCAATATAATGTACAGTATAATTTTTAGTTCTGAAATAAGGCTCCAGAGTCATGCATTTATGGAAAATGTGTAGAAACATAAATGGCTCCTTGTTGCCTACAGCATGAAATCTAATGACCACCAAAATCTGGTTGTAGTTTACCTTTCTAGATGTAGTTCCCTTCAACCCCTTTTCTGCACTCTATATTGTAGATAAATGAGATAAATCTCTGCTCTTTGAAAATGCACCATGAATTATCTATTTCAGTGTTACTGTTTATACTATCCTCTATTCTAAAATGACTGTTCTCATCATCTTTGTAATGTAAAAATGTTAAATTTCAGATCTTGATTCAAGTTTGATTTCTACCATGGAGCACCTCTATAAAGCAACTGCATCTTACTTGTACTCTTATTATGTCATAGGTCACTTTGCCTTGTTATTATTTTAACTCGTTTATTAAGAAAGCAATTATGTCACTAATTGCTGTATATCTTCAGCATCTACCATAGTTTTTCAAAAAATGATCATTAAATTTTTTAAGACTCTTTATGAATTAATTTACAAATTATTACATAAATTACAAATTTATTACATGTTAAAAAAAGGTTATTTATAGTTTCAATGTATCTAGTTTACAACAGAATTTTCAATGATGGAAAGTGACTTTGCAGGTTAATAACATAATAATTTTATTATTAATTTTTAATTTTTATAAGAGTTTGAGCCAAATTGATGACATATGCCAGGGAACAAGATCTTAAATATTAATTTTAATGTTAGAGTTAGTCACTATTTCCCGCAGATAATAAATCAGAAATGCTTGCTTTCCTGTTTTTTTTTTTTTTGATATTGCTTCCTTTTACTGAAACAATTTACAGTATCCTATCAATATTAAATCTACCATAATTGCCAAGGTAGTTAATACTGAAACCATCTGTAAAACATTAGGAGCTCACCAAATGACTTTTAAGGTAAAGTTTAGTTTTGAAATTCTCTATATTTCTATTCTATATTCCACTGTTTTATATATGCTGCACTAAAATATGAGCTCCAAGAAGGCCTTTTCTGACTTATTATTACAGTATCTCCCATGCTCCGCATATCTTACTACTTAAAAAGTACTTGTTGCATGTATAAGTGAATCGATCAATTAACTAGTGTGTGTCTTCTCTTCCTCATAAGTTTATATGTTATAAAAATTCTACTCAATACATTCTTTTTGTGGAGTCTCTACCTTGAGCAGGCCACTGTGCTAGGTTCTAGGACTCTATTAAGCTTCTCACAATCTATTTGGACAGGCCTGTCAACCAATTAAATGTGAACACAGCTATAAGAGAAGTTAAAATCAAAGTATTATGGAAAAGGTAATACAAAAGAAAGAATCAATTAATTTGGGCTACATAAACTTTATTAAATGGAGAATGGGAGGCACAAATAGTTTTTAATTTTTTTCTCCCCTTCCTTTCCTCCCTCTTCCCCTACATCTCCATCTCTTTCTTAGCAGAAACATAGTATTTTATTTATAGAATATAATTCTCATGGTATCAGAGAATAAATAGTACAGAAATGAGTACTGTCAGTATTTTTCTTTCTCTAATTCATTTGTAAAAATTAACCTTATCAAATTTGAAGGTTACATGGCATTACTTTTCAAGTTTATAACATAAGTGTTGTTATATGCTAATCTCTGGAATTAGCTGAGGTATGAAAAAAAGAAATCTAAAAATGAATCTGAATCCAGATGCAGGATGAAGGTTAGATTGCTCTTCTATTACATATTAATAATCTCTAAAAGTTTAGAGAATGACTTATTGTTTTTTAAATTTACTAGTGCCTGAATACCCATGGTAGAAAGGAGATAATGAAAACTTGGAAAGAGGAGGAGAGGTAGAGGTTGAAAGTTTTCATGGAAGAAGAATATTGTAAATGCTATTTTTGTCAATAAAATAATATTCGCATTATATTTACTGCTTTAGTAGTTTAAAATATATATAACTATGATATATAGTTAGCTAATTAGGGCAATTCCTCCCTTAAACTGTTATTTTAATGACAAGGAAAACCACATAATAATATTTGAATTCCATAAAGCACTCTGTTTTGCAAAATTCGAAACTAAGACATAATGTAAATATTTCTCATAGGGAAATAATTTTAACTTACTGTACTTTATTAGAGAGAGAGGCAAAATCTGATTTGTAAAGGGAAGACAGGTTCCAGGGAAAGAAGAAAATAGGAAAAGATACAATTATTCCAATTGTTTAAGATGAAGCAATTAAAGTTCTTATACCATCACTTCTAAATTGTTATTTCATATATTTAAATGTATATAGCAATAAATTATCTAACTCATCAACTTCTTAAAGCCTCCTGACAGAAAAAACATATAAACATAAATATAGTATGTTAGACAACCCAATCTCTCAAATCATTTTATAATTTTCTCTTCAATAAGACTGACACTCGTCCTTCCCTTCTTATTTTCGCTCAATCGCTATCAATTTAATCAAATAACAGATATTATACATCACTTTAAATACTATTTGGCCAATTTACTATTACAATAGGATACAATTATAGTGTTAGGCAAATACATAACCTCAATACTTCTTAACTTAGGTGATCAAAGGGGCTATCTGTATAGCTTTCTGTCTACAACGACTTATCTCCTAAGTTAGCTGAAAAGAAGTGAAGAAAACAGTAACCTATTATCAGGTAAGCTATTTTAAGTAAATTTTAAAAAGTGAGAAATGGCGCCTTAAAACAGTCTGTCATTTAAATGTCTTCGATAGTTTTATATATTGTCAGAGAAGAGGGATCTATATATAAAAATAACATGACAGATAATATATATATTATGGTTTAACATGATTAAACATATTACATTTCTAATTAATATTAATTTCTAATTGGATATTGTAAGCACAGATTTTGTTTTTAATATTAAATAGGGTAGAAATTTTGGAAGTGTCCACTTAAAGACAGTGTAAAAGAATTTGAGAAAGTATAATTTTATTTTTAATTGCATATACAATCCCTTATTAGATTTCAACGGTTATTAAATATGAGAAAACAAATTTTCTGCTTTTCAGTATTTTGTTATGAATTCTTTTGGTGAAGGAACAAGACAGGACACAGTGAGATATGTGTAATTACATTTTCTGCATCATAAGAGTTGAATTCATTGATGTGCCATGTTGCTTTTAAGATTATTATAATTTTACATAAACTTTGTCATGGCATTTATTTTTAACACATTACAAAGTTTAAGAAAATATGGAATAGCTTTAAAATGCTGGAGTCTACTGACCAATTTGGTATTCAGGCTGGGCAGCTTCAGAGAGAAAAAGTATATAGTTACTAAAGGTTAAGGCCCATTAAAATAGCAGTAGTGCACAATTCTGGAAATTTTTCAAGTATGGAAACAGTTTCAAGCTTGAGCAGTCATTTTGGTCACATGCACAATCACGAATAGCATCTCTGAATGTGACAATGACAGCAAAGAAACAACATTATTTTGTGGATCAAGGGATTAAGAAAGGTTCATAAAGGAACAAATACTGAGGTAGGTTCATGGTCAATGAGTACAATTTCTTTAGATAGCAGACGATTATTATAGAGATTAGTAATACCAGAAATGGAGTATTTTCTCCAAAAGAAGTGTATTTTCTACACAATTTCATGTTATAAATTATATGTATTTTAGGGAAAAAAATGTATGTACTGAAAAAGTATATTTCATAGTTTGAACCAACAGTTCTCAAACTTTAGCATTCTTCATATTCATCCAGAGGAATTGTTAATTTGGGGTGAGGTCCCATGAATTTGCACTTCTAAGTTCCATTATGATTTGATGCCTTTGGTCCCAGACCATATTTTGAGAACCACTAGTTTAAACAAAGTCTTTCACTTTCTCTACAGGACAGATACTTTTATGTTGTCTTAGAGCTCTTGATCCTAAATTTTGACTATAATGTTTCTCAATATGTAATGATAGTGACAAGAGAGGAACACAATACTAAAGAGCTACAATAAAAAGAAAGGTGCTAATGGCTACAGAGGTTGTAAATTAGAAGATACCCTTTAATCTCTGTAAACTCTAAAACCGCTTCTATTTTCTCAACTGGTAAATTATACAGATATCACTTTGTAAAGTAAGGTATTAAGCTTTCTCTTTCATTTTAAAATTCTAGTACTACTCTAGAAAACATTACCAACTTCCCAACAAAGTAACCTTGTTTCTTAAAATCAGTAAGGAAATGCTGTTTTTTTTTTTTTCAAACAAAGAAAAATAAGTCAGTGAAACTACCAGAGAGGAAGCATGGGGGGGGGGTTGGGAGGGGCAAGAGGTGATAGTGTCATAACTGTACAGACAATAATATAAAGAAATAAAAGTTGCAGAATAAAACAGTTCCATATTTAGTAGGATTTAGTTCTGGGTTTTTCTAAGACATGGAAGGTCAAATCAAAGATATAAGGAAATTCTTTCAGGCCTCACAGACCAGACTTGGCACTATAATCCAACACACTTGTTTGTAAATAACTAGATGATTTAAGGTTAAACTTGGCAATAAATGGAGACCTCCAATTCTGAGGCCTTAGGAAACACACAAAACTCTACCATGCTGTGGGAAATGTGAATTCCTAAGACAGCGACAGCAGTTTGTTAAATTTGATTTATTTTAATAAGCATTTGTTGGACATGTTATGCACTGAAAAAACAGAGCATTTCTCATAAAACAAGGCTCCTGCCTACACAGTATTCTGTATTCACAAAATATTCATTTTTTTTTGCTTAATATTAAAATTGAAGCACCCTGGTATGAAAAATTAAGTTATTACAGCAAGTGTTACTTGCTGTTGCTAAGACCAGATTTGCTGTAACAACGGATCAACAACAGTAGGAATAAATTGTCTGTGGGCTACCTAAATTATTCAAAGTTTAAATGAATCTGTAACTAGTTCTAGATGATAGAATAATTTAAATTACCCATTCAACAAATGCAGAGTACCAACACTGTTGCAGTGTACTAGGCACTGGAGAGTAATAGTGAACACAACAATGGGCAAGTGCCCAGACTTTGAGAATTACAAATTAGTAGGAAGCCACACACTCACCAGAAGTAAATTATACATGAAAGATGCTAAATGGAAGCATAATTATAAATGGTCTTAAGTGGAGATGGGGTGGCACCATGAGGTATACTACAGGTAGACACATGGTCCATGCCTTTTTGCTGTTTATCTATTCACCCACAAGAATAGCACTTAGTCCTGCTCATTAACAAATGATCTGTGGTCAACTTTAACACAGTAAAGGAAGAAGAAGAATAAAAGCCTCAGAACACTGAAAAATTCCTATAACTTAATGGAGAAAGTCAATATTTAAATGAAGAAAATGGAGAAAACTGTAAACAGCAGTTTAATAATTTTAGCTATTTTCCTAACTTCACCGTTTCTACTTATTTTGCTTATGGTAAGATATTTTCATGTGCTAAAATTTCGGTTTGGAACAATAGAAAACTAGCCCTGAAAGAATGTTATCAGATTCCATCACAGGAGTGCTCTGGGACAAAGCAGAGAGTCAAAGCTTCAGTGGCCACAGGTTCTAATTCAGAAGACAGATGAATAGAGAGAGATTCTGCAGTTGGGAGCTAAGTATCCACTGTATATGCATTTATATTTTAAACCTAAATTAAGTTGTTGAGTGTCACACCACCTTAGTAGCAATTTTGTTCTTGGTAAGTTATTTTGTGACCTTACTTGAATGTTTTTTCACGATATATTAAGTACTTTTTGCACACAATCAACTATGGGAAACAGTAACCTAGACATCAAGGATGTTCTAACTCATTCTCATTTACCTTACATAACCTATAAGCGTGGGTGGCCTGCAATCTCTGCCAACACTTTTGAAAATCAAAATCGAGTAGAATTCAAACCACGCGAGCCTACAGGTGGGATGCAGATGTACACACAAAGATTAGTGAATAGTACAGCAGAACACCGGCACAAAAACTAGTATTTAACAAGACGACAGACTGCATTTTATGCATACTGAAGCTCACTCTTAAAATTACAAAGAGCTTGTTGACTGACTAGGTTCATCAAGGCAACAGTTTCTCAGCTCTCTAAACCTAAGTCTCCTCTCGTCTCAAATTTCTATCCCTCTTCCTCAAAAACCTTTCCTTCTGGTAACGGTGTATGGGATGTTTAACCAGGCCAGGAGAATCCTGCTTGGCACATACCACCATCACCGACGTAAAAGTACTCAATTTGTTGAATGAAGAACACACGTTACCGTGGGATCAATAAGCCCAAGTCCCTAGCCCGGCCGAAAACGCTGCCTCTACGGATACGCAGGAAGGTGGCGAAGGAACAGAAAAGCTCCACAGAGAAACCAGCGGGCCCCGGCGGCGGAAGCGTTAAAGCGAGATGGACAAACTTTCTCAAGGCACCATCTTGAGAAGAATTCTTGGCTCTTCAGATAATCTGGGAAGCACTCTTCACAAAAGCCTCCGTAGCGTTACCCTGCAGGTAAGCACCCTCGCAAATACCCCGATGCCGAAAGGTCTTGTTCCCGAGTGCGGCGGAGTCGCACGGCCTCACTGAGGAAGGGCGTCCCCCGGGGACGGCAGCTCGGCCACCACGGCCCGCCTCACGCGAACTCTGCCCCGCAGCCTCCACGCGCAGGTAAGCGGGCGTGAGGCGGCGACCCTACTCTCGCGGGATCTCTCCCGATCGCCACGGTGCCCAGGCCCCTGTTAAGACCTCGCGTGGTTTGAGCCTGGGGGCGGGGCGATCCCGGAGGGGGCGGAGCCGGATGGGGGCGTCCCCAGGCCTTGTTGACTTCAGCATCCTCGAGCGGCTCTGGCGCCGGAGGCTGTCCGCGCATGCCCAGGACCTCGACGACTCCGGAGGCCGCGACGCTCTGGCTTTCTCAGCCGCGGGTCCGGGCGCCGCCCCTCCCCCCGACGGCGGCGTTGGCGGCCTTGGCGGCGTGGTGTGGCGGTGGCGGCGGGCGGCGGCGGCGGAGCCGGCCGAGTCCTAGCGCCTGCGCGCCGCTGCGGCGGGTCGGACCGACCGCCTCGCCGCAGGTACTGCCGCCGCCCGCGCTCGGGGTCGCGCGGGTCGGCGTGTCTGGCGTGCTTGGGTCAGGCGGGCGGCGCGGTGTCGAGGGGGAGGTGGGGAGATCCGCGGCCGGGGAGTTGAGGGGGTGAGGAGTTGAGGGCGCCTGAGGGGTACGGAGCGGCAGGGAGGTCGGGGGCCGGGCGGCTGAGAGGGCCGGAGGCGGGCTGTCCTGCAGCTCTGGCCGGCTCGGGGGCCAAAGACTCCGCGACGCGGTCGTCCTCAGACAGCCGCGGGCCTTTTCAGACCCACCCCGTGACTCTGTTGTTGTTTTGATTTTGAAGGGAGAGAACCCAGCCTACGTAAGCTCGGGGCAGCCTCGGAGGCCGGGGCTGCCGAGGGATTTAAGAGGCTAGACCAGGCGCTACGAACGTGTTCTTACTTTCTCTTTTTTCGTTTAAGCGTTTTCTGATGTTTGAGTGTGGTGCCCGCTAGTCCTCAGAATATTCTGAACAGTTTGGAGGGGACCCATGAGTAGAAGAACCAGAGGGAGTCATTTTGCAAATCCGAGATTTCTTTTTTTTTTTAACTCCTAGTACTGTTTTTGTATGTCCTCTTTTTAAAATTGGGAAATCATAACTATATTTTAAAATAGAAATTAGAAGAATTGAGGTATGGAGGATAAAGTATGTTTTACCAATAGTTATTTTCTCCCAGTTATTTTTAATTACAAAAGTACTACGTACTATTTAAGGAAAAAAAAATAAGCAGCCCAACAACGGAGACGTCGCTACCCGCCCCCCCCCCCCACCCGACCTTTCTCCCTTCTATACCCATGGTAGCCAGTCTTCAAGTGTGTTTAGCCGTGCAGGGTTTTTCTGTGTGTATGATACATATGTTTTAAAAGTAACATTGGGATCATATATAGTATATATATAGTTTTAGCCACAGTACTCACGGATATTCTTCCATTTTATAACCTCATTCTTTTCAAAAGTTACATAGTTATACATTTTCTTATTGCTGAATGTTGTCTCCAAATTTTCTGTAATCTTTGAGCTTTTAAATATCTTTTTAAAAGGGCTGCAAACATTTTGCAACATAAAGTGGTAAAACTTTCAGAATGTCTAAGGGCCAGACAGGGATACTTACATATATTAGGCAAGTTGAGTAATGTTTACACAGAGCTTAATGGTAGTTTACATGAGGCTTGGATGACTTCATAAAGCAGGTTACTAAAATAGTTTACTTTTTGAGTTTTGAAGTGCATTTTTCAAAGTAAATTTAAATTCCATATGGTCAGTTGGAAATAAATTCAATTCCTTAAACATGAACTGGTTCACGTGTGAAAAAAAAGGTAAGGTAGAAGGCCAGTGGCTCAGAAGTTTGTATTTCATACAGGTTATTAAAAAAAAAATAGAAAACAGCCAGGGATAAAATATTTTGATAGTAATTCATAGAGAGTAAGTAGTAAGTGTAAGTAAGGGTAATAACTACACTAACTATTAAGACAGAAAGCTAGGAACTCCTTATTACATATTGTATTTCTTTGTGCAGAAGAGCTGGATGCTTTATTGGTTTAATCACTGATTTGTATTTATTAAAAATGTACTGTATATTCATCTTGGTGCTAGCTTCCAGGGAAAACAACTAAGATAATCACAGAGAACAGTCTATCTGGTTCTAAACATGTATAGCCTGAAATCTTAGGCTTATTTGTGTAACATTTTATTATTTAGAGGGTTATTTAAAAGGAATCCAAAGTATTCATGGCATTTTAGTTATCCTTGCTGGTAATATGCTCTCATATTTATCACAACAACATAGGTAGTATTCTTCCCATTCTATAGATTAATAAATAGAGGCTCTGAGAGATTAAACTGTTCAAGGTCCCATAGCTGTTTTAGTGGTCGTGACTGCATTAAACTCAGGTATGCTTAATCCAAGAACCTGCTTTCTGTTCTCCCATGCTACCTTCCATTAATGAAGACTACTACCTTAAAATGTTCCTTAGGATGTGAATATAATCATATGTAATAAAAAATAATCTAAAGGATAAATAGTGTAAAACTCAAATTGTTTATTTTTAGATGAGGTTTTTGGTGGTGTATTATTAAAATCTTAAATTCTGTGAACTGATGCCATTAACCAAGATGAAGAGCTGTGTTACTTTAGTCACTTTCCTTGATGTTCAGGTAAATTTGGTTAGTAAATTGTAGTTTCTACAGGTGCTTTTGTTCCTTACAAACTTGAATAATCTCATTAAATTTGACAAGTTTATGAACCCAGTTACACTATTTGTAAATTATAAATTGATGAAGAGAATACAAAGAGGGCCCTAACAACATTAAAATGTGCTTATTTCATTTTTGGTATTTTAAAGTCCCTTAAAAATGCATGATGACAATTTAATAGGGTTTGTGTCATAATATTGTGTTACATTAATCTGTTTTAGTTTTCCAGCAGATCTGACAACTGTAGTTTAAAGAAATATGGCATATACTGAAGTTAATAAAATATGGTCAGTTATAACATGTATTTGAGGAAGAAACTCTCATAGAGGGAAATATTTGAGCTTTTATTCTTGGCAATTGTTAAGGATGGTAATTGGATTCACATCTAAATGGCATAGCTACCATCTATTATCTCTTGGACATCTTAACACTGGGTTATATAGTTGTGGTACACAAAAGTGTTTCTGCACCAGAAAGTTAGTTTATTTTGCACCTTAGCCTGAAAGTCCTTTTGGGGACATATATTCATGAGTAGTCAAGAAATCAATAAACTATGAATGATAACAGAAGCATCAGGTATGAACTCCTGGAGGTTTAACTATAAAACAACTATTATGATACATCATAAAAGGCCTGTTCCTTGACAGTTCTATTTTTAAGGAAACTGGTTAAGATGAAAGAGAAGCCGAAATACAGAGAGAAAAACCTGAAAAATGGCTGTCAAAGTACTCAAAAGGAGAGAGTTTCCTCAAAGAGTCAAACCTGTAGGTGGATATCAAAGAATTTAAACATTGTAGTTCTTTGAGCTTTGACATACTGAAAAAATAGCTAATTATTGTCCTGTGTTAGAGCTGTGTTTTGCTGGGGGTTTACATGGAATAAGGAACACTTCAATAACTTGCAGCCTCTTAAAAACCTATAATCACACTAGCGTAAATCAGTTCAGATTATAATCTAAAAAATGAGCATCTGAAGAGCTGTGGAATACGAAGTGCTGTGAAGTTTTTGTCTTTGTTGTTTCTCCAAGCCAGCATCTCAGACTTGTCCTTTTTGCGGTCTTTGTTCATATTCTCATCTCATTTTTTAAATACAGGTGCTACTTTAGATTGAGGTTTGTTTTTTTTTAGAGCCCCCCCTCCACCCCTTTCTGGGCCTGCACAAACCCATGGTTTAACACTGTTCATTCTTTTCTGTTTGTCGAGGCCACAGTCCTGCATCACCAGCCTCATTTCCTTTTTCTGCATTCACACTTGACTTTTGTTGTTCTGTTCTCCTTGATAAACTCTTTAAAGTGGCTGTCATTTTTTTAAAATCTTGAATCAGTAGATTTAAAATTCAGCTGTTTCCTTTGTAAATTTAATAATTCTTCCCTCATTTCCTTGTTTATATTAATGACTTTAAATATTTTCTTAGGCTCAATGTCAACAGTTATTTTTAATTTTCCTTTTCTCAGAATTTGTCATTTTATTGCATTGAGGTACCTGATTCTCCTGCCCCTGTTCCATTTTCCCAGCAGCAAAGTACTCTAAATCCATTTGCCTCAACTGCCGTTAACAAGAGACATCTCTAATCTCTAGATTTTGCCATTTATCATGCATACTGTTATCAAATTAATTGTCCTAACTGCAGCCCTGATTCTGTTTTCCCTGCCTCATAGTAACAAAACAATGGTTGAATGCTTTATCAACCATTGTCCCGCTTTGTTCTAATTAGTCCTCATAGTAGTTGTACATTGTAAGTACTATTATCCCACTTTACAGATGAAGAAATTGAGACATTAGCCTGAAGGTGTTGCTAGTAGGTAGAACTGGAGTTTGAATCTTAAGCATGTCTTAACTTCCAAGGCTGTTCTTGATGCACTGCAGATCAGCTCTGGAATAAAGTCCTTGTTCCTCAGTGTTGCCTTCCAAAATGGTATTCATTATATGGCCCCAGTGCTCCTTTTCAAATTTATTTCTTGTTTTATTCAAACTTAAATTTACAGTCTTTCTGTAAAAAGAAAGTAAACTCTTTTAGCTTCTCATGCATTTTCACTTCTTGGGATTTTCTTCCTTTCTCATCTTTGCCTTTCGAAGTCTTCCATGTATAGGCTAGCTTATATACCGTATTTCACGACAAGGTTCCTCTTCCCTGACTGTATGGTAGTAAGGTCTCCTCTCATTCATATAATTGTTTAACTTCTTAATAACTTTCTACTCTGAATTTGTTTTTGAGTACTCTAAAATAGTAATTGAATTATGAAATGCTTGAAAGCAGAAAGCATGTCTAATTGTTCCTTATATCTCCCATTGGATGCTCAGGAAATAATGTGTGAACAGATAGGAAAATGATCACTGGTCAGGTGAGGTGCTGCTTTAATGACATATAAGTAGTACTTTGTTTTAGTTGCTAGATGACACATGCTAGTTTATTGACATTTTTATTTGTATGTGTAACAAAACCAGATTTTTTTTTGTTGTAGGATATTGGGTGAGTTTTTATTTTCAGATTGATTACTAGGTAATTATGATAAGCTGTTAATCTTTTAAAAATTCAGTTTTTTCCCCTGTATGCACGTCTCATTGTTATAGCATATAAATTTTATTAACAAGTAGCTTGACATTTGAATTATTTTCCATACTGTTGAATTTGACACATTTTCACATGAGCTATAATATTTTCATAAGCTGCTGGCCTCACATTTTCTTCTGTGCTAATATGGTTATGAAAAATAGAATAAAATTAAGTCTGTACTGCAGTGTCATTTTATTCCTTTTGGTGATATCAGGAAGCTTCAACTATGTGATCAGCTGAAATGCCCTCACACTGATTATATGAAACTCTCTGCTTCATAAAGATCCATGTGAAATTTTGGACTTACTGAATCTCTCAAGGTTAATGGTTACCATGAAGAAGTTACAGTGATATATTTCTCTTCTATCTTAACCTCTACATCCTATGTTGTATTATAGTTTAGCTACTTAATAAGTAATTCCTGCTTTATAATCTTTGCTGTTAGGAATTGTGAATGTAGGAAACTTTGGTGTGAGGGTGGTGAGGGAGACATTTGTTTTTTTTTTTTCTTTTTGGAATGCTAAATGCATGATTAGAAAGGAATGAGATTGATTCTCTAATTAATTGGTCAGTATGTTTGCTCTCAGTTTAATAAAGTATTATAATCACAGGTACTTTCCTGAGGATAAAAGTTTTAAGCAAGTTTGAAATCATTGATTTTTAAAATAGATAACAGTCACATGGTTCGAGTGGTACAAAAAGTTTTACAAACTGAAATTGTCTCCTCAGCCTTTCACTTTCCCCACTGGGAGGTAGCAACTCATCTCTGGAATGATAGAAAAGAAGTAAATATGAGTAAGTGACTTTTTTACTCTTACATAAAGATGAGTTGCACTGCAAACCTTTTTCATTTGTGTCTTTTGCTCAGTATCTAATATTCCATATTGGAAAAAGAACTTCATTCTTAAAAAAATTATAGAGTGTATATAATTTATTTTTCCATATTCTCTATGGATGGCATTTGGATTGCTTTCTTTTTTCTTTTCTTTTCTTTTTTTTTTTTTTTACCTGTGACACCCAATGAGGCAGCACTGTGAAGGAAGAAAATAAGGAGGTTTTTCTTGAAGGGGCAAATAAAGTTTGAAAATTGAATTGAATGTTCCTTGGCAGGAAATGAAATAAATTCCTTTTCTGTCCCTATGCTTAATGGCTAAGCGAACAGAGAGGAGGTTGGAATCATGGAATAAGCTAGAATCTGTAGTTGGCAATTGAATTGGAAGGTTAGGGATGGCCTTGGTGGTTGGTAACAGCTCCTATGACCAGTTATCTGCTCTAGTCAAGAGTCACCTTTCATGTATTGAGTTCTGTGCTTAGAAATGATACTAGCCATCTGGAAACTGGTCTTTGGGACTATGGGCTATAATAGTATATTTAACATAGGAAAATCTATTCAGAAGATGAATTAAGATCCTAGGATCATCTAGAAATGTCATGGCCTAAGGTGCAACATATTTTTCTGTAACTTTTGTAGAATTATATGTTCAAAAATAAGTTTTAAACTATGAAATAAATGAAGCTAACCAAATTTCTCTTTCAGTAAACCTCCACCATCCACATGTTTCATGTGGATTGCTTGGGTAATGGTTTTTTAACAGTGTGGTGTGAATCCTTTCAGGCTTTTTTATGTAAACAAAAATTATGTAGTCATGCATCATAAGAATGTCAGTCAGAATCTTTTTGAATAACAATAAGGATGATAAAAGAATTTTGTGAAGTAAGTGAATAGGTGGTGATGGGATATAATGTAAATAATGATCGCTGTTTCGTTCCTTCAGACCAGGATGTTATAAATACAGAGCATTACAATGTAAAGTGAAACAGTTACTTAGTTTCTGTACCTGGTCTATCTGACTAATCCTAGCAAGTCATTTCAGATTTCCCAAGTTGTGCTTTTAAGTAGCAGTTCTGGTTTACTGAATAGTGATGTATTATTTTTTCTTCTTTTTTTTAATCATTCTGTGCTGTGAACGGGATTTGAGTGTTTCTGATAGGCATCAAAAATAGTTTTTAGATATTTGATAGATAGGGTGTTTCTTTTAAGTTATACTATATATGCTGTCTATGTCTATATGTTTAGTTTTATTTAACACAAGTAAAAGATCATTTTTTTTGCATCTGTGCCCCTTCTAATTGCAGTAGAAATTCAATATAGAAAGAATAGAAAATATGGATAAAGTAGAAACAGATTATCAGCATATTATCACTAAGGGACAGTATGTCCTCTAGTTAGTTCTGAGAGACTTCTGTGTTAACGAGAACACAAATAGAAAAGCCCAGCTTTATACATTTTGTTGCCATATAGGGCAAATGGATTTGATGATGGAAGCATGGAAAATGTGAGTGCTTGAATTATCACTGACCTAGATACTTTGTTTGGTAATCACAGCTGTGGTAGGGCCTCAACTTAGCTTGTCAGGTGATCTGTGCACATATATGACCAAGCACTTGACAGTTTAGCTGTTAGTGATGGAAGCTACAAGTGTGTTGGTGGATGGATCAGTCAAGTGATCTCTCCCTGCTTCTGGGTTAATAGTTCAGAGCTTTGGTTTTGATCATATGTCATTGAATTTTTATAGTTCATCTTTAAAATACTGACCTTAAGTTTGTTAGAAATATTTAGAAATTCCAAAGCTGGAAAAATAAACACAAAACAATATTCGTCACAGTAATTAGGATGGTTTATTTGTAGTCTGCTTCCATGTTTTCGTGGTTTCTTGATGACTACAGTGGATTTTAAAATTCTTGGTCACCTTTCTATTTAAATATAAGAAATAATTTTGGAACACATAAAGGTGGTCACTGTAGTTTTATTGCCTGTCAGTGGTCCATAGTGACTTAACATGTATTGTAAATACCATCCTGAAAGAATTACTTTAAATACTTCTAAATCATTCTAATGGACTTGACTTTTTTTCCTGCAAATAGAATGATTTGGAGCTCTTTGTGAACCAGAGAAATTGGAAAAATAAAAGATTTAGACTTTTCTGTGATTTACTTAAATATATTTGTACTGTAACTATTCATGAAATTAATTTAGATCCAGAGGAAAGGGAGAAAAATCATCATGGACTTATAAAGTAGTTGAGCTACTTGATTATGACAAAAAAGCTTTATATAAGAAGCTTTTTCTTGTTAAAGAGTTGTTCAGCTATGACTGTATTTTAATAATTACTCATTTTATTGTATCTAGATAATAAAATGAATGCAGTTTACACTAATAAATTTTTATGTATGTGATTACACACACATATACATATATATGTTGACACAGCTCCAGTAGGCATTGTTCACATAGAATACAATATAATTGGCATTTCCTGTACTGCTTCAGGAAAACTCATACTATGTTCATGTGAATGGTGCTTCCTGGAATTGTGCAATATAAAATTCTAGTATCTTTAGATGCTTTAACATTTTTTTGTTTTCATAGAACTTTCCATTTATTTTAACAGTCTTGTCGAAGAGGCAGGTGAGTATCATTCCCGTTTTATAGATGAATGAACTGATACTTAAAGTTACTTCCTTTTCCTGAATCTGCTTTCTTTTTTATAAAATGATATACAATGTTTAAGGACACTGGACTTGGTGTGAGGTAGGTCTAGAACTCAACCCTAGTTCGGCCTCCTAAGCAGGTTATTTAATCCCTTTCTTTGGTTTCTCATTCTTGAAAATAATATTAGAGTTTTGTCAAGGCTGATTTAATATTAGTCTTTAAAACAGGCTGGACCTTTAAGTGCAGTTAAGTACTCAACAAATGATAGTTGTAATAATAACAAAGGTAATATTTTTTGAGTCATACTATTTAAAGATTATGAGATTAACCAATATTTGGCATAGAGCAAGGGATCTAATACAGTGGTAGTATTCATTTAACTAAAGGCCAGACTTGGGGGCAGTCACACCATCAATACTGTGGACATGGAGAGCAGAGAGTTAAAAAAAAAAAAAAGGCCTAAGGATAGCAAGAACAGTAATTGATTATAGTCAAGTACAGGCAGTTGAACCACATTAGGTCCAATATAGTTGTGTGTGAAATAAAGCAGATTTGCATCTTCTAGTCACACAAGAAATGAGATATTACTGCATTGAAAGGGATAAAAAATTCTAAATTGTGGAGTATTTATACAGTACCCATTGGCCCCTGAGGTGTTCTTGTCATACCATGATCACTAATGTTTCTTGTAATGATTTGGAACCACCAAGAAATGGTTGAATTATGTTGGATATTCTCTAAGGCTGTAGAAGTGTTACACTATATATAGAAAGACATCCATTAATTTGTAATCTTTGAAACTTAAAAGAGGCATCTTTCAGTATCTAACAGTTCTTTTTCCAATAGTGCTAGATAAAAAAAATTATTTTTTACAAATTTGATTATGTACATTATTTTATTTGATTCTTAAAGCTGAGTTATAGTTGATGGTAAGATTAATGGCTAGTGTGAAGTTAATGGTCACTGTTAGGTAAGGGCCAGGAGTTCAGACCTTTGTAAATATGTTTGATTCTGGGCTTTTTTTCTTGCTGTTAGCCCCAAAGCTTGTTTAGAAAGTTCAGTGTCTGCTTGTCTCCTTTTGTATGTGTTAGTGCCTTCTGTTACATAGAGCATTATTAAAATCAAAGCCTACTCCTAAATGTCTTAATTTCCTTTTGCTTAGTGTGTCTACCCGTTCATTTTTAGTGATACACAAAAAAACATTTATCTTCAGGGCAGTCTGTTTTTTAAAAGGGTGCTTTCTCTTGATGCCAACCTAGAATCATACTACATTAAAGTTTGGACAATTTTGGATTTGCTGCAAATATCTTGGTGGGTATGAAAAGCTAAGAAAAGGTTAAGGCTATCATGTGCAGAGTTTTATTCATGCTGAGTTGCATTTTTATAAGTACTCAGAATGACTCTAGTAGCTTTCCACTACCCTAAAAGGTCAGAAGTTAAGCAGGACTAGCCATAAGCAGTTTTAAGCTTGATCTTTCTTTATATTTAGGCCCAATTTTTCCCAATGGTATAAGATAGTAGAAATATTGAAAAAAAATTTTGTGTTACTGTGTTCAGGGGTTTGGTCTGGACAAACATTCTGTTTTATAAGATAATATGATTACATAGTTTAATAATAACTAAAGCGAAAGGTTGATTGTTTCCATTTGTTACTTCAGATTGAGTTTCAGGATCTTCATAAAGTGTTTGTACAGTTAGTCTATGGTATAGTTAATATTCAGTCAGAGAACTTGGGGCTGTCTTAAAAATGTTGCCATTCATTATGTAGAAGAGACAATGAATTCAAATTCAATCAAGGAATAAGAGTGTATCTTGACAGCGATTATTCTTGTGATCTGTTATATTTTTTTCCCTTGTATTTGTAGGTGAGAGATGGGAGAGGTGGAATGGATTGGGGCTGCATATGTACACATTTAAATTAGATTTGTTTAACTCCCTATGGAGCAGCATTCTGTTGGAGAGTAGAGGACAAATAAAGTTTGAGTAGTGTAATAGACAAACAATTCCCTCCTCCTCCAAAGACATATATATTTTAATCTCTGGACCTGTGAACACATTACTTTATATGGCAGAAGAGAATTAAAAGTTACTAATCAGCTGTCTTTAAGATAGGAAAATCATCCTGAATTATTCTGATGGGCTTAGTGTAATCACAAGATTTCTTAAAAGTGGAAGGAGGAGGTTGAGTGAGGAGGACTCAGCTGGATGTTGCTCTTTTTGAAGATGGGTAAAATGGTCATGGGCCAAAGAATGTTGGACACTAAATGCTGGAATATGCAAGAGAAAAACTCCCTCTAGAGCCTCCAGAAAGGAATGCAGCCCTGTCAACGCCTTGCTCTTAGTTTAGGCCAGTGAGATCTGTCAGATTTTTGACCCTAAGAACTGTGATAAACTATGGTTTTAAGCCATTCCATTTGTAGTACTTTATTATGGCAACAATAAGAAACTAATTAAGTTAAATGTATTGTGACCATTTGATTTAGGGAAATGATTGCAAAACAGCCTCTTCAACAAAATATTTAGATGATATTTACAAAATTGATGGAACTAGTGCTACTATGTTAAATAAATAAATATAGTGCTACTTGAGCCGTGCTGCATGGAATTTCTTATTTTTGAAGCATCCCGAAGGTACCTCTGAATTTCTGGAGCTTCTTGCTTTGTTTATTGATAATTAGTGATATACTGGGCAGGTGAATCAAAATGATATAAAGGATGCTATTGAAGTTTCAGTAACCTAGCTAAAATTGATAAGGATAGTTGCAATGAGATTTTTAGTAAGAGGAATGGGAGTAATTGAAAAAAGTGGCTATTTTGAAAGGTGAGGGCCTATATAGAAGGTTTTGGTTTCAGACATATTAAATTTGAAATTATGGTGGGAACCTCCTCCTTGGGAAATTAATCTAGAAACTTATTAAATACATTGGAAATTTTATGCTAAAGAGGAGGATGATGTTGAATCAGCAGAACAAGAAAAAGGAGAAATATTTACTTGCCCTAAAATCCCTGAGGCAATATGTTGGAGAAAAGCAGTAACAAATTTAACAGCTATTTAAATTGCTTTTCTGGCAGACAGAAGCTGAGGTCCTTGTACATTTGCTATATGGAACCTTCAATTTGGGTGAAAGTCTCATACTAGAAGTTGTACATAGCTTTTGTTCTTAGTAGGAAAGAAAGATTATGTCCGTGCATTCATTGTAAATGCACAAAAATGAATCTCTATTGTAGACTCACTAGCTACACAAAATGGAGAGGTTACAGTAAGGTAGTTGGATAAGAAAAATTAGTAAAATTATTATCTTTGAAAGTATTTTTGTTATTGCAAAACACATCTCCTACCCAGCACACATTAAAATAAATCAAATACCATGTAGAAACTTAAGACTGCCTTGTAATTATCACTCTACTTTGGTGTTCAGTTATTTCATTTTTAGTATAATAGCTAAGTATGTCATTTACTGTTGCTTTCTTCCAAAATTGTTTTCTGCTAAATGAGTGATACAAAAAATTTATTGAATTCTTTAGTGCTTGTTTAAATATTTAATTTTTCCTCTGTTTTCCTACAGTTTTGGGACTGCTTTATTTCAATGGTTTTTGATGGTCTTTTTCTTCATTATTTGAGATGCCACTAACAAAAAGTAACCTTTACTATTGCTTATCTCTAGCATTTGTGTCAAGAATTTGGCTTTGCTTTTACCCTGCTCCTTTATTCCTTTGTGACTTTCTATTTTTAGCTTGCATACTATGCCTACATCAAATTTAATGACTTTTTTTTTTTTTGGTGGTTTTATTTTGTTTTTTTCCAAGTGTGCTAATAATCATAGAGGACGGAAGAAACAAGCGTGCCAGAAAGATCATGTGCTTCAGCTAAGAAACTCATGTTTAAGCTGACTCCCAGTAGATGAGGCCATTAAAGCATCCTCCTGTCTAAAAGTTTGATGTTTTGATGAATTTCTTGAGATGGCCAAATTGGCAGCTGCTGCCCTTGGTGTTCTGTTAGTCACTGTTAGCTCTTCCACTTCCCTCTGTGATCTGTATGGACAGCTCTTGTAGCACAGAAAAGCTAATAACAATTATTTAATGTTTTGCTAAAAAACTAAAACGCTTAAGTACTTAGAAGTTAAAAAAGAAAAGAGGGGTTAGTGTTTGCAGGATATAACAATTTAAGTCAAGTCAAAGGAAATGTGAAATGTTTTTTCTGGCAAAGTATCAGGCTCCCTTGTGTTCTCAGTTCATTTTATTGCCTAACTTCTTGTCTTTCATTCTCCAGTGGATGTGAGTGTATAGTCTCTCTGGTTTTTAGGATTCTGTCAGTGAAATCTCAACAAGAAAGAGAAAACACATTAATTTGAACAGGGAGAATTTAATGCAAAGAATTATTAACTATAACAGGATTACTTAGTAACAAAGAGGACTCTAAAGAGTATAAAAATAGATAATAAGGAGCAGCCGCTACCTCTAAGAGCTACAAATGAGCACCTAAGGAACAGGCCCATCCAGGGCTGAGATCCAGACCTTGTTGAGAGGGTGTGTGGCTCACTATGGGTATGAAGTTTTTGTGGTGCCTCCTTAATGGAGAATTTGCCCAAAATCTCTCTGGGGTTCCAGGGAATGATGGTCACAGAGAGATTTTACCAGAGGCTGTCTTCTAAAAACTCGTTAAGTGCTGGAGAACTCAGACACTGAAGGAGCCTAATAGTAATCTGCCTGCTTCCCATCCTGAGGACACTGAAGTATCAACTCTTCTACCTTGTGAGGGAGACTGTGTCATATCTACTGCAGTCTTCTCTGGTTCCCAACTTAACCATAGGGACATTAATTGAAACCACTGAAAATTACTTGTAAGTTTTAATACTTTGTGATAATAGTTTTGTTATCATAGGTTTATCTTTCTCTGGCTATTACATTTCTTTGTGATTTGCTTTTATTTTGGACTCCTGATGCATTAACCTTGAGCTTTTTTTTAATGTAGTATTACCACCTAAATTGTAAGTTTCTTAAGCCTTTTGTCTCTTCTCCAATGCAATGTATCACAAAGGAGACTATATATGCAGTGGAGTATATAACTTATCTAGTGCATAGATAGGTCTGCTATTTTTTCCATATTTTAAATAACTGGGAAATAAATTATTCATTAGTTGCAGTCTTTGAATTATCTCCTCTTTGTTATAAGGCAC
This sequence comes from Cynopterus sphinx, assembly GCA_030015415.1. Classification (NCBI taxonomy): domain Eukaryota; kingdom Metazoa; phylum Chordata; class Mammalia; order Chiroptera; family Pteropodidae; genus Cynopterus; species Cynopterus sphinx. Next base: position 35,249,546 of record CM057389.1, on the reverse strand, counting down.
ACCAGTCTCAGAGGCAAAACAATCCACGGAGTCTGTGTATCTCAAGTATTGGTCTCACCCTTTCATTTTGATTAAATGAATTCCATGCCAAAGATATTTTACTCATTTAGTCTCTTTCACCATTTACTGATTGTTTTCTGGCTGGATCTTAGGCTGTCTGCCAAGTCCGTGGTGCCCACCCTTTTTGGCACCAGGGGCTGGTGCTCCAATGAGAATCTAAAGCCTGATGATTTGGGGTAGAGCTGAGGTGGTGATTCTAGTGCTGGGGAGCAGTTGCAAATACAGATGAAGCTTTGTTCACTTGCCTGCTGCTTACCTCCTGCTGTGCAGCACAGTTCCTAACCAGTGCTGGTCCGTGTCCCCGGGAGTAGGGGTACCCTGTGCTAAGTGCTGGACTTAAACAGGTATCTAGTATATAAAGCCTTTCCTTTAAGAGACCATGGTCAGATGAGTGGGAAGCAGAATAATAACCTTGTGGAGAGGTGATAGATATATTTAAGGCGTTTGGAGAGCATTGAAAAAAGGCACTATTATGTGTCCCTGTAATGTTTGCATTGTGGAAGCCTTAAGCCCTACTGTAGCTATTTTTGACAATGGCTTCACTAGGGAAGTAATGAAGGTAAAGTGAGGTATAAATGGTGAACTTTGATTTATTTATGTTTTTAACAAAAGATGCTAGGGAGTTTGTTCTCTCTGCACTCACCAAGGAAAGGCCATGTGAGGAGGACACAGGACAAGAGAGTCCTCACCAGAAACTGACCATGCTGGCATCTTGACTTTGGATTTCCAGCCTCCAGAACTATGAGAAAATTTCTGTTTAAGCCACCTAGTCTATGGTATTTTGTTATGGTATTCTGAGATGACCAAGATAAGCATCTATGTTCTGGAGATGGGCTTTGAGATTTCTAGGAGGAGGGGATTCCTTCTCTTAGAGTGACTGAGAGATAAGTGTTGACTGCTAGGCTTCTGATAAATTTAGTTATTTAGTAAGGTACCTAAATTCTAATAATGAAGTAGACAAAACCAGGTCTGTCATTCCAAACAGGTTGAACTCATTATGCTCTGCCTGTAGATGCATGTGCAAATGCAGCCATATTTGTAATACTGTTGTCAAGCGAAGTGGAATTATTAGCATGGAAATCTGGGAACTTATTGCTTCTGTCTCATAACCTGTTTTTCTGTGGAAGATGAAGTATGGCCATTTGTTGAATGGACACCCATCTTGTGAGGATAACAGTGCAAATGAGTTTGCTATGGGGAATGGGAGCCAGAGATGAATAAAGACACAGAGATATTGCTGGATATTACTGAAATTCCATTTGGCATTGAGGGACACAAATCTAGTGGTACCAGTCCAAGTAGTGGATTTCTTTTCTCGGTAACAATACATAACATAAAAGACTTCACAAAGAATGGAGATTATTGGACCAAGGTCGAGTTTGCAAGAGGAGTGAGGCAGAAAGTTAGAATGAGGGGTTTAGAATAATGGAGAGTTCGTGAGTGAAGCCATGTTCATGGGACCTATTGGCTTTGGGAAGAAAGTGATAACTGGTGTCAGCAAGTTATAGCCTATGAGCCCACTGCCTGTTTTTGCATAGCCTACAAACTAAGAATGGTGTTTATATTTTTAAATGTTTGGAAAAATTAAGATTTTTATGATATGAAAATTATATGTAATTTGTGTCTATAAACAAACTTTGGAACACAGCCATACTCCTTCATTTACATGTTGTTGATTGTGGTTTCTTTTACTTGACAGGTAAAGAGTTAAGCAGAAACTTTATCCTGCAAATCCTAAGATATTTACTATCTGGCCTTTAATAGAAAAAGATAGCTAGAGGACTAGTGATACTGAAGATTAAGTTAAGAAAAAGAATGAGCAAATTAGATGTAAGATGTGATTGTAGAATAAAAGAAGGATTCAGAAGGTAGTGGGTGGGTAGGCCTTCAGAGTTTAAGAAGAGTTGTATTTGTTACCTTTGAAGCTCCTATAGTTACTGAAGATGCCCAGAATGATTTTAAAGAGTTGAGGAGCAGAGAAGACTATCGTTGAGTTGCCAGAGGCCCCTTTAAAAATGGAAGAGTTGATATTTCATTGTCTTCAGTATGAGAACTGGGCTGATTATTATTGATAGCAAACATGTAATAAAAGTGCAGAACAGGTTCGCTTAACACCTTTTCCAACAAGAGTGTTTTTAAAAAATCTGTCAATCTTTTGGGGCTTCATAAACAAGGAAAAGTATATATGTATATGTGTTTTCTATAGCTTTCTATGTTTCATACATGTGTATATGTATTTGTATATGTACATATATTTTTTTCTCTTACTCAAATCATGATTTTACACTGATTACTCCAAGTCCAACCAATCTCACAAGGTATTTCCCCAAGGTCTTCCAATCATTCCATGCTTTGATATCTCTCAGAAACACCATAGAGCAATTGAGATCTCATTGAAAATTGGCACCTAAGATCCAAAGGATTTTATATTAGTATTAGATATAATTAAAAAATTTTTTTAATTGAAGAAATGATTTTAATATTTTCCTCCTCTATTTTCCCCTCCCCCCAACAGACATAAATTTGTATATGTTTGAAAAATATTTTTTGAAATGAGAACTTTTTTTGTGAGTAAATTAAGTAGGTTTGTATTAAATAATAAAAACAGGTAACAGGGACTGTTAGAGGCTGTTTACTTGTATTATCTCAGATACTTTTGAAACAAATTCCTTGAGGTAATTATTGTTCATATCGTTTTACCATGTAGCAGCTGGGCCCCAGAGAGGTGAATTATGTTTCCTGAGGTCACACAGCTAGGAAGTTGTAGAATTATGGTCCTAAGCTACAACCCAAAACATATAATGTGATCCTTTAAGTATAATTTTTATTTATATTGAAAGCACTTTGTTAGAATGATTTATAATGAACATTCAACTTGATATGAAATCATAGTTTGGTATTCTACAAATGATCTTTCTAAGAATAGCAAATGAGTAAAGTAATATTAATATTCTTGTTGATATAAATCCTGTAGAGTTCTAACCAAAATTTTATATTGCTGAGTTGTGTGATTCACCATAACCTGTGGATTCAGAATAGGTATATTTACTCATTACCACATAATTTTTTTCTGGAGATTAATGATAATTCACGAACTTCTTGCGAAGAAAGTAACAAGAAGAATAAAAATAGTCAAATAGGAAAACAATGGTTTTAGCTATCTGACTTTTATTATTATGTTTAATGTAATAGTTTAATTTTTGGTATTTTTTTCCTTACAATCTCCCACAAGCTGTCATCAGTCAGGTTTTAGTAATACTGTTTGCTACCAATAACTAAAACACTGAAATTAAGAAAAATTTTAATTTTTTAAAAGGAAGCATTATGCTCACTTAGTTTTAAGAAATCTAAAAGGGATTGATTAGGGTTTTTTGCACTTATATATTCTAATGTTTTGATAGATTTTTCTCTTGTCTAAAAGAATTAAATAATGACTTATAAAACTTGTGTTTCTTTCCAACTTATGTGATCTTGGACAAGGCAACTGCTGGGACTCAATTCTTTGTCCATAAAACAGAGTGATCTCTTCTGTAATTTTTACCTAATAAGCTTTACAAATGGACCTTAGATTCTGGAATATGGTCTCTGAACCCACCATACCTATCATGGTTCCTGAGTCATAAATAAATGATCAGTTTTTGTTTATTGAATAAGGAAATTATTAGATGGATTCTTTGTGCAAAACACTTAAAAAGTAAAATATCAGAATGTAACATAATACTGATTGCTTTGAGGAACTTTCAAACATTGAGTATTTTAAAATATACCATTAAACATAATTTTACTCACATAATTTAACTTGTTTATACATAGAAAACCAATCTAATTAGCATAGTATTTCTCTGTGTTATTAAGGGTCTTTAGTTCTATGAATTCATTTTAACCAAATGCAAAGTAATTGTTAGACATTTGCCTGAAAATACACACTAACCATCTAAAAGATTAATTTCCTTGAACAAAGACCGTCTATGTGAACTGAAGCCATCCATTGACATTCTCTCCTCAATGTGCCTGTGTCCTACTCCTTGCTGGGCCAGTAGTGAAGATATTGTTAAATGCAGTCTGAAGGGAGATACTAAATTATAGTTTCTAAAGCTTTCACAAGCATTTTGGTTATTTTGTTTGTCCTATTTTGTCCAAATGAGTTTTTTTGACTCTAGGAACCATTGATGACAGACTAATCATTTAAACTTAAGGTGATCTTTCTATCACTTACTTTAGACCCTATAGCGCTATTATCATCTTGTGACAGTTCTTTTTTACAGACTAATTAAACTTTCTCTGTGTCATAAATAAAAATAAGATAAAAACGATTTGTCTCAATAAATGAAATGAAGCTATAGTATCAGTGTAGATTTGTGTATACATGCGTGCATGCCATTTTTCTCAAGGGTCTCAGATCTACATTTTTAGTTGTGTTTTCTTAATTCTGATAATGTGCATGTTAGTTGTAGTATATGACATAAAATCTATGAGTAAGTCCAAAACATCTCTGTGTTATTTGGGAAATCTAGAACAAATAATTTAGTCTTTTTTTTTTTTTCTCCATTTGTATGGTGTAGGAAATACCTAGGGTAATTATGAAATTATGAGAGTCGGTAATGAAGAACTTTGAAAATTAAGAGTAATATATAACTAGGTATTTTGTTTTATGCAGCTTTTACTAGTGTCTGTCCATAGGGAAAAAAATATTTTTCTATTTGTATAATAAATGCACCTGGACTTTTGAAAGTTTTTAAAGATGCTCTCAGTAGAATTTGATATAGTATAATGACTTTGCCTTCCAGATGAAATAAACAAAACTAGAAAAGATAATGGCTTGCTCAAAATCATATAGTGTGACAGTGCCAATCTTTGTTAAGATGTAGAAAGAGTATCTTTTGAGCTTGTTTTGGTGTACTCAGTGTCATAATAGTAGAAAAGCTACAGATCATTTGATGAGTAGCTCCCATATTGTATAATTTTGCATAGAAATATTTTTAAAAATTTTATTTTAATATTCTGTGTGATTTCATAATTTTTCAAATAAAATAATCCCCACTTTGAAAACCTGAACAAGAGTAGCTAAAAATGTGTACTTTTTCCTCTCATGCTTCTCTATTGATCTCATTACATCGTAAGAAGCATCATCAGTCAAGAGACTGAAACCAAAAAGCACAGCTGCCATTTCAGTGTTTTGGTTCAGACTTTTTCTGAGTTAGAAGAGATAAATGACTTACCTGTTTTAAAGATTTTTCTAGGCTGTGGCTCCTGAAAGGATTTTTTAAAATTTTGTTAAGAATGGTTAGTATAGCATTTCTTATATTTCTTGAAAAATTGAAAGATGTTAAACAGTAATCCTCAAATCTGAGTCAGTACTCTGAGGATTGATTTCGTTAGCTCAAAGATATATGGAACTTTGCACGTTGAGGGCATTTGTATATGGTTGAGGTTGTGTTTGGGAATTGTGTAGTGATATGGGTTTGAAGGGGTCATATAGTGAGATCTTTAAAAGAAGAGGAGAGATTTTTTTAGAGTTACATGATATCCTATAATTTTCAAAATAATAACATTTTAGATCGATTTACTTCATATCTTTTAAAAAAATTTTTCATATTCCATTATTATAACCTCATATTCTGTGACTTGAACTCTCATAGAACTACTACCCATTGTTTTTCCATCTTCTTGGAGTTCATGCTGTTCTCCACTGCTCCAGGGTGAGGAGAATAGGAAAATTAAAAGTATGAGGGAGGAAGGTGGAGAGAAAAAATAGGCATTAGAAGCAACACTGAAACAGTGGAATTGAGAATATAACAGAAAAGTCTATATCTGTGAATATAAACATCTGGATACTTCCAACAGAAACTTTCTTTTGTTTAAATTATTTGTCATAGTGAATTGAAGGGTTAGGGGAGTAGACAAATTATTTTGAGATAGTGATTTATCAGTTGTCTGATCAAATGGAGATTTAAGAGTTCAAGGTAGTATAGAGAAAAAGATATACCTTCACTTTGCTGTAGCGAATGTTCAAATTTGAAAGGATTTCCTAAAGTAGAAACCTAGAAGTTACTCTCTCAGTGTTTTACATTTATTCACAATGTATTAAATGCTGAAACCTTTACACTTGTGAATGTATATTTTAAATATGAGACATGACTTTACCTTCATTTTTTTATCTAACTGAGTTTACAATCTGGGCAGAAAAGATGTGTTGAACCAAAGAAAATTATACAAGAGAGATAATTTTTGCTAAATTACATAACAAATGCTCCATCAGCGAAAACAAAAATTAGCACAGGCAGAAGTTAGTTAGTGAAGTTACTAAGAAGAGATTAGGTCCCTGACTGCAGCATGAGCACGGAAGGACAATTGGTCCTAATTTAGGCCTCTCAGCCTGGTTTAGTTTATGGCCCAGAGCCTAACAGAAGGCACTGCTATTTTTTTTTTTTTTTTACATTAACCTTTCTATTTCAGTCAGTTTATTTTTGAATGTGTGTATTCTTTTGGCTTCTATATACAGTGTTCCTTGTTTTTTCTTCTTGACATTTCTAATTTCAGAATTTACATTTATTTTCACTCTGTACTGTCTTAAGGAGTTCACGGGTTGATAATGTCACTGGATTTCAGAACTGGTACTTCTTTGTTTTCCCTTTTTGGTCTTTTGTGTTTAAAAATTAAAGTTTAGAATATGCCTTTTGTCATAGAAAAAGTGAAGTATCTATTGAATATGTGTATATTGGAGGTTTATATGCAGTGCACTATATCCTCTTCACAAATTTAGGATGCAGTTATTTTTTCCATTTTATAGACAACGAAACTGAAGATCACAGGTTAAGTATGTTTGCCCAAGGATGTAGTCAGTAAACAACATCAGATTATTTCCTACTATCCATTTTTTCTATGGAACCACTAAAAAGGGGTAGAGGAGAGGAAATAAGAGGTTGAACATCTTTTCAATTAAGAGAATAAAAAGCTTGTGAATTATGGGTCAGGAGCTTCTGTACAAATTGTTCTGTTTCAGAAAGGTTTCATGACTTGACAGTCTCTCTGGACTTTTTTTTTTTTTTTTTTTTTTTAAGGCAAGGTAACCCTTTGTTGATCTCACAGATTGCAAGGACCTTGGCAGCTTGCAATCCCTTATTTTTCAATTTTTTATACCTATATTACCTAAACTTCCTAGGTGGTCTCCTATCCAAGTACTATCCAGGCCCGGCCCTGCTTAGCTTCTGAGATCAGACAGGATTGGGCTTGTTCAGGGTAGCATAGCTGTAGACAGTCTCTCTGAACTTTAGTCTTCTCATCAGTAAAATGAGGTTAATGCTTTTTCATAGGAGTGTGGTGAAGAAATAGAGTCCAGTGTATGGTATGTAGTAGGTGTGTGGGGAATTTCATGTATATGTTGTCACTACTAAAAAATAGGTTTGTATTTACCAGTGGATGTAGAGTTAATTAGATGGTCTTAGCTTTTGATATGTGATTATTGAACCTTAGCTTAGCTTATTTCCTTTTCTTTTTTCCTTATTCTATAGTTGACCTTTGAACAAAATGGGTTTGAAGTGCACGAGTCCATTTATACATGGATGTTTTTCAGTAAATACATAAAATACTGTAAATGTATTTTCTCACCATTTCTTTTCTCTAAATTACCTTATTGTGAGAACACAATATTTAACACATATGACATACAAAATATATGTTAATCATTGGTAAAGATTCTGGTCAACAGTAGGCCATTAGCAGTTAAGTGTTTGGGAAGTCATGTTTTACATGGATTCTCAACTCTTTGGGGCTAAGGAGGGTTAGGGTCTGTGCCCCTAACCTCTGTGTTGTTCAAGAGGCAACTATATATTTATATTTCATCATATTTATTTGTCATCACTTGAGAAAAATTTTTCCCTCTGTAGTTGCCTCCACACTTAAAACAGCGTTGGTCCATGACTCCCATGACAAGACCTTTAAGGGCATGAAGAAGAAAGAACCTTTGTGTTCATGCTCTCAAAAAGTGTGTTCTCCTCCGGATCACTAGTCTCTCCCCCACAGAGGTTGGTGAGCTTTGTCCTCACCTTTGCAGAGAAAGGGACAGTAAGGAGCGATTGGCTGTTTGCCACTGGTTACTAGCAGGGACTTAAAGTGAGTCAGCATTCATTCTGTTCTCTTTTCACTCTGACATCTGTCTGCCATCTGTCTGCTTCTAACCTCCTTTGACTTATCTTTAACCTTTTATAAAACACTCCCTAAGCTTCCTGAAAGACACCATAATATTGAACTGGGCCTTCCCCTAAACCAAATACATTAAAGCCACACTTAATTTTCAAAGAAGAGCAAGTAACTTTTGGAACAAATTGTACATTCAGGTGAGGTTATTTATATGAATATGCCCTTTGCCTCCCTGCCCCCAGGCCAGACACTTACTAGAGAGAAAATTCCAAGGCATGAAATTGTGTTCTGTGAGTAAATATGACTACTTCCTTCTCAGACATAACTGCTTAAGCTGTTTAGTCCTTTATGCCAGTGATCTCCAACCTTTGTTGGCACCAGGGACCAGTGCTCCTGTGAGAATCTAATGCATGATGATTTGAGGTGGAGCTGAGGCGGTAATGCTAGTGCTGGGGAACAGCTGCAGATACAGGTGAAGCTTCCCTCACTACCTGCTACTCACCCTAGTTGTGCAGCCCGCTTCCTAATAGGCCACAGATTGGTATCGGACTGTCCGGGGTTTGGGAACCCCTGCTTTATGTTATCCTGACACTTTTATTTTGCCTTTACCTTTTTCTCAGATTTCTTATTTTGCTTCATTGCTTACTATGGAACTTGAAAACCTCTAAAAGATTATTTCTTTGTCAGAGAAAATGGCAGGAATAGGGCAGAAGAAAATTGTAGCCAAAGTAACAGAAATACCAAGGTATGGACAACCAGTCCTAAATAACTAAAACTCAGCTGTATTCAAATGTGGGTTTGACCGATGCTGAAATAGCAGGGGCATTAGAGTTCTGGTGAACCTTAAGAATCAGAATTTTGCCTCTTCATTTCACAGGGTTAGAAATGACATTCTGGAGAGTTGCCCAGAGCCATACAGCAAAGTTATCAATGGGACCTTGGTCTCTTGACTTGTACTTGGCACTTTTTTGTGATTGAGATTGAATTATCTCAGAATTCACAAAATGGCAAACATTTCCATGGCCTAATACTCTGATGGCTTGTTAAATGACTGTTTTGTTTTACTCTCATAAAAAAATGAAATGTATTTCAAGTTAGAGGGTTATTGAATTGTCAATATTTACCGTAGATTTTAACTTGCAAACCCCTCATATGTACATTAATTATAATTAATTCAGATTCATTTTTAAGCAGTCGGGACTGGTTACATCCTGGTTGCATCCATGTGGTAGGATATTATGCCTCTTGATTTTGGAATAATTTTTGATGGCATGAAAAAATGCTTAGGACATATAAAGTGATAGTCTAAAATAAATACAGTATAATACCAGTATTGAGATTTAAAAAGCATACGGATGCTTAGAAAGTAACGAGTGCTTTGAATGTAGGATTATGAATAATTTCTATTATTTTACTTGATTTCAAATTTCCTACAAATGCATATACTACTTTTATAATCAAGTCAGTGAATATTACAAAAATTTAATTTATTCATTTCCCACACAAATTTAGCAACAATGAACATGGTAAAATGACGTATCTTTGAAGCTCTGTAGTTTAAATTATTTGTATTATGATCTTTTGTTCCCTGTTTTTCTACTGTAGATTATTTTATTTGTAAATATATTTTTATTCCTTAGGAAATTATTTTCCATGTGTCTATTATACTTCATTTAGTATATATCCCCTTTACTTTTAACTTTACTAGTTTTGTTCAAATGATGCATGTATACAGTCTAGAGTCAAGTGATAGGACAGGCCTTGAAGACAAAGCATAACAGTTCTTGGATTCAGTCGCCTGTTTTTACCCTGAGGCTCACACTCCAGAGGAAACCATGCATTTAGCTATTTCATAGGGAACTTACTAACACATTGCTAACTAAGATAGCTTCTGTTCTTCATTAATTTTAGACAGCATTTACTTTCTCTTATCATGGATGGAGGAGTTAACTCCCATACCCCTCTTTACCTCTTTCCTCTCATCCTCCCTGTGTGGTTAAATGACTATTTAAATTTAAAGCAATTGTGTTCCCCATCGCCTCTACCAAATAATATATTGTAATTATATCCCCTTTCTTTTACAGTTTTGTTTTCTCCTTAACATCTTATTTTAAAATTAGTCATATAGTATGCTTTTCATTCTCTAAAAGCCATCCTTGGTTCTCATTGTCTGTAGGAGAAAATCCAAGCTCAGTATGTGTATAACCTATGAGTTTACCTGGCTCACTCTTCGTTTTTCCAGCCTTGCCAAACACTACTTTTTACACCTGTGCCTCAACTCTTAGTTACTGTTTTGTAATGCCTTGAATGGGCATTTTGCCTTTTTCCTCGTCTTCCCTGTGTACAGGCTTGAACACCTGTTCTGCCTTCTGTGCTTACCAAGGCTTTATCTTCTCTAGGAAAGTCTTTCAGGCCTTTCATCCCAATTTCCACTTCTAGCATGTCTGGGTTAGGTGTCCCATAACACCCTTGTATATTATTCTACTGTGGCTTTACTCATCCAATTTTATAATTGTTTCTGCTAGCTGTTCTCCAAATGTGTCTGGGGTCCCTCAGGCCTCCTAAAATCCTTTAAAGCATCTTAGAGGTCAGCTACTAGGTTTTTCTATTGTAACATCTGAAAACAACTAATGTTTGCAAAACAGCTTTTGAGGAACATAGCCTTGGGCATGCCACTCAGAACCTCAAAACCTATGCAACTGTATAACCAGTTTACCAGGAAAAACAATAGCAATCTTAAATTTTTAGCACAGCTAAATCTACTGGGATTTGCACAGAGAATCACAGCATCACAATCAGTCCTTCACAGCCTTATATCCTAGGTAGGGTTTATCTTTGAGATTTAGGCTTTGGAATATAGTTTTCTATGGATATCATTTTTATCAGAATTTAAAAATCTGAACCTGGGTATAGCTTTCATTAGTCTGTTGTTTTAATTCAGGGACAACGTCTTAGCATTTTTTTTTCATCTGCAATCATAGCTTCTAATTGCATCTAAATGCTATATATAATTTTCACTTTTGGCTTAAAGTCTTCCTAAGTTGCTAAGGTATCTCTGTAATATATGAAAGCTTGTGCCTTCCTGTCACTTCAGCACATGTATTGTAAACCACCACAACTTCCTCATTATCTCGACATCATTACCCCACGTACTAAATGTATGCGATAGCTTGTGTTAAACATGCATTGTAGCAGATTATACCTCTTATTCCAGGAAACCTTTTCTCACTGCCTCTCACCTGGATATCCTCATGGCTTTCTGTTCAAATCTGTTTCTCTTTCTTACCAGACTAGAGAAAAAGGAGTTTGGGAAATCTGGTTTCAAAATTTTGCACTGCATGTTGAGAAGGTCATGTTTTTTGCAGCTTCTGAGTACCTGGTCTCAGGTCTGTTGCAGTAGGTCTGAAGCACAGATTACACCGTGCTTTCTAAAATGAAAAATATAATTATTCCTTCCTTGTTAATATCTGTGACAGACTGTTTTCTATAGTAGATGTTCTTAGAGTGGAATCATGGTGTTACTGAATATAAGGGGGTTTGTTTTGCCTGCATGCATCAAAGCCAAATGAGATATGAGCAGGGATTTGCAGCAAAGAAAGGTTTATTCAAGGAATTAACGCCAAGTTCAGAGACACAGGTGAGCCAGGGCTCAAAGACCTGGCTTTTTGAAGACCTCTTGGGCAGTGGTCCCCAATCTTTTTGGCACTAGGGAGGGACTGGAGCTTCTATGAGAATCTAATGCCTGATGATCTGAGATGGAATTGAGGCAGTGATGGGTTGCAAATACACATGAAGCTTCCCTAGCTTCCCCACCACTCAACACCTGCTGTGTTGTTGGGTTCCTAATAGGCCATAGACCAGTACTGGTCCATGGTCCCGGGGTTGGGGACCCCTGCAGTAGAGAATAGGTTACAGAGGGGAAAGATCATTAGTCACAGTAGTTAAGGGAGTTTGGGTTGTGAGCTCAACTAATTGGTCAGGGCTAGGGAAGGAGGAAGCAGTTTATTGCATCAGGTCCTGATGTCCTTGTTCTGTCTGTTTTGAGGGGATGTGGCCCACAGGGTTGGTCTGCCTTCATGGGTCTGGAGCTGAAATACAGCTGGACAAGATGGTATCGTTAGTTTGACTGAAACTCTGTGGTCAACAGACATGAGGCTTTGTTTCGAAGACTCTGATGCTGACCAGAATCTGAAGTCCTAAGGGCTTTAATGCTTAAGGGTGTGGTTGTGCAGTATGTGCAAAGGTGGAAGGATAAGGAAAGGAAAGAAGCAAGTGGTCATGGGATGTGCTATTAGACTAGACAAAGCCAGTTTGAATCAAGGAGGGAAGAGAAAAAGTTATTTTAAAGATTTGAAACTTTTTGCAGTTATAGTGGATCTCTGGGAACTCTGGAACCTTCTGAAATTATATGCAAAACTTCTGATTTGTATTTTAATAGAGAGGGCATAAATATAATCAGACTCAAAAGGGTTCAAGCTAAAAAAGAAATTCTAGCCTGCTGGTCTTACAGTACTGAAAAGTACCCAGTTGTGTGTAATTTCTCAAAAGTGTCACATGGTCTCTTGCTTAATTAATGCCAGTTCTTTCCTCATCCAATAATTCATTTGCCATTTTAAAGCTATTACACAAATCATACCTTTAAGGAGGCGTGGTCCTTGATCCCTGGATTCAGTTCCCACGTACTAAATCCCTGGATTCAGTTCCTACTTTGGGTTCCTTTGGGCTCATGCATTGTATTACTTTATCCATTTACAGGTGATTTCTCACTTGTAAACAGGCAAGTGAATGCCTTCCTAATGGGCTAATTGTAACTTTTAATGAGATAATATACAGATAAGGCTTAGTCCAATGTCTGTCAGCAAATGGTAGTACTTGTTTTCTTGATTCTTCCTCTTGTCTTTCTCACCAAAAGTGTGAGCTTCTGTGCAGTAAAGTTAGTGTTTTGCTATGAAAATTTTAGATAGATTAGGGTTCAGTAGGACTTGAGAGTCAGGTCTTTCTTCAGCCCTAGAACCAAACAAGGAGGATAATTTTTCCAACTGGTAAATTATGGCATTTCCAGTAGAGACATTTGTTAAACGTCTATGTATAGTCAGAATTAGTTTTATAAAATCCTTAGGCATTTACCACAGTGGAAACTAAAGGAACTGTCTTTTCATCTAGAGTAGTCCTTTTTCTTTAATCTTGGGAAGACATCATTCTTTTGGTATGAACCAGGTGAAAAAAGTTAACCTGTGCTTAGAAGCCATGTTATTAAAAAAATAATCTTTAAATGCTGGAATTGCACTCAGCAACTTGAGATGCTTGAGCTATAAAAGGATGACATAACTACAGCCCACTAAAAGAAAAGCAGATTGACACCACCTATGCATTAATAACATGAAATAACACTCATTAAGGAGAATGGTGTTGTAAATCCTTGTACTTTTTAAGTTATTTTAGTTTTTGGACATCGGGACATTGGAGTAGACCACATTTGTGTGAGTTTGAATGAGTGTGATGTGAATTTACAGTATTTCTTCTGAGAAAGTTTAAGGAGATTATAGGAAAAAACGTAAGGGGATATAGGCAGACAGTGGCACAGGCTCTTGTGAGAAAACTGCCCCAGTAATGTTGCAGCAACTCAGTACCAGAGGTCTGAAGATCCTGATGAAGCTCAAGACCCAATTGCTTTTGTTCAGCATGCATCCTTGCCAGAGTCAGCTCTTGTTTTTGGTCATGAGTCTTTCATTTCTCGCTTTCCCTCTTTTAATACATGTATTAATGTATGCATCTACTTACTAACTATAGTTGAATAGAGCTTAAATTGTGTATCCAGTATTATGTATTGACATTTTAATTTAGTCTCAGGGTGCATTTGTTTTCATACAAAGGTGCTGAGTTTGACTTGTGAAAAAAGTTAATTGTATGTGTATGTATGTAACATATGTTCTGTTGCTTAAACTATTCAAGTTGTTAATGAAATTTGTGGTTTTATTTCTTACAAGGTTTACCAAACGAAATGTGGGTCTGTTTTTATTTTTATGTTTGTAATCAGTTTTTGGATATGTCATTCTTTGAGTTAACATTTTGAATTTATATGCTATGTTTATATGCAGATTTTTAAGTGTAGGAGTTTTAATCAAGTAATCCATATACTTTAGACTAGACTTACTATATTCTAAAGGTCACATGGCTTGGTGATTGATTAAGATCATAGTTTCTGGAGTCTGAAAGACCTGGGACTGTGTCCCAGCAGTGTCACTTTTTAGAGCAGCACTGTAATATGGCACCTACTGGCCACATATAACTATTAAACACTTGAAATGTGTCTAGTATTGACTGACTGAATTTTAAATTGTATTTAATTTTAATCAATTTAGGGCTATGGAGACACATGTGACTAGTGGCTACCATGAAGGGCTCACAGTAGGAGGTGACTTAACTTTTCTGCGTTCCAGATTTCCCATCTGTACAGATGAGGTCATATCTAAGCTATCTTTTGTGATTGTTCTAAGAACAAAAAAAAATAATAATATATTTAATACCGTGCCTGGAATAGAATATGCCCTTGAGAAATGTTAGTTGTAACGACTTACATATTTAATAAACTGAAATTGCTTTCTTTTGAGCATTAATTTAAACCTGTTTATTTTTATTCCCTTTCAGGATTAATTTATTTTTGGAAATCAAGTGCAATATTAAAAGGAAATCAAACCATACTACATTATTGGAAGCCATTTCTGCTAATTTTATTACATTTTAAAATTTATGATTTGATTTGAATACTGTCATGGGAGGAGCTGTGAGTGCTGGGGAAGATAATGATGACTTAATTGATAACTTAAAAGAAGCTCAGTATATCCGCACTGAAAGAGTGGAACAAGCCTTCCGAGCAATTGATCGTGGAGATTACTATCTGGAAGGCTACCGAGACAATGCTTACAAGGACTTAGCCTGGAAGCATGGGAACATACACTTGTCAGCACCTTGCATTTATTCTGAAGTTATGGAAGCATTGAAACTTCAACCAGGATTATCTTTTCTTAACCTGGGAAGTGGAACCGGATATTTAAGTACAATGGTGGGCTTAATTTTAGGTAATTTTATTTTTGTAAAATTCTTTTTTAAAAGTAAGCTGTATTACTGTTTATAATTTACAGTGTTTGTAACTTTGTGTGCAGTATATGTTTGAATGTGTATACTCAAAAGTAGTTCTTTTTTTAAATGGAAACATAAGGTATTAGTAATCTTACTCTCAACCTTGACCCTGATAGTTAGCTTCTACATTCAGTCCTAGACTAAAAAAAAAAATCTTGGAACTGTTTCCCCAGTCATTGTTGTCTGTATTTAAATTGAACAGCTGGTAGGCAGGAGACTCAGTAGTGTAATATAATGTGTTTCAGATAAAGTGTTCTGACTGCATAGAGTTTGATGGTTATCAGTGTCTCATTTTAAAAGGAATGGTGCCAGGTTTTTTCAAAAAGATACAGGAGTGTGTGGCACTGGTGGGACAAAGCAAAGGATTGGAAAAAAACAAGAGAGAAGTATATGTCATCACTAAGCTTTCAGCATTCTCTCTGTCTCTTGTGCCAGGCATTACTTCTGGTGAGAGTATACAGAAGTAATCAAAAGGGGCAAATGCCTCTGCCTTTGAGAAGCTTGTTGGGTACTTATTATGAGAACTAAGCATTGTTTAAAGCATTTTATATGCAGTAACTTATTTAACATTCCTAATAATGTTCTTCCTGTGAAGTATAAACTATTATGATTCTCATTTATATAGGTGAGTTAAACTGAGGAATAGAGAAGTTAAATAACTTGCCTAAAGTCACATAGCTAGGAAGTGACAGCTGGAAAATATGGAATATGGGTAGAAAAAGCATGGGTGGAGGAAAATCTATAAAGTGTAATGAATGGAGGATTAAAACTATGAATTTTACTAAGGATTTACAGAGTAAATCCTTAGTAAATCCTTTTACTAAGGATTTACATTTAGGATTTACAGAGTGCTGCTGTGTGGTAGACATTAATGTAAAGCACTAATGGCCCATAATATGGACTCACCTTTGACTTCACAGACTGGTGGAGGTAGAGAGACAAAACCCAATTTCTCTTCCAGTGTGATATGTGCTATAATATATGCCCAAGTTATAGGAATGATACTGGTTTAAAATTTACTCTCAAGTGATAGGGAATCATTGAAAGTTTTTAAAAAGAGAAATGACTATACTCTAGTAGGATAACTATGTCCCTGTGTTCTGGGTCAGTCCTAATTTATCTCTTTTGTCCTAGCTTCAGTATTAATAATGTTCTTTTCTTTCCCAAAGTGTCCCAGTTTGGACAATAAATTATGTGGTCACATATGGCACTTAAGGCATTTTTCAGTACTGAAATTTTTCTTTCCTGCACACTGGCTGTCTTACTTTCTCTCCCAGTCATGGAACCTGCAATGTATTTCTTAAAAAAAAAAAAAGAGTACTTTCCTCTCAGAGTTGAATCAGTTCCTGATACATAACAATTGCTCAAAAATGGTAGCAAATTTTATTTTTACCAAAAAATTTTTACCAAAAAGAAATTTATCAGCTTACATTTAGTTCTCCTGCTTTCCCAAGACAAGAATTTCTCTGGAGATTGGGAAGCCTATATTTCTATCACAGTGCCTCTTTGAGAACGGACTCTCTAGAGGTTGAGACTGCTTCCAAATCAAAGGAACTTAGTAGGGGAGTAGGGAGAGCTTCTTTTCAAAAATGAGTTACTCTCCTTGAACTAGTGCATTTCTTGACCAGCTCAGACAACTTTAGGCTGTAGTCCTGGCTTCTTACCATGTTTGTCAGCCTCAGGGCACCTGTTATCTTGTGTTCCACTTCAACCTTGTCAACTGGCGCTTGCTGAGGGAGGTCAGTGTAGCCAGTAGCCTGGCTGGAAGAGAGAGATCATAATTGAGAAACTTATCAGCAGTGAGGTGGCCCTCTTAAACGCCATTTCTTAGTCTCAGTCTCTAAGAGATGAAATCCTCTGGCCAGATGCACTTACAGGGCAACCTCAAAATTCATTGTATCTTGAATGTCGTACTTAATCCTTACTGGAGAGCAGTGTGGGGAAACAGACCCTTGTCTAAATGATACATAATGCACTAGATATTTTCCTTCTGTTACAAGGCTCCAGGGAGTCATGGGTCTTTAGTTACATTTATGACTGGTCACTAGACATTATTCTAGGACTTAACTGTGTATGATCCTGCACAATCAAGACCAAGATATTGTTCTTCTGATGGGAAATATATTCTGAGAAAGGTAAAAGTACTTCAAAGAGGGGCAGAAAGAATAGAGTCTGTAAAACTATGATTATAGCTAATAAATCTTGGATATATCCAGCTTTTGAGGAAGCTTAATCTTTTTTTCCCATCTCCTTTTTTGGTTTTGTGTTTTGAGAGCGTTTTAAATCAAAGAAGGTAGGCTACATCCGTAAAAGTCACTTGGAGACTAGATCCAAAGAAGGACGCTCACATGCTCCCTATAATTTTCTGAGCATAGTGAATCAGATACAGTTCTATTACTCCACAGTGACCTTATTAACAGAAGTTCTCTCCTTATTAAGTAACTCTAACACCATGGCGCTCAGCCACATTTATCTCCCATTTACTAGATGGGGATGACAGGTGCTCACCATCAACAGTGGTTCTCATCTGAGGACATGCTCAGTATAATCTGGAGGAATCCAGGCTAAGGCAGGGAGAGCAGGGCATCTGTGCTTTGAGATGATACAGGTAAGGAAGATACCCCTTGAGGAGTTTTCATGCCACTCCAGAAACACACTTATAGAGGGGGTTGGGTTACCATCTTGAGAGAGCTTTTGTTGTTCACTGAGAGGAAGTTAGATTTATCTTAACTTCAGGATATTTCTTTTGATTAAAGGACATTTGAAACAGTTTTTGATAAATAGAGTTTATTTTTTCCCCAGATCTGGAGAAGGGATCACCTCATTTAGACAGCTTGTTTAGTTTAAAATTGAAGATAAATTCTTGTTCCACTCATTTCTTGAGGGTCTTCCTAGAACTAAGGAATTTCACAAATAATCTTGTATTTAATTGTTTCTCCTACCCGTACTATCTTCTTATATCTAGGGAATTCCATTGAAAAATAGGGTATAAGAAAAGAAGCTTCCCAACTCCTCTACTTTCCAGAGTTGAGTTCAATATCAGAACCAGGAAGGCAAGTTATTCTGATAATCTTTCTGATTCAGGTAGGAGTGGTTATCCATTCTGATCCTTTATGCTTAGGGATTCACTACAATTTTCTAATATAACCCATAATATAAAAATTAAGATTTCTTATAAAACCTATAACGTCAGGGTCCACTGAACTTAATGACTTCCTTAGTCTCTTCTCTCTTTCCTCAGTTAAAAGGAGTAACTGGAGAGACTGCCAGAATCATTCCAATACGATATATGCCACTACCTCAGCACTGCAGCATTATTTTCTAAAGATGAAACAGTTGATAAACTTGTGTGCCTAACAGGAAACACTGTCAACACATGTGTAAATAGCAGCAATTGCCATGTTGTCCAAAAGGGTTAATTAGTTAAGTGATAACAAATGTCAGCATGTTTGATCTCTGTATTCTTTTTTTCTTTCTCTTTTTACCATAGGAAATGAAATGGTCCTCATTCAGCTATGCTTATATTGCCTTTGACCTCAGATACTCATGTTTTCTCTTTCATTTTAGCCCTTCTTAGTTCAGTGAGTTTTAGTAAACTTGCAGTTATAAATTACTGTAATCCAGTTTGAGAAAACTCCCATCATCCCAGAAAAATCCTTCATGCCCAGTTGTATCTAATCCCTGTTCCTACTCCTGTGCCTGGTAAACACTCATCTACTTTGTCATTATAGATTTACCTTTTCAATACATTTCTTATCAATGGAATTATATAATAAATGGTCTTTTGTGTATCTTAGCATTGTTTTC
This sequence comes from Cynopterus sphinx, assembly GCA_030015415.1. Classification (NCBI taxonomy): domain Eukaryota; kingdom Metazoa; phylum Chordata; class Mammalia; order Chiroptera; family Pteropodidae; genus Cynopterus; species Cynopterus sphinx. The sequence continues at coordinate 35,230,400 of CM057389.1, read as the reverse complement.
AAGGTTCATCCATGCTGTAGCATGTATTAGTATTCCATTCTCTTTAGGGCTGAATAACATTCTGTTGTATGGGCATAGTACATTTTGTTGCTCCATTCACTTAATGGACATTTGGTTTACCACTTTTGGGAAGTTATGAATAGTGCTATGAATACTCACATATAAATTTTTGTGTAAACATTTTAATTTCTCTTGGGTGGATTTCTAGGAGTGGAATTCCTGGGCTATAAGGTAAGTTTATGTTTAATTTTTAAAGAACTTGCAAAACTTAAAAAATGGTTGCTCCATTTTATAGTACTACCAACACTGTTCGAGGTTCCAGTTTTTCCATGTCCTCACTGATGTTTGTTATTTTCTTATTAATAGGCACCTTAGTGGGTATAAAGTGATATCTCATTGTGGTTTTGTACTTCTCCAAGGACTAGAGATGTGGAACATCTGTTCCTGTGCCTTTTGGTCACTCCTATATCTCTTCTTTGGTGAAATGCCCATTCATATCTTTCCCCCATTTTTTAATTAAGTTGTTAGTATTCTTATTTAGTTGTAAGTGTTCTTTATATGTTATTCAAATCTTTTCTTTCATATTTTGATTAAATTCTTAGTATCCTTATTAGTGAGTTGTAAGTGTTCCTTATATAATTTTGGATACAATCTCTTTATCAGAAATATAATTTTTAAATATTTTTCATGCCCTTTTAAAGGCTCTTGGCTCACTTCAGGCCATAGAATCAGGGAGATCTAGATTCTCCCTCTGTGTGGTCCTCTGCATCCTCCCACCCCATTTTTATGGTACATTCTGCAAGTTTCCAGGGTTCTTTCTAAGTTAGATTGCATTTTCTACATTTAACCAAACCTTAGTTTTCCCTCTATCTGCTGTCCTCTTTTTTTTTTTTTTTTTTTTTTTTTTGGTGGTGTAGAAGGAGGAAATTTTATTTTTTCTTTGGAGAAATGTTGTTTTTGGTATGTGCTTTATTTTGGGATCTGAACACATCTGTTTTGAAAAGAACCATTTCAATTAGACCTACTTGTCATTTTCTGAAATCAACAAAGTGCTTCACTGTTTAAACTGTTATTTCTTAGTCCTCATTAGGCTTTCGTGCATCTTCTGCCTGTACACCCTGTATCACATTGCCACTACTATTCTATATTATGTTCTTTATTCCCCCTCTTCTTTTGGTCATGAAGTGGAAACATTATTCTTGACTATCTCCTTCATTGCAGCTACCTCTGAAAATTAATGATTAGTGTTTATGGATATTACTGCTAATCATTCCAGAGCAACAAATAGTAAGTAATAAAAATATATTAGGAAACAGTACAGGCTTTAGAAATTTTACAAAGTATTCATAGCAATTTTTTCTGGTTATTATTTCCACATACTGTTCTTAGAAATTGTAAGGCAATCCTCTCAGTGGTGCAAAAAGTCTTAGGTGGCTCTCTGTGCATCTTGAGTTGTTAAATTAGGAATTAGCTCTCCCCACCTTGGATTGTCTGTGTACCAAATGCAGTCAGTTCAATTTGTGAATTTGCCTACTTGCTAAAATTTATTTGTAACCCTCAAATTAATACTGGGTGGGGCTTTTGAGGTCATTCACACACATATACAGAGGAGTGAACAATTTGAGTCTCTATGAGCATGTTCCTTCCTAACAGCAGTGGAACAGGTGAAACTCTGCCCTCTTGTTTCCCCTGTCTTACAGAGTTAGTCACAACAGGGAGACAGAAGTGGGCAGTGCAGTACGAGCAGCTCTGGCTCTGAGACCCTTTTCCGGTTTCATTAGTGGGGCGCCCTCACACAAATCACTTATCACTTTTGAAGTTTATTTTTTTTCTTTTGTGAAATAAAATAGACTTAACCAGGAGAAGTTTTCAGAATTTCATATTATGTTTCATATATGTTCATATGTATCCATATTGCCCTAGTAGCAGTGGTTCTCATTTGCTAATTGTTTGCTGGACTTTTTATAACAAACTATCACAGATAATGAGTATTGATTGCACATATTTCAGAAAATTACTAAATCTTTTTGAAGTTAGATGTGTGGAATAATTTGTGAGTCTCTGCCAATGTAGGAGCTGGTGTCTACAGAATTGTCTTCTCATACAATCGTAACTAGGCTGGCTTGGATCTTGTACTTAGTGCCTCAGATTAAAAACAGAGATTGACTTGAGTCAGCAGTGCTGCTTGGCTTGCTGAAATTCTTGGTCCCTTCTGGAACCTGCCTTTACATTCTCTCTGGGTGGCTCCTGCAGGGTTAGTTCATCTCGCCTCTCAGACTTCTGACTTTCAAAGGCCATTTCCCTGAATTTCAGATCTCTTTGCTTTGCCTTTATAAACACTCCCTGTCCTTTTATGGAAGCTTCTTTGGCTTTAGCCTGTAGTGAAAGGCGGATCATTCTTCTGTCTTCAAGTAACAGCCACAAACAGAGGATTCACAGGTTTCTAGCACCAAGGTCTGTCTGCCAACTTTTAGACACTCTTGAATCTTTCAAACTGTGCCAGCAAAGTGAATATTTAAATGTACAGTGCTTACCACATATTTCTTCAGTGTACATAAGATTCCAAAAGTTCAACCTGCCTTCAACTCAAGTTACCTTTTCTTACCCACAGAATACAAAGCAGATCAAATTTTCTTCCTCCTCCTCTGTTTCCCATTTTGGTGAAAGGAACTTTTTTCATCCCAAAATTACTCAAGGCAGAATCTGAACATCAGTCTCTTTCCTCTCTAGTTGTGGAGGTAATATATTCATAGGGTTAAAAAATCCAAAAGAATCAAAAGGCATAATTTGGAAGATTTTTCTTCACTCCTCCATTTTATTGAGTTGCCTCCTCACTTCAAGAATAACTTTATAGATTTTTAAGATTCTCTCCATTTTTGCATAATGTAATTGAACCCATGAACAATGTGGGGTTAGGAGTGCCCACCCCCTGGGCAGTTGAAAATCTACACATAATTTTTTTCCCACACATAACTTTTGACTCTCCCCAAACTTAATAATTACGTTCTCTTGGTATCTGTGGGGGATTGGTTCCAGGACCCTGCAGGTACCAAAGCCTATGGATACTCAAATCCCTTACATAAAATGGTGTAGAACAATGCACACAGTTGGCCTGAGGATTCCCAACTATGGATTAGAAGTACTGTGGTGGTTGAATCCATAGCTGCAAACCCTAGGGATACAGAGGGCTGACGGTATATTTAAAAAAATCTGTATAACTAGACCTGTGGAATTCAACCCCATGTTGTTCAGTAGCCATTGATACTTATGAGATGATTATAGAAATGTTAATTGAAGTCAGAATAACTTTCTTTGGTACATAAAGAATATGTATTACATTTTAAAAGATTTCTATTAGATAGCTAAAATTAATAAGAAATTTATTTTAAATGGAATGCATTTATCTGTAAGATTTACTTCTGTTAAATGCTTCCTTCTGTGATAGTCAGATACAATAGATTTGACATTTACTTATGATTTTTTGCCTAGTATATTTTTTAAATCAAGACATGAAATATACACATTTTATTTTGTATATATGATTTGTCTCAGTCTTATTTGTGAACCCTTTAAACTTGGGATCATAGCTACATTTATGTACTTTATTATTCTTTCAAAAAGTAGTTATATTTGACACTCTATCAACTGCTGAGGGTATAGTAGTATGCAAGACACATCCCATACATTTGAAATTGTGCACATCATTTCTGCACTAGCATTGTACAGTAAGTATTTGTTAATTATATTAATTGATCACTCTGCTGGCCCAAGATTATCTTCAGGTACTTCACAAATGTATATGCAGTGGAATGAAAGAGCTGATGAAAATGGCTTCCAGGAGAATGATACATTAAAAATGAACTTGGATCAAGATCTAAAGCTGTTTAAATTAGCTTTTAAAACTATACTATGTTATAGTTGAGCACATTTATCCTCATTTTATTGATTTTACTTTGGTTAGAAACTTAATCTCCTTTTAAATTCCAGTGTAGATATATGAGGTACAATCACAAATTACTCTGGACATTATAGACTTAAATATTTTTAGCCTGCTGTGTAGAAATACGTAAATGAACTGATCGTGACATCTGTTCTTGATATTTTTGACATTTTAGACATGTAGTTAGTTACATCAGGGTTTGGGTCCATTCTCTGTAAATATTTAAACCAACACTCAGATTTTATGTAAACATATTTCTGTTTTTCACATGTAATAAACACAGTACATATATCCATAAGCTGAGATGAGCCCAAGGGACTGGAACCTGAACTTTCTGGTAAATTTCAAGACTTGCTTTATGAGGACTTCACTAAACCTAGAGAGCAGAGAACACATTTGTAGTCTTAGATATAGCCAGCCAGCTGAAGAATGGTTAAGCTAACACAGCCAGATTCAGTAAAGATTTGAAAGTGTTTGTCTGTAATATGCATTTTTAGTGTGATATAGTAGTATGATGGAGAAACCATAGGAAATTAATAACGTCTTAATAAGTAGCAGTACATTAGATCAATTTCTCTTTATTTAGTGATTAATTTTTTGCTAATTCTCTCCTTTACCTTTGCACTGCTTAGTGTCTCTACATTATACCCTAAGGTGGTCATGGAAAAAAAGAATGAAACTTATACTTGTCTGCATTTCACCTGTTATTTGTCTCTGAATTTTTATGAAGTTACTTATAAATCTTCCCAAAGATGCTTAATTTTGTACAACTAAAATTAGTAATAAAGTAATAATATAACTTTTTTTTAAGATGTTTTTATGTATATATTTTAGTTCTCATTGAGAAACTTTATACTAGTTTCATAGAAACCAAATGACTGATTAACCTACTCCCTATTGTGGTAAATATTTAGTTTTATCCAAAATTATTTTATTTGTAGTCATTGAATCTTTATATAACTTTACTAATGAGAACAGAGATTTGTAGAGTCCAAAGAGATTTTAAAATTATTTAGATTGAGTTTGTAATAATTAGGAGGGTATGGTGGGTGTGGTCAACATGAGCTGAGCTTATTGGGTGTGGGACACAAGCATTTATAGTGTAAATTAAATTTAATCTACTTTTAAACTTAATTTAAAAATTCCAAGGCTATTCTAATATGCCATCCAGGTTGAGAATCACTTACATAGGTTATGGTTTTGTTCCTACAGCTAACCAGTTTGGTATGCAGTGAGAGGGCATATTATAAGTTCTAATGATTTGTACCCATCTTGTACTTTATAGTGTGTGAAGCACTTTTACATAATTTACATGATTTTCTCAGGGACCCATTTTATACAGTAGGAAAGTCTTCAAATGGTCTCAGATTGTATAGTTGTGAAGAGGAGGAACCAAGGTTGAACACTAAGACCTCTGCCTTTAAATCTACTATTTTTCTAACTGTCCCACAGTGTTTAGATCTGAGTCCTCAGTTGAAATGATGGATCTTGAATTAGTTCATCTTTAGAGCTTTTCTAGTTATGTATTATGAAGTATATTTTGTGGCTACGTGTTTTATTCATTAGCTTTACTTAGAATTCTGAAGGTACTGAGAACTTTATTAAAATGTTGAGTGAAGCTCTCAGATTTCTTTGGCCTGCTTCAGGAGTACTTCTACCCTGCACTCTATACTCAAAACAGCTTTTCGAAGTACTTCAGAGTAGGGTTGGAGTGCTGGGTGTTATATAGGGCCAACATAGATGTAAATAAGAAATGTAGATATTGCATAAACACTTCGTACTTATATTTAGTAATTGTTGACCTTTATGTATAATCAGTGAATATTGACTGTAGATGATAAATAAGCTAGATTAGATCCAACTGCTACAGAAGAAAAAGTTCCTATATTTTATTATATTGGAATTTTATTATATTTGTTATTGCTCTTATTAAATGGGTTATTACCAGCCTTAAAAATAATTTTTAATGTGATATACCTGGGGTTTTTTTAATAACTGTCATAATAGACGATTATATATAGTTCTTTCTATTTTCTCTTTAATATTTAGACATTTTAAAAAATATGTGTTACAAAAATTAAGCATTCATAGAAAAATCTTCATATTGGCAAGTATAGAGTAACATTAGAATCTGTTGAATAGAAAGTCAAATTTATGCTTCATCTGTTAGATGACGTTAGGAAGTGTAAATACTTTTCTTATGGATACTATTGACATCTTGTACCTTTGTTTATATTGTTTATTTTTAAAAATTTTTATTTTTAATCTCTTTGACAAGCTCATTTTTATTGAAAAGCAATATATGTATACAGTTAAGACAAACTTTAGACAAGGGGTATAGTAAAAAATCTCTTTCCTATCCTAGACCTCTTAGTCCCATTCCTTAGAAGCAGCTGTGTATGCTTTTTTAGGTTTCTGTGTTTCATCTTTCTGTTTTGTCGAATACAGATGTCAAATATGAGTTGTAATAAAAAAAAACATACATTTTTATCATACATTTGATGTATTCTAGTTGTATCCTGCATTATAAATAAATGAGATGTTGATGACATTGCTATTTAAGTTCTGCCGTTTATTAATGCATTATTTTTATTTTAATATGTTGTCAATTTATTACTGACAATTATAGATATGTCTCCATGTTATTTTAAAAATAAACAATTACATCAATTAAATTAAAGGATGTTGGCACTAGAAATCAATGCATAGTAGTATATTCTATGTGTATGTTTATAGCATTGTCAGATTCTTTGTTGATGAAATTGTCTTCAACTGTGTCAAGGTGATGTGAAAAAAATTATATGAAAAATGTTCTTGATATTTTCTTAAACTTTAAACCTTATTTTCAAAAGTTGGCACTTGGCTTTTAGATAGTAAGAAAGAAGAGACCATTGACTTCTTAAAGTCAACAGCCTGTGTAGTAGTCTCTTTTGACCCAGAACTCTGAAATTCACACTCCTTCTATTAAGGCATCTTGAAATGCTGAATAGAAGCCTTGATTTTCAGATTATTTACTTGACACATTTATTATAGTGCTTATGTATTCAGTCTTAAGGAAACTTCGGATTCCAGAAATATTGACCTTTGTTGTTGATCTCTTATATGTAGCCCTAGTTTTATTAAAAATGGTTGATTGGTATAACTAGATTCTTAATGGATAATGGAAATATAAAGGTCTATTATGTTTTAGGTTCCATCGGTCACCTTAAAAGGTTAGAAAAAAGATCAGTTTCATTGAACAATATTTTCCTTACTATGTACCTAATCTTAAGTAATTGTAGCTTAATTGGAGTTTTTAAATGAAAACTTTAATCAGTGTTTCCTAACATCTTTTGTTTCCTTATGGGAATTCAGGTTTTGAAAATATTCTGATTCAGTGTTATATTTAAAAAAATAACATCACCATGCTTCTCTAGATTTAATTTTTTTGCCACATTTATTTTTTGAAATTTTTAGTTTTAATAAATTTATGGTAATGATAAGGAATTTCAAGAGGTCTTAAATGATATTGGATGGATATTCCAGTTTTAAGATAAGACCAACAAACAGTTCGTTCAGAACAGTTTATTTTAAAAACTATAAAAAAATTGCAAAGAAAATTCTATTGTGATTAGATTGATCCAAGTACCTTTTTAATCTTTATCTGAATACATTTTTAAAGTAGAATCATTTTTTTTGTGTGTGATAGAAATATAGTAGGTTAAAGCATTATCTTTATCTGATGTTGGCTTGAAGATAGTATCTGAAAATTTATAGTTTGTGGTACTTCCTAACTCACAAATCATTTTTTCATGTGCCCTCTAAACATAATTGATAGCTGATTTTTTATTTTAAAATTTCAATATATATTGTATTTTTAATAATTAGTCAGTGGCATATCCACTTAAGTAGTTCCTAAGATAAATACAAGATGCAGGTACAAAATAAGTCCATATAAGATATAGAAAATAAGGAACACACAAACACACACTTTTCCCTAGGAAACCAGTCTCAGTAAAATAACAAAAATATAAAGTAGAAAACCCGGTTGACAATTGCAGAAATTCAGAAGGAGCTAGCATAACTAGAAGAGATTTGTGTGTTACTTTCACGTAGGTCATGAAGCATGCACAGTAGCTTTAGGAAGCATAAATCCAGTTAGTCATAATTGCAGGAAATTGGTACCAGGGTGGGGATAGGCCATCCCAGAAAAACATCTGGGGCTGAGAAAGCTCTCCTGTATTTCTCTGCGGTATTTCTCATCCCTAGAATGTCACTCATTCTTGGCTATGTGTAAAAAAATACCAAGTAAGAAGTGTGAAGTATGCTGAAACGGGAGAGTAAAATCCGTTCTGCAAAAAGTGACTGATAGTCACATTCTGCTAGACAATGGGAACTCCAAAAGGCAGGATGTGGTCTTGGCCCTTGAGAAAGTTAGCATTCACTAGTAGTCAGATGTCATGAAGAATTTATACAGTATCTATGTCAACCCATGGTTTCAGGATTTTAGAAATTGTTAAATTTTTAACAAAAATATAATGATAAAGAACTTGAACCTCATATAGTATATGACTATTTCTTTGGCAATATTGTCCTGACAGATAAGCATATTTTTAAATTAAAGTAGTGTTAATAGATTTCTGATCAGCTTTTTAAATCTGTGGCTAGCAGATATTCAAATAGTTCACGTCTTCTTTAAATGCTCTTGTGATAGATGAACAGAAAAGAGCTCTGTAATGACAATATTTTTTTATAAAAATGCTGCTGCTACGATTGCAGGTCCTTTTGGAATAAATCATGGAATTGAGCTTCATTCAGATGTGGTGGAATATGCCAAGGAAAAACTGGAGAGCTTCATCAAAAATAGTGATAGCTTTGATAAGTAAGTATATCTATAGCTTTGGTTTTAAAGCACTTGATAGATATGTATGACGTGTGTTTTTAATACTATTAGTTTATTGATCCTGAGTTCCTCAGTTGAATGCAGCAAAAACCAATGTATAAAGCGAGAGAATTTAACTTAGACAAATTATTCTATGCTAATTTTTATTCTATAAGTCTATAGTAAATAATACATGAAAAAAAATTAATGCTACTATCACTTTATTAGTAGGGTAATGTTCCATTTGTTAAACATACAGGTACCTAGCTTGAAGATATTAAGATGCTTGAATTAGAATACTTTTTTGAAGCTAGTTTTATACCTTTGGGATAGTAATTTAATAATTCTGTCCTCTATTTGTAGCATAACCTGTTAGCATATAAGTGGCTTAAAAACATTCAGTTATTTTGTAATATATTTAGAAAAAATTATGATAGAAATACATTGATATATTTTATATGATAGGGTTTTGTTTGAGAAATTTGTTTATAAAACCATTGTATTGAACTCATACTTTGCCTTTGAGGAAATACTGCACTGTCTCCTTGAGCTGGCAGAGAAGTCTATTTGGTGCATAACATTTCTAAAATTCATTAATTATAGTACTATAGAGCAAGGGCTTATGCTAAAGTCCATGATCTCTGTGACATTATATAAAATTTGGAGGGCATTTGTATCTCTCACCTAAGTTATATTTTTAAAGAATTCCTCAATGAAAGGAATCACAAGCTTAAAACTTACTCATTTTATATAATTTTAGTGCAAAAATATTCAGTTTCAACTCAGCCTGCTGGGACTTTGCCTTACTCATCTCTAGGCCCCAGCCATGATCATGGAGGTGAGCAACTTGGAAGAATCTGGATCAGAGCTGAGGAATTTTTTTCTAGAGTTTAGGCTTGGGGACAGTGCCAAGAAGGAAGCCAAGAAAGCCCTGTGAATAGCCCCTGGAGTGTATCTTTCTCTGCCTCTCCCCACCCCTTCCCTTTGCCCTTTTCTTTCATTCCCCCTTGCCATTGCTAGTTTGTATCTATCGTCTGGCAAGTGGTGCTTGATTGGTTGAAGAACAGAAAACTGATACACTGCCGTAAAATCATCAGTGTTGCAGAGGGAAGGGGAAGTTTTTTATCTGCCAAGTGTGATTGTAACTGGGTTATTCAATAACGGTCAGACAAGCTTGGGAGAGTCTGGAACTGTTATTTGGTTTTATAACTAATTATCAATGGACATGAGCAAGTCGTTTGATTTTTCTGCATCAATTTTCTGAACATCATTCTTTATCTTATATATGCTTGTCTTTATAAATAGTTAACATTTCACATTTTGAATCATTCTTTTAGTGCTTACCGTGTTGGTTCATACTCTCTTTCTAAGAATAACATTGACAAATAAAATACTTTTTTGCCTAAGTAATTTTATAAGAAATTGAGATTCAATTTATCATACTTTTGTTTTTGTTTGATGATTAGTAGCATGTTAAGAGCTCAAAATGTGGACATAAATATTTTTATATGGTTTATTACAACTATAGAATTTTGTTAAATTTATTTAATTTCTACTATTTTAAGTATTGTTTTGATGTTGAAACTGTACACATAAGGACTTTTGAATGCATTTGAACTTAGAAAATACAGAAGTAATAATATTAAAAGCAAATGTCTAAGGTCTGTTGTAAAGTCTTTTATGTCTGTTAGCTACATCTCACATATTAATACTTGATGGCACAGATACTCAGTTTTGGGTCATAAATCAAGCAGAAAAAAAACTCAAGGAAGAACCTGGAATCACTGAAGCACCTCTGTACAATTATCTATGGACCTCAAATTTATTGCTGACAAGTGGGCATGGTCCTGGGAAACAGTAAAATATGTCTTATTTAAAGCATTTTTCTATGTTGATGTAACTTAAATATTAAATAATCCACAACATAAGTTAGAAGACTACAATTAAGTACCTCAATTTTTAAAAATTTTCTGAAATTGTTTTCATGTAATTGTAAAATGATCAAATTTCCCTGGCTTGTATTTCTTGAGTTTTCTTGTTTACTGAGTATTTTAGATTATTTATAAAATGATAAAGCGTGAAATATGGTTACGTGACTGATCTAAATGTCTCTTTATAATTTTTAGTGTTATTTTAGTTAAAGTAATGAGACAGATTTTATAATATCGTTATTTCTGAAATGTTGCAACTAATAGAAGGACAGATTCTTCTATTAATAAACTAGTCTGAAAAATAAGACAGTTTTGGAAATATTATTTACTCTGATTTTCAAGAAGTATTCCAAAATATTAGTTATGTATTTCAGAGTATAAATATATTTTGCATAGAAAGAGAAGTAAGTACCTGGGAAAATGTTTCATTTTGTGTGAAGCAGTGAGTGATTGAAAGTTAAGTATTCAAGGATGATGAGTCATTTAGTGGGCTCCTTTTTTGTCTTTTTATAACAAGTGATTTTAGTGACAAATTATAAAGATATAGTAGTTTTCTTCCTATCTTTTTTGTGTTTGATGATTTCCTTGAAATTTTTCTTGATGTTCATGAATAGTATTTCTACTTATTTTCAATTTTTTAAATTAAAAACAGCTTGCCCTGCAAAGAAGTTTTATTATATTTAGTTGTATACAGGTCATCAAAATATATTTTAATTAATGAAATATAAAGTAACTCAGGAAAATTAATTACTATTTATGTATTTCTTAGTATCAGATTATCCTTGATTATGTGTAACACAGAATAGATAGCTAAAACCTCATTGTCTTTCAATCTTATTTATCTTGTTGGTTTGGATCTTTTTTTTATCAGTTCCTTTTTTTCAAAAGTATTGTCATGTCATGCTTTATAAAGTTTCTTACATAGATCTATTGGAGATCACAGTGAAATTCTAAATATGGTAGGTGAGAAAAAATTGATAAACTCAACATTTGAATGTTTAATATCAAATGATTTTAAAAGTACAAATGTCTGTTTTTGTGAATGCTCTATGAAGCAAGCTTGGTTTCTGAGTCTTCAAAGTAGTATCCCTTCTTTGAGAAACAAGTATCCTTAGTATAATTTATGTACTTAGAAACTTTTTTCATATGCCTTAGTTCCATTTCAGCAGATGAAATAATTTGAAGGAGATACTTTGAATTTACTGTGCTTGGAGATGGGAAGGAAGGTTTATTCTTTTATCTGTGGTATTCCCAGATTCTATATATGCAATCTGGTTTTCAACATATGAATTTATACTGATGTTTGATTAAAGTGTTTTTAAAATATTGGCAAATGTTTTCATTAAAGGACCAGATAGTAAATATTTTAGTTTTTCTGTGCTAAATGGTCTTATGCAACTGCTCAACTCTGCTGTCAAAAGCAGCCATAGACACTATGTAAAGAAATGGGCATGGGGCATTCTGTGTGTATTAAGTGCTATTGAGTTGGCTCTGGCTCCTGCTGACCATCTGAATGAGTGATCTCCACAGCATCTTGTTCTCAACAGCCCTGCTCCCTATAGAGTCATTCCTATGGCTTCTTTTACGGAGTCAGTTCATCTCATATTTGGCCTTGCTCTTTTCCTGCTGCCTTCTATTTTTCCCAGTGTTATTGTCTTTTCCAAAGAACCCTGACTTCTCTGCATGTGCCTGAAGTAGGAAAACTTCAGTTTTGTCATTTTTGCCTTCAGTAATGTTTGAGGCTTAATCTGCTCTGAGACTCACTTGTTCATTTTTTTGGTAGTCCAGGGTATCTATTATAGACACTTTATCAAAACAAGGCGTGGGTGGGATTTGGCCTGTTACCCATAGTTTGCTGACCCACTTTCTGTTCTTCCCACACACTCTCCAGAACATCTTTATTTTAGCCCTCTCTGGTCCAAACAAGTTTTTGGGCCTCTTAGGTATCTGGCCTTCTTGAAGGAAGGAGAAGGTTGGACAAGGTGAAATTAATGTGAATCAGCATTTGACATATACAATAAACAAAATAATCTCTCCATCTGTAGTAACTTGGAAGGGTAAGTCAGTAAACCTTTACCTTTTAAGTACTTTGTAAATGAGTTAGTAATTGGTGTAGCATTTATATATATAGCTACATTTATGCATTTATATAATATATAAACATGTGCATGTAGTTGACTTGGATTCCTAGACTGCATGCTTTGGAGTTTTCCATTTCATTGTAAGACAATAGATCTATTCCCCCTCCCCTCTCAAGGGTACTATAGCCGATTTTGAAAGTATTCTATCAGTAGCCAAATGAATTCAGTATAGTTTGATTTATTGCAGATTTTATTCTATAGAGTTTGGCATATAAATGAGCCATGCTATGAATACCAAAAACAGTAATAGGATGATAAAAATAATAGTGCCTAAGATGTATTGTCTGTTGATTAAGTACCATGTACCATTTGAAGTGTTTTATCCACAGTTGAAGTAATGTTGGTGTCCACATTTCCCAGATGGTAAAACAAAATTAGAGAGGCTGTAACCTCAGCTAGGTCAGTCTTTTTATTTAATTCTGATTGAGCTATGATGATGTATACACTGATTTATTCTAATATTTCTTCCAGCCATAAGCTGCTACCAGTGCATTACAGTAGCCAAGCAAGTTAGCCCTAGATACAAAGTTGGAGTACTTTTATTTTCATCATTTATTTCCTTCTAATGAGAATTAAGGAGTGCTAACATGGTTAAATGCATCATAGCGTTTTTATTACAAAGCACTCCTACCCTGGTAATTAATAAGACCTGCAACAAGAATTACTTTTGGGGACAGAAGTGGTGCAGTCCTCAAATTTAGTTGAAGTGTAAATTTTAAATTGAGAGATAGTATAATCTTATATTTTAGAAAGTTTAATTGATTTATGGTAATATATAGTGTCCTAATTTTGTTTTTAATTATAGATTTTAATTTTTCACATGATTCAGTTTGCATTGGGAAACTTAAATGCTTCTGTATTGTCAGCTTTACCACTAAAGTAGTTCTGCTTCATCTTTAAGAGAGTTATAGCATAGTTAAACTAGTTTTGTTATCTATTAATATATAATCAACATTATTTCAAAATATTTCTCAGATATTCAAATATTTTTATATGCTAATAATTTTTAGATGGTAGTTTTATAACAATTATTGCAGTTTGTAAACAGTTTTTAATGACAAACATTCAGTTGGTAGGACAGAGAAATGCTTAAAGATAGTCCTCAGGGCTGTCAGTTATATATTTTAACATTTAGAAATGGCGTAAAACTAGAATGGCTTCAAACACATTATTAGGAGAAGAAATTATTGTTAAAATACATGAAATCTCACTTTTGTATGAGGTATTTGTCACATTTCCTGTATAAAGTTTAGAGATTGTTTTTGATCCTGCGGATTTTCCTGAAGCTTCATTCAATAAAAAAATCACTGGATTTACTTTTAACACTCTGCTTTAAATAATGCTTGAATTATTCTGAGGTGAGTTTGAAGTTGGAAGGAAACACTTGGAAAGATAAAGTTTTTGGTTTTTAATTTTTAAAAAATTAATAGCTTAATTATTGGTTGTAAGAGTTTTTGAATGGAATAACTGCATTTGGAGATCAAAAGATTAACATTTCCCTGGGTTTTCTTCTCACTGGAACATTCTGAAGATTTGTCTTGTTTTAATGAAACAGTCATAGCTCTTAAAACTCAAAATATGTATTTTGACGAAGTGTTTTACAAAAAAGGAGTTTCTGTGATTCATTTGGCAGGTTGTTTTGGATGAGGTATGAGAACAAGGTAGGATTTTTTCCTAAGTCCTTGAAATCCTTTATTCCATTGGAATAATTGTCTAAAATTTCAATGACAGCATCCTGTGGCACATGATAAACTAGGTGTGCAAATTGTCAGCCCCCACTTCAACAGTGTATTGAAGGGGAATGTTGTTTTTTCTACTCTCAGTCAGCTCCTAGACCTAGACTATCCGTCTAAGAGGGAAGCTGCAGGGCAAGGCTAGGTCACCCTGATCTCCTAGCAGCTTATCAAAAGAATTATATGGGCAAGTTGGCAAGGTCCCTGCTGTGAACGAAATCATCTGTCCATCTCAAGATGAAGATATTCCAACATGCACCTATAAAGAAAACCACTGCTAAGGTAAGTGTTTAGAATCCTGGTGTTATTTCGGGCAAGTGTTCATGTTGTAAACAAGATATATGTGTGTTCTCTATTATCCCACATGATTTTCAGTGTACATTTCAGTAAGAGTATGTCAAATATTTTTCCTTCTCTACATAAGAAAGTCTAAAAAGTACTCATTAGATTTTAAGGTTAAGTCTAAAGTGAGTAAGTTTATAGTTATTACACACATTTCAGAACTTTTTTTTTATACAGATAACATTGTTGGGAGGTATAATGATGTAATTTAGGAATATGAATCATCTCTATCTGGGTAACTTTTGTTTTGATATTTTTCTTCAAAGAATAAAAATGATTGCTACTTTTGATTTTAATAACAAACATAAAATTTTAACGAACTCTCCTAAATCAAGTATAAGAACTAGGGAAAGAATGCATAAGCTGTACTTCTTTGTGTAGAATTATAACCGCTTAGGAAATATCATTTTGCTAGACCTCTTGCTGTTTTAGTTATTTGTTTTCCTCTTTCTTAGATTTCACTTAGTATGTGGTTGATGTGAAAAGGTGAAATTTGGATTTTCTCTTTCACTATTTTTAATGTAGATTTTATGTGTAACTCTATAATTAGTCTAGTACTATTGTATAATGACCTGAAAACTTCTGGTTAGTTTATTGCTACAGTCTTCCAGGTTATACAGAAATTGTATTTGTGTTTTAAATATGTCCTTTACCTCTAGAAGTTTGTGGAAACTTAGGTAAAATGCAGTTTTCAGTAAAAGCCTAAAGTAGAAAATATTTTCTTTATTTTCTTTCTACATTGGAAGAATTAATAGGAGTTATAAATTACTCTGATAACCTAGTAGCCATCATCTGTGTCTCAGATCAGTTTTTACTCTTGATATTTATGATATGATATGAACATGATATATGGATATGAGCATATACATAAACATTTATGAAAAATTTTAATCAGACTGTTTTGAAAAAAATAGTTCTATTGGTATAAATTTATTTACATGAAATGCTATTATAAAAATAAATTATAATTTTAGTGTCAGAATACAAAGTATCTAAGTAGTATCCTCAACTGTGTACCTAGTCAGAAATATAAAGCTCATCTGTAAGTTCTTTAGTAGGAAAGATGATCCACAGTCCACATACATATGAAAAAAATGTTGTAAGTATATGCAATTTGAGAATAGTTTTTTCTTTACTAATGTGAAGGATTCATGTATTATTGGTGGAAAAGTTCAAGTCATAAGTTTAATAAATCCTCAGATAGGACATACTTGGGTAGACATTTTTTAAATGACTAGTGTTATTGTTGTGTTGCAACTTTCTTGTAATGTGTTTGATTGGCATATGAATTCTATATTCTAGGTATTTTAGTGCCAACATTTCAAAATATTACAATTTATTTTCAATTTTACTAATGTCCTTGAAATTTTATTATTTCGTATTTAGAAAGAGTCCAATCCTTTTGGAATATTGTCTCAAGTCCAATTAAACTTTCAAATTTAAGTATTTTGTAAAGGAAATTAAATAAGTTAAATGAAAGTGCAAAGACCCCATATTCATATATCCTATTTGCACTAATAGAAATTATTTATGAATTTAGGGATCTAATTTTTATCTATAATGGTCCTTTGTAATACTCTCTAAGTAGAAGCAAGTATACTTGTTCTGATCTGTGTTAAAAGAGAAAACATTACGTCGTTTCCTAGAATAATGGTGGCTTATTTAAGATCTTCAGAAAAGCTCCCAAAATGTACCTTCCAGTTATCTAGTTGATTTATTCACTGAAGGCAAGGGTTTGTTTTCTTTTACTTTTGGGTTTTTCTTCTTTTGTCATGTTTGGGGAAACACATGCATTCTGTAACATGAAGCTAGTTATTTATAGTAACCAATTTAGTAAAACGAGCCATCATGGTAGAGTGCCATAGGCATTTGTGTCTATTTTTTTTTTTCTTTTTAATTTCTGGGCAAGTTTCTAGTCCTGAGATTTTTGTATTTAGTGTTTAATTTTTCAACTTTGGGTTCATATTTGAAGTTGGTAGTGGAAAAATTGACAAAACATTTATGTTTCTTACATAATTCACTTATTTAGTAAACATTTTTTGAGGACTGGAGTAGGTTAATGAGACAATTAAAATTCAGAAGAAATATTCAGAGATATAGGAAAACAAGGAGAATGTTTCAAAGGGATGATTATGTTAAGGAGAAAGTCTTTGAAACTCCCATTTACAGATGATAAGTATAAAGGTATGCACATATACACACATGTACATACATATAAAACATATTGAGGTACTTTTTACTGAATCTTTGAAATTCCAGGTGAATTTTATTTTTACAGTACATTTCAGTATGGATTAGCCACACTTTAAGGGCTCACTATCCACATGTGGCTAAAGGCTGACATCTTGGATAGTGTGGCCCTAGATTGTTCTGCCTCATTTTTAAGATCATAGCTTCTCATTTCTCGAGACCATTCTCTGATTCCCCAGATCTGTTAGTTTCCTTTCTTCCTCAGTCTCATAATTATGTTTCTTTCCTTTAGAGCATTTGTCATAGTTGTAAATTAGATTGTTTGATGTTTTTCTCTTCTACAAATGTGAGCATGAGGGTTTCCCATTGTATTTCCGTCTTTACATACAGCTGGTGCTCAATAAAGAGTATTTGACATAATGAATTTTGCTAATTACTAGTACACAAGGTAACTTGATCAGTGACACATTTAATTTTACAGTCAGGCATTAAATTTTTTCTAATTCATTTTGTTAGGATGAGATTGTATGAAATATCACTCATATGAGAAGTAGTTTCAAGTTGTTCACTTGTAATTGTGTTTTCCTAGGAAACAGTTCTGTAAATTTATGTTGTATATAGTAGGAAGCTTTTAAAACTATAAGAATATTTTTTAGTTTATTTAATAGACTTGATGGTAAAAAGGTTTAATAATTCAAAATATTGTTTATTTTCTGTTCACATCCTGAAAATTGACTGACTTAAGTTATTATAAAATTAAATTACTTAAAGTGACTTTTTTTAAGAAAGAAAATTTTTGGATAGGCTTCATTGAAAATAGTAGTCTAACTTTTTAAAGAATACTTTTTCTGAGTTTGGTAAAGTGATTAAATTACCAAATATATTTTGGTTATATTTTAACAATAATACTTAATCTTGAGCATAAAAGAGAAATTAAACAGTTTGTAATGTAGGTCAATTTACACTTTTGTGCGTTATTATGCAAGTGGAAAGAATTAGATACTGTTATAGAGTTGGGTAAGATTTCATTGCAAAATTAATATCTGAAGTGTATGTGGAAGGGATAGTAGGCATTTATCAAGGGAAGAAGAGAAGGAAGGGTATTTCAGTCAAAGGAATAGCACATACCACATATATAAGGTTTTGGAACACTCCAATAGTTCCTCTAAGTAACTAGAAGCAAATAATTAAATCTGGCTACAATATAAGTAATTGTGGGTGAGGGGCAGAGACAGAAAATGAGTCTGGAAAGATGCTTTGACAGTAGGAGATAAAGAGGCCCACATGACCTTTAAAGGAACTTGAACCTATACTGCCCTGTTGGGAGCAAAACATTGGAAGGGAAACCTGAAAAGTGCGAGCAGTGACGTTAAAATAAATTTTAGTTAGAATAAAAGAAATAATGGTCATATACTACTTTAGCGTGGGGGTATACATTGTTTACTCATCCCCATCCCAACCCCCTCAACCTTTCCCACTCCACTCCTTTCCCCTTAACCAATAAGACAGAAAATTGAGGACAAGGATTCTATTAAACTCTTCTTTTAATGTCAGGGATCATAAAGTGAATGTGTTTTAATGGCAACTTACTGTGTAATAAGTTTGTTAACTACCAGAGAACAGAATATATTTTACAAAGTAAAAATAATTGTGATTCAGTGTCATTTTTCACTGCATGCTGAAACTTAATGTAAATTCTTTCATCCTCAAATGATAGCCTGATTTTGCTGTGTGGTTATGTTAACTTTAATCAACTTAAAAGTAAAAGGATATTCTATTAATTTAAAAAATGATTACCTGTTTTATTAGAGTATTGAGGTTTTAATTATATGTCATTTACTAGAAATATTTTCAGATATGTCAGAATTTAAGAAATAAAGAAGTCTAAATAGGAAGTTTGTAAAAGCACAACTCTATATGCCATGAACCAACACTGTAACCAGGAACAAGTCGTCAGGATAAAATGGCCTTTGCTTGGAAAACATATTTCTCCTTTGGTTGCACAGGGAGACCACAGGGGCCAGATAGCAGTAAGGAAGATCACTATTCATTCTGCTCTCTGTCCCAGTCCTGTAACATAGCTCTGCTAAAATTTACTAGGAAAATCTCCCTAATCTTAGTGGTTGCAAGGGTATATGGTCAAACTGGTGTCTTCCTGACAGAGCTTTGCCACTGTTAACCGCAGCAAAGATGTCAAGCACAGATGAATACTGCACAAGCCCTTTCCATTTCCAGTGGCTCCTCAACTGTTTTTTTGGAAAGGGCAGTGGAAAGTGAAGCCTTTTCTCGCTTTCTTTTTTTATAATCCTTGTGATTCTCATTGTTGTCATATATCATTTGTGGGGTGTCACAAGATTGTGGTACGAGGGGCTTTTTATTTTTTAAGTCTTCAGTATGGTTTCAGTGTGGCAAAAATAGGTTACGTTTTCAAAATATGTATACTGTATCATTGGTAATATAATATATTTGATCAGTGTTAAATTTTATAAATGTGACATTTCAGTCAAATTTCATAATGATATTTTATCCTTAGAATTAATTTTGGTAACTTCAGTATTTCAAAGAACTGGATTATGTTTAATTTTTTACATTAATTTTCTTCTTTAAATGAATTAAAATATATTTGTTTTTCCATACAGATTTGAGTTCTGTGAACCTGCATTTGTGGTTGGTAATTGCCTCCAGATAGCATCTGACAGTCATCAGTATGATCGAATTTACTGTGGAGCTGGAGTCCAGAAAGACCATGAAAACTACATGAAAATATTACTAAAAGTTGGAGGCATTCTAGTCATGCCTATAGAAGATCAGGTAACTTCCACTGTCCTTTTGCTTAATGGCATAAGAAACAAACGTATTAGTTTAAGATGGGAAATATAATATCTGTAAAAGTACACTGTAATTTTTAAAGAAGAAATACGTTTTAGGTGTGTTTACACAGAAAAAATTTGGAATGAACTCTTAATTATTAAACAAAGCAGATACAGAAAAGATTCCTATACTAGGATTAGAAGAGACTTGATCTTTCATCAGACCTTAGTTACTACTGCCTGTGTGGTGCAGTAGTTCCACCTTATCCTTGGTTTCAGCTACCCATGGTCAACCATGGTCTAAAAATATTAAATGGAAATTTCCAGAAATAATTTTAAGTTTTAAATTGGATAATATTCTGAGTAGTGTGATGAAATCTTTAGCCTTCCTTCTCTGCCCTGCCAGAGACATGAATCATCCCTTAGTCCATCATTATCCACAGTATATACACTACCTGTCCTTTAGTCACTTAGTAGCTGACTCAGTTATTATCAGATTGACTATTGCAGTAATGCAGTACTTGTGTTCAACATATATACTTAATAATGACCCCAAAATGCAAGCATAGTGATGCTGGCAATTCAGATATACCGAAGAAAAGCCATAAAGTACTTCTTTTAAGTGAAAAGGTGAAAGGTCTCAACTATTAATTAGGCATTGTATCATCTTACATCATCGCAAGATGGGTGAGTACAGTACAATAAAGTACTTTAAGAGACCGCGTTCACATAACTTTTATCATAGTATGTTATAATTGTTCTGTTTTATTATTACCTGTTACTGGTAATCATACCAATTTATAAATTAAACTTTATCCTTAGTATGTATATATAGGAAGAAAATATTATAAATAGGGTTCAATGCTATCAATAGTTTCAATGTTATCAATAGTTGCAAGCGTCCACTGGAGGTCTTGGAACATGTCTACTCTGATAAGGGACACTACTGCATTTGCTGAGTTGTTCCCTCCTTTTCTTACCTGGAGGCATTAAATTGAATATGACACCCTCTACTAGCTGTTCCATTTCTGACATTCTTTAATTTTTTGAACATATAAAGTAGAAATACTATTTGGGGTTTGGTTTGGTCTGCTTAACTCCACTAAAGAAACAGGTAAATTTTAAATCTTCATTTAGTACTATGAGACTCATTTGGAAATATTTTTCAGCCATTTGCCTGCTGTGGTATGAAATTATTAAGTATAATATATGTATGAAATACTACTTTATTCAGAAAATTGATCTTTTAAAAGCAAATTTTTTAAAAATTTATAAAAATGTACTTAAAAAATATTTTTTATATTTATATTTACCCAAATATGAGATGTTGAAAACACCTTGTGGTTTGTATGGTAGAAGATAAATTGTCTAAGATGACTGGGACCTAGCATGATGTTTTGGAGTTTATATATCTTGGGGGGAGCAGTCTCTTCATATAATGTTATTTGCATCTGAGTAGATTTTACCATTATGATGTACTATGCTTTGCAACAAATCGTTTGTCAGTTATTAAAGAGACCTAATATTAAAACATTCATTAAAAAAACATTCCTGAAAAAGTGTCATTATTTGACTGTGTACAGAGTTGAGATTCTCAGATAAACAGTCTTTTCTGTTTTCCTTTAAAGCTATATTTTTTGGACATTTAAAACATGCCTGGTGCTCGCTTTGGCAGCACATATACTAAAACATGGCTTTCTATTTGTGTTTTATTAAATAGTGTTATGTACTGTTATACAAATATAAAATATAATAATGATTTTTATATATAAATTGAAAATATTAACTTGATCAAGCCATGTACTGAGCTAATCTTGGTGAGTGTTTGCTGAGTAAGTGCAACTTCTAATCTTTTTGTGACTAATTACATTTATTTGTGAAATATCAAGTTGAGATTAGAATATCTTATTAGCATCATGGAAGATCTTGAAGTTGACTCACTGGTACAGTAATCAAAACATGGTTTTATTAACATAATGCTTTAACCAAACAACTGAACCTATGTGAAACATTTTCACAGCCAGTGGCAGGCATAAATTAAAATAGTACCACTAAAAGCCATCAGACTCCAAATATGATATGCAGTAATTTGGCCATATTTGAATATTCTCTTTGCCTTGAAATATCTATCTTGAACAGCAGGTATTTGTGATTCCTTCTGTATTACATTATAGGAAATATTTAAATGAAAGTGATTTGGTTGCATTCAAATATAAGTGATTATATAGCAATCATTGGCAATTACTTCATTAAAACAAAATTGTGACTGTAAGGCAATTATATTTCCAAAATTAACCTACTCTATCTCTTTTTTTCTTCTAAATAGTTAACACAAATTATGCGAACTGGACAAAACACTTGGGAAAGTAAAAATATTCTTGCTGTTTCATTTGCTCCACTCGTGCAGCCAAGTAAGAATGATAATGGCAAACCAGATTCAGTGGGACTCCGTAAGTAACCATTGGTCCTTTCCCATTGAACTGTGACTTTAACTTTGATGCTTAGCATTTAATGAACTATATGATTATGAAGAAATACATATATATGCAGTAATATATTCAGTGGATTTAGTCAACTATTTTTTCTTTTTTGATAAAGCCCCTACCTTGTACCAGACACCGTTAGCTGCCCTCACAGAAACATGACAAGAAGGGGCAAGTTAAACAAAATAAATTTACCTCCTTGCTATAAGTGGATAGAGTTAGTTGTTCAAAGGTAGGAAAATGGTGAACTATGTAGAAAAGTATTGATGGAGGAAAAAGAGGTGGTATCTAAAGTTTGCCTTGAGCAACTAGCTGAGTAATGGTACCATTGTTTGATGTTTGCAAGACTGCAGGTGGAATAGTTTAGAAATAGGTGTAGGAAGATCAAATATTTTATTTTGGCCATGTTCGAGTTTTCTGTTAGCATATAAATATCAGGTAGTCAAGTGAGTGTACATCTACTGCACAAGGGAGGTGTAAATTGAGAATCTTCAACATAAGGATGGCATTTTAAGCTATGAGAATGGATGAGACTACTTAGGAGAGAGTGAAGATATAGGGAAGAAGTATTAGGATTGAACCTGTGGTCCATCAAATTCAGAGTTAAAATGGAGCAAGATGTACTAGCAAAGGAAGGGCCCGAGAGATGGGAGGACACAGTGAGCACGGTGTGTTAAAACCAAGAAAGAAAAGTATTTCAGAAAAGGGAGTGATAAGCTTATTGAAGGCTACTAAGACCTTAAGAAAGAAGAAGAAACCATTAAGTGAAGTTCTTAATAAATGAACCTTTCCTTAGTATAATATTTGCTTTAATTTGCTTTTTAATTGAATTTATATCATAGGAACCTGGCTTTATAAAGGGATTCAATTTTATTTTCAATTTTCATTTTACCCTCTTTTGAGCTCTGATTTTATGGCCCTTTGGAATGATTTAAAGAATTATATGAAGCAGTATTTTTAAAGTATTTGGTATATAATAATTGCTTAATAAAAAGTAGCGTTGGGATTTGGGGAGAATTAGTAAATTAATACCTGTTTATCCCTACTCAAGTTCTTACCAACGGAAAGATGGACTTGAGATCAGAAAGCTAGGAATTTAAATGTCAGCTTTTATTACCGACCATAGTAGGTGGGAGAATATGGCTTAAGTCTCCACCCTTAAATTAGACAGACTTACCCAGCCAGTTACCCACAACACTGGCTAAACCCCCTACAGTGTGAGCTTACCATCTAAACATGTGGGTAAGTAGAGCTCAATGTATATACATACTTGTAAGTAGACATATCGTAATGAAAAAGGGAAGCGAAAGAGTAGAGCCTTATATGACCAACTGCTTCTTACACACTATACAAGCCACTCCTCCTGCCTTGGGGAGGAGTGAGTGTGGTGATCCAGAGAGACCTATGTAGCTCCATGGTAAGTGTCACTCTTTGGGAGTGTCAGGGCATTGAGGTCTCTCCTCCAGAACTCCCAGAGTGGGCTTACTAGCATTCTTTAATAGGAGTTGCCGTCAAAAGAGAGCCACTGACCACTCTTTATGGATTTATAACATTCATAAATTCTCACAGTGCTCTTATTTTGATTCCATTTAGAAAGAAATTAGGCACTCAGCTCTAAAGAATTTTGAACCTTTTATAATTCAGAAAGTGTTATTAATTATTTTTGTCAAATGTACTTGTTGCTAATGTATGCTACTTAAAAAAAGGAGTTGAGTCAACCTATAAAACAATCTGCAATAAATTATAAGGAAAATTAAAAATAAAAGAATGATTAAAAGAAAAGATTATTAAAAGATTATTCAGATTCTGTTAGAAATATGAAGTTACTCCACTGGAATATTAAATTTAAGCTTCCAGTCTATTCAAAAAAGAGATTCCTTTTGGGTATACTCTGGGATCAAAAGAGACTTCTTTCTTTCTAGACCCAGGATCAAATAATTGTCACTTGTATTCAAATGAGTTATACTATTATTTCAGTGAAGTCTACTTTCTTGTTGGCTATATACACCCCTCTCCACATATATATTTACATATGTGTGTGTGTGTGTGTGTGTGTGTGTGTGTGTGTGTGTGTAAATGTATAATGTAATACTACATAGTATATAGTGGACTATGTTATAATTATTGAATACTTAAAATCTCTGTACTAAAAGCAACAGTAGTAACAATACTTGTTTTCCAAGTATTGGAATTATAGTTTATGACAGTTTTGTTTAGCCTATTAAAACTAGTTGGAGGGTTGTAAAGAGAAGCAATGAAAAAATTCCCTGACACAATTTGGTTTAGACAGTGGCCTAATAACCATAAGCATAATGCGCATAACATATAACTTTACATATAGATTCCTTATAGATTTCTGTGCAATGGCTATTTAAGTGTTTTACTTTGTAACTGACACTATTATAACCTTCAGCATTCTTATCTGATAATTTTCCTAATTTTCTTTTAGAAGAGTCTTGGTTGTAAATGTGGTTTTATAGTAACACATTTTAAGAATGGCATGGACGATGATAAGCTTTAAATAAGCATTTTTGTTCTTCCTCATTTTTAGATAGGTCTAGGTAGTTAATATGACTAGCATTGGTTGAGTTGATTGACGTTTGTAACTGTGAATGTAAAGTAGGGATAAATTTGGTGGAAAAGGACAAAATTGGAGAAGAGCCTAAATTAAAAATAAAAATCCACCATACTTCTGAAATATTTATGGGTAAAATAATGTCTAAATTTCTTATCAAAATAATCTGGGGTAGGGATGGAAGAGGAAATGGGAGTGCTGATGAAGTCATTAGCCAACTGTCAGGTATATGAGATTCACTATACTGTATACTCTCATTTCGTTTTTATTTGAAAGTCTCTAATAAAAAATGAGTTAAGAATTATGAATTTTTTAAAAATAAAGTACTTCATATAGTAATGTTCACAGAATGAAAAAAGTTTTGAAAATTATATTTGTCAAAATTTAATAGAATGTGTGGAGAATAAGAAAAGTTTCATTTTTTGTTTAAATAACTTTCTGGTCAGAGAGCATTATTTTATTAATTATAGGGTGTTAAAATGTGAAAGAATTTTAATACAAAAAGCCCCTAAGAAAATATACATGTAAACCTTTTGCCAAATGTATCTTGTAGCTATGGAATTGCTCCTTTGAGCAGTTACTAAAATGTAACAGTTCCCCAAGTTAGGCTTACATACTTAAGCCCTCATTACTCACACTGACTTTGAGTCACATGATTTATGCCCTCTTTAATAAAGAATTTGTACTACCATAAAAAAAATGTAACATTTCCTCAGATTTATCACTAATTTTTATTCAACTTAAAGGCATATTTCTTTTTTTTTGGTATAGGACAGTCTAAAAATAAGGACACAGTGCTTAAAGTTCAGGGCAGGCCTTTTAGGAGGGGTTAAGGGGTAAAGCTATACCAAACTAAAAGAACTGTTTTCTCTGTATACCACCACCAGTATTTCTGTATTCCAGATGTGTGGATTTTCCCACACAGAGCAATTCTTCAATTTTTTTGTGAATACCAATGAGGTGTCCTATGATCTCACTCACTTCTGACATAGCCAGTCTTAGCACAGACACCACAGGTTAAGGGCTCTGTCCCAAAAGACGTCCCCTCCCTCCAGCTTCAGATACCAGTTGCAAGTCCTGTGTCATCTGTATTTCTGACAACATGCTATAAATTAGAGGTTCCTGTGACCACCTCCCTAGAGTTTGATAGTTTGCGGCTCACAGAACATAAGAAAAGTTTTACAGTTTACTTACTAGATTACTAGTTTATTTTAAATCAGGTACAGCCAGATGGAATTGATGCATTTAACAAGGTATGCTACCTGCTTCATGCCTTCATGTGTTCATCAGCCCTGAAGCTCTGTGCACCCTTTTCGTTAGGGTTCTTTATGGAGACTTGATAGATTAACTCGATCTCAGCCCCTGTTTTCTCACTGTGGAGGAAAAGAGGGGTACTGAAAGTTCCAGTTCTCTAATCACATGTTTGGTTCTCTTTGGCAACCAGCCCAATATCCTTAGGGTTTTACAAAGTTACCTTATTAACATGACAAAATGACTTTATTAACATAAACTCAAGTGCTGTTGAAAGGAACTCCTATGAACAAAAGATAACTTATATAACTCCTTTCACCTTTATGATCTTATCATTTAGGAAATTTCAAGTGTTTTTCAAGTGTTTTAGCAATTCTGTGTCAGGAATGGGAAGCCAAATGTATATTTCTTATAAATCACAGTATCACAAGGAATTAAGGGGACTCCATAAATTTTGGCGCTATACCACATTGAGCTATATGAAGTTGCTTTTTATGTAGGGTAAAAATGGCCAAAGCTAGTTGGTTGGAGGGTTTGACCTAATTAAATGTCTTTTTCAGTCTCTGTTAACAAATGAACATGAAAGTGAAAGTACTTGACTGCTAGGTTCTTATAAAATCTATATAGAGACTACCTTTTGGGAAACGAATAGAGCTTCACATGTGTTAGAGATAACCTTAATTGTAATTATGGAGTAAAAACTTCAATTAAAATAAGATTTTATAGCAGTCAGGATTAGTATTATCTGGTGCATTAAATTCTTATAACTGGAAGCATGGGAGTGTCAAAGAATAAAAAATATTAGGGATTTTTGAATAGGTAAGGCTGAGAATTATCTAGAAGTTTTTGTATCATTCAGAAGAACTTTAAAATGAAGCTCATGTGGATGCTATTTTTGTACTTATGAGTGTTAGAATCTACTAAAGTCAAATCTGACTTCTTTTCAACTCTGGGTCTAATTGGTTCTTTATGAAGTTCAGGTATTCTGACAGTTGAAGATTGAAAAGTTCATCATTGTAAGAGTATCCCTGGAATAGCAGACAGTGTTGGCAGAGAAAAGAACATAATTAAGGAGTTAAAAGAGAATACCAATAATGTAAAAGAAATTCAAGAGACAGCTGAGAAGACTAATTATAGCTTCTACTTCTTAACTCCTTTATAATTTCCAAAACTCTTAAAGGTTTATTTTCTACCCTCTTTTGCAGTGTTCACTCACAAGTCTAGTAGAGCCTTTTCTTTGTTTATACTCCCTCTTGGGTCATTGCTTTCCTAATCCTTGCCTATCACGATGGGCTGGTGACTCCCAGATTTCTCTCTCTGTTCCTGACCTTACTCCTGAATCCCAGCCGTATTTAACTGCTTGGTTAGAAAGGAGCATAGACTCTGAAGTCAAATCTCTGCATTCAGGTCACAGCTCATGTCACTGATGACCGCTGTGACCTTGAGCAAGTTATTTAAGCTCTCTCTACTTCATTTTCCTCATTTAGCATTAAGTGAATTATTGTGTATTAAACGTTTTCGTTGCTATTCCTGAAATCTGCATTTCTGATATGTAATAGACACTTCAGATTTAACACAAACTAAAGTATTTTCTTCTCCGCAAACTATTCTTCTCCTTTGTCATGGTCAGTAATTGGCATTGGCATCTGCCTTTTTGTTTGGGCCTCAGACTCCCACATCATAAAGTCCCTGTCCATCCTGTCTTCAAAATATATTTCAAATCTGTCCACTTTTCCCCATCTTTACTGCCATCCCACTTCACTCCCATCTCTGTCAAAGTGTGGTCACATCTCACTGGATCACTGGGGTGTTCCAGCCAACCTGCATTATTTCATTAGAATCTATATTCCACAGCGGAGCCAGAGTGTCATTTTCATTGTATTACAACCTCTGCCTTTGTAAAACCCTTCAGTTGCTTCATGGCAAATGCAATGTGCATTCTTGACCCTTTACCGAGGCCTATTCAGATCTCTTATTATTTTCTTCCTGCTCTACACTTTATCTACACTAACCTTTTAGCTCCTTGAAACTGCTAAGCTTGTTTACCTCTTAGGGCTTTGATAGTCCTGCTTCAAGGTATTTATATGGCTGTTTCCTCCTGTCATTTAGATAGTAGCTCAGACATGACTCTCAGGGAGACCATTTGGACTTCTTAGTTGA
The DNA here is from genome assembly GCA_030015415.1 of Cynopterus sphinx. Classification (NCBI taxonomy): domain Eukaryota; kingdom Metazoa; phylum Chordata; class Mammalia; order Chiroptera; family Pteropodidae; genus Cynopterus; species Cynopterus sphinx. The sequence continues at coordinate 35,201,983 of CM057389.1, read as the reverse complement.
AAGTAGCCATACCCTGCTGTTACTTTCTACATCACTGGTGCTTTTTTTTTTTTCCCCCACATTCTCTGTCCCCCCACCCATAATTATTCCTATCTACCCTCTCCCCCAAATATAAAATCTTCATGAAATCAGGGACTTTCTTGGGCTAAATCATCTACTCTGTGTAACTTTAACAATTCTAGCATATAGTTATTTAACAATACCTGGCATATATTTTAACACATAGTTGTTGAATCAATATTAAATAACTTGATGAACAATTTTGGGAGGTAAGCAGAGTAGATGGTATTTTATACATTTTACATATGAGGGATGAGATCTCTTATCTGTTTTTATTTACCTATGTTCACAAAGCTAATCACTGGCAGAAATAGAACTTAAACTCGAATTGTTGTGTGTTGTTTTAGTTTCCACCTCATATAGTGGGGGGGCAGGTCCAAACAGAAAAAAATGGTTTCAAGCTAAACTTACCCAATATAGATCTTTGGAATTCTTTTCCATTTTAGGTTTCAGTAGGGAGTTGAAAAAAGACAATTTTGTAAGAAAAGGATTTTCTTTTCTTCACATGTAATAATGCTGAGAGAACTTTGAATTGGTCTAAAAGATCTCCTACTCTGGGATTTTAGGAAAAGCCGCATCTACTATCGAAGGGCGTATCCAGTTTGTGATTGGCCATAGCCCCAGGTACTTGGGTATGATATGATAGGCTGTTGCCCTGAGCCTTGGATAGGATGCTGTATTGTGCAAGGCTGGCTCTTGCAGGGCCCTGTGGAGCATACAAAGGGAAGATGCCACAGCTCTTCCCTTCCTAGAGCTCACAGTCTGATGGCAAAGATAGACCATATACGAGTAACAAAACAAGGCAGGATTTCAAATTTTTAACAAGTTTGGAAGGGAGGTATGCAGAAAAGAGTACCAAAAGTAAAGGAATGAAAAACAAATGAGGATTTTTTGATGCTGTTTAGCTGAGGAGGATTGTGTTTTGTTTTGCTTAGGTATTTGAGAAAGATCTTAGATAATAGTTTAATTTCCCCAGGGGAGAAATGAACTTTAGGTAAAAACTAGAGAATTTATTTATCTATGTATAAAGTATTGGAATAGGCTACAAAGGAGAGTATGTAGTTCTAGGGCTTATTTATACAGTTATCTATCTGTAAGAGATGAGAGTGAAGCATAAAGGATGTGTTTCAACTTTGTAATGCACACACAGGCTTGTATGTAAAAATCACAGCTTTAGCGCTTAGACTCAGGCAGCTGTTTGAATGTTGCCTTCTAGTTTTTTTAATAGACTTTTTCACATCAAAAAGTATAAAAACATACGCATGGTAAAAATCTTTACCGTTCTTGTCCCCTAACTATTTAATTCTCATGTACTGTTTTATAAGTTATTTTTCCTTCCAAAGAATTTTTATGAATATACATGGAGACACACACATCTGTACATAAAAACCTCTGCACTGTCTACTGTTCTCAGTACTTAGAATGGTGATTGGCATTTGGGAAGCAACCTGGAATCTCAGTTATTTGAAAGTCAGAGTTTTTATACTTTGTTTTCTAACATTCACTAAAAATATATATATTTTCTGTGAAGAAATGAATAATATGTTTTATTTATGTTTTGTGTGTGTTGTTTGTTTGTTTTAGCCCCCTGTGCTGTCAGGAATCTACAGGATTTGGCTCGTATTTACATTCGACGCACACTTAGAAATTTCATAAATGATGAGATGCAGGCCAAGGGGATTCCTCAACGGGCTCCACCCAAAAGGAAAAGAAAGAGAGTTAAACAGAGAATTAACACTTATGTATTTGTGGGTAATCAGCTTATTCCTCAGCCTCTCGACAGTGAGGAGGATGAAAAAATGGAAGAAGATAACAAAGAAGAGGAAGATAAAGATCACAGTGAAGCCATGAAACCAGAGGAGCCTCCTCAGAATTTACTGAGAGAAAAAATTATGAAGCTCCCCCTCCCTGAGTCTTTAAAAGCTTACTTGACATATTTTAGAGAAAAATAACTTAAATCAAGAAGAAAGAATGCCTACTGATAATTCCTTTAGTCTTGAAAATGTAGCATTTGTTAGAAGTTAAAGGGAGACCAGTCTCTCTCAGAGCGAATTCTAGTGGGAAAAAAGTATAGCTTGTTTCTGTCTTAGTAATACAAATAATGTATTGAGTGATTTAAAAACTCCTTTTATAAAATATATTTTTCTTTAAATCTTGGAAAAATTACTGTTTTAACTCAGAGTGACTTCAAGAGTGGAATGCAACAATAGTCAAGACTGTGTACTATAAATCCTTTTCTGATTCCTTACAGATTTGTAGTCATGAGGATTAATTTAATTTTATATAAAGTTAAATAATTGTTAAGCATATATGATCTTATCTGAATTACAGTTATTTGCATTTCCTCTGTGAAAACTTTCTTATCTAATGAAATCAAATACTTTGTAGACCCACTTACCATCCTTTTTTTGCAGTCACTATTGCTGAGTTACTATAGATGCATTCCGGGCATATATGAGTGCAATAATAATACAGATATTGAATAATTTAGCTTTAAAAAAAATTTCATGGAATTCAACAGCACTGCTACTTTTGCTTTTGAATCTATTGCCAAAAGACATGAGGAAAATATTTGCTTCTCTCATAGAGATTTTTAAGAGCACATCAAGTGATTGATAAAGTAAAAAGTGTATACTTAATACAATTCTTAATTTGTATGGACCCTTTACATTTTCAGTATTTAAAAATAATGAGGTTATATTACTCTCTGGAGTTTTAGAAGGTAGTATATTTAGGATTTTTTTTCTGTAGTATACTGTATAAAGTATTTAGTTTAAAAAAATCCATTTTTCTATGACTGTTGTTAGCACAGATGGTGAGTGAATAAGCACCAGTGATGGCCACTTCTTGGATCATGTTTGGTAGCAAGGCCAGAGCAGATTTGGTCAGCAGGGTGCACTTTAGCAAGAGGAACTTCTAGTTCATCTGAGTATTTATCTTTGACAAGATAGGGCTGAGCTAGCCTAAATTTGCTTTAAAATGCATCTTTGTAGTAGAAGAAATATTCACAGATATTACATGTAGTTTAAGAGTCATAGTGTAATCTTTGGGACCTATGTTGCGTTCATTTTATTTCTTCCCAAGTTTTTCTTGTTATTTCTTTTGGTAAAATAATGATTTTCATTTTTCGCTTAATGTTACATACTTAAACTATCTGAATGTTAATTGTAGCTTATCAGTGATAACACAGGTAATGAATGCCATTATTAGTTTCTTTCATCCAATTAGGGCCTGAAAACAGTCATTCCTTGTTCAGAAGGTATACATTTATAACATTTAGTAATTAGTATTACAAGGATTATAAATTTTTTAAATGAAAAACTTGAGAGTGTCAGTTATTACCACCAGCATCACTATTACAGTAGTTTTTCAAATATGTTTAAGGAAACCCAATCAGTGTACAGTGAAGGGATTATTATCTCTCTGCAAAGGTTCAACTGTTAGTAATACATAGACGGTTTCAAAAATTTCAGCTCTGGTAATTCTACACATCTACCAACAAGTATTTGGAATATTCTAAGTATGAGTTATCCCAAGTAAATGAGGATATTTTAGTCATGTGAAAGTAATTTCATGAAGGGTTATTTGTTTAATACCAGAGACTGACAGAGGCTATGAGTTGGGAGTATCTCCACAGTTTTCTGAGATGATAACTAAGTTGTTATTTAAAAATGCCCCATCTCATTTCTATCAAGGAAAAAAAAAAACTTTATGAGTTATCTATTAGAAATGTTGATTTCATATTGAATTAAATGTTAGTTTTAGAATTTTGATCTTGAGTTCCTGATGACCAGGTATCTTTATTACCCCCCACACGCACAGTACACACATACACATGTGTATGTGTGCAGACATACACAGACTGTTGTTTTTGGAGCTGTGGTCTAGCTATGTAAACACTGATATTCTTAAATGATGATATTACTGTCCAGGAGAGAGTTTTTGTTAAGGATAAATTTGAAGATTGACTTTTTCATATCATCTTTTATTTCTGTTGACCTTGACAAAGTATTAAGTAGATTTTTGTGATCATTGCATATTTTTGGTCATTGAAACGTATCTTTGTTTTTCAATGCATTCATTTTACAGTAGTGACTTTAAAGAAGTAGAAATAAAAAATCAAAATTTAAGTGAAATTTATCTATTAATGGAATATTAGAATGATTAAGAATATGTTGGCATTTGTGTTTATTTTTTTAATGCATTCATGTTTACTTGAGTATAGGTAATCGTGCTTTATAAATGGAGAAGTAGCAAATAAAGATGAAGTAGAATTAATTGAAAATGGTGAGGAATATTTTCATGTAATTTTACAGCTAGATAAAAGAATAGAAATAATCTAATCCAGTCTTTTATTTTGCAAGAGAAAGTAGGCCTAAGGAAGTAGCATGATTTTCCTAAGTCAGGCAGCTAGTTGAAGTCAGCTCAAAATAGCATTCAGCATCTAATAAATTGCAAGGAGTTTGTCAATGGCAGCATAACTACTAAGAAAATAAATCTACACTGCTTATTGGTAAATGTATTTCATTCTAGTATTATAAAGGAAAATGTCATTAAAATGGCACATACAGTGGTTAAAATAAAAATGAAAAATGTTAAGTGTTGGTTTCTAGCTGTCTGAGGGAATAAAAGCAAAACCTGTTTAACTATGGGATGACTTAGAAAATTATTTTAAATAAACAATTGCATATAATTAAGCATAATTCTCCAGTGGCCTGGCTTTTTCTTTTTTTAATTTAGAAAACCTCTACATCTATGGATATATGCTGAATTACAGTTACAGTTGTATTATTTTTTTTTTTTTAGTAGAGGCAACCGTTGGTTGACCTCAAAGATTGCAAAGACCTTGTCAGCTTACAGTCCTTTATTTTTTATTTTTTATGCCTACAGCACGTGGTCTTCCTAGGTGGTCTCTCATCCAAGTTCTAACCAGGCCCGACCAACCCTGCTTAGCTTCTGAGATCAGATGTGATTGGGGTTGTTCAGGGATAGCACAGCTGTGGATCCAGTTGTTCGTATTTGGACACCTACCTCATTTCCTTTTGACTCTCACCAGCTCTGAGTAGTGTAGCATTTTTTAAAAAATTATTTTTATAAAATATTCAGTAGATCTGAAGTGTGTAGTCATAAGATGTGTAAAGGACAAGGAATAATTCAGTGTACATGTAAATACAGCAAGTCATCACAGGATCATTGCTAAGTACTTGTAAACTGATGAAATGATGTAAATGAAACCAATTTTATAGGCTAATTGTTATAAATAAGAGTTAAGTTTCTACCTTATGTTTCTGGTGACATACTTCTAAATAAAGACCCAAACACTGATGATATTAAACATTGAGATATGAGTGATACATTTAAGAAGATGAATGAAAATAAGATCTTTCTTTTCCAACCCACTTACTCCAGCTAACAGTTGTGGGTGACCAGAGTCTGTCCCAGCAGCTCAAGGGCACGAGGTGGGACAGGACATCCTTCCATTGCAGGGTGGGACACTCACTGGGACAATTTAGCCATTTCACCTCATGTGCACATCTTGGAGTGTGGGAGGAAACCAGAGCACGCACAGAAAACAATCTGTCAGGAATCAGTATTTTTCTCATAACAAAATGATGTTGAAAGATATGACATTTTTTGAAGATCTGCTTTACATGTGTGCTTTGGGTATGAGGCTTGATTACCATTCCCAATCTCATCTTATTCTTTACCTCCTCATGGGTAACCCTTTTGTGTTTATCATTACTTCGCTTTTTACTATAGTATTTTGTTATGTGCTTGTATCTGTAAACTATATTTGGCTTCATGCATGCTTATATATGTGTATCATGCAGGATGCATTCTTTTGCAGCATACTTTTTCATTCATTACACATTACCGTTCTGAGGTTGGTCCGTGTTGTATATAGTTAGGTTACTTACATTCACAACTCAGTTTAATTCATTCTAGTGTTGATGGACACTTGTTCCCTCAAAAAGTTTAATCTTTAACATTCTTCAATATGTCTTGTGGCTATACATGTGCAAGAGTCGTAGTGTATATATATGTCTAGGATAAGTACTGGGCCTTTACTAGATTGTGCATTTTTGTTTACCAAAATAGTATTTAACACTATATGTTCCTTCTAGCAATGTTTAAATGTTTCCATTTGATTTTTTTTTAATTAGCTTGTAGGATTTCTTTTTGTAATCTGGATATTGATCCATTGTCAGTTAAATATGTCACAAATATTTCCTCGGTTTGTGGTTTCTGTTCTCATCTTTTTTTGTGATATCTTGATGAATTGGCATTTTCAGTTTTGATTGTGTTCAGTTCATCTCATACCCTCAATCCCAAAATCATGAAAAAATTAGCATAAAAATATATATTTTACTAAAGTCCCATGGTTTTTGCTATTCACATTTAAGTCAATAGCATACATGCTATTGCTCTTCATGTAAGGTGAGAAATAATAGTTCTGTTTCTTTTAACCTTATAAATTGTTTTAGCACCATTTTTTGAAAAACCTTTGAACTGCATGTTAACTTTTTTATAAATTGTTTTCTTATGTTTGTGGCCTGTATCGGCTTTATTAGTAGATATATTGATCCCTTTGCTGACACTGTATTGTCTTACTATAAATGTATAATAATTCTTGATTTCATAAGGTAAGTTCCTTCAACTTATATTTCAGAAGTTTCTTGCTATTAGACCCTTAGACTTTATATGCATTTTAGAGTCAGCTTCTGAGCTTAACACATGCACACAATTCTCTTGAGATTTCTTCTGGTATAACATTGAATTTATAGATCGATTTGTGTGAGAATTAACATAATATGGAGTCCTTAAATTTATGAATATGGTACTTCCCTCATTTAGGTCTTATTAAATATCTTAATATATAATTTTATCTCTGACCTTTTATTAGATTTATTTGTAATTTTGTACTTTTCAATGCCATTATACTCATTAAATTATATTTTTCTCCTTTTATTGATTTCTGTACATTTTTTAAATCTAGCACAGTCTTATGATTCTTCTAAGTTTTCTACAAGAAATAGAAAATCAAGTCACCTTTAAATAGCTCGTTTTTTGGGGGGGTTTATTTTCTTTATTTTGCCATACTTTTTGTTTGGAGCCTCCAGTGTAGTGCTGAATAGAAGTAATGAACAAGAGCAGCCTTATTTCTTGTTTTATTTGCCTCTATATAGTCATTTTTAATAAATGGTTTGGTGTGCCACACACACACACACACACACACACACACACCTGCAGTTCAGAGTAGTGTTAGTTGAATCATTTTTAATTGTATTGTTAAAACCTAATATAGTCTAAACATCTTGTGTATGTGTTACACCATCAGTCTTGTAGCAAAATCACTTTGATGATGAAATATCAATTTCTTATAGTTCTTTCAGTTTTTGCTTTGTGTATTTTGATGTGATGATGCTATGCTTTACTTTTGCTATATTTGGTGATTTGAACTAACATTTAGGGACTATATTATTTATAGCAGTTTTCTTTTGGTTAGTAGCTATCATATCTAGTTAGTGTTTTATCTTTTTCATATTTCCAACCTTTTCTGTATCCTTATGTTTAAAATGTGTTTCTTATTAATGACATAATTGAGTTTCTTAAAAATGTTTTGACAGTGAATTTTACTTGAAGCATTTTACTCATACATTCATTCTAAATATTACTACAGAATAATATTTTGTGCTATATATGTTTTATGTTTTTGAATTTTTTTTTTAGGATTATTGTTTCTCATGGTGTTTTTTGTCCATTATTCTCCTTTTCTGCTCTTTTATTGGTTATCCTCAAGATTTTAATACACTCATCCAGATTATCAAAGTCTAAAGTTATTCACGCCTCTGTCTCCCTCGTAAGTGATACAAGACATTTTAATTCTGAAGTCATCATCAGAATTATATGCTAGTGAATCACATGTTTTATTTCTGAAGTTTTAAGTCTCTATTGTACACCATTATAATATTTATCTAAACAATGCTTAATTAACTTTACCTCCACATTTATATATTTTTCCTGCTCATTTTTTTTTTTTTCCGTAATACATTCTTTTGAATTTCTTTTAATGAAAGACTGCGGGTAGCTAACTTCGTTTCATCTGTCTGGAAATAAAATATGTCCATTTGTTAAACACTTTTAGATTGAGAGTACTTTCAGACAATGGAGTTTTTTACATTTTGGATTTCATTATAGATAGGGAAGTCAATTAATAGCCGCCATTCCTTTGATATCCGTCTTCAATCTTTGCTTTAAAAATTTTGTCCTGCTGTTGTTAATATTTTGTTTTGGCATTGATGATTCTCTAGTTTCATATACTATGCTGAGGTATAACATATATATATCTTACGTAGTATTTTGTAGCTGTGTCATTTGGCCTCTCAGTTCTGGATATTGGTCTTTTTCCCTTACAAATATTACTTCAAGTTTTTGTCTCTCAGCAATGAATTCTAAATAATTTGTTCAAATATATCTTCCAGTCACTAATTCTCCCTTCAGTTGCTTTAAATTTACTATTAAACCCTCACACAATTTTAACATATTAATTTTTTATTTCTAGTTCTGCTTTTTCAAATCTGCTTGGTTTTATAATTTTCTACTCAAATATGTCCAATTCTCTAAATATATTGAGCCTAATTATTTTGTATTCCATATCTCATTCCAATATTTAAATGCCAGTAAGTAAGCTAATGTTCATTATGTTTCTTATGGCTAGTTTCATAACTCCATTTTTCTTGTATTTTGTGGGGTTCAACTGAGTTCGTATTATAGAACTTTATATGTGAGAATTGCTAGAGACTTAGTTTGTTCTTGCTAGAAGTACTGCTAGCTCGTGAGCCCTTAAAATTCTTGGTTTAAGTTTTTTTAACCACTTAGGTAGAGTGGCCTGAAAGTCCATGTAAAAATTTTAGTGATATTACATCTCCAGGGAGATTTTATTCCCCCATAACAAGATTCGAAATGGCAATTTTCCATGCTGTTTCTGGGTAGATGGGGGAAAGGGCAAAGGTGGATTACTTCTAGTTCATCCTTAATGAATTTGACAGAAGTGCAGATTTTCCAATTAAGTCTCCCTGTTTAGGAAAGAGCTTTTTTCTTCTCTTTTCTGTACCGCTGCTATCCCAATATCTGAAGCTAATTTCACTTGGTTAAGCAAATACTCGAGCTGGACCAGCCTTCACTGCTTACTTACCTATCTGGCTCCTCATTTTCACTTAATTTTTGGAATCTCGCATATGTCCTATCACATTGAACACACTGATGCATTAAAACCTTTATAATATCTAGAAAATATATTTGTTTTCTAATGAAGATTTGTTCTAGGGCATTGTCAAACCTACAGTCTGTGTAGTACTGTGTCATGCATTTAGTTCTCTGTGCCTTACAGTTCTCACCCTATACCCAGAGTAGGTAATCAGATTTTTTTTTTTCCTCATTGAATGTCAACTTTGGGTTCTAAAGTACAAAGTTTTTAGTTCTTCCTTCTGGAAAAAAATTATGAATACAAATTTTGTTATATTTTGAACTGAAAGCAATGCACAAATGTGCATCTCTCTCATCCAAGTACTCTAAAATCACAATCATTGGCAAGAGCATCGTAATTGTAGCAGTGGAATTAGGAAGAAGAAATTGGCTATTTTGGTTAATGCTATACTTAGACAATAAAAGACACTAACAATGTCAAACATACTTAAAGATTAATGTATGTTAAATTGTTCATGGAGATTTATTTTTTTTTTCTTATATTTTAATCAAAAGCTTCATATATTTTAATTTGATCATTTTGCCAAAAGAGGGCAGTATTTACCTCTAATAGAATGTAAAGGGCCTGACAATTTACTGGGGGAAAAGACTATAAAATTTAATACAATTTGACAACACTAGCACTCCACTAAATAGATTTGTAGTCTTGTCTGGTCATCTGGGATTGTTGCCTAAATTGGACCATCCAAGTTTTAATTTGCAATTCTGTTACTTTTACATTTTTAAAAGTGCTAGTTTAGTGATGAGATTTGTTTGAAATTTTCAGACAAAGATAAAATCAAAAACCTTTCTCAAATATCTATTTACAGAGTGATCAAAAAATGCGCATTTAACTTAAGAAGGCTGCTGTTTTCACCAGTGTCCCCAGAGAGAGTCTGCTCACCCCAGTGAAGTGTGGCCAGTTAAAACTGCTCATGAAAAATGAGACTCCAGCCAACAATGCTGCCACCAAGTTCAGAACTGTCTCAGCCTTGTTCGGCTTTACATACTTAAATATGTTTGTCTATCAGTCTGTCTCCTCTACAGGTAGGTATATGAGTTTGAGATTTAAACATAGTTTTAAACATTAAATATTGAAGAAATCCGAAGTAACTGGTTTGAATCCTATGTGAATGAAATTCTATAGAATAGAAAATATAGAAGGAAATGAAACCATTTTTCAAGAACAAAGTTTGGAGAATGGGAAAGACTGTGTTCCCAGATCAACTAATTAGAACTCTGCCTGCCCTTTAAGATTTGGTAATGTTATCAGATAAGACCAAAAACTGCTCTGTGTTGATTCGATAAATAAGTAATCAGCTTGAGGAACAAAAGGACAGCTAGGGGCTAAAAGGCTGGAGCTCACATACAATGTGCAGTGGAAGCTGGAAAAATTTGTATTATGCTGCCTAAAGGGTATATTTGCTGCACAGAGAGGCTTTTGCAGTGTGACAAGCTTCTCCGGGTCCCTGGGAGTCCAGCTCCCTCTATAGCCGCCTGGTGCCCTCAGCCCTGTGATGTAATCCTCCTGGATTGGGCAGGAGACACACTTAGCCAGGGCTCCCAAGCTTGGCACAGTCCAGCAGCAACCACCACTGCCCCTGCGGCTGTTCTTCCTTTTGCTGCTTCACTTCCAGCAGCGAACGGAATGATGGAGGCCAGATTGCTCTGCTGGACCACTTGCTCTCTTCCAGCCACATGGTGCCTGCCAGTGCTGCCCTGCCCTAGCCAGTCTGTCTGAGGAAGGTAGCAGACTGCAGTCCTGCAAGTGCACACGGTTTCCTGTTCCGGGCTACGTCATTGCCCTCTGCCATTCTTTTAATTTAGGATTCCCAATGCTCACTGCTTGTATATTTGGAAGAGACTTTCACTTTTCAAACAACTTTGTGGTTCTGCTCTGTTAGACTAGAAAATGTGAGTAATGGCGAGTTGAAATAAATACATTTGCCCTAGGTGCAGTTCTCTTTTCCAACATCTTTCAGAACTGACCATTGAGAATTGTCATCTTTCTTCTTCAGTAATTTCCCTGAATAGGTTCTCTATTACCTTTTATCCTCTCAAATCTTTCAGACTCTAAATTGGGTCAGCATGTGTCTGTCCCATTTGGAAAGAACTAATTTAGCTTCTGCATGCGGTTCCAATTTATTACCTGCTGTCAAATTGCATTTCTTTTGTTTATTTTTGGACTTTGTATTGCATGTGCCTCCCAGGTGGGTGATGTTCTTAGCCTGAAGCCCTTGAAACACTATTGGTTTTCCAAAGCAGACCTTCCAATGGTCCACTAGAACTCTGGGTGCATAGAAACCTTACTGAGCAATGACTAACAATGAATCAGCACCTAGGAGGCATTACAGGATGGTAGAATAAACCAGAATTTAGGACTCAAATGGGCCTGGGTTCAAATCCTTCTTCCTTGTCTTTAAAACGGGACAATAAACCTGTATCACTGAATTGACATTTAGATTAAATTAAATAATATATGTGATGTAAAAATCTTTTATTATTATAATTTTCAAGCTTTACACCATGAGAAAAGAAAAAAAAATACTGAAAAGTTATACTGATTTAAAGAGTTTACTGCCCCAAGATAAAGTTTTTGCAGATTATATCATGTCTGTAGAAGAGAGAACTGCTTTCACTTTTTCAAGTTCATTCGTGAACAGAAGGAAAAAAACCTAAGACTTCTGGAATGTTGAGATTAGAGATGATAAGAAGCTCAGCACTGTATATTTTTGGTCATAATCATTAAATGAGGATTTAGCTTGGTAATGAAAAGTTGAAGTTGGTAGTTGATAGTTGCATAGAATATGACATGTGGTCCATCATCATCTTAATAATTTTTATTAAGCATTTTGTTAATGGTATATGCTTGAAAATATCAATATAAGTCTTAGTCTAAACAGGACAGATTCTTGAACCTGGGACCATTGCACTGCATCGTCGGAGCACAGCCCTAGAGTGGCCTTCATACTTGTATCCACTCCTTTGTTCTTTTGTAATGTTTCTGGTAGACAGTAACAGAGCCTTAGAGACAGAAAAGCTTGTCCAAACAAGTGCTGTGGACTTAAATAAAATGTTATCTAAAATCCAATCTGGACTGAGATTTTGCTTCTTAGGCGTTTCAAAGAAAAAATATTAGAATTTGTTAAGACATTGTCTTTTGGAGGTAATGAATAGAAAAAAGAGATCATTGTCCATGTTATTGTGAAAAGCCTTCCACAGTGTGTGGAGATAAAGGCTAATGCCAGTCTGATGGCACTACTGGTAAAATGAGTGTTGCTTTGGGTGCATCTCAACTTGGTGTGTTTCAGTTTCCTAATCTGTAAAATGGGGATACTAATAATGTTCACCTTCTAAGATTATTCTGAAGATTAAATCAGTTGATGCATGTTAAATGTTTAGAAAAGTATCTGGCTGTACCAAGCACTATAAAAGTTTTCACAGCTATTAATTATTATGTTTACAATTAAGGACAGGCGCTATAAACTCAAATACCTACAGGAAATTGGCTGGCAAAGTATTTGAGGGAAGTGGGGTGAATGGAAGATAAACTACCATGTAATTAGAATGATGGACAACAGCTGACCTTGAGCTTGGAGTCTATGGGGGACAATGAGGAGAAAGAGGCCTGATGGGCTAGGCTAGCTCAGTTACTGAGCTGATTGCTGCTCTGAGGACATTTAGGCTTACTGTTGATGAGCTTACTAGATTTTTCAAGAAATTATGAATATTAAATTGAAAATCTCTGATTTTTAAATTTTAGCAAATTAATTTTTACATATTTATTGGGATGACATTGAAATTACATGGATTTCAAATGTACAGTTCAATAATACATCACATGTATATTGCACTGTGTGTTTACTGCCCAAAGCTAATTAAATTTTTAAAAGTGAAAAGCCCAATCACACATATTTGTAGGTTACTTTTAGCCCAGGGCCTTTAGTTTGTAAGTTCTGTTACAGAGATGGTATAAAAACTGAGAAATATATGTAAACTCTATAAAAACTGGTACACTACTTCTTATGGGCCAAAAATCCTGGACATAAGACTATATTTTCAGGTAAACAGTATCATGAAGGACCACAACTTACCTGCATTAAAATAAAAAATCTGAAAACAAAAAGCTAATCAACTTTTGAAAGTTAAGGCAAATAGGGCCTGGCTACATTTCCCCATAACAGCAGAGTCAAGAGGTTTTGTTAAACTACACTTAAACATATATGTGTTGTCACCATACAGTGTTAACAATGTAAATAACATATTTAATACTATAAATAGCCAAAGTGCTTATTAAGTATTAATTAGGAGTATTGTTATAATTTTTCTGATTTTTTACATGTTTTTAAAATTTTAATCTAAATACAGAAAATATTTTCCTCAACCATAGATAAGAAAACTTCACTATACTTAAAGGCTGATTATGGTTAATTGGGGTTTTAAGTTTAAAAAAAAGAAAAACCACTCCCCCAAATATTAATTTGATTTCATCTACAAAGATATTATTGAGTATTCAAAGCAAATATTATTTACCAAATATTATTTACTACTTAGAAACTCTCACTCCACATACTATGAATTTTACTAAAGCAAATCTTTTGAAATTAGAACTAGAAAACGAAAAATTTTTATTAATAAATACATCTTTAGTGAGCCTACCGAATAATTAGAAGAACCCTTTAGCTTTGGCTCACTCTACTCTATTCCAGAGTCTTTAGGTTATACTCTCAGAATATTAGTTGCTGATTAAGAAAAGTGATGCTCTTAGAAATCCTGGGAGTGGAAAGATTGAGACTCAGATGGACTCAGAGATTGTAACTGAACATACTCTAAATAAAATCTTGATTGCATTAGAAAAAATGTATAAGCTTAGGGCTCATCTGATGATTGAGGATGTCCCCAGAAATTCACAAGTACGTACAGTGCGAAGTTTTAAATATTTGATTTAAAGGCATTTCCCTTATGTACAGAGCTTGCTTTTCCCTTCAAATAATACAAAACTAGAGCAAAAAGCTGGGGGTGGGAAATGGGAAAATAAGATTTAAGCTCAGTCATGAAAAAATGTATCCAATTTTTAAAAATTTCATCTTGTTTAAGGAGAAAGTAGGATTACTTCAGCTCTTTCCAATTTCCATTCCAGCTAGTTTTTTTTTGTTTTTTTTTTTTTAATTCTCAGGGGTTACTTTAACTTTTGAAACAGAATTTTTCATAACTTTTTTATAACTGACATAACCTATTGGCTTTGAATTATCACTTAACAGTAGTGAATAAGCTAGAACTCCCTAAATAGTTACCCCATTTGGTGTAATTGAAGTGAGGCATGAGGGGACCCAGCTGAGTTGCATCCAAATTCAAACCTACTCCTGTTGACCTCTTAGGGAAAGAAGTGGAACTGAAAGTCAAAATGCACTTGTTACGTAATTGGCTATTAATTAGTCAGGGTAGTCTATTTCAGCAATGTTCTCAATCTTGAGACAACATGGGTACAGCCTCACTGCCCTCATGATATAGGTCAGTATGGTCCTATGAGAGGAACTGGAAGAGATTGTTCTCGAAGGCCAGGTGATGGAGCCCAAGTGAGAAGAGTGGGTGAAAGGACAGTGAGAAGGCAGTCAAGGGGTGCAGAGAGGTAAAGGTTCATTGTCCAGAGTGTGAACTACCCGTGGTATTTGGGAGTCATCTTTAAATCAAACCAACTTACAGGAAAATTAGGTCAGGAGATAAATGAATTCCATTTGGGACATATTAATTTCGGTTTCCCCTGTGGGATAGTTAAAGATGTTCAGCAGGCAGCTGTAGGAATCTGGAGCTACGGCTCTGTGCTGCTCAGCACCCCTGTGAAGTGTGTACCAGGAAGGTGTAGGGAGAGAGGGGTGGGACCAGAAAAGTTCTCCAGGAACACACCACTGAAAGGGAGAAAATGAGCCCACAAATGAGACAGAGAAGGAACAGTCTAAGAAGACCAAAACAAGGAGGGGAGATGGATGTTTCCTAGAGTGAGGTGTGACCCAGTGCCACAGGGCCCAGCTTGGACACTGAAAGACAGCTTGGCAATCAGGACGTTGGATGGCTTGGCAAACACAGTTTCAGCAGTGAAGTAGGAACAGAAACCAGATTGCAAGCGTTAAGAAATAATAGGCTTGCTTTTCTAGATTTCAGAACTTGGCCTCCACCAAGGAGGTGACCTTTAGCATCCCCATCTCTGAACCTCAACATCCTCATCTCCATAATAAGGATGAAAAATTGCCTAAGTGATGCCTGGATCCGTGTTTGCCTGGTCTCTACAGTGCCTACAGCAGCCTGTATTTAGGTGAGAAAAGCTGAGTAAATTAATAAAATAGCAGTGTTTTCTACACTAAACTCTGCATTCCAATCCCTACTATAGATTCTACAAGTGAGATGAAGGGAAGCATTATACAACAACAGCTTTTGGAAGAGTAGTTACAATACAAGGAAGTAAAGCCATGGTCCCCATTCTAGTTTTAGAACTAGTGCATATGTGTGAATAGTTGAAGTATAGGTCTGATTCAGGAAAAACCAATCTGTTTTGCATTTATGGAGTAAGCAAAGATGACAAATGTCCTATTTGTCGATTGAATGGGTAATGCAGATAGTGGAAATAAATTACAAAAAAAGGAGTAAAATTTTGAAGAATAGACACAATTTTTGAGTTTTTCCTGGATATGCTAGTGTAGCAGGTAGAGGGCTCAGAAATATTGTAGACTCAGGAGAAATACATAGGCAAAGAATACAGTCTGAGAGTCACTGGGTGTGCATTAAGTTGAAGGAAAAACATGAGATTTCTTAGGAGGCACTTGCAGAATGAGAAAAGGTTACAGAGGTTGGGACTCTGGAAAACCCACAGTCAAAGAAACAAAAATGTAAACAAGAGTCTGGACTTTCTCCCGTGGTGGTGTAAGGTGTGCACTGTGCAACTCCACATTGTGAAGAGAATGGTGCCCCTGCACTTGTATGGCATGGTGACTCTGGGAAGAAGAGTTAGAGAAGAACACAGCAACGAGGAGGAGTACCAGGAAAGGGTATTCCTAGTGGTTCAAGAAGGGGAAGGAGGGTGGTCAAATCTGGCAGACAATTTTGCCTTTTAGAAGTTGGAAGGGAAGAAAGTCAAAGTAATTTTACTGTTTTTGTTTATTTTTTAAAGGACAAGGGAGTGTTTTATGTATGTGGTAGGCAAAGGGAATGAAAGCCATATAGGAAGAATGAGGGTATGAAAGAAGAGATGGGGATATGTTTTCATTGGACCTTGTTCCAAGGAGAGGTGTTAGGTAGCATATTAGTGTAGTAAGTAACTGAGAGCTTGATGTCTGGATAGACTAGGCAGAACAGAGACCTCTTATATGAGAGGCAGAAAATCCAGCAGGATCGTGAGCTAAGGCATCTGAAGGCCATCTGCAGCAGACGTACCAACCCAGGCACAATATGAATCTAAAACTGATGTTTCTGGCTCTAAGAGGGGAGAGAAACATTATAATAATGTTGGGAATAACATTTTTATAATGTTAAGCAATGAGATGTTTTTGTTAACTTATTTTGCTGCTTCAATGGCATCTTGCACAAATAATTTCTGTAAGGTATTGTTTTATTCAGTGAAGTGGTATATTTACTTCAGGTAATCGGTTTGGTCAGTTCAGGTTGCTATAACTAAATATCATAGACTAAGTGGCTTCAGCATTTATTTCTCACAGTTCTGGAGTCTGAGAAGTCCAGGATCAATGTGCCAGCTGATTTGTTGTCTGGTGAAGGCTCTCTTTCTGGTCCAGTGAGATAGCTGCGTCTCTCTGCATCCTTACATGGAGGAGAGAGAGATCATCTTTCTCCTGTCTCTTCTGATAAGGGCACTAATAATTCATGAGAGCTGCAGCCTCATGGCCTAATCACCTCTCAAAGGCCACACCTCCTAATACCATCACATAGGCTTCAATATATGAATTTTGAGGGAACTCAAGCATTCAGTCCATACCAGTGATTCAGGTTTGAGTTATCTAAATATTTATCAAAAACAATTAGGTCACTGGTATAACTTAAACACCCTCCCATGTCCTTTATTTAGCCTGTATGTTCCTTTCTGCTCTGAGATACAATAAACTACTTCTGAGGATACCTGGAGGGCATGTGTTACACAATTCTCCTTTTTGCTATTGCATAAAATTGACCATGTGTGACCAAATTGAAATTGCAGGAACTTTTCCACCTGCATAATGAAAACATTTAAATATTCTGCCTTTCTTTCAGGGGAGCCTCAACAAATGACACAACACAATTTTGTTGTCAAAATCCAGATTATGCATTGAAAAACTAAGTTATGTTTAAAAACTATTTTATTTTATTGATTTTTCTAATCAGTGTAGATAACTTTGTCAGTCTTTTCCAGTGATTCTTCATCAGAGCAGCAAAAAAAAAAAAGACCAAAAAACAAAAAGTATGCAATTCTGACTGTTTTCTAAGTATGATTTTAGTTAAAGATACTTAAAAAAATTTCCAAAGTCTAACTTCATTTTTTAAACAAACCAAACCAAAAAGACCTCATTTAGCCTCAAATGCTACAGAGTGCAAATGATTACATATAATATGATCAGTATCCATATTATTTTGTCTAAATGATTTTTAAGAGTAAGAACATAGATTTTAAGATTTATCTAACAATGTCACCTGGAGTGTGAGTCCTGTACTACACACATGGTTTGAAAACAGCTTAGAAATCTCCCAGAGATAGCTTCCCCGACAGCTTACCAGATCTTGGCATTTGCTGTGATCTGCCCGAGGGTTACATCATCTAGGATCCCAGTGAAATGTATCTATTTTATCTTGCAAGAATGTTGTACTGTTATCAATTAAATAAGATCCCCAGATCAGTTCATCAACTTTGTACTTAAACAGAGTCTAGCCCCTGATACAATTAGAATGTAAGTGGATGGTGCTTCCATGAAGGTGCAGCACAAAGTCCAGAGATACATGAAGCCCAACAGGCTTTGTACCTGCTGCTCTCTCTGCCTGGAATGCACACCTGCCCGCTGTTCCTCACTGACCTTGCTTATCCTTCAGAAGTCCGTTTGTAGCTCACCTCTAGGAATCTTCCAGATCTCCTTTCTCTTACTCCCAGTCTGCACAAAATGGCTTTTCTATTTTATCTGAGCCTAGGAACTTTTCACACGAGATTAGTATCATTTACTCATTCCTGATGGATGGAGTCCCTCCAGGGCAGAGAATACAGTCATCTTTTTTCTTTGAACGCCTAGGGTGGAGCCTGCCAACATAAAATATGTTGAATACATGAATGAATCAATTGACAAAATGAAACTTGAGGGGTGTTGATATTACCCATCTGGCAGTTTTGCAAAGGCAGGACTTGGCATTCTAAGAAAGCTGGAGACAGCTCTCTGGCATGGAGATGGCCTGACTGAAACAGTTTCTGAATTGCACATCTTATCTACTGCCTCACCTGTGCTGAAGATGACCTTTCTCACAGAACGGACATGTGGCATTTAACTGCAAGCTTAGAGAAGAAAACATAACCCCGGATGAAAAAATCTCTACAAAAAATCAGGTAAGGGAGAAAAGAGAATTAGAGGCCAAAAATGTGGACAGGTAGACAGGAGATATCTGAGTACTAACTGAGCATTTGACGCTGCGTGTGCTGGGGGTGAGGTGGGGGTGAGGGGTGCTAGACAAGTAGGAAGAAACTTACGAAGATCTCTATTTCTTAGGCTTCATTCTCCTCCTCTGAAATAGTGCTTACTGTGTGTGAGGAACTATTTAAATGTTACCTGCTGTAATTAGTTATAGCCATTGAAGGCCAGAGGTACAAACGGCAATTCTGGAAGGTTCAGTTTCTAGTCTTAAAAAATAAAGTAGGCTATAAATATAATTTACAAAGGTTGATAAAATGATCGAGTTATGGTATTTGCTGAAGCTAACAAAGTTACTACTGAGAAAGCATTAGAAACACTCCTTCTTAAGCATGACTTTACTAAAGTTAAGTGTCTGAAATGATTTAGTGTTCAGAAAATGTTACTTTTTCCTCAAACTCAAGTTTTTACAAACTCAAGTTTGTGAGAAACATGAGTCAAATCAGCATAGAGACTAGGTTTAGTAGATTATAACCTTTTGATAAAATTTGTATATTTGAGCTTTCCAGTATAGGGGCACACGTGTTTCGATATTATGGTCATCCTGCTCAGGTCTTGTTCTGGTCCCAGTGTCACCACTATTTTAGTAAGCAGCTTTGTGTTGATAGAAAGGAGAAGATTCTCTGAAGCTGTTTTAGCTGGAGAATTACTGTTTAAAAATTAGTTACTTTCTAGAAATTACTGTTTGGTTATCACCATAGAAACATAGGCTACTAACTATGCAAACATAACATTCTAACAAACTTTCTGCTTCTGTACCCTGGCTTGCACACCTGACCAATGGGTTGACGACAGGTAATGAATACAAGAAAAATGTGTGTTCAGACAGAATGAAGAATGGGATTTTGGGCTTAAAAACCCCGTACCTCTACATTTCGGGGCTTCTTAATTTGGGGTCTGCATCCCCCTGGCAGACCCAGCTGGCTGAATAAAGAGTGTGATTCCTATAACTCACTGAGAGTCCTGGTGGTCTGTGTGTCTTTCGAGGGCTGGCGGCCACAACAAAGTCCCCTTTGATTATAATACAGAAACATTTTCTAGTTCTCCTGGCCATGAATGGCACAGCTTTGAATAAAGTTTTATACCAATTTAAACCATAATTATAAATTGTTAACCATTTCCCCCAAAATTTTAGTGTGTATTTTTATAAGGAATCTGAGATTTATGTTGTGGGAAAATGTTTGCCTCATCTCTCCTTTGGGAAATCTGTGTAGGGTAGAAGGAGAATCTTCTTATTATTTTTTATTATTAGTTTCAAGTATACAGTACGTTGATTAGACATTTACAAAGTTTATAAAATAATACCCCTGATTGTTCTTCTCTCCTCTGGCTCTCCACCTAGCCATTACGTTATTGCTGACTGCAATCTCTATGCTGTGTTGCCATTTCTGTGACCATCTATCGACTACTAATTTGTATTTCTGTACCCCTTCACCCTGTTCTTCCAGACCTCTCCTTCTGGCTGTCACCAGATTGTTCTCTATATTTGCAAGTCCATTATGATTAGTTTGGTTTTTTTTTGGTCCTCAGATACCATATATAAGTGAAATCATATATTTATCTTTCTGCCTGACTTATTTTACTCAGCATAATAACCTCTAGGTCCATCCATGTCATTGTGAATGGTAGGATTTCATTTTTTTTAGTGGCTGAGTAATATTTCATTGTATATATAAACTATAACTTCATCAAACTTCTGTTGATAGGCATTTAGCTTGCTTCTATATCTTGGCTATTGTAAATTGTGCTGCCATGAACATAGGGGTACATAGAACTTTACAAATTATTGTTTTGTTTTGTTTTGGATAAATATCCAGAAATGCAATTGCCGGATCAAGAGGTATGTTCATTTTTAATATTTTGGGAAACATTCACTGTTTTTCAAAGTGGCTGTACCAATTTGCAATCACACCAATAGTATATGAGGGTTCCCTTTCTCCACATCCTTGCCAACACTTGTTCTTTAATTAATTAATAATAACCATTCTGACAGGTGTGAGGAGATATCTCATTGTGGTTTTAATTTGCATTACTCTGATGATTAGTGACCTCGAGTATCTTTTTATGTGTATATGGACCATCCGTATGTCCTCTTTGGAGAGATATCTACTCATATCTTCTGCCCATTTATTAATTGGATTGTTTGTTTTTGTTGTTGTTTTTGAGTTATATGAGTTCTTTATATGTTTTGGATATTAACCTCTGATGAGATGTGTCATAAACTAATATCTTCTTCCACTCAGTCAGTTGTATTTTTGTTTTGTTGATGATTTCTTTCATCAAGATCTGAGAGTCAAGTAAAGAAAGCATACATAAATTTGTTTTAAAAGATTAGGTCCTGCTGTTATATGCTTCTCCAGTGGCATGCTGTGCTTCCTCCTCGACAACTTCATTCAGTATTTGTATTTACTTAATGTCTCTACCATGACTTTTAAATTCCATAAAAGAAGGGATCATTTTGTCTCTGTTAACACTTCGTCCTCAGCTCATAACACAATTTCTGGAATGTAGGAGGTGTTCAATAAGCATGAGTGGGGTGAAATAACTAGCAGCATTACCATTAGTAATATGACATCTGTGTGGCAAGAGTTTCCTAGGTGCTTGACTTGACTAAATGTCAAGCAGGCAGTTCTCACAACTCCCCTGGGAAGGAGGTATTATCTTTACTGTTCTATCCTGTCACATATTCAGCTTGGAGCCTGCTTCTTGCTGGGGCTGAGACAGGCATGGCAGGCTCCAGGAGCTTTCATTCTAAGGGAGGACACAGATGGCGCTGTAGGAGTGGCTTGGTCTGGGATGAGAGGATTCACTTGTTCTGGTAGAGTGGTCCCAGAGGCTCATTTGTGTTTTGTGGCATCTGAATGAGCAGAAGGAGCAGACTTTCCAGAGTGTAAGCTGACCATAGCCAAGTAAAGACTAAAGGTAGGGACAAGCAAGGAGTTTTTAAGGAGAGAAAGGACAGAAAAAGATGAGAGAAGGTAGGCAGGAACCCAGCGGGCAGGGTGTTTGGGTGGCTGTGATCTAAGTGCAGAGATAGTAGTGTGAATCCAGCATGACTTTGGTTACAGAGTGACACAAAGTCCTGTCATCATGGTCAGAGCAGGTGGGAGGAAGGGTGGGTGAGGAGACAGAGCCTGATATCAGAGGACAGTGAAGAGGAGAGGGTTGGATCTACCCACCCAAGCCCAGTGACAGGCCTCACTCTCAGAGGAGCTGGCACTGTGGTGGGGTGGATGATGGGCATCCTCCCCATCTCGCCACTACCTTCCTGATGGCTCCTCTTCTCCTTTTCCCCCAAGAGCCTCTCAGTGGACAGCAGAATAAAGGGTTTCTTCCAGATGCTTCTCTTCATGACCTTCAGTTGGGTCCCCAGACCCCATCACACACTGCCCTTTCCCTCCCTCCCTGCTCCAGGTCACCAGGTCTTCCTACCTTTTGTACCTTGTGTCAGTTTGTTTTGGTTGTTTTAAACCAAGACTTTTTACATCTACAGGACTGTCTTCAAGCTCTTTTCTTTCCCTTAAACACTGGAGTATAGGACAGTGTCTGAGAGAGCAGACTCTGTCATTGTCTGGCTAAAGGAATAGAATTCTGGAGTCCCTGCTTCAGAGGAAAAAATAATGGTGCCACTCAGTTGCTCCTGGATGCTAGAAGAGGAAATGAAAAAAGGACATGGCCTTAGGAAAGGCTTTCTTCTTTATCTTAAAAGTGTGGTAGAACCTTCCACCAAAATAATAACAAATAAAATATAAATTTAAAGGGAAACTTTAAAAGTAATTTAGTGGATTTTAAAAAATGTTTATTCTTTGGAGTCTAAGGCTAATTTTTTGATAATCTCCCTTTTTTTACCCTTGCCTCTAGAAGGTTGTCTATATGTAATACATTTTTCTTTCAAAATGGGGTTTGTGAAAAAAATCTATTAATAAAAATTAAAATGAAAAAAAAATTAACCTGTTCCCAACACTGTGTATAATTTAATCATTTTGTTTACTTTTCCCATATAATAACAACATGCTTTTCTCTTTTAAAAAAATACTGTTTAATTATCCACTAATAATCTCATAGATTTCAATAGATTGGAAGCTATGGATATTTTATTAGGGGTATTGTTGCATTTTAGATTAATGCTATAAACTTCCCATAATTGAAAAATAAGAAAAATTTTACTAGAAAAAATATTTTTGTCTATATTATGTTTAGAGCAATAATAATAATAATGGATACAATAATTAAATTTTCAAAAGTGATTGAATCTGAAACACAAACTCCTTTTAATGTCCAAATATTTGTTTTTATTTCTAAACTCTAAACTCCACTATTTCTGCGCTCTTTCTCTTAAAAGATCCTCATTGGGTGAAATTATCTGGCAAAAATAAACCTTTTTCTATTCAAGAACTGGTACGTATTTTGTGGAAAATTCAGGCACATGGGAGTCAGAAAGTGCAAAAGAGAATAAGATAATGCTTACAGTTTCTTTGATATTATTTATATTGATGTGACATTTTAAATAAGGCAGATGTGACTCATGAAGGTCATGAATCAGAATAACTGTTTTCTTCTGTCCCCAAAAAAGTTTATTGATCTTGGACAAGTCATTTAAGCACCAAGCATGTGATTTTTTCCTTTTTCTCAATCTATAAAGTGAAGGCTATAACCAGTAACTGCGCTGGACATTGCCAAATGCTGATCATTGCTCATCCCTGAAGACTGTGTCATAACCAGTCTCACCTTTGTTCACTACCTGATCTTGCTAGACTCAAAATATTCTTTCTGATGATGAGGACAACCAAATTTTATCTCTTTGTCAGGGCATTCTTTAAAGTACAGATCTTTTCTAGAAATATTAAAATACTTGTCAATCAAGGATAAATTTCTAATTTTATGAACTAACATGTCACCATATGAGTAACATAAAACACAGCAAAAAAAAAAATAAGGGTATTATTTATATACATATATAAAAACCAACCCAATCTTCACATTCTTATGCAGCAACTGCTGAGAACCTGGAATTTGTCCTATAGAACAGGGAAGGTATGAAGGTACAAAGTATGGTCACCCTAAAATGGATGGCCAGTTAACACCGTGTCCAAAGAAATGAAGTATAAAAAGAAACAGGGAGGAGAAATACACTAGTGGTATGCCCCAGCAAGAAAGCAGGGACTTTAGTTCTGGATCCACAGGCAAGGAACACCAGAGTTTGTTTGACTTGGCCCTCCTGGAGTACTTGGTGCCCTGGAAGGAAGTTATACGTAGGACAGAAAGAACGGGGCACTGAGGCTTTGGGGCTCTGAGCTCATTAACACCCTTAGCTGAGTCAGCAATTTGAGAATAGGATCATCCTTGCCAGAAAAGCCAGAGAACTGAGGCCAAGAGCAGAGAGCACATTTCAGCACTGGGCCTCCAACTTGTGACACTGTCAGCTCCCAACTCTGGGCAGCAGTGAGGAGCAATGGCAGTAAGCCACTGAGGAGACTGCTGGGAACTGCTGGTTGGACTAACACCCCAAGGGACAGGATTTTTGACACCATGGGAGAAAGGAGGGTGCTTCAGGGATGGGGGATTACATCGCATGCTTGACCAGGTCAAGACAGCAGCCCGTTCTGCATAACAGAAGGTAAGGGAGGGGAGCTGATTTACTTGAGAGTGAATATCAGTCATGGTCAGACAGTCTCTAAGGGGTGTTTGCTGAAAGTGACCTCTGTTTCCACTGGGGCCAGCGCCTGGGACAGACAGCAGCCACATCATGAACAGTTTCTCCTCCATAACACAGGGTCAATATATCCACAAGTCCTGAAAATTATGAGCCAATTTACATATGTTTATTACTAACCATTATTGAGTTGATTAGAAGAGCAATAAAATCCCATTTTGTTCCTTTGAACTGTACTTTAAATGTCCTCAAGTGTCACCTAATGACCACACTTATTATTTCATTCAAGTCCTTTAACTGGTACAAATAACCAGTGTTATGTTGTTTGTAATGAAACCAAAACAGTGAATTCCAGACTTAGAATGAGGGCAACTTTTAGAATGTGTGAAGTATAATGATGAAAAGCATTTTAGAAATGGCTACTTTGTTCTATCTAAAATGAAATATTTAATACTGCCAAAGATCTTGATGGTGAGCCCAGGACTTTCATTGGAGATCTTTTGCCTATCTTGGGTGTTTGTTTATAATTTTATAAATCATAGAAATATCACCAAGTAGAGCATTTCAATTATTTCAATAAATAAAAGATACATTTAAAGATATCTTAACAGTAACATCAATTTTCCTACTAAAAAAAGGTGAAATGAATGTTTTGTCCATTGTTTTAGGCACCAAAACATGCTTGTTTTCTGCACATACCATTCTATGCTATGAAATTTATAGCAATGTTGTAAAGGAAAGCGATGCAGAATGATGGTTTCAAACTTCAGGAGAAAATCTCGTGCTGCCTAGTCAGTGCACCTTTGATGAAGTGTTTATCATGTGTTATGCTCTTTGTAATGTTTGCAGGCAGCCCTCTATATTTTATTACTAGAAGCAAATTGTACTTGTTTCCTTGTAATATTGATGCAATTAAGACCAATGTTCATGTGAAAAAAAATGGAAGGTGCAAAGATTGACTATATTAAGAGGAGTACATCAAATAGGCTATTCAACTGTCATATTTTCTATTTAGTGTTTTATTTTGTGGTGATGCTAGAGTAGGAGTCCAGCTATCTGACTAAACTCCTTTAATTCAGAATTTATATTCCCAATCCAGTTTATCCCTGTTGTATGGAGATCGCCTTTCCTCCAAGATTTATGGGTACCATGTTTCAATAATGGTTTCCATTAGTTTACCCTCTGTTTATCCTCTATTGAAGGTATTAAAGTATCATTGCCATACAGTTTAATTTTCATGATGCATGAGTGGGGAAAAATTGAATTCAGAGTATTCTGTGTTTTGGCTTTTGACTCCTTTGTAAATCCTTCTGTTTTAAAGGGATGTGAACTCTCTAGAAAACCAATCCAATATATAGAGATATATCTATATCTATAGATATAGATAAATATAGATCTATCTATCTATAGATTGATCTATCTAGATCTATCTATATATCTATATTTATATCTATATCTGTCTGTCTATATCTACATCTATATCATCTATCTATCTATTTATCATCTATATCTAATCTACGTATGTATGTATGTATGTATGTATGTATATATACACATACATACACATATATATACATATATAGAGAGAGAGGGAGCCCACGTGCCAGGATAAGTTATTCAACTACTGTTCTGTAATTTTCCCTCAGTACAACTATTGTGAACCACTTCATTCTTTACTGGTAAAAGCATTAAGTGTCACTGGACTCAGTAACAAAAGTTTTTTGCAATGGCCCATCATTATTGGCATTTTAAGCTGTGCATATATCATAGTGGATGTAGAAAAAAAAATACTTCCAATTATGATGGTGGGGTGTGCATAGCCATTTGATATCAGCTAGTTCTAGAACACCAAGGACTCTATCTTTTGGCCAAAGAAAGTGGAATCAAGTAGTCTCCAACTAAAACTATATTAATTTTAAATTTATTTTAAAATCTATCTTGATAGTTTTTAAATTTTAAATCTATCTTGATGCTTTTTACCCAAGAGGAAACTATACCCATAATTATTCAATACTAAATATTTTAACTCAAATTTTATAAATCTTCATACATATTTGAATATTGCCCCTTGCCTGAACAATTCATATCTGCAGATCTGAGAATGCCATATCTTTTTTATAAGTCAATTTGCTTTATTAATATTAAAATCTTAGATTACCTTGCTTCCTATTTTGAATATAAAGGAAATGCTCAGTAGGGAAATTGTGTGACATATTAAGGACATTTATAAACCACTAAAATGAATTTCCTGCCTATAAGAAAAATGTTAACGGATAAGGTTATGTTAACTCTACAAGTTATTCTTGGGTAATCTTGACTACATGATTTGTAAGATGTCTTAAAGATGGTGGTTAGAAGCTATCCTTCATCAACCAAAGTCCTTCCTTTTATTTAACATACTGTAAAGAAGTGAGCATATGCTAGGTAGATTATTCAGCATAATTCAATAAATATGAGAAGCATCTGTCAATATTCTTATGTGGGATGATTTATTTAACAAATATTTGATCAATGAGTACTATGAGCCCTTTTCCGTACTATGAATGAAGGAGGAGAAGATGAATAAGTTCTTTAAGGAGTGTGTAGTCTACTGAATGAAAATGAAAGTAACCCTACTGACAAGAGTGATGAGCCCTGCAGTAGAATGGAGCTAATAGAAGCACTTTATCCATATATGTCAGAACACAGCAGACTTCTTTCTGTGGTGGCTTTAAAACATTGTGGATAATTTTTTGACATTCTTGCCATTGAGAGGTAATATTTATACCTCTTTCCTTGAACCTAGGGTGCTGTGACTGCTTCAACCCACAGAGTATGGTGAAAGCCTGAAACCTCTCTGAAGGCTGAGCAGCACTGCTCGGTTACTGGAAGACTTGCTCCTGGTGGAGACAATGGTATGACTCTGAGGACAGCACTTTGAATGGCAGGGATTGAGATGACATCTTCGAGCTCATGACTGCCTGTGTCTATGTAAATGATCATAT
This sequence comes from Cynopterus sphinx, assembly GCA_030015415.1. Lineage (NCBI taxonomy): Eukaryota > Metazoa > Chordata > Mammalia > Chiroptera > Pteropodidae > Cynopterus > Cynopterus sphinx. The sequence goes on along the minus strand of CM057389.1, from coordinate 35,174,393 downwards.
GTGATACTGCTAGAATCACCATAGCTGAGGAAAGCTTTATGATGGCTAATTATTATTGGCAGCCTTTTTGTTTCCATTGACAAGCACCTTTATCAAAGCAGAAGAAGAAAAATTGAATTTATTGGCACACATATTCAGAGAATATCCTGGCTCAAATTTGAAACAGAACTAGAAGCTCCATTCCATCAGAATTCATGCTCTATCTCTGTCTGTCCTTCACACCTGTGGGCTCAGCCAGACTTCCTGGGGCACACAGTTTTCTCAGGCAATGAGGAAGTTCACCACTGGTATCCCCAGATTCATTTCACTTCTTACTTATTGTGGTTTGTTCTGCCATCGCCATCAGACCTGTTTTGATTCCTTTCCTCACCCTCACTCTCATTTTCTATTGTCCCTTACATATAAGATTTTGTGATAACTTTTTTGAGTTAGATAGGGAAGTTTTTTTTCACATACCTTGGAAACTCGCAAAGGTGTTATGTGGATTTACCCTACCTGTTGTCAGACTGTGCTGTGTTGTGGCCATTCCTTGTTCATAACTTGGCCTAGAGGACACTTAGGCATTGGTTTCATAGTGTGTGTGTGTGTGTGTGTGTGTGTGTGTGTGTGTGTGTGTGTGTGTGTGTGTGTTTGTTGGGTGCATTTTTATTACATAGAGTTTATGTAGTGATGAGAAACTATAAACCTATAAACATAAAATATTAATATTTATCCATAATCTGATTACAGTATCATCTTTTCATTCTATTCTCTTTTTATTAGTGCTAATTTATTTAAAAATTTTTGTTATCAATTATATGCAAATATAGTCTTTTAGAATCGTAGCAGGCCAGGTCTGGGTGATACCCCTTAGGTAAAAATAGAGACTCAAATGAAACCAGTCAGCAACATAGAAGTTTCTTCTAGATTGTCAGTGTTTGCATGTTTTTTAAAATCTCAGAACTGTAAATAGCAAAATTCAGTATGTTTTTTAGAAAGTAAAAGAGCACATCTTTGGAAAAGAATACTTAAAACAACTAAATCATAAATAAAATAGCTTCTGGCAACAACTGGAATGCCAAAAAGAAGACAGACATAAGAGTTATTTTAAGAGTTATCATTATTTTTCATTTAAAAATGAAAGTGTGGGAGGCTGATAGCAGAAAAAAAAGAGCTAGGTTTTAAACTCTAACAGCTTGAGTTTAACTCTTGGCTCTGCTATTTTTCAGCCCTGTAATCTAGGGTAAGATGCTTAATTTATTAACACTTCTGATTCCCCCCATAATAATAATATCTAACTTTAAAAGTTTGAGTATGAAATAAATAATGAGTATAAAGTGTCTAGAGAGTGCCTGATCCATAGTGAATGCTCAGTTAGTGAATTGTTGTGATTTAAAAAAAATGTGTGTAGAGGAATGATGAGGAGAATTGGGATATTAGATGGACAATGTTTAGTGATTATTCAATGAGATCAAAAAAATTAGAGATGAGGAACCAAGCCTACCACTGAGATCTGTCACTGCAGACATGAAAGAAAGAACTCATAGCCACCCTCCCAAAGTTCCCATCTCAGGAGTATTTATAATAGCAAAAAATTCTTGTGAAAGGGTATAAGGTCAGACTGGGTTCAGTTATTTGTTAATTTACTGATAAATGTTTATTACAGGTCTTGAGTTTCTAAACATTTGTCAATCAATTATCTATGGCTCTCATATCTGGCTCTATATTTCTGTTCCTTTTGCATTTTCCCAAATACACACTAAAAATAATTTCAGCACATCTGATCTGACTTTATAAAGTCTGTGTTTGGTACTAACTAAATTTGTGACTTAAAAAAGTCAATTAACAGAAACTTGAGAACTGAATGTAAAGTTGGATAGAAAATTTGGCCATTTTTTTTCTTTTAATGGTTAATGATATTTTATCAGGCACAAGGTACTCTGTGGCAGCCATGGGTTTGTTGTCTCCTTTTGATTATTTTTATGGAGCTTACGTTTATTGAGAATTATTGCATTCCAAGAGCCAATCCAAGTACTTGGAATTTATTAACACTTTTAATTCTCACCACAATTCTGTAAGATAGATAATAATGTTTTCCTATTTTAAGAATGTAGAAAATGGCTCAGAGAGGATGAGTGACTTGCTCACAGTCACTCTACTTAGGTAAACTTGTTTTATGCCTCAGAGGAAGCATTAATATTTAACAAAAGTTTAAGAGGCTATAATCTAATCTATTAAAAAAATTGGCATGTAGCTACAAGACACCATATGGGAAATGAGTAGCAAATGAATTTACTTCTATGTTTATTTTTGCTTTAATGTCAAAATATTAAAGGCTTGAATCAATGCTTGTGTAAACCTGTAGAGAAATATGTTAAGTTGCTAACTGTAAGATGTGGAATAGCTATGCTGTTTATGCTTGCATTTATTACTAGGCTAATAATATTAAAACCAGCACAAAAGGGGGAGTAAAAGAAAAATTATTCTGATAAGGAAGATTTTATTCAGAACTTCTGTCATAAGTATTGACTATCACAACAGGGGAAAGAGATTGGGTTCAACTCTGACTATATATAACAAACACAGCTGGGACCTATGGACAATGGACAGAGAGGGGTCAGTGGATGTAAAATTACTAAGAGGAGATATCAAGGATTAGGGAGATTCTTGCTAACCTGATTTAAAGGATTCTTACTGAAGATGGAACAGGATGAATACATATCAAGGGTGGGAGATCCTCTCTAAATGGACTTAGAAGGATTCCTGCTACAAAGATTCCTGGACTAAGGAGATCAAAGACAGGACCCAAGGATGAGGCCTAGTTGAGAAGAGGGCCCAGTAGAGCCTGCCTGACTAAAGTTTAGTTAAGGACAGGGTCTTTTGTCAGGGAGATAGCAAGGAGTATTATAAAGAATCAGAGAAATGTTTTATACCCAGACTTGAATGGCAAGAATGGAGCAGTATGATAAGTTGGTTTTGGTATTTTTCTTGATTGATTAACTTCATGATAAAGTTAATAAACATTGGAATTATTGATTTTCTACCTATTCTTCACATAGCTTCTTCTCTACTGAAGATATAAAATTTCATTAACTTTGTTTTCACTCTTAAATTTCTGAATTTTATTATTTTTATTAATCAGATCAGCCCGTAAATTTGCACTAATGACTTTTGTGGATGAATAGATACTAATTAGTAAGTGAGCTACCTAAGTAAAAACTATTGTATAAACATATTCAACATAATTAATGGAGAACAAAGCCCATAAAAAGCTAAGTGAATCTTTTGTATGTATTTAAGTTTGATAGAAAATGAATCACTGAAGCCATAGACTCTCAAATCTCTTGTTTGGGTAAGTTATATGCAAAGTACAATTTCAACAATGACTTAAAAATACTTTATCTTATTCTCAGAAGTAAAAATGTATTACAATATTAAGTGCATTTTTCTTGGTCTGTTGTATAAACTTTATAAAACAATTCGGAGGAATTAGTTGCACTCATTTTCTACTTCAAATTATAATTTTCTTGTTTTTTTTCTTTATTTCTGCAAATATCATATGATATTTTTCATTTATCATTATAAAAGGCCAAATTGATGTTCTAACAATACCAAGGTCCACTGTTTTGTATCCACCCTATCCACGGACTTTTAATTTGTCCTATTAAATCTCTTTTGTGAATTTAACCAGATTTACATGGTTCTTTTAAATGTCTAATCAATCTAAAGTTGTTAATATTTTAATCTTCAGAGAAGTAACATTGATGATACTTCTCTAAAAGCAATAAAAAATAGTGTTCAAAATGAAAACTAATAAAGCATTTGTATTAATTAACTAGTGAGTACCATTGGAAGTTAAACAACTTTTATGAGGTTTAAATTGTTGCTGTTAAGTGGGGAGAACAATTTTGATATTCCTCTGAACAAAGTAAGAGTTAGGTAGAACACAGATCACAGTTTGAAAATTCACTCAGAGTTCTGAATATTATGAAATGAAAAAATCTTGTTGTTTTAATTACCATTAAATAATTAGAATTGCAGAAATCTTAAATGACTTTCCAATAAACTATACTATAATGAATTAAAGAAGACATTCATTTCAAAGTACGATGAGAATTAGTATTTGACACTCTTTATAAATTATCTTCTACATAGTAACCATCTTTTTATATACCAATTTACATGTTTTCTACAATTTTTATGAATATTTATCCCAGAAGTAATGCTATTTTTTAAAGGAGTATTTCGTAAAAGAAGAGAGTCTTGCTAATATATAGCTACAAGCTACTTTTCCATATATTGCACATAAAGATTTGGCTCAGTGGAGCCACCTAGAGTAACTGGTAGTAAGAAATGGACCACTACCAAACATGGCTTAAATTGTACATGTTTAATGGAAGGACTTTTCAACATGAAACTTTCAAAATACTGTTTCTTAGCAGAATGTTGAATTTAATAAATGGTAAATAAAGGTAACTAATCTTATAGCAAATTAATCTGGTTACAGTTGACCTTCAAAAAGAGGAATCCCAATTCAAAATGCGGGCTGTGTTGTTTCCTGTGATGGAAACTTGTGAAGAGACTCTGGAAAGTGAATATGGAAGGGCTTGGTCACTGCTCTGCCTATGGGTGTCTACTTTACTCAGTGAGTCAGGTTCTCTGACCTCCTCTACAACATCCCACGCATCAGGCAAGAAGACTACTCTACAGGCCAACTAATTCAGGTTGGGCTTTCTTCTTCCAGGGGGTCCTGGGGCCAAGGAAATGGAAATATGTCAAGGGGTGAGGTTGATGTGGTACTTCCTACCACAAACTAGTGGTGAAAGCTTGAATCCCAGCTCCTTCACTTACTAGTCCTGACCTTGACTAGGAAAAAAAAAAAAAGTAACAAAAGTACTTACCTTGTTGTGAAGATTAAATAAGAGAATATATATAAAGGGCATAGTACAGTGTCTGACACATAATGGACAATCGAATGCTACTTATTCCTTCTGTTTTCAAATGTTCGAATGTAAATATCAATAATTGACTTATTATCATCCTGCTATTTCTGATTCTTTTTATTCAAAGCTATGTTAGCCCCTCTTAAAATTTCAGTCTACATCTGGTCTTGGAAGTTCTAGACAATTATTGTATTACTATAAGTGTTAAAGTAGATGTATATAACTTACCTAGAACCATAGCAGGCATACTTGTATGCAATAAAGGTAATGTCTAACTTCTTTGTCTGCTGGGTCAGTGTCCCCTTAGTCTTCTAAGTTGGAACCTTTTCAGTCACTCTGTGGTTCCCCAGTCTTCTTGGCTCTACAGTGATATCCATCCATTCCACTCTAACCATATAACTCAGCCCCTCCCCATTGCATGAAAGAACACCCCCAGTATCTCATAGTTCCAATGTCTTCAGACCTTCTCCCTCCTGCTCACCCTCCACACCAAACTCAGGGTCATCTCCTTAGCCAATAAGCAAGCTGCCTCAGTCTGAAGGTAAAATAAGATCAATCATAAAGTTGGATTCCTCAGCTTCCTGATCTGAGATAATTCCTCCCAGAATGTTCTAGCAATCCTTAGGACTAACATTCTTGGCACTGGGTTATCTATCATTTTCCTTTTCTGCCACAGCTTGCTGATGCCAATAGCAGTACCTCTTCTGGGGGCTGCCCAATCTACTAAAGCTACCTCAACTCCAGGCTCTCCCACCCTGCTCTCTAGTTGTTACCAGGATGTTCTTCCTAAAAATGCAAACCTGATCCTGTAGAGACCATTAGGTTCTCTGACACTACATGATTTTCCCAGAAAGAGCAGGTGCCAGCTGGTTACCATCCAGTTAGTAAAGAGAGGATAGGACTCATGAGGAGGTGGAACCTTGAGGAACCTAGAATGTTCACACCAACCCATCAGTGTCCTGTGACCTTTCTCTCTTCCTAACCTCCTTGTTAACTCCTCTCACTTCTTATTTCTATAATAGCTTCTCCAGTCCCTCTGACAAGTGTTACTCTCTAGCTCTGGGGTATGTTGTGTTTCTCTCTCACCCTTGCTCTCACTTTCACCTCTCCTTTTCTTTCCTCTGTGTTCTGGGACTGCCCTCGACACAAATGGCATAATTGCGGAGTCCTTCTCCTTTAACTATCCCCAGTGATAACTTAGAAGACTTTGGTGTCTGAGAGACAGTTTTTGAGGCCTAGATGTCTTAGGGTGCATTTCATATGTCCCTCCTGTAGACCTTGTTGTAAGGATTACAGTAGATAGAGTAGATTATGTCATTGTTCATTACTTACATGCATGTTTATTTTTTCATTAGAATAAGAGCTCTTAGTGTAAATAGGAAAGTATATTGTTTATAGCTTTCCTAATTTAATGACTTTTTATAAAATAACTGATCAGTAGACTGTGTTTAATAAAATTTGTCATAATGTACATAATGGGTTTTGTTTTAAAACTTTCCCTTAACATTCACGATGTTATTTAGATTTATCAGGAGCAGAATGTTCTTGAGTCACTTGATAGATTTGCCTAGACATATTTTTGAAAACCAAAATGTAATCTCATAGTTTAAAAACACTCTAGTTCTGGTGTTGTTTTTGGCTTCCAGAGACAAGACTGATGGTAGTATGTTATTGTATGTGTCATTCTCTTTACTGTTCCTAGACACTACTGTCACTGCTGCTGTTGTCTGTGTGTCTGTGAAGGCTGCTGGGAGGAAACTCTTTCCATTCATGGGGGAAATGGTGTAGTAAGCAGTGGTGGTTACTGTTAGCAAGATTTCCTTGCCTTCCATATGAAGAGCCACCCTCTCTCTCAGAGCTGTCTGTCAAGTGGCTTATCTGCCGCTGAGAGCTAGCATGACACAGTCACTGCCTCAAGACTACCTGGAGTATTTCTTCTAATTTTAACATTTTCATTTTCTCCATTTTAATTTGCTATGAAGATATTTATCTCATTGGAGATGTGTTTTGTCTGATTTAGAAATGTGGGGTAACCATCTTGATTTTAAATTAAATGAATAATTTGTATCTCAGAGCCTGGTGAAGGCTGGTTATATACTGATCAAGAGACAAGAAGAGAGAGGATTATTCCAAGATTGCTGCCTCTTGAATTCAGGGACCAATGGGGTGAAAAGCCAGGTACACTCTGCAAAAAAAAAAAAAAAAAAAACAATGAGGAAAAAAAGACACACAGGAAACCTGGATTCCATGCACTAAACCTCCTCCAGCTAAGCTAGAGTTCTTGGAACCTCTGTTTTCTCTTTTGTAATATTAGCTCTGAAGGCAGAAGCTCTGTCTTACTTTGTCACTTTGATAATAGCTATTCACATAAAACTTATTGATAGAATGAATGTCTGGTGGTTCAAAGTTTCTTTTAGTACAAAATCTCTGTTAAGTATCAAAGTGTGTATCATGGGAAAAGGAAGAAATCTTCAGGTTCAAAAAGTCATGCAGTGCTTGAATATTATGAATTTTTTCAAATTTGTTTTTTTTTTTTTTACCCAGAGGTTGTACTCATATATAATAACTTTGAATATCAAAGTTAACTTCTAATAATTCATTTACTTCTGATATTGCAGAAAGGTCACTAAATTTCACATGGAACTTGGATTCTTATAAAGATTCAATTATCATCTAGCTACCTACCTTGTGCAAGTCAGTTAAAGTCTTTTGGCCAGAGGAAACACTTTTGGAATGCAGAAGAAGGACTTTCAAAAAACCACTTCTCCATCAAAAACAAGAACACTGGCAAAAACTCTCAAAATCATTTTTTTTTTCCAGAATTCTCAAAACTAACCAAAGGCTTTCAACAAAGGAACATTACATCAAAAAAAAAAAAAAATGGTTAATCACAGTAAGAACAGTGAGATTTGGGACATTTTAATTTGTGTTATTCTCTTCTCCCCAGCTCCATAGTAGCTTAAAAACAACAGCCTCCTAGTTGTTATAACCATGAAAATGAGCTTCCTAGAAGCTAGTGAGAAATAAGACGTGTTTGGAGAGCCTCTAAAAGATTGTTCCCCAGAGAATTGTCACTATTTGATTTATCTGGAAAAGTCTTATTCACAATTATTGTCTTTATTTGATCTGATTCAGAACTATCTCTTTGAGGAAAGCTTTATCCTTAGGGTAGTGAAAAATGATGAACAGCAAAGTTTTAACAGCACAACTACCCTAGACTGTGATACTAGTTAAATAAGAGACTGACCATTTTTTTTAGAAATCTGAGAAATATCTGTATGCATATAAATGTAAAGAAATATGAAAGATAGGAAGTATGGCTCATAGGAGAGAAAAAGCAATCAATAAAAATTGTCCATAAGGAAGCTCAGATACTGGACTTACTAGATAAAGATTTAAAGTCAGCTGTTATAAATATATTTAAAGATCTCAAGAAAATCATGTTTAAAGAATTACATGACAGTATGTGATAATGTCTTATGAAATAGAGACTGTTTGGTAAGAGATATAAATTATTTGAAATAACAAGATAGAATTTCTGAAATTTAAAAGTACAATAAATGAAAAATAATAATTTACTAGAGGGGCTGAACAACAATTTTGAGCTGTCAGAAAAAAATTAGTGAATTAAAAGACAAGTCAATGTTAATTATCTAGTCTGAGAAACAAAGGAAAAAACTCAGGAAAAAGAAACAGAGCCTAAAAGATCTATGGGGTATCAAGTGTAACAACATATACATAATGGGAGTTCTAAAAGTAGAGAAGGGAGAAAAAGGGACTGAAAGAATATTTAAAGAAACAATGGCTGAAAACTTTCAATATCATGAACTACAATGTACATACCAAAGAAATTCAACTCCAAGTAGGATAAAAACAATCAGATCCATGTCTTGCTCAAACTTTTGAAAGTCACAAAGAACCTTAAAAATGGCTCACACTCCAAGAAAAAATAAAAGACAAAAGAAGACATTATATTCAAGGAGTGTTCAATAAGGTTAACAGGCAGTTTCTCATCAGAGACCATGGAGACCAGAAGGCAAGAGGATGGCATATTCAAAAAGTATGGGAAGAAAAGTGTCAACCAATAGTTTTGTGTCCAGGAAAACTCTCCTTCAAAAATAAAAGAGAAATTGACTTTCCCAGATAAACATATACTGAGAGGATTCATAACTACCATACCTGTTCTACCAGATATACTAAAGAAATTTTTTTCAGGCTAAAATAAAAGGACACTAACCAGTAACTCAAATCCATACAAAGAAATAAAAAACACTATAAAACTTACTAAATCACTAAAAGTATAAGTGTGTTTTTGTTTGTAACTCTTTTCTTATCCCAACTTAAAAAATAAAACTAGATAAAACTATTTAATTATTCACATTAATCACCTTATAATATATAGAAATATAATTTGCATGACAACAGCAGCACAAAAGAGTGGGGAGGAGACAGAACTTGAGTATCTTTTTTTTTTTGTAAACTATTAAAATTAAGGTGGTATTAGTGCAAACTAGATTGTTTTAAGTTGAGATGTCCACTGTATTCTCCATGGTAACCACTAAAAAAATAGCTCCAAAAAATATTGTAAAAGAAATAAGGGAGTTAAAATTGCACACTAGAGAAATTTAACAAGAAAAAATAAAGGCAGTAATAAAAGAAGAAAGAACAAGACATGAGATATATAAAAAACACAAAAAAATAAAGTGGTAGAAATGAATTATACCTTATTAAAAATTATATTAAATGTAATTAGATTAAATGCTCTAATCAAAATACAATAATTGACAGAATGAGTGAAAAAAACATGATGCAACTATATAATATGTACACATGTTGTATTCAAAGATACAAATAGGTTAAAAGAAAAAGAATGGAAAATATACAGCATGCAAACAGTAACTAAAAGAGAATTGCAGTGGCTATGCTAATGTTAGGCACAACAAACTTTAAGACAATTTTTTTTTTTTTGCTTGAGACAAAGCAGGATTTTTAAGAAAAATTATGAAAGGATTAATTCATGATAATAATAAACATTATGCCTCTAACAATTAAGACCCAAAATACATGAAACAAAAATTGACAAAATTGAAGGGAGAAATAGATAATTTAACAATAATAATCAGAGACTTCAATAATTTAGTTAAGTAATTCAAATAATACAGAATGTGATCTCGATTGAAATGGAATTTGAAATTAATAGTAGAAAAAAATTTTGAAAATTCATGAATATGTGGAAATTAAGCAAAACACACCTAAATAAAAATGGGTCAAAGAAGAAACTACAACATGAACTAGAAAATATTTTGAGGTGAAGGAAAGAGAAAGCTCAATATAAAGACACTTAAGAGATAAAGCTACAGCCATGATTAGAGGATATTTGGAGTTGTAAATGGCTATATTAAAAAGAATAAAGATCATAAATCAAGATGTAAACTTTCACCTCAAAAAAAAAAAAACACAAAACCTAGGAAAAGTGCATACTAAGCCCAAAGCAAACAGGAAGAAGGGAATAATAAAGATTAAAGCAGAAATAAATAAAATAAAGGGTGTTAAACAGGAGGAAATCGACAAAATCAAATATAAGTTTTTTGAAAAGATTAACAAAATTGACAAAACTTTAAGTAGATTTGACTAAGAAAAAAGAAAAGATTTAATTTACTAGAGTCAGGTATGAAGGAGAGAACATCACTTCTGAAATTATAAAAATAAAAAAAATTATAAGAGATTACAAACAAATTAGACAAACTAGATGAAATGCACACATTTTTAGAAAAACATAAAGTACAAAAACTGACTCAAAAGAATTAGAAAATCAGAGTCACTACAAAGATGCAATAATCAAGACTGGATGGTAAAAGTAAAATACAGATCAATGAAATGCAACTGAGAGTCCATAAAAAAATTCTTACATTTTTGATCAATTGAATTCTGACAAGGGTGCCATGACAATTCAATGTGAATACAAGAGTCTTTTCAACAAATAGTGCTGTAACAACTGTATATCCACATGGAAATGAATGAAGTTGGACCCATTTCAAATAAAAAAGTTACTCAAGATGAATCATTGACCTAAATGTAAGTGTGAAAACTATGAACTCTTAAGATAAAATATAAGAGTAAATCTTCATGGTCTTTGGATTAGGCAATAGATTCTGAGATAAGACATTGAAAGCACAGTGACAAAAGAAAAAAATAGACAAATTGTTCATCAAAATGAACAAATTTTGCATTTTAAAGGACACCATCCAGAATGAGAAGGCAGAACGTAAGAAACATGGGGGAATGACAGATGATGCCAGATATCTCCCCTTACAATAACAATAAGCCGAACATCTAAAACTCAACAAATAACACCCAGTCTGCACACAAGCACATCTGAATGAGTGATCTGTGCATAAATGTTTCCAGAGGCATTGGGGTAGATTAGAAACAACAAAGAAGCAGCCTTTCGCTGCTGGTGCTACCTGCAGGAGGAGGGGGAAGGGAGAAATTGTGGCCAGTTCCCAGAACAGTTCTTCCTGAGGGATTGTGAGCTCGATGGAGCCCAGATATCAGGGCAGAAAGCAGAGCAGGAACTAACTGTGGAAATGCAATAACTGGGTCTTAAAAGCTTCTTTTTGGAGGGTATGAGACTGAGACATGGAAACTAGCAGCACCCCCCATATACCAACCCAGAGCATGTCCTCCCTCCACCATATCTACTTTAAGAGTGAACACTCAGAGCCCCAAGGGAATTTGAGCAAATGCTCCCAAAACAGTCACTAGCAATGATAGGGACTGAGAATGAGGGTAGCAATCATGATTGAATATTTGTAAGAAAAAACAAAAAAACAAACATTATTAAGTCTCGAAGCAGGGACCCAAGAAGCTTGGATGCCAACTACTGGAAATCAAAAGAAAAACACCTTCTTAGCAAAAGGCTTAAGAGAGACTTCTATATAATAAATCTTTCTGGAAAAAAGCAAAATACACTTCCATTAATGCCCAGGGGGAGAACTAGCTCATTAAACTCCATGAACAGCCAAGGTGACAAGACAGCTCAGAAAGAAAGAAATTATTTCAGAAAATACTCTTAAATACATAGAAATATGCAACTTAAATTACAGATAATTCAGGATTGTACTTCTGAAAAAACTCAGTGAGATCCAATATAGCTCAGATTAACAATTCCAGGAGTTGAGAAAAAAACTAAAAAAGCAAAATGAGTTTTGTAGCAAGGAGATTGAAACCCTGAAGAAGAACCAAGTAGAACTTCTGGAGATGAAGAACACACTAAAAGAGATGAAGAGTGAAATAACAAGTTTAGAAAATAGAGTTGACTAAATGGAGGAAAGGATCACTGATATCGGAGACAGAAATCTAGAAATAATTCAGAATGAAGAAGAGAGAGGCTGAAGAATGAAAAACAATGAAAGGATGAAAGAGAAATACAAGAACTAACTGACACTATCAGGAAAGACAATATAAGAATAATGTGTATTCCAGAAGGAGAAGAAAAGAGGAAGAGATTTGAGAATTCCCCAAATCTAAGGAATGAGCTGGATATTCGGATCCAAGAAGCTAACACACCTCTGCTTGGACCTTCTTCAGATGACTGCCTAATTCCGTAGATCACAATTTAAATGTCTCCTCAGGCAGGCCAACCCTGATGTTTCTAAACTCCTCCAATGTTTCATCACCGCACTGTTTTCTACATAGGACATTTTAGAATTTGCACTCTGTATACTTGGGTTTATTTTCTTTATCATCTCTCTCCCTATTTTGAGTATAAGAACCACAGGGAAGAGCCATGAAGTTATCTGATTAACACAAAATAGGCTCTCAATTAATGTTGGTGGGAGGGAGAGAGGGAAAGAGGCTGGAAAATTCTCCATAAGCAAGCATTATTAACAGATCAATTCTTCATTGAAAAATACTCTTGGACATGACTGTTAGTTTGCCATGTTTTAATACTTTTGCTGTGAAAAAATAAAATCAATAACAAAAAGCATTAATGCAGCACAGCATTGGATGTTCTTAAATTGGACTGACCGTCAAAGAGCTAAGGTCATCACTCTCTGCAATGTTCTAGCCAGGTGTCTGAGTGTTGAACTTAATCTGGGTCTCTATTTTGATGTGCTGTGAGATACCTTGCTTGGTTGGTGATTAGGTTATTGCACAAACAGATACACTAAGACACAAGTCCTTTTGGGGGCCTAAAAGTCCTTAGTAAATTCTGCTAAATTTAGCAGCCTCCAAATACCCCTTAGGTGCTGCCACTTGAGAGCCTCTTTAAGACTCTACACATATCTCAAACTTCTCTAGTAGCTCTTGGGTTTTCTTCAGAAAAAAAAAAAATATTAAATTTCTAAACAATTAGTTTGGAACTCAGGCTACTCTAGTTGGTATTCACACCAAACAAAAGTGTACTGAAATACATTATCAACATTAAAAAGTCCATCAAAACTATCTTCTTGTCAAGACTAATTACTCCTAATTTCTTGTCTCTAATAAGTATAAGGAAAGTTAATTTTTAAATTTGATTCCTTAATTATACATTCCCGTTGGTCTATTACCTTTAATAAGGTAATAGACCAGAAGGAGGAAGTAAAGTTAATATGGTTTACCAGGCAGCTAGAAAACAAAAACAAAAACCACCATTTATGGTGAAAGTGCAATAAATAACATTTTGTTCTAAATACAAATATTGTTTACCTGACATTTTATGGTACAGAAATAAAATAAATCTTCATTTAAAAGTCTGTCACAGGATATGAGAAAAACATATACACTGACATATTCTCAAGTGAGATTTTAGTAATATTTGAACTTTCCAAGTCCATGTAATATTACTGTAGAACACCTGTGATTAGAATAACATGCATTTTACAAAGCAGTTTTTTTTGTTAAAATAAAATGGACCTGTGGCATTTGAAAACATCATCATTAATATTCACTAAATGTAGTTAGCATGTGCACCAGTAGTGGGTGAGTTAGGTTCCACCCCAATGTAGGAGTCCCAGGGTAGCTCTGAAATTTTCTTTTCCTCTTTATACGATAGAAATACTTGTGTGCTTTAGTTCATTGGAAACTTCCTGTCTCCAACCAACTCCCACTGTTAGCTGAAGGAAAATCATTGAAACTTTTTAGTATTTAAATATGTCAGATTCACAGAGGCCTCAGGACATTTGCTGAGACTACATTTTAAAGTACATACTCTAGAGACTAAGAGCCTGTTACTGTTATTAGTCACTGTCACTAACCTGATGACTTTAGTTTTACTCTTCTGTAAAATGGAGTAAGGAATAATCCTCATCACAAGGGATGCTTCATCCCCAGTGCTCAATAAACGTGTCATGATTTTATTACATATTGCTTCTGATGAATAATGTACAATAATTATATATATGTATATGTATATACATACATACACATATGCACTTACATATACATTATGTACTACATTTTTAAATAAAAAGCTAAGGTTTAATGTTTCTAGTAGACCTGCCCATGTCACAGTTAAAATTAAAACTCATAATATTTTCTGGTGTTTCTTATCTAATGCTCTTGTTACTACATGCAATGATTATACGTACTTTACCTAAAATATTTTCCCCACTTCAGTGCTTCCAGAGGTTATTGTCTGATAAGAGATATTCCAAAAATGCTTATTGAAAATATGAGGTATATTACAGAAATTTAAATCACTTAATTTAATACTTAATTTAAATCATTTCTCTTGCAAGATTTCTTGTATACCTAACATAATGTATTGCATGCACACATGTACACATTAATTTTTAAATAACTACATTCTTAGGAAATCTTGCAATGTTTGCATATTCTACAGAGCAACTGGGGTTAGAAAATCTTATAGTATAGGAAAAACAATAAGCATGGAAAATCAAATTAAAGCATCTTTGAGACTGAAATGATAAATAGGGTTCTGCTTTAAAATGTTCCATATATTTCCTAGACATACATCTTTTAAGTAAAATTAGCTAGAAGGAGCTATAGAAATCCCTAACTCTCTCATTTCTCAAAGGAGGAAAGTAAGGCCAAAAGAAAAAAAAAATTATAAGAGCTTTATTGAGATACAATTTGTATAACAAAAATTTTGCTCATTTAAAGTATACAATTTAGTGATTTTTAGTATATTGATCGAGTTATGAAGCTATCATTACTATCTCAATTTAGAGTATTTCCATCACCCTAAAAAGATCATACTATGTCATTATCTCCCCATATTTATATTGTTGCTCCCTATTCATTATCACTTATTATCTCATTGTTTCAACCTCCAGTCCCTGACAATAACTAATCTTCATTTCTGTCTCTATTCTGGACATATTCTGGACATTTACATAAATAAAATCACACAATACATGGTATTTTCCAAGCTGGCTTCTTTCACTTAGCAAAATGTTTTCTAGTATCATCTATATTGTAACATAAATCAGTACTTCATCCCTTTTTATTGCCAAATAATATTCCACTGTTTGAATATACCACATTTTGTTTATCCACTTATCAGTTGGTGAACATTTCAATTGTTTCCTGATGAATACCACCACCATGAATATTGCATACAACCCTATAGTGTAAAAATGTTTTGATTTTTTTGTTGTTGTTATTTATCTAGGATAAAAATTGCTGGGTTTTATGGTAATTCTATATTTAATTATTTATTTATTTTTAATTAATTTTTTATGGTGACATTGATTAACAAAATCTAATAAGTATCAGCTGTACACTTTAACAGTAAGGAATATGTATAAGTTTTTTTTTTTTACACTGTGTGTTCACCTTCCATAGTTAGATTTCTTTCTGTCACCACGTATTTGACCCACTTCACTTCATCTACCTCCTCCCTGGTAATTTCGTGTTAAACATTTGAGAAATTGTCAAGCTGTTTTCCAATGTGGCTGCTCTATTTCACAACTCCATCAGCAATGAATTAGGGTTCCAGTTTCTCTGCCCCCTTGCTAACATCTCTTATTTTAGCCATCCTAGTGTGTGTAAAGTTATATCTCACTGTGATTTTTATTTTCATTTCTGTAGTTAATAATAATGTTGAACATCACTTCAAGCTATTTGTGTATCTTCTTTCAAGAAACAGCTATTCAAGTACTTTGCCCATTTTCACTGTGTTGTTTTTCTACTGCTGACATGGAAGAGTTCATTATATATTCCGGATACTAGATATTGGTCAGACATATGATATTAAAATAGTTCTTCTATTTTTTTGTCTTTTCTCATTATTTTTTGTTTGTATGTTTGTTTTTTTATGGTGACATCGGTTAAGGAATCCCATAAGTTTCAAGTGTACAATTCAACAGTAAGTCATATATATATTGTATGTTCACCACCTGAAGTAAGATTTCGCTCTGTTGCCTCATATTTGACCACTATTATCCCATCTACCTTCTCTTTTCTCCAACTACCCTCTGGTAACTATTAGTCTACTGTTCATGTCCATGAGTCTCCATTTGTTAATCATGTTTGCTGCTTTTAGATTTATATCCCACATATAAGTGATATCATGTGGTTTTCAACTTTTTCTGTCTAGCTTATTTCACTTAGCATGGTTATCTCAAGGTCCGTGGCAGTATTTCATCTCTTCATGTGGCTAAGTAATATTCCATTGTATATATGTACCACAGCTTCTTTAGCCAATCATCTGTTGTAGGACATTTCAGTTGTTTCCATGTTCTGGCCACCATGAATAACACTGCTTTAAATATTGGTGTGCAAATATCTTTTCTGATATGGGTTTTCAAGTCTTTGGAGTAAATGCCCAGTAGAAGGATTGCTGGAACATATAGTAGATTAATTATTAGTTTTTAAAGAAATCTCCAAACTGTTTTCCATAGTGGCTGTATCAATTTGTGGTCTTACCAACAGTGTATCAGTGTTCCATTTTCTCCACATCCTCTCCAACACTTGTTATTACTTTTCTTGTTGATTACAGCTATTTTAACAGGTGTGAGATGGTATGTCATTGTGGTTTTGATTTGCATTTCCCTAATAGCTAGTGATGTTGAGCATCCTTTCATATGTTTGTTGGCCATTTGTATGTCTTCTTGGGAGAAGTCCTTTTCAGGTCCTCTGCCCATTTTTTAATTGGATTGTTTTTGTGGTGATTGTTGTTGATCTGGAGTTGTATGAGTTCTTGGTATATTTTGGATATTAGACCCTTATCAGAGGCATTGTTTCCAAATATATTTTCCCATTTGAATGGTTGTCTCTTTGCCTTGTTGATGGTTTCTTTTGCTGTGCAGAAGCTTTTTTAGTTTGATATAGTATCTTTCATTTATTTTTGATTTTACTTCTCTTGCCTTTGAGGTCAAATTCATAATATCCTCTTTAAGTTAAAGATCCATGAGTTTAGTTTCTATGTTATCTTCTATAAAATTTATTGTTTCAGATCTTATATTCAGGTCCTTAATTCATTTTGAGTTAATTTTAAATTTTATTCTTTTGTAGGTGGCTTTCCAGTTTTCCCAGAACCAATTATCGAAGAGGCTTTTCTTTCTCCACTGTAGTTTTTAGGCTCATTTTCAAAAATAATTTGCCCATATAAATAAGGGTTTACTTCCAGATTCTCAATTTTGTTTCACTGCTCTGTGTCTATTTTTCTGCCAATACCATGCTATTTTTGATTATTGTCACTTTGGAGTATAATTTGAAGTTAGGCAGAGTGATAACTCCAGACTTGTTCTTATTTCTCAGGATTGCTTTGGCTATTCAGGTTTTTTTGTGCTTCCATACAAATCTGATGATTTTTTGTTCTATTCCTTTAAAAAGTGTCAGTGGGATTTTGATATGGAGTGCATTAAATCTGTATAATGCTTTAGGTAATAAGGTCATTTTAACTATGTTGATATTTCCAATCCAAGAACATAGGATATCTTCCCATTTCTTTGTGGCTTCTTCAATTTCTTTTAACAATGTCTTATAGTTTACATTGTATAGGTTCTTCACATGTTTTATTAGGTTTATTACTATTTTATTCTTTTTCTTGAAATTGCATGAGGAATTTTTTCATTTTCTTCCTGACAATTCAATATTAGAGTATAGGAATTCTATAGAATTTTAAACATTGATTTCATATCCTGAAAATTTATTTTATTTGCCTATGATTTTTAGTGTTCCCATGAAGTCTTACGGGTTTTCTATATAGAGACTCAGGACATCTGCAAATGGTGACAGTTTGACTTCTTTATTTCTTATTTGAATGCCTTTTGTTTCCTTCTCTTGCCTGATTGCACTTACTAGGGCTTCCAATATTATATTGAATAACAGTGGTGATAGTGGACAGCCTTGCATTGTTCCTGATCTTAGAGGGAAGGGGTTTAGTTTTTCACTGTTAAGTATAGTATTGACTTAAAATTTATAATATATGTTCTTTATTATGTTAAAGTATTTTTATCATAAATGAATGCTGTACCTTGTCAAAGGATTTTTCTGCATCTATTGATATGATCATATGATTTTTATGCTTTTTTTTTAATTTATGCAGTGTATCACATTAATCGATTTGCATATATCCAACCATCCCTGTGCCCCTCAGATGAGTCCCTCTTGATTATGGTGAATAATCTTTTTAATGTGTTGCTGTATTTGATTCACTAGTATCTTAATTAGAATTTTTACATCTGTATTCATGAGAGATATTGGTCTGTGGTTTTCTTTTTTTGTGTTATCTTTACCAGGTTTTGGTACCAAGGTAATAATGTTGGCCTCATAAAATGAATTAGGAAGTATCACTTCAAATTTTTGGAAAAATTTGAGGAGAATAAAAATTAGATTTTCTTTGAATGTTTGATAGAATTCACTGATGAAGCCATCTGGTCCTGGACTTTTACTTTTTGGAAGGTTTTTGATGATTCTTTCTATTTCCATACTACTGATTGTTATTAGTCTATTTAGATTCTCCAGTTCTACTTGATTCAGTCTAGGAAGGTGGCATATTTCTAAGAACTTGTCCATTTCTTATAGATTATTAAATTTGGTGTCATATAATTTTTCATAGTATTCTTGTGTAATTTTTTGCATTTGTGTGATAACTGTTGTAACTTCTCTTTCATCCCTGATTTTGTTTATTTGTATCCTTTCTCTTTTTTCTTTAGTGAGTGTAGGCCAGAGGTTTGTCAATTTTATTAATCTTCTCAAAGAACCAGCTCTTTATTGCATTATTTTTTTCTATTGTCTCTTTGTTCTCAACTTCATTTAATTATGCTCTAATTTTTGTTATTTCTTTTCTTCTGTTGACTATGGGCTTTATTTATTTATTTTTTTCCTAGTTTTTAAAGATGTAGTGTCAGGTTGTTTATTTGGGCTTGTTCTTTTTTCTTTTTCTTTTTCTTTTTTTTGAGGTAGTCCTGTAATAATATGAACTTTCCTTTTATTAACACTTTTGCTGATATGATGTATTTTCATTCTTATTCATTTCTATGTAACTCTTGATCTCTCTTTTTATTTCTTTATGACCTAGTCATTCTTCAGTAGCATGTTATTTATTCACCATATATTTGTGGTTCTTCCCACTTTCTTATGACAGTTGATCTCTAGCTTCAATGCATTATGATCAGAGAATATGGTTGGTATGATTTCAATCCTCATATTTGTTGAGGCTATCTCTGTGTCCCAGCATGTGTTCAATCCTTGAGAATATTCCACGTGCACTAGAGAAGAATGTATAAACAGCTGTTTTGGGATGAAAGGCTCTGTAAACATCAATAATGTCCACTTGGTCTAATGTGTCATTTAAGGATGTTATCTGCTTATTAATTTTCTGTTTGGATGATCTGTCTATATTTGACAGTGAGGCATTTAGATCCCCTACTATGATCATGTTTTGGTCAGTTTCTACCTTAAGTTCTGTTAGTAATTTCTTCATATATATTCAGGACTTTCTGATTGAGAGTATAGATATAAACGTTATACCTTCTTGATGTATGGTTACCTTTATCATTAAGTATCCGTCAGTATCCCTTTTTACCTTTTTTTTTCTTGAAATCTATTTCATCATATATAAGTACAGCTACACCCACTTTTCTCTAGATGCCATTTGCTTGGAGTATCACTTTTCCCCCTTTCACTTTAAGTCTATATTTATCCTTGCAGCTGCGATGTGTCTCTTGAAGACAGCATATGCATGGCTTTTTTTTTTTTTTTTATCCAATGTGCAACTTTTCTTTTGATTGGTGAGATAAGTTCATTTATATTTAGGGTAATTATTGAGATATGAAGTTTTTCATAGCCATTCTAAATTTTGTTTTCTGGAACCATGATATTTCTATTGTTTCTTTGTCCTGTATTTCTGTCTGTTATTTTAATTTGGTGGGATTCTGTGGATTTTCTCTCTAGTCCCATTTGTTTATGTTATATATCTCAGTTCTGGATATTTTTTTTGTGGGTACCATTAAGATTATGTAAAAGATAGTTTTATATACAGTAGTTTATTTTCTTCTGTGTGCACCTCACCTCCATTCTTCTTTGCCAATTTGGATCTTTATTCCTTCCTCTTTCTTGTTTTTGTTGTCTCAAATTGTTCCTCTGTATGCTGAATGTTCATTTCTAATGTGCAGTAGCAGTTATTTTCTTAATGTTTATACTTACAATATTCTATTCTTAAGAAGGGTTACATTATACTTCTACTGTCTGCCTGTTGGTCATCTTATTCATATTTATGTATTTTTTTTTCTTTTTGTCTCAGGTGGAATGATCCTCTTCAGTATTTCATGTAATGCAGGTCTTGTGGCAGAGAATTCTCTCAACTTTTATATGTCTACAAAGAACTTTATTTCTCCTTAGTATCTACAGGAGAACTTTGCTGGATACATATATTATTCTTGGCTGGTAATTATTTTTACTTAATAGTTTGAGTATTTGGTGCTACTCGTTTTTTGCTTGCAAGGTTTGTGCTGAGAAGTCCAAAGATTGTCTAATGGGTTTTGTCTTATAGATTACTATCTTCTTTTCTCTGGCTGCCTTGAGAATTCTTTGTCATTCATTTTTGACAATTTTAATGTAATTTATCTTGGAGAAGACCTTTTTGGGTTGAGATAATTGGATTTTCTATTTGTTTCTTGAATTCAAAGATCCAGCTCATTCCTTAAATTTGGAAATTTCTGGTTAACTATTTGCTGAATACTCTCTCTGTTATATTCTCCTGCTCTTCTCCTTCTGGTATACCCATTATTCTTATGTTGCTTTTCCTGATGATGTCAGATAGTTCTTTCATATGTTTTTATTGTCAGGTATCTCTCTTCTTCCTTCTGAGTCATTTCCAGATTTCTGTCTTTGATATCACTGACTCTTTCCTCCACATGGTCAACTCTATTTCCTACGCTCATTATTTCATTCTTTATCTTTTACTGTGTTCTTCAATTCTAGAAGGTCTGTTTCATTCTTTTTTAGGGTTTCAATCTCCTTCCTAAAAAACTCAATCTGTTGGTTTATTTGGAACTGTTGGCCAGATTTATATTGCACCTGATTGAGTTTTTCAGAAGTGGAATCCTTAATTCTCTTTCATTTAAGTGACATATTTCTATGTCTTTAAGCTTATTTTTTGGAGATTTTTTTTTTCTCTGAGCTGCCTTGTCACCTTGGTTGTTCATGGTGTTTGATGGATGATATCTCTACCTGGGCATTAATGGGAGTGTATTCTGCTTCTTTTTTTTTTTTTAAATGAAGATTTATTATTTAGTAGTCTCTCTTTAGCCTGTCGATAAAAGGCTTTTCTTTTGATTTCCAGTAGTTGGCATACTAGCCTCTTAGATCTCTGCTTTGAGGTTAAATATGCTCCCCCCACTTACTGTCCCCCTGTCTAATATACTGTATATTTGATCCATAATTAGAAATCTTCACTTCCAGCCTGTCTGTGGTACTACCATAGTTTGTGTTTGCATACTAGTTGTGCAAATTCCCCGGTGCTAAGTACGAGATTTTAGGTTGGGGGAGGCCTTGTTCTCTGTTGATGGGATGTACTGCCAGGCTCTATATCTTAGCCTCCTGCTTGGCAATGGTAGCTGCAACACCTAACTCTTGCCCCTCCACGATTAGTTCCCACTCTGCTTTCTGCTCTGATCGCTGGGCTTCTCATTGTGGAACTTGCTGATCCCTCAGGCAGGGCTCTTTTGCAAATTCTCCCCTCTCCCTCCTTTTTCAAGGACATCCAGCTGCATGTGGCAGCTTCTTTGTTCCTCTCAATCTATTCCCAAGCCTCACAGGGTTCTGACATTTTGAAGCTCTGATGTGCAGATATTTTAGATGTGCTTGTGTGGAAGTTTGTTTGTATTTGTTGAGTTTTAGATGTTTAGCTTATTATTATTTCAAGGGTAGAGATCTGGGGAGACCCCTCACTTTGCCATGCTTCTGACATCACTCCCTGAACCTTCATCATTCAATATTGTACTCTCGTGTGCTCTCTAGTAACTTGTGCAGAGTGAGCACTTAAAAATGTTTGCCAAATGAATGAACAGTGCCTGTACAACTTCCCGCAATTCTACTAATTAAAATGACTTGACTTGCAAAGCCTAGATGAACTGGCTTCCTCTCAGAAAAGCATTTGATATATGGGTATTCATTATATTTTTTCCTTTACCACAATCTAATTTTTAAAAAATGGATATAAACTCCCATATAGTAAAATCTCTATTTCTCCATACTGATGAAATAAGTACTTCTGGTTTTATCCTTTTGCTATAGTTTTCTTTTTTAACCTTATATTAAATACACACATAACAAACTGTACATTTTTCTGAGACTGGTAATTGCTTTTATATTTCACTATCAATCTTTCTGGCTTGTTATTAAAATAACTAGAAGAAAAATATAAAAATAAGTCTCAGATCTTAATAATAGAAATACATAGTTTGAGGGTCAAAATGCATTAATTGGTTGAGGTTAAGTGTTATTCTTCTATCAGGTCAAAAAAAGTAATGCATGTGAGTTTGCTGTATTTGAGATGTTTAATGAAGATAAGTTGCATTCAAGCCAGGCTTTGGCTTACTGTCTTTCAGTTTTGCTTATTTAATTGTAACCCTGCTTTTAGAATGACTTTTACCCTGCTTGCTCTAAATGGTCAGTTCTTAGCAGCCATAATTTTCTCAGTAAACATTATACCCTTTTAATCATCTTATTTCTTTTTTGTTTTTCCTGCCTTATAAAAGAATTCTTCCTAATGTGATCTTAGCTGGATTTCTTTCTGTTCATTTTATTCTGCTTGCTTCAGGCAGAAAATGAGCCATATCACCAATGAACCATTCAGCATGAGATGTACAAGTTTAATACTTCATTGAGTTACTATTTTAAGATGACTATAATCTTATGGATCAGAGTGAAAACATTAAAAAATGTTATTTTTTAATTAAAAAGCAATTCTAAATAAAATTATGTTGGTTTATAAACATTTGAATTGCATTCTCATTTTTTAATTGTTTTGCAAAAATCAAGGAATTATTGTAATTCCTGTGGGTTTTTACTCTTTTCTTAAGGACATTCTTTGTTAAGGATTCTACCCGATAGTCTCTTACTTGGGAAATCATGTGATGGTAACTTAAAGAGAAAAATGAGTATTCAGTATTCACAAATACTTTTAAAAAGTAGCTGTTAGCAGTTTATGACTTTAAATGAATTTAAATGGACAATGGAAAGCCAAATTGGATTTCTGTAGAAACTGTTTTTATTTGGAGGGCAAATCTGTGCTCTGAATAATGATTGTGATATTCCATATTTATTGCATAGCTATAAATGATCAAATGCTCACTGATGTGAAAGGCTAATGATACTGGCTGGAGGGGCCAAGTTTTGGCAGGCACTACTAGCCTTTCCTCAGAGATTTATCCGTTGATTTTAACCCATAACAACTCAGCTACCACCACTCATCCTCTCACATTATTTACTCAGTCTGTGTGAACAGCCTTTGTAATGCAGAAAGTATTCATAGGATGCTTAGATGTAACCACCAAATTAACTTCCATATGCAATCAAAGCCAATATTTTTCCCTCACTGGTAAACAAACTCCCTGGGGCTACCATAACTTAGTGCTTTATTATAATACAGTAAATATCACTGAAGTCACAACCAGTAATTTTAAATAAGGTAAGCATTGAGGAAATGAATAATAAAGACAGTTAACCTTATTGCAAGTGGGGGGGATACCTATACCTAAATCTTCTAAAACCCATTTGGCAGGAGATTGAGCTCACAGCACTCCCATGCAGGGCTGTTCAGGTAAGTTGTCACACCTTCTCACATCCCTCACCTTCTACAAGGAGCTCTGGCTCTGAGAGGTAGCTTCTTTGTGTCTCCCAGTCCACTGACCTACACCTGGAGTTCTGACCTGTGGTAGCTCTCTTATGCACAGATTCCATGTTCAGATGTGCTGGTGTGTAGTTTGGGTATTTTTTGTTGAGTTTTAGATGTTCAGCTAATTGGTCTTTCCAGGAGAGAGATCTGGAGATGTCTCTCACTCCACCATGTTTAATCCAATCTCCTATCATTGACTTGTGACAATTTTAATACAAAGTATTCTAAAGAAGTCTTTTTTGCATTGCAAAATAAAGTTTTCTATTAGTTTCATGGACTTGTATATCCAGTTCCTTCCCCAGGTTTGGGAAGTTCTCAGCTATTATCTCTTCAAATATGTTTTTTGCTCCCTTTATCCTCTCACCTTCTGCTGAGATATCCATTATTTTTATGTTGGACTTTCTAATGGAGTCAGATAATTCTCATACATTTTTTTTTTTTACTTTTTTTAAAATCTTAGTTCTCTCTCCTCTTCCACCTGAATTATTTTTATTTTTCTGTCCTTGAGCTTGCTAATTCTCTTCCATATGATCTGCTCTATTTCTAATGTGTTCTTCATCTCATTTAGTAAAATACTCCATCTGTTCATTGATTTTATTTCTAAAATCATTATATTACTTTTCTGAGTTTTCTTGTAGCTCAATGAATTTTTTTATAACAGCTATTTAAATTTTTATTAGTAAAATAATAGTATATCATGTCTTTGGGTTTGGTTTCTGAAAAGTTGTCACTTACTTTTGTGATGCTGAATTACCATGGTGTTTGATGAAAAATGCCTCTGATGCTGCATTTGAAATACCAAACACCTTTTTTATAGGCAAGGCTTTGTTTACAGATTCTCCTTGACTTATGATGGTATTGCATTTTGATAAACACATCTCAAGTTGAAAATATCTTTAGTTGAAAATGCATTTAAAAAACCTAACCTACTGAACATCATAGCTTAGCCTAGGCTACCCTAAACACACTCAGAAAACTTACATTACTTGCAGTTGGGCAAAATCATCTAACAAAAAGCTTGTTTTAAAATGCTCAGCATCAGGAGAGAGTATTGTACTGCATATTGCTAACCCAAGGAAAAATCAAAATTCAAAATTTGAAGTATGGTTTCTACCAAATGCATTCCTTTTGCAATATCATAAAGTTAAAAAAAATCTTAAGTTGAATCATCATAAGTTGGAGACCATCTTTACTTTGGTTCAGTACAGCAGGTTGGTGGTTAAGAGACTTCCTTTTGTTTTGCAGGTGATGCTAAAGCACAACGTTTTGGTTTCTCTTACTGGAGGCAACTTGTTGCTGCTAGGGTTGGGAGTGGATACATTTAAAAAAGTAAAGGGTGTTACGTGAGGGATGTACTTAGCACTTGGGACCTTAGGTTTTTCTCATGAGCTGGTAGGGGTTTCTCAGCTTGGGGGAGGGATGGTCTCAAAGGTCTGTGAGCTGTCCTCTTGCCATTTGGGGAAGACAGCAGCAGATACTTTCCTTCAGTTCTTTGTGTACTTCTCTTTTCTTTTCTTATGCCCAGTCACTGTGTCCCTCCTCAGAGAGCAAAGCTCGCTCCAGCTGTACTGTAGTGTTCAGGCACACCCCCATTCAGTGCCTTCATCCTCCACCTGTTCTATCAGAAAAATTGTGGTGGCTCACTACCAGACCAGCCTCCCCTACCTCTGCCATCATTGCTTCTACTTCCACCAGCTACACTGCCATGTCCCTTGCTCTGTTGCTTCCTCTGTGTTCCAATCCACCCACTTTCTGGTGCACAGATAAATAGATCTCTTGGATGTCCTGGTATTCTGTGTAGAGGTGTGGTGTGTGTGTAAGTGTGTGTGTTTTGGTTATGGATTTCCAATTAGATGTAAATCAAAGAGGAGTGAAAAAAAGGCATGATTCATGCTACCACGATGTTGACATTACTTTATCTTTTATTTTTACACAGGCTTCCAGGTAGTATATTTAAAAAAAATTTTTTTCAGTTACAGTTGACATTCAATATTATTTTATATTAGTTTCAAATGTATAGCATAGTGTTTAGGCATTTATATAATTTACAAAATTATTCCCTTGATGAGTCTAGTATCCGCCTGGCACTATGCATAGTTATTACAATATTATTGACTATATTCCCTATGCTTTTTTAAACATCCTCCTGAGTAGTTTGCCTACTTTTGACAGCACTACTTAAAAAAATTCTAATGAGATTGGCAAAAAGTTAATTTTAAATAAAATAGAAGGAGCATTTTATGTGTCTGTTTTCCCTTTCTACAAATTGATAATGTTGCATTCATACCTCTTTGGAACTTAACTTATTATTGCACTTATATTTTAGAATTTATTAAATTTCAAGAAACAATTAAATCGGTATCCACAATTAAATCCATTGGTTCTATAACCTTTGCTCTTTCATCATGTTGCATTTGATAGTCTGTATCTGGCAAGTGCTTAAAATTTTGCCTAAACTTCTTTCTCTCAAGAAATGTTGTCCTTTCACTTTCAGATGAAAATTATCAACTCCCTGCTGTGGTAAATAAAACAGTTATTTTTCATGAAACCTGTGACAACATCTATTGGATTTTACTTCTTTCATCATATTCTCTGACACATATATATTTTAAAATTTTCTTAATGTCTTGATGTTTTGTTCTCTCCATTTTCCTAAACTTCGCTGTCTTTATTTTGAAATAATTATAGATTTACAGGTGGTTGTAAGAAATAAACAGAGATTTCAAATACTAGTTACCCAGTACCCCCAGTGGTTACATCTTGCAAAAATATAGTACAATATCACAATGAGGAAATTGACACTGATACAATCCATTGATGTTATTCAGATTTTACCTGGTCAACATGAAGTCTCCTCATTTCTATCTTTGTGTTTGTGCATGTGTGTGTATTTGTATGTATTTAGTTTATCACGTGAATAGGTTTATGTGAACACTGCGATAGTGAAAAACACAGAACAATTTCAACAGAAAAATTTATTGTGCTCCCCTTTTATTGTCATACTCACCCTTGCTCTTACCCCCAACTTTGGCAACCATTAATTTGTTCTTCATATCCTTAATAATGTCATTTTAAGAATGCTATTTAAAAGAAATCATGCAGTGCACAACATTTTAGATTAGCTTTTGTATTCAGCGTAATTCCCTTGAGGTTAAATAAAGTAGTGATGTGCATTAGTATCTCATTCTTTTTTATTGCTGGGTAGTATTTCATGGTATGGATAGGCCACAAGTTGTCTAACATTCGCCCACTAAAAGAAATTTAGTTATTTCCAGTTTTGAGGTGTTTGGGGTATGAAAAATGTAACTATAACCATTCATAGACTGGAATTTTTTGTGAGCAAAAGTTTTAATTTCTCTAGTATACTTGCCAAATAGAGCAACTGTTGGGTCATATGGTAAGTACACGTTTAGTTTTGTAAGAAATTGTGACACTCTTTTCCAAAGTTGCTGTAACATTTTATATTTTCCCCAGCAACAAATGAGTGATCCAGTTAACTCACATCTTCACCAACATTTGGTGTTATCATGATTTTTTATTTTAATTAATCTGAAGTCGAAAATTATTTGGCTATATTTGTGTGGGTCTACTTTAGAATACTCTATTCTATTTCATTGACATATGTTTATCCGTCCTCTAATACCACATAGTACTGATACTGAAGCTATATAGCTTTGATATTGAAGCTATATAGGATCCTGGACATCTCAGATTGATTCTTCCCACTCCATTCTTTTTCAAAATTTTTGTACTGTTTTTTTAACTATTCAGGTTTTGTATCTGTTCATGTAACATTTAGATTAAACATGTTTATGTATAAAAAAGAACATTACTGAATTTTTATAGAAATCACATTAAACATATATATCAATTTGGGAAAAAATGACATCTTATTATATTGAATCATTCAGTCAACAAACATGGCATGCATTATCATGTATGTAGATGCTTACTGATTTCTTTAATCAGCTTAAATAAGCATTTTGTAATTTTCATGGTATAGATTCTATACACATTTTGTTAGAATTATTTCAAATAATTTTATTTTAGTTACAGTGACTCTAAAACTAATTGTTTGCTTATCTCTACTCTTCCCTGAAAAAATGCTTTTTAAAAAAGAAAATTGGAGCTTTAAGTCCCCCCATGTCCCCTGCCCTGCAAAAAAAAAAAAAAAAAAAAAAGTTAGAAAGACACTATTCTCTTGATCAAAGCCTCATAAATACTGAGAGTGAAGTTTTATGTTATGACAAAAATTAGCCACTCTTTGCTGGTAAGTTGAGAATATAATTCCCCAATTTGAGGGATATACTTTTAGTCAAGGATGTTTAATGTTAACTATAAAATAGGCATTCAAGATGTTTACTAATGTAAAATATTATATTCTTTAACAAGAATGCTACTTAAAAATCACTGTGAGCCAAGTAAACCTTCCTGTATTTAGCATTTAGTTTTTTTCCCCCTTTATTTATATTTGTCAACTGAAGGTCTTCACCATAAATTTGATGTCAACAAGAGTCCCTATCTTGGAGTGCATTGAAAAGGGAGACTTTATTCAGTGAAAACAGCTCAATTGTGAAACAGCAAGTCTGTGGAACAGCATGGGTGTAAGACAAGTTAATCACAAAAAAGCACAATGGTGGATCAACAGCATAGCTGTGAGGTGGTCTGGGCAAGGCTGCCTGGGTGAGAGAGCCTGAGCAAGAAGGCCTTGGTGTTACAGCTTTAGTGTTGCAGGTGTGCTCTCATATTGCTGCTCAGCACCAGTATTGCAGCTCTGGCTGATGTTGCAGTTCCAGTGAGGGAAACACAGTCTTCCATGGATACAGGTTAAGCTGGCTTACATAGAGAAGGGTTCCCATCCCTGGCCCCGGATTTGCAAATGAGGACTCTAAATTCTCACAGTTTAATTGGTCCAAAAAGCACTAATCTGATTGGTTGGAATGGAGCTAATCTGGTTGGTAAAGTTGTAATTGAGGATATAGTTGCACAGTTCCAATCCGACAGAGAAAGCCTCAGTCCTATTTGTCTAATTTTGATCCTAGAAACTCTCTTTCAGGGGTCAATTAGATCGCAGAAGCACAGTGTTGGGGGCTTGACACCCCAGTCTGTGGCTTTTCAGTGGAATGCAGCATACGTGAGAGGCCTCTGTAAACAATGGCTGCTAAACTCTGGTTATGAATCTGGGCCCAATTAACCATGAAGAGTCCTTTTTGGCAAGTATATTCTCAGGATTAACATTTCCCTCTTTCGGTAAAGAACTATTAGCAGACAGTGTTGATAACTGATCAGGTGAGTTTGTCCTGTGTTCATGCCAGAGTTAACTTGACTATCACCTCTGGTTATGTCTAGTTCCTTGATGGGACTCCTGTTTCGGGGCAGTAGCCAATAGAGCAACTAGAGACATTAGTTGAGGAAAGGTCTCTCAGGCATCTGCCCAACTCAAAGAAACCTTTCAGTAAGTAGACAATTTGGAACAGGTTAAAGTACAACATAGGTATTCAATCTATAACATTAGACGAAAGCAGGGGCAATTGACAAAATGGTATTTGGCATTGGGAGTAAAGGTTTTAACCAACATGAATTACAAACATGGAAGAGATGCTGTGTCTTGATGGATTATTTTCATTCTTTGTGCAACCATTGCTTAAATTTTTGTAAGGAGTTTTGAACATTTGTTTATATGAAATGTTGATAACTTAATAATGAAGTACATAAAGCAAATTAGAACAATAACAAATAGAACAATTTGCAGTCCAGACCTAAAATAACCTTGAGCACTTTTAGGAGCCAGCTGAAAATATTAGAAAATTTAATTTTAACAAGCCAGTGGCACTAGAAGCAGAACTGGAATGCCACTTATGGGATTGGGTAAAATTAAGGAGTTTGGTTGTTTCTAATTCTTCCAGGGAAGAGATATTTATCTAACTCTCGCAAGAGGTATTGGTTATGGCACAAACTGCCCCTTGGCCTACAGATAATCTAAAGCACTTCTGTTGTCAAGGACTACTTAAGCTAGGGAATCTAAAGATCTTTACTGAGCTCTGATTACTCTAGTGGCTGAGCAGGCTATTCTGTTAACAGTTATGGTTAGATTTTCATCATTATATCTAACTGAGCTGTGCCAAGTCCAGCTTATAAAACCACAATTCCAAGAAAGCAGTTGTTTACATAATAATCTCAGCATTCTACTAGCCATCATCCTGGAGCGATTAAGATTCAGCTACATCAGAGAAGAGTTGAAAGGAATGGGCTAAAGGGAAATGAGAAGCTAAAACTATAATCCTACATTCTTTCTATTGATGACATTTAAAATTATACAACAGGTTTATTTGTTATATAAATAAATCAGTATTGGAATTTAGAAAAAGTATCATTTATATCCACAGAAAGTAGCAGAATTGCACTTAGATTTATAGAGAGGCATACTAACCTGTTTACCATGCAACTATTTGTTTTAATAGTTAATAGGATAAAATCTTCATGAACACAATACTAATATGAAGCAAATTTATACTAATTAAGCAAGCAGCTCAAGTTTACATAAGGGTAAAGACCTGATATCCACAAGTTTCAAGGCATTTATCTCAGTGTTAACTTGGTTTCATCTAAACATTAGCCTATTAGAAGAAAGATTTCAAATATTTCTCCCATTCCAATACATCATCATATTTTCAAAAGTGAAAAGGGAACAATTCAATTTCTTAATTTTTGACCAATTTTATGAATCTTATATAATGTTGTTATAGTGCTTAGGATAAGATAGATAACTAAATGATTTAATGAATTGAAGTTTTTAAGTTCCATAATGTTGTTGGTATTATACAATGAGCCTATCTATCATAAAACCACATCTCTGGTTGAAACATTCCCTAGATCACC
The DNA here is from genome assembly GCA_030015415.1 of Cynopterus sphinx. Lineage (NCBI taxonomy): Eukaryota > Metazoa > Chordata > Mammalia > Chiroptera > Pteropodidae > Cynopterus > Cynopterus sphinx. Next base: position 35,143,295 of record CM057389.1, on the reverse strand, counting down.
AACTGAGAAATTAAGACTAGCTGCCAAAAAGTCAGATTGTTCCTCAATTGTCAGATAATAGTTTTTTCTATCAAATTAAAATTTCTCTGTCAATAAGACCAGGTCTTATTCTTTTCATGCATTCTTTATAGAAGTCACTAAAGTGTTGTGAGCATGAGCACTGTTTGGCAGATGATATCTGGAAAAGGATCTTTTCTTTCTTGGAGAAAGCACCAATCTGTCAAATGGCATACTTTAACTCCAATAATATAATTTAGAGTTGTTAACGACTAAAAATTACATTAAATGTTATCCATACTAATAGGTTTTTAAAAAATGTTAGGCTTATCCTATCTGACATCATTTAAAATGCATTTCAATTTTTTAAAACATTAGCATGAGATGGAAGATAATTTATTCAAAACAAAGAAGTAATCTTCAAAATACCAAACACTATTCAATGCAATTAGCCTTGAGAATGAAGTAAAGAGATACAGCTTAAGGTATTTGAGAAAAGAACAATGCACATTCTAAAATATTCATAAAGATCATGTAGAACAGTTTTTCTTAGCCATCAATTTTATCTTACCATGTTACTCTATATTACCTCAATTAAAATACAGGTTCTTTCAACTTGAATAACTGATTATATATTAAAATAGGGGTGAAAATCCTTCAAGCAAGACTAAAAGTACTATTTACATTTAAAATAATGTAATTTTTGTAAACCTAGAAGCACTTCCTTTTACTAAGACATACAAATTTGGCTTCATTAACTGGTCAGAAACAAGGGAAAACACATATAGGTCCAAAAACAGCTTCTTGTAGAAAGGAAATGTGAGGTGCAAGTTTCCCTCAATAACTCATTCCCCTTTAGGTTGTGGGTGAAATTACCAGACTGTCACCTTCAGTGGTAGAGAGGCAGGGGTATGCTGAATAGGGATGTTTCCTTCTACAGTGGTTTTACAGAGAGGGATTTCATAAAAATCAACAGTAGAGTTAAGGATGGTTGGGAAATTGATACAGGAATAATGATAGGATTATGGTTTTACCAGAGGTAGAGGCAGGCATATAGATGACAAATTCAGCATTTCTGACAGGTTCCCTGAGGAGACTAAGGTTTGAAAGCATTGTATCATAACATTTCTCTACCAAGTTTTCTAATTTACCAGGTTAAAACAGCAAATATCAGAAAATACTGTATAGTCAATAAGGAATAACTAGAACATATAATTTAAAGTATAGGAAAGGTGACTGCCTTGTCACAAGATAATTAAGATCACTATTATACCCAGGAATACAATTGCTATTATGACAGCTATGAAATAAGCATAAAGATTATGAATAGTAGGAGTTGACTTTACTGGCCTGGTCCTGAATTTGAGAAAGTCGATCTGCTTTAAGTGCCATCTGCTTTTTATTCAAGAGGTTGTTGTCTATGGGTAAATTTAATTTGAGGTCTCTTATAGATTGGATGTTTAATCAGATGAATAAAGTGCAAGTGTGGGAGACTTTTAAATTAAAAATATAAACATAAATCAATACCTTTTAACTTTGCAATGCAGGGATTAGTTAACAATACTTGGTATGATCTCTTCCAGGGAGGCTGAAGTGAGTTCTTATGGGAATACTTCTTTCGATGGGTCATATCTCTAAGCTGTAGGCCATGACGTTTGATGTCTTTGTCTCCGAGGAGTAAGCTATGGAAAGATTGCTCTATGAGCTTTAAATTAATCTCAAGAGTTTTTATAATTTCTTTGCTACAAGTCAGAAGGTCTTAATAAAGCAAGTTTGTACATTTATGTATTGAGCTTCACAGGTCTTTCACTAATAATTTTAAAAAGAGACAATTAATGTTTACCAAAGAGAGTGAATTTTAGGTTAAGCAATGCCAACTGAAGGGCTTTGGCTTAAGGTGGATTGAAAGATTTAACATATTTTGCCAATGAATTTGATTACCTCAGCAGTTAATTTGTTCCCTAAAATCAAGACTGGGAATGATAAGTATAGTGAAGATGCTGCAATACTGGCTAAATTTTGTGTATCTCGTGCAGAATTTGTCTTGTAAAGTGGGTCCCCCAATTATTGTGGAGCTCTGTGAGAATTTTGCAAGCAAGAAAAATCCTTTTTAGAAGGATGTTAGTGACTGTTGGGGATGCAGGCCATCCACATGGAAATGCTTATATCCAATCAAATACTACCCAATAGTACATTATAATCTTTGAGAAGGGAGTGATTGCATTAAAATCCATGGTCCAAACCTCAAATAGACTTGATTAGTTTTATTTACCCCTTTTGTAAAGAGAGATTTTCTTACTTTATTTATCGATTTAATTATGGGGACAAAGACTTCACAAGCAACTACAGAAGTTTAAATGGTTACATACAAAATTTAGTTCTCTCAATGTTAGGAAGATTTGGTTAATCCAATTAAAGACCTGCCAATACAGAACACAGGAGATAATTTTAACAAACAAAATCCTTATTTTCCCTTTATAATTTCTTACCAAGAACACCCCAATAGTATAGGAAAACTTCTGTCCCTTTAACAGAGAAAGAAACCCTAAATCCAATTCATGTTAACATACTTAAACAAGTCTATTCCAACCTCAGTTAGAACATATGTAATATTTATTTTTTAAGATTATTTCTGAAACATACACAAACCTGCAACTTTCATAAACCTTTTAGCTTGTGTCCTATATTTTCCCTATTTATTCTGGAATGATTATTTTACTTACAAAATTTATTTTCCTTCAATAAAATGTATATCCATTCCTCATACATTTCTAATTTTCCATTAACAACAATTTTAAATCATTATAACATCCTAATTGAGCATCACAAGTGTCTGGATCTTAATGTGAAGTATCTTGTGCCCTTCTAAACTTGCAAAATGACACACTAAGGTCTCTAAACTATTTTCCTGCTTGTATGCCATTTCACAAGACCTTAATGTGATTAGCTATAATCTCTTAAGACATGTCTGTTTTAATTAAACCACCAGCCTTAAGCTTTTTTTTTATTCACTAAATATTAATCCTGTATTATGTACACTTGAAAAGCAATTGAGTTAGTTTCTGTTATTTGGTTAAGCCAATGGAATAGGGATCCTTTGTAGCTTAATTTTGAAATTACAGACCTACAACATTAGAAATATTCCATATCTATAACATACATGTATATACATACATAAACACACAGACAACACAATAATATAAAACTGAAAAGAAAAACTGGATCTAAATTATGTTTTTTGGCAGATAGACTAAGAGGTTTTGCTCAGATGGCCCAAGTGTTTGAATGATGTAGGAATTCTTCTGAAACTGTTTTTAAAATCAATTTGTAATCAATCAAAAAGACATTTTATTTTCTCTAAGAGGTTTCAGATCCTCTTATTTAAGGATGCCTCTTATTGTACACTTATCAACAAACATAATTTAAAAAATAGAAAACAAGTGTTTACAACAAAATTGAGACACTCAGAAAGAGTGTGGCCCCAGAATGATTAATTTTAAAGGGGCAGATTTTCCTTGACAGGGATAGAAGATGGTTCTATCAGTTGCAGCCTGATCACCAGATGGCTGCTGTCCCTCTCCTTAGTCCCCAGAGATAGAGAAGATGGGGGAAGGGGGGAAAAAAGCTTCAGAAGCCATTTAAAATATGATACCATTCAGTTTGTTTTATGTTAGAGCTCTCAAAGTACCACTTAAAATTTTTTTTACTGGGAGGTCCAGTATTTCTTTTCATTGATCACTCAAATAGATAAGTTCTGGAATTCCAAAGGAGCCTCATATTAGCCACAAGGCTTAAGATCGTCTCATATAATTTTGTCCAGAGGCCTAGCCAATTATAATTCTCTGGTCTATAATTTTCATTGTACATTTAATCAACAAAAGTCCCCTCCTCTGCCACCAGGAGGTGACTGTTCCTCTGCTGCCACCAGGAGGTGGCTGAATAACACGTGAATTTTAGGACACAGGTTACCTATTTTATACTCCTTCCTATGGGTGGCATTCCTCCCTCCAGTCACCATGGTACCTGTAGCATGAGCATCATCACTTGTAGCCTTCCTTATAAAAGCATCTTCTCAGATGACATTTACTTGAATGTCTCCACAAATTTTATGGACAAGACCATGTCCCAACCTGGAGGATATCCTCCTGATGCCAAATGTGATGGAAAGAAACTCTTTCAAAGCACCAAGTCAAACTCATATGGAGAGGCCCTCTTGGTCAAAACATATGAACCAAGATCAGCAATTGAGAGTCCCCTACCTAAACTGAATGAAGGCCCTAAGACCTCAACTAGAAGTGTGGGAGACCTTGGATCTGAGGAGACTTGCTCAAAACCCTTCAGTCACTGCCAGGACAATTATTGGGCTCCAGGGGCTCATGAAAGCACCAAAGCGTTGGTTCAGGACCATATCAGAAGTGGGATTGGGTGTTGCTTCTGATCCCACCACCGCCACATGAAATGTTAACTCAAGGTCATTGCTGCCAATTCAATGCCAACAGGAGTTCCCAATTTGGGGTATGGTCAAAGGGGAGTCTTTATTTAGTAAGAACAGCTCAATTGTAAAACGAAACATATGTGGAATAGCACAGCTGTGAGACAGCTCAATTGTGAAACAGCATGGCTGTGGAAACAGAATGGTTGTGAGGCAGCCCAGGTGATGCAGCTAGAGTGAGGCAGCCTGGGCAAGGATGCCCAATGCTACTGCTCTGGTGTTACAACTCAGCTCTGGTGTTGCAATTCAGCTGTGGCAACTTAACTCTGATGTTGCAGCTACAGCCAGGGGAACACAGTCCTTGGTAGAACCTGAAAGTGCACTCCACTGAGACAGAGGTGAAGCTGTTTAATACAGAGAAGAGTTACCACACCTGGTCCCTAACTGGTTCATTCTCATGTAAGTGAAACTTCAAATCCTCATAGTTTAATTGGTCCAAAAGCACTGTCCTGATTGGTTGAAATGGAATTGCTCTGATTGGTTGGTAAAGATGGAAATGAGAATATAGCTGTGCAGCTCCAATTGGATGGAGAAAATCTGTCTTATTGGTCAAATTTTGATTCTAGCTCTCTTTTTAAATTAAAAATATTTTTTAATTACAGTTGGCATATGATATTATATTAGTTTCAGGTGTACAAAATAGTGATTAGATGCATATAACTTAAAGAGTGATCATCCTGATATAATACCCATCTGACACCATACATAGTTGTTACAATATTATGGACTATATTCCTTGTGCTATACTTTACATCTCCATGACTATTTTGTAACTAGCAATTTATACTTCTTAATCTATTCCCTTTTCCCCCTCATCCTCTGAACTCCCTTCCCATCTGGAAACCTACAAATTGTTTTTTATATTCATGAGTTTGTTTCTGCTTTGTTTATTTATTTTGATTTTATGTTCTACATGTAAGTAAAATCATATGGCATTTATCTTTCTCTGTCTGACTTACTCCACTCAACACAATAACCTCTACATCAATCCATGTTGTTGCAGATGGCAAGATTTTATTCTTTTTTTATGGCTGAATAATATTCTGTTGACTATATGTACCACTTGTTCTTTATCCATTTATCCACTGATGGACACCGGGTTGCTTCCTCATTTTGGCTATTGTAAGAAATGTTATAATGAACATATGGATTTGCATGTCTTTTCAAAGCAGTGCTTTGATTTTCTTTGAGATTACTGGGTCTTTCTTTGTCTCTTGTTAAAGACTTTGTTTTTAAGATAACTTTGTCTGATATAAATATTGCTACTCTAACTTTTTTTGTTTCCATTTTAATGAAATATCTTTTCATTCCTTTACTTTCAGTCTGTGTATGTCTTTCAGTCTGAATATGTAGGGGTCTTTTTTTCTTACCCATTCAGCCACTCTATCATTTTATTAGAGCATTTAATGCATTTAAAATAATTGTTAATAGATATGTAGTTTTGCATTTTATTGTTCATACATATTTTAAATCTTTCTTCTTCTTATTAAAGGAGCCCCTTCAATATTTTCTGTAATATTGGCTTTGTGATGATGATCTCCTTTAGCTTTTTCTTTGGGGGTGGGGGGAGGTTCTTTATCTGTCCATCAATTCTAAGTGAGAGTTTTTCTGGGTAGAGTAATCTTGGTTGTAAGTCTTTACTTTTCATCATCACTTTGACTATCTCATGCCAACCCCTTCTGGCCTGCAAAGTTTCTATTGAGATATCAGCCAACAGTATTATGTAAATTCCCGTGTAGATAACTAACTGCTTTTCTCTTGCTGCTATTAGGATTCTCTTTGTCTTTAATCTCTGGCATTTTAATTAAGATGTGTCTTGGTGTGGGCCTCTCTGAGTTCATCTTGTTTGGGAGCCTCTGTGCTTCTGGGGCTCATATGTCTATTTCTTTTTCCAAGTTAGGGAACTTTTCCATCATTATTTTTTGAGATAAGATTTCAATTCCTTGCCTTCTCTCTTCTCCTTCTGTTTCCCCTATGATGCGAATGTTGGTATGCTTTTTATTGTCCTAGAGGCCCCTTAAACTATCTTCATTTTTTTGGACTCTTATTTTTTGTTGCTGTTCTGATTTAGTGTTTTCTGCTGCCTTATCATCGAAACTGCTGATACAATCCTCTGCTTCATCTAACATAGTGTTGATTTTTCCTAATGTAGTCTTTATTTCAGTTATTGTTTTCTTTATTTATGACTGTTTCTTTTTATAGTTTCTATCTCCAACTTTATGTTTTCTATCTTTTTACTAAAGTTCTCAATGAGTTCATCTACTCTTCCCCTAAGTTCATTGAGCATTCTTATTTATAACCAATGTTTTGAACTCTGCATCTTGTAGATTGCTTGTCTCCATTTTCTTTAGTTCTTTTTCTGGAGCTTTGTTCTGTTCTTTTATTCGGGACATATTTTTTCATTTCCCCATTTGGGCTGCCTCCTTGTGTCTGTTTCTATGCATTAGGCAGCTCTGCTGTGTCTTCTTGTCCTAGTAGAGTAACCTTATGTAGTAGATGTCCTTTGGAGCCCAGTGGTGCAGTCTCCCTGGCCACCTGAACTGGGTGCTTAGGAGCTCTCTTTTAATCATTGACTCAGATGGCGAGAACATAGTGCAGGAGGCTTGACATTCTAGTCTGTGGCTTTTTACTAAAATACAGCATGTGTTAGAGGCCTTTGAAAAAAATGGCTGCTAACGTAAGTCTGGTTAAGAATTCGAACCCAATTAACTAACTATGAGAAGTCCTTTTTGGCAAGTATGTTCTTCTCAGAATCAACATATTTCACCTCCTGTTGTTTATTTCTCCTTCATGTCTCTTCCTTTTCTGAAAATGAATCACCAATAAACTTGATTTCTATTCATGGTAAACACATAACATACAAATCTTTTACTCTTATTCTAATTTTTTAAAAACAAAATCTAATTAATTGAGCACACTTAATTTACATTTTGATGAGATCTGTCAATTCTGGGTCAACCACTTGGGCATAAGGTGGAAGTCATAGTCTTAATTTTGTCTAGAGGGCTCCATTGTGATTGGAAAGGAGAGAAGAGTGAAGGAAAACATGTTACTTATCTGCATTTTCTAGAATGCTAAGGAAATATGTTTTATAATCACAAAGAAGACCAATACAGGATTTTTTTTTTTTCACTTTGGGCTTAGATTTATTCCCAGATTCATTCCTAAAACAATTTTCTAGAGAGTGCTCATGTTGCAAATAAGTACTGAGCACCTACTATGTGACAGAACAAAATATATAAATAGAACTTAGACTCTCACTAGAGCTGTTAGGAAACAAGCTGCTCTAAATACAGCCTCCACACAGAGAACAATGAATTGTTGAAACACACTTGGAAAACCATGTCAGTATTTATTTTTACATAAACATCATAATGATTATTTACTTTTCGGTCTGCTTTCATTAGACAGTTAGACCTTAGTGTCAGATACTTTATCTTTATCATTTTTGTATCAAAAGGATATAGACAAGTAATGTTACATAATAGACAGGTTATAATTTGGAATAAGTTTTCAACTCACTTTGGTGCATACCAAAGAGCACAATTACTGGATCATATAGTGTATTTCCTTTTGTAAGAAACTGCCAAACCCTTTCAAAGCGGCTGTAATCATTTTGCATTCTCACGTTTCTATTGTTCCACATCCTCCCCAGAATTTGGTACTGTTAGTATTATGGATTTTGATCATTCTGCTAGGTATGTAGTAGTATTCCTTTTCTTATATATATTTGCCATCTGTATATATACTTTGGTGAAGTGTCTGTTTTGATCTTTTGCCCAGTTTTTAATTGGATTGTTTATTTTCTTATTGTTTAGTTTTAAAATTTCTTTGTACATTTTGGATAACAGTTCTTTATGTCTTTTGCAAATATATTCTCCCAGTATGTGGCTCATCTTCACATTATCTTCACAATATCTTTCACACAGCAGAAGTTTTTATTTTTATAAAGTCCAGCTTATCAAGTTGTTTTTCACAGGTCATGCTTTTGATGTTGTATGAAAAAGTTATCACCCAATCCAAAGCCTTCTAGATTTTCTCCTATGTTATCTTCTAAGAGTTTTATAGATTTTCAATTTACATTTAGGTCTATAATCCATTATGAGTTAATTTTTGTGAAGGATAAAAGTTCTGTGTTTAGATTTTTTTGTATGTGAATATCTAGTTGTTCCAGCATCATTCATTGAAAACATTATATTTTCTTTATTGTATTGTCTTTGCTCCTTTGACTATAAATTTATAGATCTATTAATGGGCTCTTTACTGTGCTTCCTTATTCTATTTGTCTATCCTTTTGCCAATACCACACTCTCTTTCTTGCTGTAATTTTGTATTAAGTTTTGAAGTGAGGTAGAGTCAGTCATCTGGATTTTGTTTTTCTCCTTTAATATTGAGTTAGTTATTCTGGATCTATTTTCTCTATATATAAACTTTTTGCTTATATCCCCAAAATAACTCTCTGGGATTTTTATTAGGATCTACTGAATCTATAGATCACATTGGGAAAAACTGACAGCTTGACAATATCTTAAATATGAAATTTATTTCTATTTAGTTTGTGGACAAAAAAAGGGGAAAGTAAGCTCACAGGGCAATCTAATAAATCTAAATTTCTAAATGGACAAGTCATGGTGGGTAGTCACAACCCAGGCATATAAATTTTTAGTAAAAGTTTTATCTTAGCCATAAGCAAGCCCTGTCCAGTGTTTCTGTGCATCTAGGTTAACACATCTCTGAAATAACCACCCCCAAGATAGTATATAATCTTAACTATCTTGTAATTCCATCCTCACCTTGCTTCCTCCCACTTAATATTTCTTTAGTTCCCTCCTTAAGTTCAAATTCATAAAAGAAGCTATAAAATTTATTCACTGGAGCATTGGAGATCTTGCTTTCTAGCGTATGTTGTCAGTTTGGCTCAAACTCATAAAATTTCTCAGGTTTAGACATTTCTTATATCAACAAATTCCTCTTTGATCTCTTTCATCAAAATTTGGTAGATTCTCTTATATAGATCTTGTATATGTTTTGTTAGATGTAAAAGCAGGAATTTAATTTTGGGAAGTTTGTGTGGAGGTATGCATCATAAGTAGAAATATGTTCTGATCTAAAAGTAGGACAAAAGAGATATTTAATTTTTGCTAAGTAACAATTTGGAATTTGTTGTTAATAACAAGTCTGCCAGAGACATTTATTGTTTAAAAATATATAAAATATATATAAGAAAAAAGAACAAATATATAAAATTTAAGAGAACAAAGTTTTACTTTCATCTTCTTTTCTCTCTTCTTTCTTTACTTTATATTCCCAAAATAAATTCTTGAATTTTGTATCCTTCTAAGTCATCCTGCAATAGCAGACAACTTGACATATTAGCAAGGCCATGAAAAGAAACATTTTTATGGTATTTTGCATTTTTGGTAATGTTTCATATTAATCAATTTATTGTTATAGTGGGTTATGGTACAAATGCTTATGAACCCCTATTGTGTGCCAGGGCTAGCAGTTTTTGTATTCTTGTTTTCAGCTTGATTTTAGTGTGCTCAGTTGTAAAATGATCCATAAATTAAATACAAATAAACAAAACAAAATGCTATGTTCTTTGGTATAAGCGCAACACTATAAGGCAGTTAGGGTTAGCATTTGGAATTCTCAGGCAAACTCTGTCTCATTTCTAGCCTGTACTTATGTGTATTTATTTTTTAGCATCTCAGGAACAATTTCTTGCTTGATGTAAAATATTTATTCTAATTAGTACTATATTGGCATCATCTTGTAAGTGGGATAGACTCATTAGACTGTCATTCAAGTTGTACTTAACATTCTTGAACATGGAGGGAGCCCAGACAAGGGTCATGATGTATTCTCATTCATGAGAATGATGGAGCCTTGTTAGGAAAAGAATTAAAACTTTTTACTAAATCTATGCAGTATTGTGTGAGTTTAAAAATTTAGTACTATGTAACATTTCAAATGAAATATTCAAAAAGGGTGACAAATAAAACAAAATTTTTGATAGAAGCTACTGTTTTTTCAAATACTAGAGTCTTTTTTTAATGGCTCAATGTAATAAAAATATTAGAATAATTTACAGCAGATTCATAAGCTTTATAAATTACTTCAAATTTTATGTATCTTATGTTAAGCTTTATGTTGTTTCATGTTCTATGAATCTGTTATCTTATGACCTAGACTGTGCATTAAAGAATGGCCCAAGTGAATCACAGAATAACTATTAACAGAAAAACCCTATGAAAGGTGTGAAGACCTGCCTTCCACACTTAATGTCTCTTTTTGCAAGGTCACTCCTTACTTTTCCTGGTCCCTGGTGAGAATAACGATGTGTAAGAATGGAAAATGAAAGCAGACATGTGAACATTTCAATGAATTCCATTTTTCTGATTTTCCAAGTCCTGGGGAGGGGGGGGGGACTGGGATATAATAGGGTAGAGGAGCATTGAATAAAGGACACATATTCATAGGTCCTGAGAGCTGTGCATGCTATCTTGGGGTCCAGGGATAATGAAACTCAACACTGCTCACCCTAGAAATCCCTTTAGTGGAAGAAATGGACTATAAAAGCATCTGTTTGATTGTAATGGAGTTACAGTTACACTCCGCATGTCAAAATCCTGCATTTCTTTCTGTAATGTTTAAGTTACAGAATCAGTGTTAGAATTTCAAGAGATTCAAGATAATTTTAGAGAATCTTTAATTTATAGTTAAGAAAGCTGGGGTTCAGAGGTTGAAGTGATTTAATCAGGGCTACATCATTAGTTACTGAGCTAGAACATCTGTGTCAATATTTTTTAAATGGTCAGTGGTTTCATTTGAATCTAATAAAGCAAATTTTAAAAAATCCAATGAAATTAGTTTACATTTATAAAATGATCTATGTTATACCTATATTTGAATATTTGCCTATTCACTTTTTAGTTATTTTGAATATTTACTATTATTAACCTTTATGAAAAGCAAAATAAATAAATAAAGTGTATTTCCAAAGAAAACTGGACTCTATCCCTTCTGACACTCCTGGTTACCGAATATGGGGGTTCATTCTTCATAGTAAGCAATTTTGTGATATCAGCTAGGTGTTCTATAATTCAACTCCATTCTGACATTACCTTCCTGGAGACAGCATCAGGCCTCACACAGGTTAAGGGGATTCCATAGGACTGCCTCCCACCCCTTAGATGTGCTTCACAAGCCCAAGTTGTTACATGTGCTTCTGACTGACTTAGTTAAAATAAAAATTCAACCGAATAAATTCAAAGACCTAACTGGCTTTATTTAATGATTCATTAATCAGGCAGCATCCCATCTAGCAATTAGACAAGATCCCCAAGGAGCTGTACAAAATAGAAGGCTTTTATAGGCAGAAAGGGGTGCGAAAATGGAAGTTTCTAGCAAAGAGTGGCATATTTCAGGTAAGGTCACCTTCCTTTGGAGAAGAGCTGGTACCTCTCAGGCATGTTACCTCACCAGCACTGACCAGATAATTACAGATGGATTGGTTAAAGGTCACATTTCTGGGAGAAGCTGAAACTACAATTAAGTGTCGGTTTGCACAGATGATTCCATTTTGGGCTTGTTTTTTTTTCCACACTCTAAATCAGAGGTTGTCATGACCCCCTCTTTAGATTTCACGAATTTGCTAGAGCAACTCACAGATTTTAGAAAAAGAGTTTACTAGTGTCAGCCTACAATCTAGGAAGCAATAATAAAACAAAATGTATTTATTTGGGATCAAAGGAATAGAAATTTGGAAAGTACAAATATAGGCAGAAGCCCAAATAGTGTCCCCTCCCACAAGAGAGGGGCTCAGGGTTTTTAAGGGAGAACGGTAGGAATATGAGGTAAGTTGTATTAAATGAGTGCTCCTTGGTGATAGATGAGGAAAAGTTAAGCTTGTACTTCGTAGATTGACTTGAGATTTGGTCATCAGGCAAAAGGCTAGATTTGCATTTCATCGATTAGTTAGCAAGTTAGTCATCGTCAAAGTCCAGTTTCATCAATCCTTACAAACAGGGTATTCTCATTCTTACTGAATTTTTAGGATGTTCTTGGCTTGGTCTGGTTCAGAAGGTAAAGATGTGTGGAGCAGTTCCTCTGAAATGGCTACTTGGCTCCATTTTAATATGACTCTACTCATGTCATCTTTCCCAATATGTTACCAGTTTTTAATAAAAGTTTATCACTCAGGAACAGCCAGATGGAAAAGATGACTAGGGCAAGGTATGTAGTAAGTGGCAGGAAGCTTCCATGTCCTCTGTAGGTGTGTCAGTCTCCCATGAACTGCCTCCTTTTGGGTTTTTATGAAAGCTTTGTGATATTGGTATGATTGATTAAACCATTGGCCAATGGTAATTTGTTCAATCTTTAGCCCCTATCCCTTACCTGAAGGTCACAATCAGGGCTGAAATTTCTAAATCTCTAAACATAAGGTTGGTTCCCCAGGCAACCAAACCCCATTCTTAGGGGCTTTTCACAAGTCACCTCATTAACATAAACTCAGGCATTGTTGAAAGTATTTTGCTATAAGACACTTCTCTCACCTTTTTTTACCTGGAGCTATTTCAGAGCCTGGGGCTACCTGTAGACAAAAGGCCAAATATTGTAACAAAAGATTCTCCCATTCCTTAGAAAATTCCAAGGGTTTTAGGAGCTGTGTGCTAGAAACAGGATGAAGATCGAATACATAATTCTATTATAAATTACAATATTTAAGCTATAGAAGTGAATTCTTAAATGTGAAAGTTTTTTTTTTTTTTTTTTTTTTTTGTGGTCTTGTTAGGTAGTCAGAGCTGAGTGACAGGGGAACAAAGGAATGGAAGCCCAGCCCAGTGACAGCCCAAAGAACACCCCATTTGTAGTTAAAGAATCACTCCTGTATCCTGAGGGACAAAGGACTGGAGGACTATAAACCTATAGCTGGTTTAATCCGACCACAGACACTTGCACAGAAGGTATTACCCTAACCTGCCTATATAACTTCAGCCTCATTATATCATCATTAATACCACACTGTGAGGAAAAAGATGGCTGTGGTAAGGCTCCCCCCGGACACCTTCAGCAGCTACCTTCAGAGCAGAAATGACTCAGCTCTTTTCCCTTATGTAATCATGTGTCCGGTATGCGTGCGTGGGCTTCTGGCAGTGTGCCACTATTGTTTAACCTTGTGTGTTAAAGGCACTGCCACCCTGTGAGGCTAGCTGTGCCCTTTCTAGAATAAATAGTTATGTGGCAGTTGCCTATGGCTCCCTACATTTTCTTCCAACTGCCTGAGCCATGTCTACCTCTTACCTTGGAACCTCAAACCTATAGCAACACACTTAGCATAGTCATGAGCAGGATTCCCAGAGAATGGAGCCATCTGCCCCACTAAAAGACTGGCCCTACAGAGCATGTGGTATCTGTGGTGGTGGTATTGATGACTTGGTCTCCACCTGAGTCTTGGGAGGCAGTTGATGGGTCCCCGATAAATATTGAGAAGATGCTCTATTCCCTAGAGGAGCTGCTGCCAGAAAAAGCATGAGCTGCGATTGGCCGAGTGGTCTGGGTGCTCTTAACATAAGAGCTTTGAAACAGAATATGAATGAAGCTCTAGCAGAGGCCATGCAGGTACAGAAGCTTTTGCAAAAGGCAAATGACTTGGATACAAGGGTGGAACAACTGGAAGCCGAGCTCCAAAAAGGTCCATCATCAAAGTCGCCCTCAGAGGTGGGGAAAGATGTCCTGAAAGAAGCCCAGCTGGGGGCCCCACGGTGACAGAATTCACCACGTATACCCAGTTGATACCTGCGGAATTGTGGGATTTGGGAAAACAATGTCAGCTGCAACCTGGTGAACCAGGTTGCCGCACCTTTGGGATGAGAGGGCCAACAGTAGATGAGATGGAGTAATTGGCATCCATAGCTATACAGCCTTAATTACGGCAGCATCTACAGAAGAGTCGCCGTTTGGCTGGAGGTCAAGGCAAACCACATCCTGATATAATGGCTTACTGCTGCTGTGCGAACAGTTTAGAATGAAGCCGGAGAACCCCCAGGGCATGTGAGTAAATGGCAAATTTATGCTGAACTAGTGCAGATTATTCGTGAACTGGACATGCAACAAACTATATTTAATTTGAATACTTGGTGACCAAATGATGAATGGTTTATGGCTGGCATGTGGGTTCTAGTGTTAGGGACCACTCCCTCTATTGGTTTTGGCATGTTGGTTGCTATCCTGGCTCCTTATGTGAGGTAGCATATACATGAAATGACTACAGCAATGGTTGCTCTGGGGCATGTAGAGGTGGATGCTGTAAGGTGGGGGGCAGAAGTTTCTGTGAGGTAATGCCTAGAGCCCTGAGGGGAAAGAAGAAAAAGAAAGCTCCTGGGCAAGGTCCTGTTCGGGTAACTAGAATGCAAATGTGGACTGATTTTTTAGCTTTAGGAGTAGATCAAGCCAAGATAGACCACCAGCCTAATGCAGTATTGTTAGAACTGTGGTGGCAATTGAAATCTGAACAGCAATTCAGGTGTTGTCAGAAACTTTCCACTGAAAGAACTAGGCCTGTGGCTTTGAAGGACTTTTTGAAACCCCAGGACTCTCTGTTGACACTATATAACTAGGGAGAAGGCTGAGGTGCTCATTTGGAAGGGTTATGCAAGGACGGGAGGCTACACATGGAAATGATAATTCTCTGGTCCCCATAGAGCATGCAATGAGTCCTAGTACTAGTGGATACTTCCCAACTCTAGTCTTATCTATGGAAATCCAAAAAGATTCCCTGGGCCATCCACCTATATAGACAGCTATGGGGAGTAAGATTATTAAGACCAAAGCTGTGACTTTGCCTCTTGGAATAGGATGTTTGCCCCCATGTCCATATAAAGTGTATGCTTCTCCAGTGCTAGAATACATCCTAGGGGTGTGTATACTGCAAGGGCTCAATCTGCAGACCTCTCCTGCTGAATTTCATTTACAAGTTTGGATGGTGAAGACTATAGTGTGGGGACATACTCATCACCCACCACAGAAGCTGCCAGAACCAAGGTGTATTGTCCATTTAAGCAATATTGCTTGCCTTTGCACATGATGAAATCAGGATTACAGTTTAGAAAGTGGAGAAAGCTCAGATTGTGTGCCCCACTCATATACCTTATAATGCCCCATGAAGAAGTCTGATGGCCTGTGTTCTATTGGAAACTGAAAAATTGACTCTCTCATTACACGCAGCAGTACCATCCATCCATCATCTAATGGTTCAACTAACTGTAAGGCTGGGGACTGGGAATGTATCACTATGTCTTGGATTTGGCTAATGCTTTTTTCTCCATAGATTTGTCTCTTGAAAGTCAAGACCAATTTGCCTTCACATGGGAAGGAAGATGATGGACTTTTGTGGTATCACCCCAAGGCTACTTATATAACTTAACAATTTGCCAAGAGTTGGTAGTCAAGGATCTGGCAACCTGGATCCAACTGGCAATGGTGGAATTGTTAAATTTTATTGATGATGTCATGTTAACCTCTGCTTCCTTTACAGATAGAACAAGCAGCACCGGCACTGTTGCAGCACCTGAAATCATATGGCTGTGTGTAAATGCAACTAAGGTTCAGGGACCAGGCTTATTTGTCAAATTCTTGGGTGTCATTTGCTTGGGTAAGATGAAAGCATACCCACGACCCACTACAATTAAAGAATTGAAGAATTAAATGGGCCTTTTGGGATACTGGAGAGTGTTTATGCCCCCACCCAGCACAGCTAACATGGCCATTATGTGGCCTGATCAAGAATGGGGCTTTTGGGACTGGGACAAAACAGTAGAGAAGGCATTTATTGCCACCACGTGGGCAGTGCAGCAAGCCCAAGTCCTGCAGCTAACAGATCCAGGTAAACCCTTTGAATTGGATGTGCATGCAACAGCAGAAGGATATGGCTGGGGCCCATGGGAACATTCAGAACTAACTAGGACCCCAGTGGATTTTTGGTCCCAACCACGGGAAGGCACAGAGAGCTGGTACTCCCTAATAGAGAAGCAATTAGCAGCTGTATATGCAGCCTTGCAAGCCACTGAGGCAGTGACTGGCACAGACAAAGGGCAGGTGTGCACCATTGACTCTATACAAGGTTGATTATACACATGGATACAGGCCCCTGAAACAGGCATGGTCCAAACCCCTGCCCTGACAAAATGGGGTGCCTATGTGGAACAATGGAGTGCCATAGCTGCTAGTCCTGTGGCCATGGAATTACAGATGTTTTTAGGCCTGTTTGAATTCACCACAGAAAATATACTGGATGCTGCAGTGCCTCCAGATTTAGTAGTTTGTCCCTACAAAGATGGGAAGTTGCCTATACCCTCTGATGAATGGTGGGTCCAGTAATGGGCAGAGAGCCAAGTGGGTAGCTATAGGGGTGCAACCAGCTACTGATCATTTTTGATATGATGCAAGTATGGGCCAAAGCAGCCAATGGGCTGAACTGCATGAATGGTTATAGCCCATGAAGATGGCTCCTTGTCTATTTGGACTGATGGTTGGGTGATATTCAAAGGCCTAACATTATTATTGCCTATGTGGAAATGACAAAATTAGCTAGTGAGCCGCAGGCCCTTATGGAGACATGACCTTTGGGAGACAGGACAAGAAAAGGAAGTAACTGTGTATCACATTATGGGTCATGCCCCCTTGATAACTCTAGGAAATGTTGAAGTGGATGCACTCTCACATGTGTGATGGCTAGAAAAGGCTCCTGCCACTCATGTGGCACACTGACTCCACAGATAACTGCAGCATGCAGATGCCAAAACTGTGTGGACAGTAAAGCAACAATGGAAACTCCCTTGAAGTGAGAAGATGTCACAGATGCCTGTGTCAAGTGTCCGGTGTGCAGATGGGATATGCCATGTCCTTGCCACATGAAGTGGGAGCATGTGCAGGTAACAAGGAGAAGGGTCTCATTGACCATGTAACAGACAGATTATATAGGACCTTCTCCAAAATCTCATGGGGCATATTACACCCTAATGACAGTGGACACAGCTACCAGGTTATTGTTTGCATATGTGGCTACAGATCAAAAACACTATTCAAACTCTCAAACACTTCTGTGCCTTCTATGGTAGGCTGTTACTGGTGGAAAGTGACCAAGGGACTCATTTTACTGAGCATGAGGTCCAAACGTCGACCAAACAAATGGGCATTCAATGGAAATTGCATGCCCCATATAATCCTGGGCAGCAGTCATGACTGAGCAGTACAATGGGCTGTTGAAACAGCACCTACGAGTAACCATCAATCTCCCTGGACTGTGACATTGAGTGTCCTGCCTGTGGTATGTGTTACAGGCCCTGAATGAGCAACCTCATACTGAAGGTGCCTCCCCAGTAGAACTGCTGTTATATAGGGCTGTGGCCCCAATCCAATAATAAGTAACTACCACTGAAACTCTGTTGAAACCTGGTCATAGACTCGAAGGAAACGTATTTTTACTTGCCCCTACTTGTCTGAAAAGGGGAGAAATAGTGCAATGGACTTGGCCGTGGAAAATAAAGGCACTACTTTGTCAGTAGGTAGTGCTAATAGCCCCATGGGGCAAGGAGCTAGAGGTGAACTTATAGGTCGTTTCTTGAGTAATGGCCTACTGGCCACTGTAAATAACTGTGAGATATCCCACAGGAGAGATGGGTTATGAATGTACCATCTTGAGGGGAACCTTTGTGTTGTCACCATGGCCTATCGTGAGTTCTCCCATATTGTGTCATGTTGACATGGTGGGATCAATGCTGCAGGGGGAATGGGTATGGTACTGATGGCCAGGCTGTGCACCCTCAGTGGCAACAGTCTTATCACAGGATAAAATGCTGGCATGCATCTTGCCTGAGGGAAAAGTGTAAGGGAAGAAGGAATCCCGAAGGGGTGGAGTGTGAGGCTCCTTACTGGGAACCTCAGACTTGCAGCAACACACATGTCTATGCCTGGAGGTACATGAATCTAATTCAATTATAACAGATTGAATTCTGAGTAAGAACGTACTCAGTATGCATGAAGTTATATAAGAGCCAAATGTCAATCAAAATGACCTCACAAATCATCTAGGACCTCCCATCATGGCCCACACCTTCCCACTTCTGTGCTCATATTTTTGTATCAGGTAAAACATGTCAGACTGGAATTCTGAGGCACTTCTCTGCCACTTGAAGATAGTCAACAGATTAAAGCTGAAGTATGGGCTGAAACTCTTTGTTTTAGGGCTACTTTCTGCCTAGTGAATGTTGGTCCAGTCAGGAGGTTCTGCTGAATTTTCCTCTGGTTTTGAGGCCCCTAAGTTAGGAGCTCTGGCTCTTTCAGGCTGTCACTCACTAGAAGCCTCCTCCTTTAATGGACAGATATCCTAGAGCTGTGCTGGAACAAGATTTGGGAGGAAAATGAGGTTTGCTTTTGTATTTGAGCTTTCCCCTGCCTGAGTGTTTGTTCTATTTGGCAATATTGAACTCTTGTTTTTCTCTGCAAGTTCACCAGGCCAGACTCTTAGAATGACATTATTTAGGGTCAGAGAAGAGCTGGTAGCATAAAGGAAAAGCACCATGACAAATCGCTGTTTGATTATGTACTTTATTCAGTTACAAGGGTGATATTTGATGTTTAATCCTAATTGTTACCCCCAAATAAACCAGTTTGTAGGTAAAAAACCCACTTGATTTTTGATAGTTAATGGTGTAACCACACACAAACTTCATTTCTTTAATACAGTTTTTTTTTTCTCTGATTCAAGCTGACTTTGCCCAGATAATGGCATTGTGACTCACCTTTTCCTGCCCTTATTCTCTGTATGCCTGTTCCTTTAATCATTAAGCCTTAGGATATAAGATTAACTGAGCCTCAGGTCTATAATTAAGGATAATAGATTTCCTTTGAATTTTAATTAAGAATATTTTTGCTTTACATGTGTTTCAGCCCCAGTCCCATCGAGGTAGAACAACCTCACCAACCATGGGACCAGAGGGGATGGCACCATGGCTGATTCCAGAACCAGGCACAATGATCAATTACCTCATCCCCCTCCAACTGTCTAATCAGTGACACCTACAACCTCAACTCTCTTAGTTTCTTGGACTACTTATTTTTCACTAAATAATATGTATTTCTGAAACCTGGGAATCCAGGCCTTTGAGAGATTGCCTGCCTGTGTCTCTGGGACTTGCAACTCTGTAGCAAACCTATTTTGCTGCAAAACCTGCATGTATCTCTTCTTTGGCTTAGATGCACATAGGCAGATGAACTCCTTTATTGTCCCAATAATGATGGCTAAGTTAATTTTACTTGAATTTAGGGATTATTTAAGGGAGAATTAATCTAATATTCTACTCATAAAATACTCAAAATAATTATAAACATTCAAGATTACACATTTTTTTTGTATTTTGGTTAATAAAAAACAAAATGCTATGCGGAAGTGTTCAGAAACAATACATTTATTCATATGTGATTCATATAAATAACGTGATTATGTCAAATAAACCTGATTATTAATAATATCTATTTTATAGATAATAGCTGATAGTGAACTTAAGAAAAAAGAGATGAATTAAAACGTCCATTTACAAAGACATTTTCAAAATGCAATAGAAGTTACTTAGTATTAAACGTAGTTTTTAATTGAAATTATAGGAATGCATTGGTTAGTAAAATCATATAGGTTTCAAGTGTACAATTCAATAACACATCATATATATATTGCATTGTGTGTTCACCAGCTAAAGTTAAATTTCACTTAATCACTATATATTTGACTCCCTTTACATATCTGCCTCTATCCTCCCAGTTTCTCTCTGGTAACCACTAATCTGCTGTCCATGTCCATGAGTCTCTGTTTATTTGTCATGTTGGTTTGTTGCTTTAAATTTTATATCCCACATATAAGTAAAATCATATGAGTCTCAACTTTTTCTGTATCATCTATTTTGCTTAGCATGATAATCTGAAGATCCATCCATGTTGTCGCAAATGGCAGTTTCATGTTTTCTTATGGCTAAGAAATATTCCATTTTATATATGTACCACTTCTTTATTCAATCATGTATCAAAGGACACTTCGGTTGTTTTCATGTCTTGGCCACTGTGAATAATACTGCTGTGAACATTGGGGTGCATATATCTTTGCAGTTAAATGTTTTCAAGTTTTTTTGGGTCAATGTCAAAAGAGGAATTGCTGAACCATATGGTAATTCTAGTCTTAATTTTTTTGGGGGAAACTCCATACTATTTTCCATAGTAGCTGTACCAATTTACATTCCTACCAGCAGTGTATAAGAGTTCCTTTTTCTCTACAACCTCTCCAACACTTGTTATTACTTGTTCTGTTAATGATAGCCATTCTAACAGGTGTGAGGTGGTATCTCATTGTGTTTTTGATTTGCATTTTCCTAATAGTTAGTGAAGTTGAGCATCTTATCATATGTCTCCTGGCCATTGTATGCCTTCTTGGAAGAAGTGTCTATTCAGATCCTTAGCCCTTTGTTAAGTTGGATCGTTTTTGTTGTTGATGAGTTGTATTAGTTCTTTGTATATTTTACTTATTAGGCCTTTATCAAAGGCATTTGCAAAATATTCTCTAATTCAGCTGGTTGCCTTTTTGCTTGATGGTTTCATTTGCTGTGCAGAAACTTTTTAGTTTGATATAGTCTCTCATTTATTTTTGCTTCCACTTCCCTGCCCTTGAGGTCAGATTGATGAAATCCTCCCTAAATCCAAAACTGTGTTTAATACCTATGTTTTCGTCTATGAAATTTATTATTTCAGATATTATATTCTGGTCTTCAATTCATTTCAAGTTACTTTTGGTATATGATGACAGATAGCCTTCTAATTTCATTCTTTTGCATGTGGCTTTTCAATTTTCAGTGCACCGTTTATTGAAAAGGTTTTCCTTTCTTCACTATATATTTTTCTCCTTTGTTGAAAATTATTTACCCATGTATATGGGAGTTTATTTCTGGAATCTCAATTCTGTTCTGTTGGTCTGTGTGCCTGTTTTTCTACCAATATCATGCTGTTTTGATTATTGTCATTTTGTAGTAAAATTTGATGTTAGAGTGATACTTTTGGCCTTGTTCTTTGTTTCTCAGGATTTTTTTTGGCTATTCAAGGTTTTTGTACTTTCATACAAGTCTGAATTATTTAAATTATTTTTTTAAAGAATACTATAGGGATTTTGATGGGGATTTCATTAAATCTGTATACTACAGATTTAATAATAAGTAATAAGTAATAAGGTCATTTTTAACTATGTTGATTCTTCCAGATCATGAACACAGAATATCTTTACATTTCTTTGCATCTTCTTCAATTTCTTTTAATATCTTATAGTTTTTGGTGGATAGGTCCTTCACATACGTTGTTATGTTGATTTCTAGGTCTTTTATTCCTTCTGCTGAAATTGCAAAAATAGTTTTTTCATTTACTTTTTTTTTGCAAATTTATTGTTAGAATATAGGAATACTATGAATTTTTGTACATTAATTTTGTATCCTAAAACTTTATTTATTACTATATTTTTTTTTTGGTGGTGTTTTTAAGGTTTTCTATCTAGAGAATCACATCGTCTACCAAAAGTGACAATTTGACTTCTTCATTCTCTGTATGGGTGCCTTTTATTTCTTTCTCTTGCCTAATAGATCTGCCTAGGCCTTCCAAAACTCTACTGATTAACAGTGGTGATAGCAGACAGCCCTGTTTTTTCCTGATTGTAGAGGGAAGCTTTTTAGTTTTTCACCATTACGATACTAGCTGAAGCTTTGTTGTATGTGGCCCTTATCATATTTGGTTACATTCTTTCTGTTCTCATTTTATTAAGTGTTTTAATCATAAATTAATGTTGTGTCTTGTCAAGTGCTTTTCCTGCATCTATTGATATGATCGTAATTTATTTTGCTTTTGTGGTGTATCATAGTGATCAGTTTACATATGTTAAATCATCCCTTTGCTCCTGTGATGAAACCCACTTGATCATGCTGTATAATTCTTTTAATGTGTTATTGTATTTGATTTGCTAGTATTTTATTTAGGATTTTTGTATTGATCAATATCTCTGTATTCATCAGAAATATTGGTCTATAATTTTCATTCTTTGTGTTCTCTTTACCAGGTTTTGGTATCAGGATAATGTTGACATCATAAAATGAGGTAGGAAGTATTGCCTCTTCTTCAATTTTTTTCTGGAAAAGTTTGAGAAGAGTAGGTATTAAATATTCTTTGAATGTTTGGTAGAATTCACTAGTGAAGCCATCTGGTCCTGGACTTTTACTTCTTGGGAGGTTTTTGATGACTTTTTAACTTAGATTTTCTAGTTCTAGTTCTAGGAATGTTGTATCTTTCTAAGAACTTGTACATTTCTTCTAGATTATTACAATTGTTGGCATATAATATTTCAGAGTATTCTCATGTGATCTTTGTATTTCAGTGGTATCTATCATACAATCTCTTTTTCATTTTTTATTTCATTTATTTGTGTCCTCTCTTTTTTCCTTAGTGATTCTAGCTAGCAGTTTTTCAATTTTACTAATCTTCTCAAAGAATCAGCTCTTTGTTGCATTAATGTTTTTTTATTTTGTTCTCAATTTCCTTTAATTTTGCTCTAATTTTTGTTATTTTGTTTCTTCTATTGTCTTTGGGCTTCATTTGTTCTTTTTTTTTTCTAGTTTTTAAAGATGTAATGTTAGCTTGTTTATTTGGGATCTTTCTTGTTTCTTGAGATAGACCTTTAATGATATAAACTTTCCTCTTATTATTGCTTTTTTGTGTTCCAGTAGTTTTCGTATGTTGTACTTTGATTCTCGTTTGGTTTTATGTGCCTGTTGATCTCTCCTTTAATTTCTATTTGACCCTCATTCTTTAGTAGCATATTATTCATTCTCCACATATTTGTGCGTGTGTGTTTTTTTCCTGTTTTATTTTTATAGTTATCTCTAGTTTAAAAGTATTACATTTGGAGACTATGCTTAGTATAGTTTTAATATTCTTAAATTTATTGAGGCTAGTTTTATTTCCCAACATATGGCCTATCCTTGACAATGTTCCACATGCACTAGAGATGAGTGTGTAATCTGGTGTAATAGTTTTGAGATGAAAAGCTCTGTAAATAACGATTATGTCCATTTGGTCTAATGTGTCATTTAAAGTTGATTTTTTTGTTGTGAATTTTCTGTATAAATAATGTATCCATAGGTGACAGTAGGATATTTAGGTCCCCTACTATAATTGTGCTTTTGTTTGTTTCTGCCTTTAGTTTTATTATTAGTTGCTTTATATATTTTGGTGTTCCCTGATTGAGAGCATATATGTGATATTTATATATCATATTTATTTATGATAAATGTTATGTCTTCATGATGTATGGCTTCTTTTATCATCTTGAATTATCAATCTGTATCCCTCTTTACCTTTTTTATACTGAAGTCTCTTTTGTCAGATATAAGTGTGGCTATACTCACTTTTCTCTGAATGCCATTTGCTTAGAGTATCATTTTCTTCCCTTTCACTTTGAGTCTATATTTGTCTTTACAGCTGAGATGTGTCTCTTAAGGGTAGCATAGAGTTACGTTTTGTTTCTTGATACAATCTGGTACTCTGTGCCCTTTTATTGTTCAGTCCAGTCTATTTACATTTAGAGTGATAATTGAAGTGTGAAGATTTCCTATACCATTTTATCTTTTGTTTTCTGGTATCTTGGTGTCTCCACTGTTACTTTGTCCTTGTGTTTCTGTCTGTTATTTTAATTCGGTAGTGTTTTTTGGTTTTCCCTCTATCCCCTCTTGTTTTATGTTATGTGTCCTATTTCCTCAGTTTTTGTTTGTCGTCACCATTAAGTTTATATAAAAGAAAGTTGTGTATATACAGTAGTCCTTTGTCTTCTTTGCTCTCCTTATCTCCTCTTGAAGATTCAGATTTTTACATCCTCCCCTTTTCTGTTTTTTTTTTTTTTTTTTTTGGTCCCAAATTATACCTATACTTGCTTTACTTTTATTTCTATGTTGCAGTAGCTATTATCTTCTCTTTTAAAGTGTTTTGTTTTTCACCTTTAACTATTATATAAAATTTAAACTTAAAAACTCTGTTCTTAATAAGGCTTGCAGTTTCCATTTTTTGTCTGCCTGTTAGTGATCTTACTCATAGTTATATATTTTTTGTCCTTTTGTTTCAGGTAGAAGGACATCCTTCAGTATTTCCTGTAACGTAGGCCTTGTGGTGACAAATTCCCTCAGCTTTTATATGTCTGAAAAGGTCTTCATTTTATCTTCATATCTAAAAAACAACTTTGCTGTATATATTATTCTTGCCTGGTTATTTATCTCTTTTGATAGTTTGAATATGCGATTCTACTCCTTCCTAGCTTATAAAGCTTGTGCTAAAAAGTCTGATGATAATCTGATGGGTTATCCTTTATAAGTTATTATCTTCTTGTCCCTAGGTTCTTTGAGAATTCTTTCTGTTTTTAATTTTTGACGGTTTTAATATAATGTTTTTGGAGAAGAACTTTTTGGGTTGTGATAATTAAGTGTTCTCTTTGCTCTTTGGATTCAAGAATCCAGTTCTTTCCACAGGTTTGGGAAATTCTCATTGAGTGCTTGTTCAAATATGTTCTCTGTTCCTCCCTCCCTCTCTTCTAGTATACCCATTATTCTAATAGCGCTTTTTCAGATAGTGTCAGGTAGTTCTTGTAGAGGTCTTGCTCTGTATTTTTTTTTTTTTTACTCTCAATTATCTTTCTTCTTTCTTTTAAATCATTTCCAGATTTCTGTTTTCTGTTTTATTAATTCTTTCCTCCATCTAGGCAACTCTATTTCCTAAGCATGCTATTTCATTCTTCATCTTTTTTATTGAGTTCTTTAGCTCCAGAAGTTCTATTTTTTTTTTCTTTCAGAGTTTCTGTGTCCTTGGTAAAGTATTTTTGTTTTTCATTGATTTTATTTGCAAGTTCATTATGCTGTCGATCTGAATTTTTTTGCATCTTGTTAAATTTTTCCAGAAGTGCAAACTTGAATTCACTGTCATTTAAATCACATATTTCTATATCTTCAAGCTTATTTTCTGTAGATTTATTCATTTTCTTCCTGAGCTGCCTTGTCACCTTCATTGTTCATGGTATCTGATTGACTTTGTCTCCAGCTACATATTAATGGGAAAGCACTCTGCTCTTTTTAAATAGAAAATTAACTATATAGTGATCTCTCTTTGGCAGGTTGATAAAAAGAGGTTTTTCTTTTGTTTTCCAGTAGGTGGCACCCATACCTCCTGCACTGCCCAGGCCTCTTAGATCTCTGTTTTGAGGTTTAAAATGCTGTTTATTCTCTGGGGAAGCAGTGTGTCTCCTCTGTGACCAAGTTACCTTAGACCCAGGGATCCACCTCCATGATAGAATGTGAAAGGCAATGAAGGTCTGGGACTCTGAAAGCCTCTGAAGTCCCGATAGGGACCAACAGTCAAATGTAGTGCTCCTCCGCTTCCTTCCCAATCTTCTTGACTAGGTGGGAATGGGGTAAATGGGGAGAAACCAGCAGTATGTCTGTGGCTGTTTTCCTTCCAATATTCAAGACTCACAGGTTTCAGCTACCTTGCTTCTATATCTTCACCCCTGTCATTGGGAATGGCTACAGTGTGTGTTTTAGTTCTAGTTGTTGTAGTTTCCCCTGGTATGTCATGCTAGCTCTGGGAGAGTGGGAGGGTGCACTCTGGGATGTTGGGGTATGCGACCAGGCTCCATGACCGAGCTTTTTGCCTGACAGTGTCAGTTGCTAAGACACAACTTTCACCCCTCTGCATTAGGTCTCTTTCCTGCTGTCTGCCATGATTGCTGGGCTTGGCCATGCGGAAAGTGCTAATCACTCTTCTCTGTATCTTGCAGGGAGCTCCAGACTGTATCCCCACCGTCCTTCTCCCCTCCCTTTCCTTCTTCCTTTCTCACCGGATTTGCCTACCTTCAGAAGCTCTGATGCATAATATCTCAGATGTATCTGTGTACTATGTTGGGTGTTATATGTTGTTTGTTGAATTGTAGTTGTTAAGTTTGTTATAACTTTAAGGGGAGCAGTCAGGGGAGATCCCACATGCCATGCCTCTGACATCATACTAAACATAGCTTTTTAAATAGTTCAGACACAAAAAATGCCATACATATTGTTTTTTTTTTCAGAACAATTTGTTTCTTTAGCACTTTTTCCCCTAAACTCAGATAAAGCTAATCTTTAGTCTGTAAATATTTTAACACAAATGACCAGTTCATGATCCCAGAGAATAAAAAAACTCCAGCTTTGAAAGATACAAAATCAGTAGAGAAGCTCATGCTGATAATCAACATAAGAATTTCCAGTTATATTTATAAAGAAGTGGAAATCTTCAGTTCTTAGTGTATCATATGAATTGTCACAATGAAAATTGTAAAATGATATACTTCAAGCAGACATGCCCATCTTTGAGTTTTATAGCACATAAAAAAACATGTTGCAATGCATTTTTAAAAACAATTTTATTAAGAATATAACTGAAGCAAATGTGACTGACTGTGAAATATCTGCCCTTTTATGGCAATGTATGTCAATACAGGTAAAGGCAAACTCTTAAGTTTTATCTATGGTAGGTATTTCTTGGTTGCCTTGGGCGTGTCTGCCATGCTTTCTGAAGAGAAAAAAAGTAGTTTTTTAATGCTGGAAAGCGTGTTGTTGAATTGAAAACTAATTCCTCTTTCACTTAACTTCCAATGTGGCCAAATGACAATGGTGCTCCTTGACTCTAATCACTCACCAAAAGGAGGCAGGGCCTTCCTGCTGGGTACAGGGCTAAAGATGGAAGTCCTGACACCAATCACTCACCCTCTCCATTTCCAGTTCCTGGTTTCCAGGTGGGCACACTTCTCTCAGAGCTACCTATGGCTGTAATGTTGGTGGCCAGTTGAAATAACCCCAGGCCAGCTTCTTTTCCCTAGCACTAATTACTCAGGTTCCCATTCCTTCCAAGTAGGCCTTGCTTTCTCAGGCTGTTACATGAAGAACAACCCATTTAAGAGAAGTGGTGACCGCTCTCTGCTTTCTCTCACTTAGAGAGTAATTTAGTAGTAATGGTAATAAAAACATCTTCTAGCTCATTTACTTGAAGAACAACAGTTTAAGATAAAACATATTCAAAATGAGACACTTTGTTTTTAGGTGACAATAATTTTTTTGAAAACTCTCCTTACAATTAATGAAGGAATGAAGGCTTATTCTGTTTGTAGCTTACTCAATATCTCTTTCTTCCCCTTTCCAACAGTATCCTTCAGGAAGACTCTGGGCCTGACTGAAAATTCTCATGTTCCCTCTTTTTCCCACTAGGCCTGAAAGTTCTGGCCAGTGATGCTGGTATGGGCTCAACTCATGAGAATGGCTTCATCTTAGCTGTTTCTCTTATTCTTCAGCTGTTCTGTCACTGGTGCTGTGCAGGTATTGACTATGTTGTCACAACCTACCTAGTCACTCAGCTTTCATTTCCTGATTTGGAGCTTCTCAGACAATGCAGCATGGGAGAATCAACCCAAAATTGGGGATGTTCATATTCATGCTATGAGTGATGAATTATAGATGGGCACCAAAGGAAAGAAGCTTCCTCTTTTGTATGCCAGGGTTGCCATTTTGAGAGGCAATTGAAGCTTCTCAGAAGTTCTCTTGCAAGTCACCTATGGTGACAACCAACTGGAGAACGCATTCTTCTCCTTTTCCTCCTGTCCTGTTCACTTATCTCAATCTGTACACCCATTCCCTGGGATCACATTCCCAAAAAAACTACCTGCTTGTGTGCCTTTTTTTCGAGCTCTGTTTTCAGGGAAAATACAGAAATATACTATTATAAGATAGACTGGAACTGCAGAACACAAGGGCATCTTTTTAAAAGGGAAAGAGATTCAGATTCAGCTGGTAGGTCCCTTCTTTCTCATTACTGCGTAAAAAAAAAATATCTATTTTTTGTCATGATGAATAAATGAATAAAACAAAATGGCTGTCCCCAATTACATTGCTGAATGCTTCCTGGAAAATCTCCCCTGATTTTTTTGTTTGATGTTATCTATTTGAGCCTGATTTAGATGTTTTATTGTTTTCAGCTAAAATCATTTCTAACTGTATAATAGAAAATAAAAATAAAAATAAAAAGAGATAAATCTTTATACAGTGATTAAAAGCTTGCTTAAAAAAATCATCTGTCTTTTCTTCATGCATGTGTGAGAAATCTGAGGAAGCAGTCACTTTCTTCCTGATGATTGCAGAAGCTGCACGTGCAATGGTTTTCTATCTGCCCTTGAATCAGTCCAAAGGTTTTCTCCTACTGTTTTCTTACTTCTCATATTACCATTTATTTTCTGTGATATAAATTAGACACACTAAATATAACCCAGAAAGTGTTATGGCATACATCCAGACTTTTTGTATCATTGTCCTAAAGGATTCTGAAATGTCTTATTTTTTATGGGGCCTTTTCCTAACTAAAGGTACATTTGGCTTTCATTGATTCGTCTTTGTTTTATGGCATGAGTGCAGTAGCTTATAAAAATGCACAGCATAAAGACAAATTAGATAACTACACTTCACTTTAATTTTTACTATTATGTCAGATTGAAAGTCAATCCCATTTTGTGGAATCAGGAAGAAAAACAGAGCGCTTCTATTTTATACATTTGAACATTTGAAGACATTTTGCTTTAAGGTTTTGTCTTTTAGAAGGGATAGTAATGCAGCCAAAACTGCAATGGCCCCAAGATACAGCTGCCAAGAAGTATGTACCAAAAGGGAATTGCTTCATTAAATATAAAACTTTCCTTTGTTCATTGGGATATTGCCAGATGAGAATTTAATGTTTAGAAGGCAGGCATCCACGTGGAATTTTGTTCTTGACATTGATAAACGACTGTCTGAATCCCAAAATGGAGGTCTTACTATAAGGTTTCAAAGAGTGCCATCCAGAGTGTGACTAACTTTTGATCATATGGATATTTGTAAGTGACAAGCCAGTCTATGGTTGAGTAATCACAGAAGATTGTCAGTGTCTATGAATCAAAAAGATAAAAGTAAACTTCTGAATTTAAATTTTTATATGTAAGATTTTTCCAAGTTGACCAAATATCATTTTTTTTCAAAACATTTCTATAGATCTTACAGGTACAGTAACTTATGCCTGATAGGAAGCACAAAAAGAGCATACAGAACATTTGAATTGAGACCAAAATAATTGAAATTTATAACAAAGAAGTCTGTACTGCCTCTGATTATACTAGCTCTAAGAGTCACTTGATTTGTCACCTGACTGTGTCCATGAACTTGACTAGAAACACCTCTCCTATATATTTTATATTTGGAGAGTGAACAAACTGATTCATATTTTAATATTTATAGAGCCCTTTATGTGGCAGGCATCATGCTAAGTGTTTCTCTTTTGTTATCTTTTGTCCCAGGAAGTGAATGTGGTAGATATTTATATTTAAAGAAACTAAGAATTAGAGAGGTCAATAATTTCCCATGGTGACTTCTGAATAAGTGGCACAACTGAGATTCAAAGTTAATTTTGTCTGACTCAAAAGCTATTTTTCACTCCTCTCTGTTGCTAGTGTAGTAATTACAAATGTGTTTAGCTGAGTCAGAGCTGGGTTCACACTCCATCTTTGCCAATGACTAGATATGTTTTTGGGTAAATATCTCAATCTCTTGCCTAATCCATTTTGTTATTCAAATCACAGATATAAAATAATACCTATCTCAGCATTATTAGAAGGAAAAATACTTTATTCATGTAAAGAAAATATAGTTAATGGCACATAATAAGCACTCAATAAACTGTGATCTTTTTGCTCTTACTGGTAATTATCTATATCACATTTGCTCATTTGTTGTTAGCAAGATTTGAGACAAAAATGTGGACTATTAGTAGGCAATTATATTGTACACATTTTAGCCTTGCTCTTAGCTGCATGCCCAGTTTTGTTTTTTTTCTTTTGCATTTATTTTATCATTTATGCCCATGTCTTTTTTCTAGCTTTATTCAAGTATGATTGACAAAGAAAAATCCTACAGATTTAATGTATACGCTGTGATGGTTTGATATATGCATAAATTGTGGCATTATTACCACAATCAAGTTAATTAATGCAATTGTTTTTTCTGTATCTCTCAGAGCTAAATTAGATCCATTTTGGAAAATAGGAACATATAAATACATGCCTACAAAGAGATTCTTACTAGAGAAAAAGCACCTAGCCACCTTTAAATTCATGGAAATGTCTTTCAATTCTGGTGAAAGCATTTCATAAGTTTATATAATAGGCAGAGCACTTGAGTCATTCTAAATTCACAAATTTTTGAACTCTGACCTAGAATCGATATATGCCTGGTGAGTCATAGAAGTTTATTTAAAATATGTTAATGAGACAAAGCTAGATCTTTTTATTAGGGGTGGAGAATTGAGGGTCAAATCAACAAGAGTGGTAGAGGAAAACGAGACTTAGAAACAAGACAAATTGTGAGAGCAATGAAACCCCATCTAGAGGCTGCTTTGTTGTTTTTATTAATTTTCATGGCACCTTTGTCAAATTGTGAAACAATAGTTTATCTGAATAAAAAAATAGCTACTTTTATTAAGTGACTTCTATGCTCTAGGAACTGGGCTAAGTATTTTATATACATTATCCTTAATATATATAACAATCTTGTTAATCATGTATTTTTATTTCCATTGGAATAATGAAACCAAAGCTCAAATAATTAACTTGTCCAAGATCCAAAAGTTTGTAAAGCCCATTCTTCTTCCTAACATTCTTTATAAATGGCTCATCTTACACCAAAGTTTGTGCTATTAACTATTACAACATATCTCCTACCACATATAGCACTCATAGCTCAACACAGAATTAAGAGGCTGTTATAATAATAATAATGATACTAAGGCAAACAAATTTTGCTTGTTGTAAGTTATTTCTTACAAGTGACTGGATCAGAAGATGAGAAAGTGTTTGTGTAAGAATATCTAGACATGGAAGCACTACATTCATTGATTAGATTCTCCTTTCTGTATAAAAGTGAAGAGCAAACAAACTGACTTTAGTAAAGCCTAATGTTCATACATTTAGAGATGAATGAAAACTGGCTAAAACACTAGTAATTGTTCAGAAAGTTGAAGATTTTCATGTTATGAATACTGATGATTTCTTAATATTCTAATTTATTCAGACACACTAATGACTTGTAAAGTAGGAATGATTAGCCAAAGAAAACATTTGTCAATACTCAAATAAATAAATGTGCTAACTTCTTCCTTTCTTATGGGTTAAGTAATTCTACATCCTAGTTAGACCTGAAAAGTTCTGGATGTATTGAGGGAAGTTGCTGAAATCTATGATTCAACAGGTAACTAGTGACATTAGACATGACTCTTCAGTCTAATCTCTGAGCTCCTCAAGGTTTAAATCCCTCACCCGTAAAGTTGAAAAGCAAACAATCAAGCAAACAAATCAAATGCACATGTTTTGGGGACTTCTTCCTGCTGAGTTTAGTGTTATTCCTCTCTCTTAACTTGCATAAATATGTTAAAAAGCCATCTCTTTTGCCAACTTCCTAGAAGGCTATCTCATCTGTACCACCAGCAAATACACCATTTCAATACTATTTATGTTTAAAAACATGTTTTTATTTATAATTTTTATGATGTCACCAGAGACTTGATCATATAATTTTATGGATGACAAAATGAGGTGACAGCACTAAAATAAAGCAGCGTATCAAGTTAATAAATATGAAAAAGAGTTGGTCAAAAAGAAGATGATAATATGGAAGAAATAAGTGTACATGACATAAGAGGAAGAACAAAACCTACACAGACAACACTGTGTGCTGACCTGGAGAGCCAAATGAAGCAAATGAGGGAGAAGTGGGTAGTGCCATGGCCACAGTGAGAAAGTATCAAATAAGTAAAAATAACCAAACAGTTATCACTGAAGGTATCACTGAAAAAAAATCACAGAGTTTATTGACATCGTTGTGATACAGAATATAAAAATATAGAAAAGAATTCTTCCTTCCCAGTCAGTGTCAGTCAAGTTTTTATTATGTTGCCATATTTACATTCAGTATTAATCTTTTAAGGGGCAACAGAAACCTCAGAAATAGTTGAGAAAAATAGCAAAGATGTTGGTAAATAACTCAGGCCCTAGGATATCTGTGTAGTGGCAATAGCAAGGGTTTAATTTTGCAAGAGATTAAACATGCTGGCTTTATGGCTTGTGATTTCTTTCTTGACTGAAGAAAGAATATTAACACTTTATTAACGCTTTCTCTTTTCCTTGAAAAAAAATTGCAGTTTTTGAATATGTGAGTGGGAAAACAGCAGATAATAAAAAGAAAATATATCTCATTTATTGTAACGTTGTGGCCAACATTAACTAGACCAAACCAGGTATGCTCTCAAAGGCTATTTATTAGCTGGAGGCTGTCCTTGCCAGGAGCAGCCCCGGAATGTGGCTGCTAAATCCCTAAATCCCATTCTTCATTCTGTCTGCACACAAAAATCTACTTTTCTTCTATTCACTACCTGTCAACCCACTGGCCAGGTGTGCAAGCGGGGGTACAGAAGCAGAATGCTTAGTGTCAATAGCCTATGTTCCCATGACGGTAGCCAAGCAATAATTTCCAGCTTATATACAACCGATTGCTTCTCATGCCACGCAGGTAAGCAGGGTCACTCAGGCAGTTAGCGTTTGAGCTCATTGTTGCAAGTTTCATGATTAACAGAATGTGGCTAAGGGTTCCAGGAGCTAGGCCTTTGTCTAGTTTTAGGTTTTAATTAACCCTTACCCTTACCACATTTCAGCAGGCTGTTATAGTAAAACGATTGATCAGATTCGTTATAGTTTGCAAAATGATAGTTATTTCCCCTTTGAATTATTCTCTTCTCTGGACTATTCTCTCTTAAATCATTTGTGAAAATTAGTAAAATCCTTCTGGACTTTCAACTGCTTTCAGAATTGTATAATTGTGGTAATAAGATCTCAATAATTAACAGTCTCAATATTTAAACCTGAATGTTTTCCTCAATATTATGCCCAGAAAGCTATTTTTTTTTTCCCTTGAGCCATTAAAAAAAAAGACACAGACAGCTTTTCAGAATGATTGAAGTATCTATTCACTACAGAGATATTAGACTGTCAACAGTCTAGTGGTAATAGAATGCTATTAGAGATTTCCTCAGAGCTAAAAAATGATGATGTTGGATAATAGCACTGCAATATTACTAAATCAGTGAAATGGTGTCTTGGATTCATTAACGGTGCAATGTACTCAGCGGTAAACAATCATTCAATGAAGCATGGAGAGAATCTGGATGCACAAAGCAAATGTGGACTCATTTGTTAAATGTGAAATACGAGGCTTAGAGGATAACATTCTATAAAATATAACCAGTTTATGAAAGTCATTAGAGATGACTTTATTAATGGTTCTTTTAAAAAATTTTATTAAATTTATTGGGGTAACAGTAGTTAATAACATTATATAAATTTCAGGTGTGTAGCTTTATAATATGACATCTGTATACTCTATGCTCACTACCCAAAGCCTAGTCTCTTTCTGTCACCCCTTTACCTCTTCATTTCCTCTAGTTCCCCCTTCCCCTCTGGTAACCATGATTCTGTTGTCTATATCTATGAGGTGTTTTCATTTGTTTGTATGTTTGTTTATTTATTGCTTTTTGTTTTATAGCTCACATATAAGTGGAATCATATGGTTCCTGTCTTTTTCTATTTCATTTATTTTATTTGTCATAATACTCTTGAGATCCATTCATGTTATTGCAAATGACAGCATTTTAATTTTTTTAATGGCTTAGTATTTTATTGTATATATGTACCACAGCTTCTTTATCCAGTGGGATGAGTTAATTTTACTAGTTTCAATATTCAACTTTTAATGAGGAGCTGAAATCAATGTATTATCTATTTAGAAAGGGCTTTAGAGTGATTGCAGGAACTTGTTATTTTTGTAGTTTCCTTAATTTGAAAGCTCTGACCAAGTAATTTATATTTTTTATTATATGGATTTTACAAACATAGTGGTGTAGGGAATTAGAGTGATACAGAGAAAAGATAAGGGTCTTTTTTAGTAGTACATTTTATTTTAATAAGACAAGTGACTATTTTGCTTGGATTTGTCTAATATACTTTCAGGATACATATCAACCTTAATTAAAATTAATGACCTATGATGATAAATTCATATTTTGTAAATCAGCTTTTCTTATGTTACAAATGAAATCTCAGAAAAATGTATGTATTTTCACTTTATTTTTTTATTGCATTTTTTTCTACTTTGATGACAAAAAAATAAAGTTCATTTTTCTAAACAGGCTTTTAGGCATGTTAGTTTACCCTGAATGAGTTTTTCATGATTAAATAATTGGTTCTCCGTATACATATACCAGTGGCTTTATCTTCTAAATAGTATGAACTGATCACAGAGAGCACAAACAAGGTTGGCCAGCCTTGTCTATGGAACCAGCTGGTGACTGTAAGGCTGCTTGCTGCCTCAGGATGTTGGTTAAAGGTGTTTCTTTTCACTTTTCAGTGTCATCGTTTGAATGCCACATTATATCATCACTCTACATTTAGCCAGCTGCTGCTGTTGATAAGACTACTCTAGGAATTTAAAGTTTCTCCATTAAAAAAATCTAGGCATATCAATCCTGAGATAAGAAATGTCTTGTGACTCTATTTCAGGTGAAACTTTTTATGTGTTTATGCCTTTGCACAGCTGCAAACTGATGTTATAAATACTTCATAAAGTTTAAGTAAATTTGTCTAATGAGACTTTCTAAAGATAAGGGATATATACTGTTTTGAGATAGTGTATTTCATATTGTCATTTATAAAAATACAGATGGATTAAACCTCAAATGTTAGTTAAGCAGAATTTTTATATACTCGTTATTTAGGAGATAAAAATTACCTAAAAATTATTTCACCTAAAGATTGAATGTGGTCAGTACCCTTTCGGCTCAGCCTCCCTTACTTTTTATTTCAATGGTTTGTTGTTGTATAATGCGAAATGATGTTCAGAATTAATTCTCTGAGATCCTAAAAAAATGTGAATAATTAAATAAACATTATAGTTTATTATATGTTAATCATAAGGTATTAGAAAAACTTCCAAAACTGGTTAGAAAAAAATATTTTAGCTAGCCAGAATTTAGCAAACCAGAATATACAATTTTCTGAATATTGTGTTTGTTTTAGATTTATCAGTGTGAAACATGTGCCTACTGTCTAAAATTGGCCATATAAAGCAAATTATCTTTTCTTACACTATAGGACCCGAAGTCATTTTTTATTCTATAAGAGCTAATGCAACATTCTATTCTTTCTATATTAACTTTGAAACATGTGTTCAATGTCTAAACACTTATTCAACAAACATTTATTAAGTGATGAGAATGTCTCAGGAACAGTTCCTGGGTGCTTGGGATGTATTAATGCACTAAACAGAGAAAAATTCCTGCCTTCATGGGCTTACATTTTAGTAGGAGATTAGAGAAAATAAGTGAGAAATATACTGAACATACTTTATATGGTAATAAATAATACATAAAAGGGATAACTAGAGTAGGGTAAAGAGTCAGGTAATGTAAAGAAAATTACATAACCACAGTACTTTTTGTTGACACATTGTAAAATTAACTGACCACCTATATACATGTACTTTCTCTCTCTCTCTTATCTATTATCTATCTATCTATCATCTATCTATCTATCATCTATCTATCTATCATCTATCTATCTATCTATCTATCTATCTATCTATCTATCTATCTATCTATCATCTACCTATCATCTATCTATCATCTATCTATCTATCTATCTATCTATCTATCTATCTATCTATCATCTATCTATCTATCATCTAATTATCTATCTATCTATCATCTATCTATCATCTATCTATCATCATCTATCATCTATCTTCAGCATCATCTACCTAATCTATAATATGTATACCACATACATTAGGCAAAATTTGATTTATGTATCTTTCAATATTTCAGTATTTTCAACTATCTGAGCAAATCAATATTGATTATAATGCTTTCTTGATAAGAGGTATCATTTCTGGCAAACTATGTGGCAGGTGAGAAATATGAGACTATTTTAGGGCCTAGATGTTTATAAGATCCTTCCTATATTACTGATCTCCAATGATTTTTGCCAATTAATTATTTCTTATTAATTTTTTTTGTAGTACAGGCCAATCCTAATTTCTTCTCTCAGTTCAACAATGTTTATTCTATTATCTTTTTGAATACTATTTCCTGCAGGTTCAGTTTTCTTTTCTAAAAAATTTCAAAAAATAGTTTTTCTTATGAAAGGCCACCATTACTTTTCTTTTACATTTGTAGTCCCTGATTACTTCTATATCTTTATTCTTTTCCTTTGAATTTAAGCCCATAGTCCACATTACTGATTTACTTTTCTACATTAACAATTCTGTTCTTTTCATTTTCTTGTGGAGTTTTAATTTTACAATAGGTTTTTTTTCTTTACGTTTTTCTTCTTTCTGTCAGCTCTCTTTTCATTTCAGTCTACTTTCTTAGGTTCATTTTCTTTTCACCTCTATTGTACAAAGTGTAAGCTAGGTGCTTATGGAAACTAAGATTAGCCTATGGATAATGCCTTCAAGGAGCAAGGGGCCTTGTGGACAGCCACTTGTTCTCTTGCTCCAGGGTGATTTAGGTGTCCTCCCCTGTTCTCTGGCTGCCTGTTTCACATAGATAAAAACCACAGAGCTCATCATATTCTAACTTACTTACTAACTCTCTCTTTAGGCTCTGAACTTCAAGTGAACAAAAAGTTTGTCTTATTTGATGCGTATTCTGAGGAGCTAGTATGACTGATGCAAAGTGGGCCCTTAGAAATTTTCATTGAATAAATAAATAAATGTCAAAAAATTTTAATTCAGCTGTAGTTATTCAAATAATTTGTTGACTTTTGCTACTTTATTGGTCTAGGACTATTTGTATTTGATAAGACTTGTATTTCTACTGGTCAAAGTAGAAATTTCTCACATAATGAGCTTATTGTCATGTGTCTGTCTCTTTTTTAATTTTAGACTTCATTTAAAAATTTTTACTATTGTAAATGGTATACTCACAATGAAGACTGTCTTTTCCCCCCAGCTTTACTGAGATATAATTGACATAATTTTGTATAAATGATGATATATAATGTGATGACTTAATACACATACATATTGAGAAATTTTTACCACAATAAAGTTAGTCAATGCATTCTTGACCTGATATAATTACTATTTTTTGTTGTTATTGTAAGAACATTTAAGATTTGCATTCATATAATTTATTTGAGATCATTCTTGTTTTAAGAAAAATTTAAAAAGTTTTCAAGAACAATTAGGGGGATCATTTTATAAACTATATAATTGTCTAACCAATGTACTGTATACTTGAAACTAATAATGATATAAAATTAAAAATAATAATAAAAAGCTCCACCTCTGGTATTTGACAGATGGAAAACAATGCTGTAAATGTTGTTCTTGGATCTGCTTTTTGCTATATTTCATAAGTTTTGGTATGTTGTATTTCCATTTCTATTTGTTTGAACATATTTTTTGATTCCCCATTTTCTATCTTCTTTAACCCATTGATTGTTCAGAAGTATGTTGTTTGATTTTTATATCTATGTAAATTTTCCAGTTTTCCTTCAGTTACTGATTTCTCCTTTCAAACTATTGTGATCAGAAAATATACTTGGTATAACTTTAATCTTTTTAAGTTTGCTAAGACTTATTTTGAGACCTAACATGTACTCAGTCCTGAAGAATATTCCCTGCACACTTGAGAAGAATGTCTATTTTGTTGAGGATGGATGGAAATATTCATATATCTCTGTTAGGTCCATTTGATTTAAAGTATAGTTCAAATCCAAAGCTTTCTTATTAATTTTCTGTCTGAATAACCTGTCCATTGTTGAAATTGAAATGTTAAAGTCCTCCAGTATTATTGAATTATTTTTTCGTTCAGATTTATGAGTGTTTAATATATTTAGGTGCTCTGATGTTGGGTGTATATTTATATAAAATTATTATATCTTCTTGATGTATAAACTCCTTTATTATTATATAATAACCTTCTTTGTGTCTTTGTTACAGTTTTTGACTTAAAGTCTGTTTCATCTGATATAAGAATAGGTACCTCTGCTCTCTTTTGTTTTTCATTTAAGTGGAATATTTTTTATTTTCATTTCTTCACTTTTAGTTCGTGTATGTCCTTAAAGCTGAAGTAACTTTCCTGTAGGCTTCATGTACTGTGGTCATTTATTGTACCCATTCAGCCACTCTGTGCCTTTTGATTGGAGGATTAAATTTATTTACACATAAAATAATTATTGATAGGTAAGAACTTACTAATGCCATCTTCTTAATTTTTTCCTAGATATTTTGTAATTCCTTTGTTCTTTTCTTTTTCTCTTGCCCTTTTCCTTGGTGAACTGATACTTTTCTGTGATGGTATACTTTGATTTTCTTCCCATTGTCTTGTCTGTATCTACTGTAGGTTTTGCTTTGTGGTTACCCTGGGATTTACAAACTCAACTTTAGAATTTTTATGCTGTTGTTCCTATATGAATCCTCAACTGTTTCACTCAACATCCTGCATTCTAACTGCTTAGTACTTACTGATCTAATTGAACTATGAGTTCTTTGAAGGAAGACACTTCCCTAATTCACCTTGGTGCCTTTTGTCAGTTTTGGAAAATTCTCAGACATTATCTTTTCATATAATGCTTCTGGCTCATTCTTTCCACTTCATCTGGAAGTGTAATGAAAATAAATAATTCCATTTAGTATGAATAAATGTATATGTAAACATATGACTATCTGTGTGTATATAAGTTTATGTCTGTATAATGTTTTCACCAAGAGGTTTTGTCTGAATGACTTGATCTGACATTGCCAGGAGGTGAACTCTACCTGAAATTAAAGAAGGAAATCAATAAATATTTATTGACTGAGATAATACATGCACTGCTTTATTAATTATTATTATTATTTAAATGTATTTCAAATCTAAGTAAACAAAGGAATTCCTAGTATAAGAAATTTTCTAAAATAATCCTACTATAGTAAATAAGAGGAGAAAGGGAGGGGGAGAGATAGGAGAAGGGAAAAAAGTGCCTTCTGTATCAGAAATCACATCATATTACTTAAGTAAGATAATTTAGTACAGTGAAATTCTATACTAGGAATTCTTTGTTTTACTTAGATTTAAACTACATTTAAATAAAAAATGTATTATTTCCTCTCCACCTTCATCCCTCTCTTTCCCTTCCTCCCTCTTCCTCCTCCCCCTGAAATGGTCCTCAGAATTAGCCAATAAAATTATTCTTTAGTTGATCACCATGTTTCCCATGAAACACATTGTTATTATGTACTATGCTATATCCTTTGTAGTATTAGCTGCTAATTTAATTTCTTGAAGGGTTTTATTGACAATAAGCTAAGGAACAATTTCAGCATACATGTGTAAAATATAAAATAGACGTCTCTTTAATTTTGTAGTGGCAAAAACATGAGGTCTATACTCACATGTTAAGGTGAGGAGAGAGCCTGGATCTAGAGAGTACCTGAAACCTAGGGTCAAGGTCTTCCAGCAGGCAGTCACTTTTGGTGACCCAGAACCCTATGTGATGGGCAATTATGTGAAGACACCTAACCATGAGAGTCAAAACCTCAAAGGCTGAACCAAGGGGCAGTATGAATATTTGCTGTTTTAGTCTTGTCACTAAGTGAAAGCAAAAGAAACTCTCCTGAGAATTCCTAACCATAGAACAGCTCACAGTTAGGTTTAGAATATTAATTCACATTACTTGAATGACCAAGTCCATGAGATGAGGATTTAGTATAGTGTTTCCAGATAGGTGCTGATTATTAAGGGCCAATAAATAAAATGTATATATACTATATATGATAGACTAATTATTAAGATTTGTTGTGGCCGCCAGCCCCCGTAAGACACACGGACCACCAGAACTCTGTGAGTTATAGGAATCACACTCTTTATTCAGCCAGCTGGGTCTGCCAGGGGGATGCAGACCCCAAATTAAGCAGCCCCGAAATGTAGAGGTACAGGATTTTTAAGCCCAAAGTCCCATTCTTCATTCTGTCTCAACACAAAAGTCTATTTTTCTTCTATTCACTACCTGTCAACCCACTGGTCAGGTGTGCAAGCAGAAAGCTTGTTAGAATGTTATGTTTCCATAATTAGTGGCCTATGTTCATATGGCGATAGTCAAACAGTAATTTCCAGCAAGTAATTAATTTTTAAACAGTAATTCTCTAGCCAACACAAATTCAAAATATATGAATTCTTACAAACCAATATGAAAACACAATATGAAAGGCTTTATATGTCAGAGGATACATTAATGTCCAGCCAACAAACCATTAAAAATGTATAACCTCATCAGAAATCAGAGAAATGAAAATTGAAACAATAAGCTATGTTTAACATCCACTATATTGGCTTAAGTTAAAACGGCTGTCATGCATATGGAGCAATGAGAATTCTTTTACACTGGTGGGAGTCTGAATTAGAATTGTGAAAAACGATTTGTTCGTATCTAGTAAAGCTGAATATATGCATTTTCTATAGCTAGCAATTTCATCCTCAGGTACAAACCTAAAAAAATTTTGTACACACACTCAAACACAGACTAGACGAACAAGTATTTTAATGTCATTATAGTTTGTAATAGCAAGTAAATGTTAACAACCCAGATATTGTTTGATTATTGAATGAGTAGATTATGGTATATTTACAAAACAATATAGAACAGTGAAAACAAATGAACTGCTGCTATACACATCAACATCGATGACTGAGTTAAAAACACAGGATATATGAAAATTATCCCACTTTATATGTTGAACATGCATTATGTACATTGCATCTGAGAAAACATGTATGATAAGCTGAAAGAAAATCAAGAGAGGAATAAACACACAAAAAATGTAGTTTAGTGATTGTTAGGTTAACTGGGGAAGGGCCAGCTAGATGCCTGCCTGGAGACTTCCCAGCTTGACATCAGAATCCAGATCTTCTGATAAGGGCCCACCTTAATGCCCTAGGCTCCACCACCCTAATCCGGATGCTCAATTAGCATTTGATTAACATTCCCCTATCCCCACATAACCCCATAAAAGTTGCACCCTCCCACTCATGGTGCCACTCCTTTGGGCCCTATCTTCTCTGGACCAGAAAACTTCACATGGGAGCAGCAGAGTGGGGCTGGACCTGGGTTCCAGGAGTCTGTTAGCAATCAGGTAAGAAGCAGATGATCAAGTGATTATGTTTTGAGAACAATGAGTTAGAGTCAGAGTTAATAGTTTGCAAGTTTGGCAAGTAAAATGTAGAGAAACAAACAAACAAAAACGCAGACCAAATTCTCAAATTTTTGTAAAGATATGGTTAAGCTTGTCTATTTGAATAAAAGCACAATGACGTTGACAGATAAACTAGTGATCAAGTCTCCATTAATAGATAACATGTAGTTGTAAGGAAAACATTCTCAAATTTTTCTTTAGCTGCATTCCCTAGACAGCTTTTAATGGGAGATACCACTATCTCCTTTACTATAAAAAAGCCTGAAATTGAAAAATCTATTCTATACTATTAAATTATATCAGAAGAGAATAAATTTGATTAATGCATTTAATTTAAGTTACTTAGCATGAAAAATTAAAAGAAGTTTTCTAAGAGTTAAAAGATTAATGGCAAAATGTAGCTATTTTCCATAGTACGTATTGTGATGATGTGCCCCTAGAAAGATGCAAGAAGGGGTTAAAACTAGAAGCCTCTATGCCAACCGCCACAGCAGCCATATTTCCTGATTGAATACCTGGCGATTACATCGGTAGGCTATTGTTTAACTCTGTTCCCACAAGAAAGGGGAGGAGAAATTTTTGGGAAACATGGTATGGGAATCTGACCTTTTAATGTTCCGCTTTCTGCTTCTGTGCCCCCGCTTATGTATCATATCAGACCACCATTTGGTGATGGGTAATGAATAGATGATGTATAGATCCATTGTGATTGGGATATAGTGATTAATAGGTTTTTGGGTATAAAACTGTGGACCTGAAATGGGTCGAGGCTGCTCCTTTGGAAGGACAGCCGCCGGCTAATAGACTGCCTCTAACATCAGAGCACTCAGGTCGAGTCTGGTTATTCCGGTCACAACAGTATGGTGCTCTATATACATTTAACTTTAGCTGATTAGTAAAGATTTCAGATTAGTAAAGAAAGATTTCTACAACCAAGGTTGTAAAGTGTAGAAAAAAATGTTTCTGAAAAGATTATTCTGAATATAGAGGAAAGGTGGTGTAAGAATGAAATAATGAAAAATGTAGCAGCTACCTGGATTGCTCTTTGCAATCAAATAGGTTGTGTTTAGACAGAAAACAGTCTAGGAGTTTTGTTTCGCTATCATATTTCAATCTATTTCTAGATTGGCTGGATAAATTTGATAATGACTGAACAAGTGGGAGCTGTTTTAAAACTATTAGTTCAAGTATAATTCTGGGAACATAATAATCTACAGTGATTCTTGAAGGAAGTAATTTTATTTGATCTTTGTTATCAGCCATATGGCATTGATACTATTATTGGATTCATTTGATAGATGGAGAGATAAAGGCATGAGAGGTTAAGTATCTTGCCAAATGTCCCATGTTTACTAAATTATAATATTGAAATTCATGCCCTAGCCATCCCTTATCACTATGCTAAAATCTTTTAAACGAGCTTGCAGGATGAAAGAAGGGCATTAGGTGATTCAGACCTGCAAGTTCTAATGAAAGCTGGGAGATTAATTTGTATGTACTTGGTTTTTAAGCAAAAGTTTATTTTAAATTTTGTTATTAAATTTATTGGAGTAACATCGATTAATAACAATATTATATAAATTTCTGACCTACGATTTTATAAAATGACAACTGTATATTTTGTGTGCTCACCTCTCAAAGTCTAGTCTCCTTCCTCACCAGATATTTGACATCCTTTACCCTGTGTACTTGACACTCAGAATGGAGTCTCCTCTCCTCACCATATATTTGACCCTCTTTACTCTCTTCATCCTGTCCACACCCCACTTTAACTCCTCTGGTAACTATGAGCATATTTTTATGTTTGTTTGTTTTGTTTGTTAATTTGTTTTTTGTTTGTTTTCTATCCCACATATGAGGGAAATCATATGGTTCTTGTCCTTTTCCATCTGACTTATTTTATATCATAATACTCTCAAGATCTATCCATATTGTTGGAAATGACAATGTTTCATCTTTTTTATGAATGAGTAGCATTCTACCGTATTTACGCATCACTTCTGTATCCAATCACCTATTGAAGGACACTTCAGTTGTTTCTATGTCTTGGCTATTATAAATAATTCTGCAATAAAAATAGAGATACATATATATTTATGAATAAATATTTTCAAAATTTTTGGACAGGTACCCAGAAGAGGTAAGGCTGTGTCATATGATAGCTCTATTCTTAAATTTTTGAGGAATCTCCATACTGTTTTCCATAGTGGCTACATCGGTTTACATTTTCACCCACAGCATACCAGGATTCTTTTCTCCTACATCCTATTCAACACTTGTTATTTCTTACTGTATCAAGAATAGACATTTCAACAGATGTGAGGTGATATCTCATTGTGGTTTTGATATGCATTTCCATTATAATTAGTGATGATGAGCATATTTTTATAAATCTGATGGCCATCTATATATTTTCCTTGGAGAAGTGTCAGTTCTGGTCCTCTGCCCACTTTTTAATCAGAATATTTTTGTTGTTGAGTTGTATGAGTTCTTTATGTATTTTGGATATTAACCTCTTAATAGAGGTATTATTTGCATTCAGTTGGTTGGTTTTTTGGTTTGTTGATGGTTTTTTTTGCTGTGCAGAAGCTTTTTAGTCTTATATAGTTCTTTTATTTTTTCTTTTACTTCTCTTGCTTTTGGCATCAAGTTTATAAAAATCCCTCTGAGACCAAGGTTTATAAAATTAGTGTCTATGT
Organism: Cynopterus sphinx; assembly: GCA_030015415.1. Taxonomy (NCBI): domain Eukaryota; kingdom Metazoa; phylum Chordata; class Mammalia; order Chiroptera; family Pteropodidae; genus Cynopterus; species Cynopterus sphinx. Next base: position 35,098,659 of record CM057389.1, on the reverse strand, counting down.
TTTCTTTCATATTTTATCATTTTAGGTCCTATATTAAGATCTTTAATCCATTTCAAGTTAATTTTTGTCCATGGTTTCAAATAGTCTAGTTTCAATCTTTTGCACATGGCTTTGCAGTTTTATCAACACAAATTTTCTCCATTGTATAATTTTGGCTCCTTTATTGAAAGTTATTTGCCTATTTATATGTGCATTTTTTCTTGGCTCTCAATTCTGTTCCACTGGTCTGTGTATCTGTTTTTATGCCAGTATCATACTGTTTTGATTACTGTAGTTTGTAATAAAGTTTGAAGTCAGGGAGTGTGATACTTCCAGCTTCATTCTTTTTTTTTTTTTTTCTCTCAGAATTGCTTTTGCTATTCATGGGCTTTGTGGTTCCATACAAATTTGAGTATTTTTTGTTCTATTTCTGTGAAAAGTGTCATTGATATTTTGATAGAAATTGCATTAAATTTGTGTATTGCTTTAGGTAATATGGCCATCTTAACAATGTTAATTCAATCATGACCATGGATATCTTTTCATTTCTCTATATCTTCTTCAGTTACTTTCAACATGTCTTATAGTCTTCAGTATACAGGTCCTTCCTTCCCTTCTTAAGTTTATTCCTAGGTATTTTACTTTTTGTTGCAATTTAAAATAAATTTTTTAAAAAAATTTCTCTGATATTTAATTGTTAGCATCTAGAAATGCAAGAGATTTTTGTATATTGATTTTATATTCTGCAAATTTACTATATTTGTTTATTATTTCTAATAGTTTTTTTGGTGGACTCAGGTTTTCTATACACAGTATTATACCATGTAAATAGTAACAATTTTAATTTTTCAGTCTCAGTTTGAATGCCTTTTATTTCTTTTTCTTGCATAGCAGCTAGGACTTCAAGTTTATGTTGAATAATAGTCAAAAGAGTGGGCATCCTTGTCTTATTTTTGATTTTAGAGGAAAAACTTTCAGTTTTTCACCATTAAGTATGATGTTAGCTGTAGGTTTGTATACATGACTATTATTATGTTGAGGTGCTTTTCATATACATATGTGTGTATATATATATATGTACACATACATACACCCATTTTATTGAGTGTTTTTATCATAATTGGATATTATATCTTATTAAATGGTTTTTCTGCTCTATTGATATGATCATATTATTTTTATCTTTTTTTGATTGATTTGTGAATGTTGAACCATCCTTGCATACTAGAAATGAAGCCCACTTTATCATGATATAAGATCCTTTAATGTGTTTTTCTATTTTATTTGTTAAAATGTAATTTCAGATTTTTACATCTATGTTTATTAGAGATATTGGCCTATTTTATTTTAATTTAATATAATTTATTCACTACAAAATAATTTATTACAAAGCAGCTTTAGGGCAAGCTTTTTATGTACAAGCACAGACTACTCTAATAGGGTACCCTCGTCCTTCCCCTTGCCTTAAGGACTTCTTCTACCAAATCTTTCAGATACTGGATCTCTTTGGCCAATAAATCTGCCTTCTTTTTCAGGGCCTCATTCTTCTTTTCTAGACCTTTACACTCACCACTGACAGCCTCCTGCTCTGCCCTCTTCTTCTGGCAGTACCTAATGGCTGATGTCTTGTTCTGCTCCATTTTTTTTTTCAGTTTATTATTCAAGTTCTCACCCTTTCTTTTTGTTACCATTTTCTCTCTAGGAGGGTTATAGAGTTTGGGGTGGGCATAGCCACAGCGGGTACCCAGATACAGAAGGCTTTTATTTGGTGAGGCTCTGGATGTAGAGGAGTTGTGCTGGAGATACTGGTCTATTTAAAAAAATAATGTGTTGTCCTTGCCTGGTTTTGGTATTAGGGTTAAATGTTGGTCCTGTAAAATGAGTTAAGAAGAATTTTTTCTTCAATATTTTTGGAAGAGGTTGAGAAAGATTGGTAGTAAGTGTTCTTTGACAGGTAGAATTTCATCAGTGAAGCCATCTTGTTCTGAACATTTTTTTTGTGTGTGTTAGGGACAGGTTTTTTATTACTGTTTCATTTTTCTTATTAGCAATTGGTTTATTTAGATTTTCCACTTTGCATTCAATCTAGGAAGGTGGTACACTTCTAAATATTTGTCCATTTCTTCCAGGTTATCTAATCTTGTGTCATACATCTTTTCAGTATATAAAGCTTTGTAGTTCTGTAGAGTCTATTGTAAATTTTCCTCTTTTATTTATGATTTTATTTACTTGAGTCTTCTCTTTTCTCTTTGGTGAGTATAACCAGAGGTTTGTTAATTTTGTTTGTCTTGTTAAAGAAACAACTGCAATTTTTCGGGGGAAGATGGCAGACTAGATAAAAGCAGTGATCATCTCCTCCCAGGTCTGCATTGAAATTACAACCAAATTATAAAATAATCAACATGAAGAATCATCTGAAGTCCAGTTGATCATAATACTTATGTCTGATAATATAAAGGATTTGTGACTTTGCCGATAGGAGCGGTAAAGTCACAAATCATGATAAATTGACACCCGTGGGTGGTAGAATATCACTGGGAGGGAGAGTGAGGCTGCAAAGACTCTCCTGAAAGATAGTGGGTACTGGTCTCATCTAGGGGCTCCCCAGCCCAGAATTCGAGCCCAGGAAAGAAGAGATTTCAATAACTCTGACTGTAGAAACCAGAGAGGATTCTGACTACCTGGGTGAGATAGAAGGAGACTGAACCCCTATACGTCCCTTTGAAGGACCAACACACAGGCTTTTTGAAATGTGGACCTCACCCAGGACACCAGCATTGGGTCTGCATTATTTGGAGCCAGAATGAAGACTGGAAGGGCAGCCACCATTGCACCTTAGTCTGGCCCCTCTATGGGGTAATCTACAGACCACACCAACTTGACTGCAGAGCCATTAGAAAGTGCTGGTCAGAGGGGATCAGCCCTCCCTGCCCAACCTGCAGAATGTCTGGGGCATCTGTTGCTAAATGGCTGCCAAGCCCTGCTCAAATTCAGGGCCATGAAGTCCCAACCGGTGGCCAGCACTATGAACCACATTTATATTCTGAGCAGGTGGCCAGCACTGTGAGCCACATTTCTGAGATAGGGTCAGGCAGATCACTGCTGCCAAGATGAACTTGGGCAGATATCAGGGTCCTGTGGGCCAGTCTCAGACAGCAGCTGGTCTTGCTGTGATCTGAGACTTATTCAGGAACTCACAAACAGTTACCAAAGTCTCAGCAACACTGAGGCTCTATTGATCTGACTGCTATTGTTTCTCTGAGACCCCACCCCAACCTACCCACAAATTGCTCAGAATGGCTCATTGTCAATGAACTGCCACAACCCTGCCCCTCTCTTCCCTTGATCTCTTAATCCACACAGGTAACAAACTTTGGCTGGCACAGGGTGGGCACTGCATGGAAATCAATGGCAGGCAGACCTTTGCTGCCTGCAAGAGTTGTGAGAGTGAATCCAGGGAGCGCAGAGGTCTGTTTGTCTACCCCAGATAGCAACTTGTTTCACTGTGATCTGTGACTATAGCGAAAACAACCCAGGCACAAAAAGTGCAGCAAAATGGAGGCTGTATTGGCTGGACAGACTTTGTCTCTCTGAAATTTCACTTCACCCAAGTCACAAAGTGGCTGCAGCCCAGTGATGAGCAGCTTCCTGTCCCCTGCTTGGCTCTGGAGTTGTGCAGTCAGCTCAGACGATAGACCTTGGCTAGCATGGTGAGTGAATTTTGAGGAAAACAATTGTGGACAGACCACTGCTGTATGAACTGCAATATTTTTTGAGGGTAATGTAGGGGTCTGTATTGGCCTGATGGCCCTTGACTCCTTGAGCTCTTGGCCCATCCAATACACAAAGTGCCCACTGCACATTGATAGGCAGCTGCCCCTGCCCTGGGGTGGCAAATTTAGGCCCAGGGTGGGCAGCAGCTGACCTTGCTATGAGTGGAAACTTGTACAGGAAGCCACAGAGACAGTGTTGGCATGTAAACTGACACTGAAGTGTCAGGGGAATGTTTATTCAATAGACCCAGGAGATTCCTGGGGTCCCTACACCACCCAACATGCATATAACCCGGAGACTCATCCAATTTCAGAAACTTATGGGCGACTGACAGGCAGTATCAGGCCTTGAGGAACACTGATCTCTATGATAAACTGCCATAGGTCAGGGATGGGAGATGACTGACTGCTGTCTACAGTGTTGTTTCTTCCATCTACCTACAGATTCAGCATAGGCAACACCATCTGCGGACCACTTTGTCGTTCTTACTGGGTAGCCTTGAGCAATCAAATGCAGTGGCTGACATTGTCCTATGGGAGGCCCCTTGGCCACAAAACCAATATATCTAGAGGCTGGCAGCAGACTACAATGGAGCAACTCCTAACTAATCCCATTGGTAATACACACAAAGGGTGGTTGCAACAAGTACACAAGCTAGGGCAAATTCCACTCAGTGGGGTCAGCCCCCACACAACAACTCTTACCCTGTGGGTGTAGCCAATTCCCACAATTAGCCAGTGTGTTAATCTCATCTAATGATCTGTTAACAACAACAAAGGCTTGGTGACAACAGAAGGTCACACACAATCCAAACAAAGATCACGTCCAGAGCCCCCGGCACAAGGGAGAATGTGCCACTGGGCCACACTGGACACCTTCTACATCAGGCCATTTGGCCAAGGCTAAGAGACAAAAAAAATATTCCTGCTACATAGAAATGAGCACAGAGAGGCTAATAAAATGTGAAAACAAAGAAACATGCCACAAATGAAACAAGAGAAAACTTCAGAAAATAAGCTAAATGAAATGGATGCAATCAACGTACCAGAGACAAAGTTCAAAATAATATTATAAGGATGCTCAACGAACTTATGGGGAGAATAGGTGATCACAATGAGAACCTTAACAACATAAAAAGGACATAAAATCCATGAAAAAAAAAAAAAAAGAATTCAACAGTAGATTGGACAAAGCGGAAGACTGAATCAGTGAATTGGAAGACAAGGTAGCAGAATACACCCAATTAGAACCACATCGAAAAAAAAAGAATTAAAAAAAAAATGAGGATAATTTAAGAGACCTCTGGGACAAGATGAAGTGTAAAAGTATCTGGATCATAGGAGTACCTGAAGAGGAAGAGAGAGTGCAAGGGATTGAGATTCTATTTGAAGAAACAATAACAGAAAACTTCCCTAACTTGGCAAAGGAATGAGACATACAAGTTCAGGAAGCACAAAGAGTCCTCCATAAGGGGAATTCAAACAGACTTATACCAAGACACATTATAATTAAAATGTCAAAGGTCAAAGACAAAGAGAGAATCTTAAAACCAACAAGAGAAAGGAAGCTAGTTGCTTACAAGGGTACCCTCATAAGAATGTCTGCTGACTTTTCAATGGAAACTTTGTAGGCCAAAAGGAAATGGCAAGAAAAACTCAAAGTTATGAAAAACAAAAATCTACAACCACAAATACTCTACCCAGCAAGGCTTTTAATTAAAATGGAAGGTGAGATAAAGAGCTTCCCAGAGAGGAAAAAACTTAAGGAACTCATGACCAACAAACCATCATTACAAGAAATGTTAAAGGATTTTCTGTAAAAAGAGAAGGGATAAAAAAGAAAATAAAAATAACAAATATAAATATTAAAATGGCAGTAACTATGTACCTATCTGTAATCACTTTAAATGTAAATGTCTTTTAAATGTAAAAGACATAAGATAATGGAATGGAAATGAAAACAAGACCCATCCATATTTTGTCTACAAGAGACCCACTTCAGATCAAATGACACTCACAGACTGAAAGTAAAGGGATGGAAAAAGATATTTCATGCAATCTGTAATATAAATGTAATGTTTTAAATATGGCGAAGATAAAAGCTGGTTTATATAAATGTATACCAAGCACTAATAGCTAAATTGCTAAAGATAATGCATATAATTTAGATCAGTTTATGTAGAACATCTTATGTTTTCCTGAATGCACTTGTAATTACATAATTTTGAGAAAAAGACAATAATCAATGTTAGGAAGTTTCTACAGGAAACTCTTAGATAGTAAGTGTCTTGAAGATATAAATTGTATTAAGCCCCCCCCCCCGACCCATTCTTCCTCTCTTTCTTTCTATTTGATCTAGAAGAATATTTTGCTTATCCAATGTGTTGTTAAATGCATTTATGCTAATAAACCCTTCGAATCCTTTTAGAACAAGAATAATTACCTTTTCTAGTTCATAGTTTTGAGTGTATTCCTCCACGTATACATGCATGTGGATGTGAATACATGCATGAGTGTATGTTGTTGTGACCGGAATAACCAGACTCCACCTGAGTGCTCTGATATTAGAGGCAGTCTATTAGCCGGCGGCTGTCCTTCCAAAGGAGCAGCCTCGACCCATTTCAGGTCCACAGTTTTATACCCAAAAATCCATTAGTCACTATATGCCAATCACAATGGATCTATACATCATCTATTCATTACCTGTCACCAAATGGTGGTCTGATATGATGCGTAAGCGGGGTGTACAGAAGCAGAAAGTGGAACATTAAAAGGTCAGATTCCCATACCATATTTCCCATAAATTCCTCCTCCTCTTTCTTGTGGGAACAGAGTTAAACAATAGCCTACCGGTGTAATCGCCAGGTACTCGATCAGGAAATGTGGCTACTGTGGCGGTTGGCATAGAGGCTTCTAGTTTTAACCCCTTCTTGCATCTTTCTTACATCATCACAATGTGAGTTTGTGTATCACACGTGTATATGTTTTTAAATGTTTCTTCATGTGTGTATGTGTATGTGATGTGTGCATGTGAATATGTATTTATGTGCATATGTGTGTTTCCTGAGCTTTGAGTCACGTTTAGTGAAGCACAGATTTCTGCATTCTACTGGGTCCAGATGTTCTTCTCAGTTGAAGCAGTGTTTTAGCTGTTGGGAGCAATTTGCCTGATGGCTGCCCTTGGGGCAGATAAGGATTGTTTACTCAGCAGGATGTCTGCATAGCTGGCAAATACTTTGCTAATCTTGTAATCTGAAAAGCACCTTTGTGGCTCCAGGGAGTGAACTGAATGTTTTAAGGAGGAAGATAGGATTAGCAACAGGTTTCTTATGCAAATGTCAGCAATTGTTTGTGTATACTTGGGATTTTCGGATTCCCACACAGTCATGATGGATAAATGGAGTGTGCTGAATAAACTCTGGGACTGCAGTAGTGACTGTCTATTCTTTCTCTTCTTCTGTCTTTTTTCCTTAATCCTCACTCCCCCTCTCAGGACTGCTCAATTTTTGCTGGCGGGCTCCGGCACTTAGCCTGGGCTGCTGTAACAAATACCAGAGATTAGTTGACTTAAACAGCACATATTTATTTCTCACAGTTCTGGAGGCTGAGGAGTCCAAGATCAGGGTGCCAGCATGATCAGGTTCAGATGTGGGTCCTCTACCTGGACTATAAACGGCAGCCTTCTTATTGTATTCTTGCATGGCACAGAGAGAGCTCTTCTCTTATAAGGTTACCAGCTCTGTCAGATCAAGGTTCCACCCTTATGGCCCCATTCAATTTTAATCATCTCCTAGAGGACCTACCTACAATGCAGTCATATGAGGAGTTAGGGCTTCAATATCAATTTGAGGTGGAGAGCAACAATTCAGTCCATGGTAACCCCATGAGTCTATTCCCTTAGTTAAGATGAAGCCAGTGCTATTTTCATTGCTGTAGCAAGTGCACATCGTCAAAAACTGAAGTATATTATTGGGAAATAAAACACATGATACTTATTTTAGATAATACCATGCCTGAATATGTACCTTTGTACAGTGTTTTAAAAAATTGAGAGCTGAAGTTTTATTCACCTCTAAATGTACTTCTTTGTATCAGCACTGTTCCCTGAGGAAACTGAAAAATCTAGTTCTCCAAACCACTAACCTCTGAAGGGTATAAAGTAAGAGTCAAGGGAGCATGAAGTTGGAGATCAAATAGCCTTCTAATTATTAGCTTCCCCAGGCACTTTTCCTTGAAACTTTTCAGATCTTATGTTCACTTGGTTTCAGATTTACCTCAGATTTTTTTATTATAACAGAGAAAAGCTCGTGTTTCCTTAAAATAATGAGTTGAATTACTTAAAATGAAAATGTAGAGGAACTATATTACTCAATATAAACACTACCATTATTGACTTGAGAGATGGCAGTTAATGAAGACCTCTCCCCTTTGTCTTATATGTTGTCTTTGAGGATCTCACTAATGCAACATATTTATTATGTAATCACTGTGACATGCAACACAAGACATGGTATGTTGTGTTGTGGCAGTAGTATTTTCTATGCCGATATGTTTTTCTGGTACGATTGATAATAATGACAAAGTGGGAACCAAATATATGCCAAATCCTGTGTTAAGTGTTTTAATGGGCTTTCTATGTTCTTACTAACATCTGATGTTAGAGGTAAAAGGTGATAAAAGAAATTCTGAGCAAAAAAGGGCTGCTACAGCCACAGTGAACCCCATAACCATAGCCGATATAGACGTTAGCACAGGTTCTCCTGATAAGCCTTTGGAATTAACCAGTTTTTAGCATCCATCTTTTTATATCTACTAAATATGATTATGCATATATCCTCAACTGTTTTGCCTAGTCTTCAGAGAGGTGCTGAGTCCACTTGGGTAGAATCACAATGTATAACTTATTGGTTTCAAAATCCATGTTGCCAGAAAATAATAGAGATCATCTTGAAATAGCTCAAGCATCAAAGATATACTTTAAGCACAAAATCCCAGAGAAGATTATAAGATTTGAAAACATCAAGAGTAGATTTTCATGAAATTTTACATCAGAAAGCACCCTGAGATGGCCCTGATATCTAGCTTTCAGCCCACTACTTGTTTAAATAAAATTAAATCTAAATTTTACCCATTATTTTACGAATGGAAAACTTGGAGGACAGAAAGATTAAATACCTTGTTTAAGGTCACACAACTTGCTAATTGTAAACTCAGGGCAAAAATCCAGACGTTTTTGTTCCAAGTTCAGTGCATTTGCAGCAATAGCACCTTCTAGCCACTGGAGATTAGTTTCAGAGTCACATGTTTTTCTTTGTGTCAGAAAATATGCTAATCAAGATAATGCATTAGCAGCTCTCTTTGATAAAGGGTTACTGCAAATGTTACAATTTGGGCATTTAAATTCCTATCAGTCTTTGTGAGACTTGAGTGTGAGTGCTCCTCCAGTTGTGTCAAAGGGATAGTCATTGCTAAAATGTTATTTTTTTAGCAGACCTGTCCCACACACATTGCCTCCTGTTGATGGGTGATGAGAAGAAAGCTGCTGTTTTCAAAAAATAATTATATTTTGGAATATTACTTGAAGAAAAACAAAACTATGATTTAGGAACTTTGAGTATATGATTGTGTTTATTAGGATCAATTCTTAGATTCTAGAGTTTTTCTCTAAACAGCATATATACTTTAAAAACTTATCTGCTGACAATGAAAAATGTTCTTCTATGTCATTTTAGCCTAAGCATTAAGAAACTGAATTAAAGGATATCAGCTATGGGTGTTGAGCAGAAAACTTTAAATAAATCTTTTGTGAATGGAGGGTAATATTTGTAGCACACAAACTCAGTGGTTAGCATGAAATAAATGACGTGTTGTTATTAATTCTAAAATAATGACAGTATAGGTTAGTTACCTTTATGTAGAACCCACAATCTTTAGTTTATTTTTTACTTCAGCTTACTTTTTACTGCTTGACTAGTGTTTTGAGCAAACTAAACTGTTCACTATTTTGTGCTCTCCTCCTATAATAAATGGAAGATATTTTCTTATTATCTACAACTTTCATGACATTTATTTTTATGTTAGAATTATTGTAAACAATTTCAGTTATTTTCAGTATATTGGGATCATGGAGCAATATTTCTTAAATAGAGACTCTGATATCTTTAGAAGACATAGGTGGTGTTTAAGCCCAAGGATTATGCGTGAAAATAAATTTAAAAATTTTCACCAAGTAATTATTAAGCCACAAATTTGTGACTTCTGATGTGAATCTAGATATAGATATAATTTATAAAATTTATTTAACTATGCATTTTTGTGTAGGTTTTATTTTTGTTGCAATTTGGAGACGTTAAGACAGAAGCTTGTGCACTTCTGCTAGAACATATTTTCATGGGAAAGATGAGAACTTTTAGTTCTTTGTTAGGCAAAGAGTATTTTTAGTGGCAGAAGGCTATTTTAGAATTGTGGTATGCTATACCTAATGAGCTGTGATCTAATAATAGTTAAGATATTTGTCCATTTGAACTTGAAACCTTAAATCATTGTGCTGACATGATTCTAAGATGTGTCCATACTGGCAAGCCTCTTCTCATTCTCTATAATTTCTTCTCTGGGTTTTTCTTGGGCTATGCACCACTAAAATTGTCCTACCTCCAATTCACGTTCTTCACTCTCATTTATTAAACTTTTGATTTAGTACTAAATTTCCAAATACTTGTCCGAGGAGCTTTTGTAGCCAAAGCAAAAATAATTACACTTTCATTGACTTTTCTCATGTTAAACTCAATTTTTCAATTCCCCCCTCCTCCCCACTCCCAAGAACATTACATTCACCACTCCAAATTCCCATATGAACCTGTCTGGAAAAGATTCAAGAGATTTTCCATATTTAAATCATTTAACATTTGTCTTGCTCTGGCTTTCTTTTTGTGTTTTTGGAAAAAGACATTTGAGAACAAATAATAATTAGCAGAATTAATTGATACCGATGAGCATATTGTTTTATGCTCATCAGTCAAATCCTTGTTGTTCTGTCACATATCACATGCGTTGAGAGAAAGAAGTGAATACTCAAAACTCTTTAAAGCCCTGTTTTAGGACCTTTCATTCCTTTCAGGTTCTGTTAAAAGATAGACTTTACATTTTTAAGAGTTTATTTGAGCAAAAATCAATGCTGATTAAGCTCTGCCAAACTGAAAGTGATTTCAGAGTGCTCCATGGACAGGAGTTCAGGGAAAGGCTTTCCTAGAGCAGATGTGGAAGCAAAGCAAGAAAGTTATTTGACTGGGTATAGCTTAAGCATTTACTTTATTTTGAAAAGCACAGTTGGCTGATTGTAATTGGTAGTTCTTAGATTTCTATTTCCTAAACTTAAGGCATTTACAGGCTTAGGTTTTGGTTTGTTTATGTAAGCTTCCAAAGTATTAAGGTATTAAGACCACCTCAGTATAATAACTTCCTTGCTTAATTAACTAACAGTTCCTGGAGGCTGGCTTGGGTAAAGAGGAGGTTTCAAGACTGAGATGTCTATATGGCAGATTTTATCCAAGAAAGCCTTTTCCTCTACTTGAAATAGCTTGAGTCTACTTTGGCTTTGGCTGCTTGAGGCTATTTTAGTTCTACCTGTAAACAAGTCTAAATTTATGTGATAAGACCAATAGAGATTTGGGTTAGTAAGAGACTTGTTTGGATCAGGTAGGACTGTGGGGATTTGAAACATACTGTATTATAAATATGAGCAATCACACACATGACTTTATCTTTTTTTTCTGACCTAAGATGAAGATATGAATGGAGGGAGAAAGAGGGATTATCTTGGCATTGTTCCATGGTGCCAATAATTAGCTATAATTCTGTTTTGATGACTTTTGACTGTCCTTCGATGGTTATGCTCATCTTCACACTTTATTTTATATTCAAAATTTCCCCCATTTTAAATTACTTTCCTTAAGTCAAGCTAAATTTTAAATATTTAATCATAATTGAATAACTATTTTCCTTAGAAGAACAAACTGTTGATAACCCAAATACAGTTGTGTTGGTTAGGTCTTTGCAGAAGGAAAAAACAAAAAAGAGCTGACTTTCATTATCAGAGAGGTTAGGAGCACATTATTTTCTCTATTATTTCTCTATTAGATCACAGAGTCTGATAGACTCTTTTATTAAACTTTACCCACTAACCTTTTGGGAGAAAATTAAATGTGAAGCCTATGAAACTCAGGCAGGCATCTCTGTGGTGGTGGAACTTTGGTGGGTGCTTACATCTATCAGACATTTTAAAATCTAAATCTGTGCTCCATCAGCGATGGTTCCCAGTATACCTCAGGGGAACATCGTTTTTTTAAAAATGGGAAAATAAATCCTAATTTCATAGAACCAGTTAGTTTCCTAACTCTGTTATTTGTTTTCTTTAATTGGCAGAATGACTATACTGGTAGATAGCTTTTTAGATAATTCACTGTTTGTTTGTTTGTTTTTTATAAATCTATGTTCTATCTTTTCTTCCTTCAGCATTAAGGCTCACTGTGGTGAAAAAATACAGAAGTGGTTACCTTATTAAAGCAACAATACAGCAGATGACAGCCTCTTAAAAATATCACTACTTTCAGTAGCACATACAAGACTAACTGGTACACATGATGGTGAACCAGTAACTTCCTCAAATAAAATAAACTAGCAGATCAAACAAGAATAAAAAGATTACCTGTACATTGATTTAACTAAAAAAGGGGGGTGTGTATACACACACACACACACACACACACACACACACACACACACACACACACATAAATTCTTCAGTAGATTTACATTTAAAATTTTTGTCTAAAATAAGGCATAAAAATATAGAAGTCTGATATGGTCCATAAGTTGGAGCTCTTGCACAGAGTTGAAACAAGTCATGAAGAATCGGAGAGCACAGATGCTTTGGTGTTGCCAGAATAGCTTAAGCTCCTTCTGCAGAAATGTGGCTTTTTCATTTTTTTAGTTGTCATTGTAAACACAGTACAGGTTCCATCCTTGTCCAGTTGCTGGGCTCCAAGTGATTTATAGACTGGCAACCTGTTCGAACAGGTGAGCCTAAATATAGTCAGCTCAAGGAGTGTGACAATGCATAACTTCTGGGGAATTCTCAACAGGAGTCTCTCAGAGCAAGGTGTTCCTAACAGTGAGTCTAGCAGGACTGCTGCAGCCCATCCAGGTGTGAGCTGTCTCAATATCCTGATTTATAAAAACATTTTATCTCTTTGGAAGACAAGTTTCTGAACCTTCATGGGTTAAGAGGAATTCTGCTCAAGGATTAAAATAGTTATCCTGGGGATCCAAACATTCTTGGATTTCTGCAAGTAAAAATTAAGTAACTTTTTTAAAAATAGTATTGTTATTTATTTATCTATCATTTAATTAATTAATTATTTTTTCCCTGGTGATATTGGTTATCAAAATCCAATAACTTTCAGCTGTACACTTTAACAGTAAGGCACATACATATTTACACTGTGTGTTCATCTCTCATAGTTACGTTTCTTTCTGTCACCACATATTTGACCCACTTTACCTGTCTACATTCCCCCTTCCCCCACTCCCTACCCTCTGGTATCCCACTACTCTATAGTCCATGTTTCTGAGTCTCTGTTTGTTTGTCCTGTACATTTGTTGCTTTTAGGTTTATATCACACATATATCTGATATTATGTGGTTTTCAAATTTTTCTGTCTGGCTTATGTCACTTAGCATGATTATCTCAACGTTCATCCATGTTGTCACAAATGACAGTATTTCATGTCTTCTTATGGCTGAGTAATATTCCACTGTATAAATGTGCCACAGCTTCTTTAGCCAGTTACCTATTGTAGGGCACTTTGGTTTCTTCCCTGTCCTGGCCACTGTGAATAATGCTGCTATTAACATCGGTGTGGAAATATCTTTTTGAAGATGAGTTTTCAAGTCTTTGAGGTAAATATCCAGTAGAGGGGTTGCTAGATTATATAGTAGGTCAATTCTTATTTTTTTGAGAAACCTCCATACTGTTTTCCATAGTGGCCATACATATTTGCAGTCTCATGAGCAGTGTATGAAGGCTCCTTTTTCTCTGCATCCTCTCCAACATTTGTCATTACTTGCCCTGTTGATTATAGCTATTTTAACAAGTGTGAGATGGTATCTCTCTGTGGTTTTGATTTGCATTTCCATAATAGCTAGCGATGTTGAGCATCTTTTCAAATATTTGCTGGCCATTTGTATATATTTTAGGGAGAAGTGTCTGTTCAGATGCTGTGCCCATTTTTTTGATTGAATCATTTGTTTTGTTGTTGTTATTGACTTGCATGAGTTCTTTGTATATTTTGGATATTAGGACCTTATTGAAGGCATTGTTTGCAAATATATTTTCCCATTCACATGGTTGTCTCTACCTTGTTGATAATTTCTTATGCTGAGCTGAAGATTTTGAGTTTGATGTAGTCCCATTCATTTATTTTAGCTTCTACTTCCCTTGCGTTTGAGATCAAATTAATAAAATCCTCTTTAAGTCCAAGGTCCTTGAGTTTATTCCTAAATTTTCTTAATGTATTTTATTGTTTTAGATTTTATATTCAGGTCCTTAATCCATTTTGAGTTAATTTTGGTGTGTGGTGATAGACAACACCCTAAAATCATTCTTTTGCAGGTGGCTTTCCAGTTTTCCTAGCACTACTTATTGAAGATGTTTTCTTTTCTCCAGTGTATGTTTTTGGCCTTTTTGTCAAAAATTATTTGCCCATATAAATATTGGTTTACTCTGGACTCTCGATTCTATTCCACTGGTCTGTGTGACTGTTTTTCTGCCAATACCATGCCATTTTGATTATTGTTGCTTTATAGTATTATTTGAAGTCAGGTAGAATGATACCTCCAGCCTCATTCTTTGTTCTGAGGATGCCTTTGGTTATTCAAGTTCTTTTGTGCTTCCATACAAATCTGATGATTTTTTGTTCTATTTCTTTAAAAAATGCCAATGGGATTTTGATGGGGATTGCATTAAATCTGTATAGTGCTTTAGGTAATATGGTCATTTTAACTATGTTGATTCTTCTAAACCAAGAACATGGAATATCTTTTCATTCCTTTTTATCTTCTTTGATTTCTTTTAATAGGGTCTTATATTTTTCATTATATAGGTCCTTCACATGTTTTATTAGATTTATTCCTAGATTTTATTCTTTTCATTGCAATTGCAAAAGGAATTATTTTTTCCACTTCTTTTCTGATACTTTATTATTAGAGCATAGGAACGCCATAGATTTTTGAACATTGATTTTGTATCCAGAAATTTTACTATATTTGCTTATTGTTTCCACTAGTATTCTTGTGGAGTCTTCAGAGTTTTCTGTATTGAGAATCATGTCATCTGCAAATAGTGACAGTTTGACTTCTTTGTTTCCTATTTGGATGCATTTATATCTTTCTCTTGCCTGATTGCACTCACTAGGACCTCCAGTGTTATATTGAATAACAGTGGCAATAGTGGGCAGCCTTGCCTTGCTCCTGTTCCTAGAGGGAAGGTTTTCAATATTTCACCATTAAGTATAATGTTGGCTGAGGGTTGGTCACAGATGACCTTTATTATTTTAAGGTACTTTTCTTCTATACTGATTTGTTAAGTGTTTTCATCATAAATGGATGCTGTATCTTGTTGAAGGCTTTTTCTGTATCTATTGATATGATCTTATGATTTTTATTTTTAAATTTGTTTATGTGGTGAATCATATTAATTGATTTGTGTATGTTGAACCAATTTTGTGTCCCTGGAATGAAGCCTACTTGATCATGGTGTATAATCTTTTTACTATGTTGCTGTATTCGTTAGCTAGTATCTTATTTAAGATTTTTGCATCTGTGTTCATGAGAGATATTGGTTTGTAGTTTTCTTTGTGTGTGTGTTATCCTTACCAGGTTTTTGTATCAGAGTAATACTGGCCTCATAAAATGAGTTCAGAAGTATTGCCTCTTCTTCAATTTTTGTTGGCAGAGTTTGAGGAGAATAGGTATTAAATCTTCTTTGAATGTTTGGTAGAATTCACTGGTGAAGCCATCTGGTCCTGGACTTTTACTTTTTGGTAGGTTTTTAATGACTTTCAATTTCCATACTGCTGATCCATCTAGTTAGATTTTTCAGATCTTCTTGATTCAGTCTACGAAGACTGTATTTTCTAAGAACTGATCCATTTTTTCTAGGTTATTAAATTTGGTGTTATATATTTTTTTCACAGTATTCTTGTATGACTGTATTTCTGTGGTGTCTGTCGCAGTTTCCCCTCTTTCATCCTTTACTTATTTTATTTTATTTTTTTTGTGCTCTCTTTTTTCCTTTGTGAGTCTTGCTGGGGGTTTGCTAATTTTATTAACCTTCTCAGAGAAGCAGCTATTTGTTGCATTTATTTTTTTTTCTATTTTCTTTTCAATTTCAATTTTATTTATTTCTGCTCTAATTTTGTTTATTTCTCTTCTTCTGCTGACTTAGGCTTCGTTTGTTCTTCCTTTCTAGATTTTTAAGATGAAGCCTTAGTTGTTTATTTGGGCTCATACTTGCTTTGTGAGATAGGCCTGTAATGACATGGACTTTCCTCTTATGACCACTTTTGTTATGCCCCCAAATATTGATATGCTGCACTATCATTATCACTCATTTTATGCATCTCTTGATCTCTTGTTTTATCTCTTCTCTGACCCAGTTTTTTGTGATTCTTTTTGCTTTTTTTGTAATTGATCTCTAGTTTCAAAGGGCTATGATCAGAGAATATGGTTGTTATAATTTCAACCCTCTTATATTGGAGGCTATCTCTGTGTCCCAGCATGTGGTCAGTTCTTGAGAATGTTCTATGTGTACTAGAGAAGAATGTATTAAGCAGCTGTTTTGGAGTGGAAAGCTCTCCAAATGTCAATTAGGTCCAGTTGGTCTAATGTGTCATTTAAGGATGTTATTTCCTTATTGATTTTCTGTTTGGATGATCTGTTTATATCTGACAGTGGGGTATTTAGGTCCCCTACTATGATAGCATTTTGGTCTGTTTCTCTCTTTAGTTCTGTTAGTAATTGCTTTACATATTTCAGGGCTCCTTGATTGAGATGTTAATAGGTGTTATGTCTTGGTGCATGATTTGCTTTATCATTATAAGGTATCCCTCACTATCTTTCTTTACCTTTTTGATTTTGAATTCTATTTCATCTGATATTAGTCCTGCTACTCTTGCCTTTTTCTGAATGTCATTTGCTTGAAACATCATTTTCTACCCTTTCACTTTGAGTCTACCTTTGTCTTTGAAACAGAGATGTATCTGATGGAGGCAGCATTTGGTTGGGTTCTGTTTTTTGATCCATTCTACAGCTCTGTCCCTTTTTATTGGGGAGTTCAGTCTATTAACATTTAGGGTGATTATTGAAATATGAGGTCTTCTCGTAGCCATTTTATCTTTTACTTTCTGGTAGCTCGATGTTTTCATTGCTTCCTTGTCCATGTATTTCTGTTTTCTGTATTTTGGTTGGCTTTTGTGGGTTTTCCCTCTGGTCTTCTTATTTTAAGCTTTTAAAGCCCTGTTCATAGTAAGGGTTGCATTCTTCTGCTTTTAACAGCCTGCTAGTCACCTTACTGCTAATTATGCATCTTTTGGTCATTTTATTTTAGGTGAGCTGACTTCTTTCAGTATTTCCTGTATAGCAGGTCTCATAGTGGAGAATTCCCTCAATTTTTTTTTTTTTTTATGTCTGGAAAGGTCTTTATTTCTCCTTCATATATAAAGGATAATTTAGCTGGATACATTATTCTTGGCTGGTAGTTCCTTTCATTCAATAATTTAAATATTTGATTCCACTCCTTTCTGGCTTGTAAGGTTTGTGCTGAGAAGTCTGATGATAATCTAATGGGTTTTCCTTTATATGTTACTTGTTGGAACAAAATGGCCCTTAACTTTTCACCCCCTCCATCTTAGTGAAAAGCCCACCGGCGCCAAAAGCCCCCTCCATCTTAGTGAAGGCCCAAGAGACCTATCAACACTAGCCACCCTAAAACAATCGAATCAATACCCTACACGAACACTAGCCGTCCCCAACCGGATACTCCCCCTATATAAGCTCGCCTCCATTTAATAAATTGAATTCCTCTCGGACTCCTGTGCGCCTGGTGATTTCTTTTTCTGCCTTGATTCCTGCGCTCCTGGTGGTTCCTTCCTTGTGGATTACTGCCTGCCTTGGTGATCTCTCTCATTTCGGATTACCGCGCTGCTTTTGGTGTTTTCTCATTTCGGATTACCGCTGTTCTGGTGGTTTTTCATTGGTGTCAAACCCGGGGACAAGGAGTGCCTTCATTAGGCCCCTTGTCTCCTGCTCCGCCACCTAGAATCACCCAGTCCGAATTCTGTCCATTTGACCTGGTTCGCTCGTCACAGTCACCACCGACTAATGGCTATTCCGTGAGTAACCCTCTAGGGACGGATACTCCCTAGTTACTACAACAGAAGAGCCACGGACCATCCGGGCGGCCTCCTGACGCTACCGAGGAGAGAGGGAATACACCCCACCACAGTCTTCAAGACTACGGTGGACTCTTGTCCTACCCTACACCAATTTATAGGGACAACACTCATGCGCTGCAGAAAGGGGCTGGCTCCCTCCTTCTCCATATACTTTCCTCCACGCCTTGCCTTCCTCCTAAAGCCCGCACCGCACTCTCCTAATCCTGAGTCCTGGACTCCAAATTAGGAACCTCCCACCGGGTGACCCACCTCTGGGAGGTCTCCTCAACCGGTTCTACTGAACCTCCGAACCCCCACATTGTATAGGGGACGCCCCTATATATTTGTGCGGAGGTTCTTCCCACTGCTCGAGACTTCTTTCCTGCCTCGTATCTCTAACATTATGGGAGCCTCCTCTTCCTCCCCCATCGCAGACTCTCCTCTCCAATGCCTTTTACGCAAACCTTTCCACACTCCTCTTTAAAGGGAGATATCAAACCTAAACTCCTCACCAGATTCTGTACTCAAAATTGGCCGCAATACCCCTTTAGATAATCAGTCCATTTGGCCTTCCGAGGGTCTCTTGACTCTAACCTCATCCATGATCTTTCTAATTACTGCCAGCGCCTGGGCAAATGGACAGAAATCCCCACGCTCAAGCTTTCTTCCGCCTCCTATCTCAACACCCTGCCTCTGCTCCTCATGCTCTCCTCCCAACTCCTCTTGGCCACTCCAAAGCCATCTCCGCCCCACCCCTCCCTCCTCCTCCTCCCCCGCCTGCTACTAACGAACCTTCGATCCTGCAGATGAGCCTCCTCCAGATCGACTTCCACCCCAAAATCTGACTGTACCCCCTACCACTACCTGCCTCTAACACACCTCCCCAATTCATATCTCTTCCGCTTCCTCCATTCAGCCCGCCACACACACACCCATCCTGCGGGTCTCCCCCACATCCTGCCCTCCCTTTCTACCCCTTCCAATCCTCCCACCTTAATGGCCCCACTTCGGAAGTGGCAGGGGCAGAAGGTAGTCCGTGGTCCATGTGCCCTTTTCTTTCTGATCTCTCCCAAATTGAAAAAGCTAGGCCCTCTAGCTCCGACCCCACCACCTATATTAAAGAATTCCAATGGGTGCTCCAAGCATACAGCCTTACTTTATCAGGACATTTTTATGTTCCTGGCCAATACTCTCCTATCAGAGGAACGCTAGGGTATGGGATGCTGCCCAAACACATGCCTCCTCTGATTTTCTGGACAGATTAACACACAAGCCAGTCCGACAGTACACTAGCTTAGATCCAGACACGGACGAAGAAAAACATATCTAATGACCCTCTTTCTAGCCCAATCCTACCCCGACATAAAAACAAAATTAAAAAAACTAGAGCATGGCCCGCAACCCCTCAGAGCGAAATCCTTTCCATTTGCCTTTTAAGGTCTTTCACGTCACGAGGGAGGAAAAGAAAACTCCGTAATAAGGCACGCCAGGCTGACTTTCAGATGGTGGCTCAACTAGTGTCCAAACAGACAAAGGCCAACCCTACCACAAAGACCCTCCCGAGCGCGGCTTTAAATGCGGCAAGGAGGGCCACTGGTCGCTAAGGCGTGTCCACAACCCGGCCCCCACCCGGCCGTGTCTTAAATGCAAACAGATGGACATTGGGGATCCGATTGTCCCACCACCAAGGGAGATGGAACAACGAATCTTCACTTCCACAATCCTCCCAGACGCTTTGGCACGATGACTGATGGGGCCCTGGGCCTGTCCCGACTCTTACTATCACTAAAGCAGAGCCCAGGGTTAGTCTGGTGGTAGACGGTCAGCCTCATCTCATTTTTAGTGGACACTGGAGCCACCTTTTTCACTCTTGAGGGAGTTTCGAGGCCCTACCACACCCAGTTCAACCCCTATTGTCGGGGTAGGGGAACATGCATACTCCCTCATAGAACCCCCTCCTATTTTGCCAATTACAAAACGCCCCCACTCCTTTTCACACTCCTTTTTAGTTATCCCACAATGCCCAGTTCCTCTGCTAGAAGAGATATACTTCTAAGCTTGGAGCTTCCATCTCAATTCCTCCTCAGATCCCTCCAGTTCCTTCCATCCTGGCCCTGACTTTTATCTGGACTCTCAAGAATCCAATAATCCTCCCTCATACCCTACCTCACCATACCCAACACACCAGGCGCTGGGCACCACCCTGCCACTGATTGGCAGATTGACTTCACTCATATGCCTCCGTAAAGCCGCCTCAGATATCTGTTAGTCTTTGTGGACACCTTCTCAGGATGGGTCGAGGCGCCTCATGCACCAATAAATAAACAGGCCCCACGGTCGCCAAACACCTGCTGACTAATATAATAATTGCTTTGGGATGCCTTCTTCCTTCAATCTGACAACGGTCCCAATTCACTGCTCAGATCACTCAAAATCTTGCTCTCTGTCCTCTCTCTCCCTGGCATCTTCACTGCCCATATAGACCCTATCAGGCATCAGGAAAAAGTTGAAAGATCTAATAGGACCCTAAAGGAACTCCTTACCAAATTAACGCTTGAATTACATCTCGACTGGACTCAGTTGCTACCACTGGCTCTTCTAAAGATTAGGCTCTTCCAAAAAACCTACCAACCTTTCTCCTTTGAAATTATGTATGTAGCCTCACCCTGGCATAGTTCCCCTCCAACTCTGTCATTCCTTCCTCACCATTCCTCTCCTGTCATACATAAGAGGTGAAATATGGAAATATCAGGACTGGCTATTGCCTGCACCCCGTAAGTCAGAAATACTAACCCCACAACCTGGCCATCAGGTCCTCTACACCCCTCCTGATTTGAAAGAAGGACCTCCAACCAAATGGAGTGGTCCTACCCAGTTGTCCTAACCACTCCAACAGCGCCAAATTACCTTCCAGACAAAAAAATCTAACTCCTTGATTCACATTTCCAGGTTGAAGGCATACACCTCGAAAACCTCTCCTCCAGTCAGACAGTGGAAAGCACCAGCCACTGCGATACCTCCACGCCTGCTCCCCACACCCGTCCCAACCCCCTTAAACTCAAAATCACTGCGCCGGAAGCCTGTCGCCTATCCCAGAGTAACTATGACCCTTTTCTTATTTTTCTTTTTTTAGTCTCTCTCCCTACCCTGGGCTCTCATCCAGTCTGTTTGTCTGGAGGTTCAAGGTTCAGGAAACTTACACTGAAAAACAACTAACTTCACTGCCTTACTGCCACTGCTGACTGCCCCTAGTGGGATGTTCCTGGGCCAGTCACTATACCCCCTGACAAACAGTAAGCTTATCTCCCACGCCACCTGTCCCTATGTCTGCTTTTTATTTGACCAAAGACAGGATTATTGCAAACGATGGCCGGAAACTTATGGTGGATGTCTCATTGGGCCTGTAAAAATCCATGACCCCTATCTCCAACAGGCCAAGGTAGGTGGCAGTATTTTACAGGTCTCAGGTGGCTCCTTCAAACTCCACATCCAAGATTCTTGAACTCTAGATGGCGGGTAGTTCCTGGTGCCTTTTATTGTAATGGCTATGCTTCACGCTTGCATGGACGCCTTTACTATCACCCGCCAATACATTCCCTCATTAACCACCGTTTCTCTGGTATCTACTGACATCAAACATCAAGAGACTCAACTCATTTCAGCCCTAGAGTCCACTGACTGACAGTCAACTACCTTAAACACCTACACATTACGGCTACAAATCCTCTCCAAACGCTTATCTCTTAATCACACTCTCCCTTCTATATCTCCCAAAACTGTTTTCTTTGTGCATCTCTCAGACTCCACTCACTCTTGGCTGCTGTCCCTCTAAACTTAACTTCATTTCCTTCTAAAACCTCAAACATACACTCCCCCATCTCCCTAATGTTCCCTTTATGGGAACCCGAGGACCAGTCCAATCACACCCTTATCCCCAGACTGTGCCTCCTAGGAAACTCTGCCCCTCTCTATCATCGCCTTTCCACTGCGACTATAACATCATCATTTCAATCCCACCGCAGCATCCCCGGTTCTTTTTCTGGTGCAACGGCACTTTCTACACTGTCATCTTTCCCAACGTTATTACTCCCTGTCTCCCGTCACCATTGTTCCCCAGCTCACCCTCTATTCTAACTCTGAACTACTCTTCCTCAACCGGGTCTTCTAGACATAAGAGAGCGGCCTTCCTCCCAGTCTTGATTGGAATCTCTTACAACATCAGTGGCAGGAATTGGATTGGGAGGCGGAGCCTCGGACGCACTCTATGCGGGCCGCATACTGATCTTAATTCTAAACTCGAGAGTGTTCTTACATCTACTGCTGAGTCCTTAGGCTCTTCCAACGACAAATAACATCACTGCAGGTTGCCTTGCAAAACAGGAGGGCTCTGGACTTACTAACTGCAGAAAAAGGTGGAACTTGCTTATTCTTAAGAGAGGAATGCTGCTACTATGTTAATGAATCAGGTATTATTGAAACCAACATAAAAAAAAACTTGAGGACCTAGCCACTTCATTCTATAAAACTAATGCCCAACCCGCCACCTGGACATCTCTTTTACAAAACCCCTTCCTCACCTGGCTCTGGCCCATTCTAGGGCCACTCACTATAATCCTTTTCGGCTGTCTCTTCCTTCCCTGCTTAATTAAATTTCTTCAGACACAGGTTGGGAGAATTTCTAACCAAACCTTTAATCAGCTTCTCCTCAGGAATTATAACTACCGTCCTTTGGCCCAGGATCCCGCTTTTAGAGAACAACTCACTGAATGCTGATGGCTACCTGGGTACAGTTCCTGGAGGCTCAACTCTGACCTGTGGCCTCCACCCCGAGGATTCCTGGGAAGATTTTTGTGAACAGATCAACGATTTCTGGCTGCAGGAACCCTCCAGGACTTCACGCCAACAGAAATTATCTTCTTCTCCCGCCTAACATGGGATTATATACAGGTCTTTGTTCCAACTTTCCTTCCGCAGCAACTCCCTCCTCTCCCCAAACAGCCCTAAAACTACGCCCCTTTCAGCAGGAAGTAGCTTGAGACGGTCACGCCTCTTTCCCCAAAAAAACAAAGAGGGGGGGAATGTTGGAACAAATGGCCCTTAACTTTTCACCCTCCATCTTAGTGAAAAGCCCACCGCCCAAAAGCCCCTCTCCATCTTAGTGAAGGCCCAAGAGACCTATCAACACTAGCCCCCTACCACAATCCAATCAATTACCCTACACCTAACACTAGCCGTCCCCAACCGGATCCTCCCCTATATAAGCTCGCCTCCTCCATTTAATAAATTGGAATTCTCTCGACTCCCAGCGCCTCTGGTGATTTCTTTTCGCCTTGGATTCCTGCGCTTCCTGGTGGTTCCCTTCCTTGTGGATTACTGCGCGTCTTGGTGATCTCTCTCATTTCGGATTACTGCGCGTTTTGGTGTTTTCTCTCATTTCGGATTACTGCGTGTTCTGGTGGTTTTCTTTCATTACTGTCTTCCTTCTTCTGGCTTCCCTGAGAATTCTGTCTTTGTCATTGATTTTTGATAATTTTAATACATAGTGTCTTGGTGAAGGCCTTTTTGGGTTGAGATAACTGGGTATTCTGTTGACTTCTTGAATTCTAAGCTCCAGTTCATTCCTTAGATTTGAGAAATTCTCAACAACTATTTTTCTAAAAATGCTTTCTAATTTCTGCTTCTTTTCATCCTCTTCAAGAATTCCCATTATTTTTATGTTTCTTTTCCTGATGGTAACAGCTGTTTCTTATATTTCTCTTTTATTATTTTTCACTTTTCGGTTTCTCTCTTCTTCCTCCTTATTTCTAGATTTCTGTTTTCAATATCACTGATCCTTTCCTTCATTTTGTTGTCTCTATTTGTCAAACTTGTTATTTCATTTTTTAACTCTGCAGTGAGTTCTTTATCTCCAGAAAGTCTATTCAGTTCTTTTTGAGGATTTCAATCTCCTTGCTAAAGAAGTCATTCTGCTTATGTAGTTGTTTTTTTTTTTTCAATTCCTAAAATTTTTGATATGATTCATTTCAGGTCTCCCTGAGTTTTTTCAAAAGTCCTGTCCTGAATTTTCTGTCTCTTAAGTCACATATTTCTATGTCCGTAAGCTTATTTTCTGGAATTTTTCTTTCTGAGTTGCCTTGTCACCTTGGTTGTTCATGGTGTTAATGGACTATTTCTCCACTTGGGCATTAATGAGAGTGTGTTCTGCTTTTTTTTTTTTTTTTTTCCAGAAAGATTTATGCTGTAATGGCTTCTATCCTGTTGCAAATAAGATGTTTTTCTTTTGGTTCCCAGTAGGTGGCATCTAAACTTCTTGGATCTCTGCTTTATATAAAGTATTAATAATGTCTTTTTTTTTTTCCCTTATAGATGTTTAATCATGATCATCAACCTCAGTCTTAGTTCCCGTCAGTGTCAGTGACAGTCTCAGCAGCATTTGCTCAGATTCCCCTGGGGCTCCGGGGTGTTCCATCTGAAAGAGTATGGGGGGAGGGGCACTCTGGGTTGATGACTAGAGGCAGAGGTTCAGCCTTAGTTTTGCATCATGGCTGGTAAAAACTAACTGTTGTTTCTGTAAGGTAAATGGATGACACACTGAGAGAAGTTTTAAGAAGCAAGCCTTTATTGAGAGAGTGCTCCCAGGTGAGGTTCTCTGGTCCAGAGAGGACAGAGGCCAGAGAAGTAGAGCCATGGTGTGGGAGCGCATAGCTTTTATGGGGTTATGTCGGGGTAGGGGTATAGGGTGGGGAACATTAATCAAATGTTAATTGAGCATCTGGATTAGGCTGATGGAGCCTAGGGCATTAGGGTGGGCCCTATTCAGAAGGTCTGGATACTGGTATCAAGCTGGGGAACCTTCAGTTAGGAGTCTGGTTGGCCCTTATCCTGCTGACCTAACAGTTTCTCTGCCATCCCTGCTTTTCTGCAGTCCCTGTTTCTCTGCCTTCTGCTCTGATGACTGGGCTCTGCTGCAGGCTGCGTGGAGATCACAGCAGTCTCAGGCAGAGCTGTTCTGGAAACTCATCACTCCTCCCCTCCCCCTCCTCCTAAAAGGAGCTCCAGCTGTGAGAGACAGAGGTACCAGTCTACCAACTGACACCTGGGGTTCTAACCTGTGGTAGGTCATATGCGCAGATCCCACACTCAGACATGCTGGTGTGCAGTTTGGGTGTTTTTTGTTAAGTTTTAGATGTTCAGCTTATTGTTCAGCTTTAGAAGGGGCGAGATCTGGTAACGTCTCTCATGCCCTCATGTTTAATCCAATTTCTCCTAGAATTTTGATTTTAATAGCTATGTCATTATTTAATTTTTTGACCTATGGGATACTGATTTAATGTCTTTGACTATATGGTTAATATCTGTATCAGTCCTGGGTCAGTGTCAATTCATTGATCTTTCTCCTCATGATGAGGCATATTTTTCTGCTTCTTTGCCTATCTGGTAAACTTTGATTGGATGTCTAACATTGTGAATTTTATCTTCTTGGACATTGGATATTTTTGTATTCATATAAATCCTTATAAAATTTGTTCTAGAATACAGGCAAGTTATTTGGAAATAGTTGGACCCTTTTGGCACCACTTCCCTTGGTACTGTTAATCTTTTTAAATGGTTCTTTCTGTAGTCCTGGGTTGTGTCTTCTCACGCATGTACTGATCAATATTTGGCAGGTCTCAGGGTTTCTTTATGTACTTCTCTCTTCTCTCTCCTCCCTTATGCTTTGTCTTGATAACTCTAGCACTGAGGCAATCACTGGGTTGATCTCATTTGTTTCTCATCTCCAAGGAATCACTGTCATTCATTGCATGCTATCCAGCAGTGTTTATATTTTGTCTGCTTTTTCTTTACTATTTCAAGTGGGAAGACAAATCTGATCTTGACTTCATTATTCTATTTTGGCCTGAAGTACAAGAATACCAATTTTGATTTAAATTTTGAATCTGTCACATGCTAACTGTGGAATATTGATTAATTAATTAATTATCCTTTTACCCATTGTAATGATCTTTGTATTTTAGGTGGAACATTTAGTCTATTTACATTTAATGAAAATACTGCTATTTATTTTTACTCATTTTTTTGGTTACTCTTTTTTCTGGCCTTTCTGTTTTTCTTTTTTAAATCTCCTTCTTGACTTTTTTTTGTATTAATTGATTAATTTCCTTATCATTTTTTTCTGAAAGTTTAGAAGTTAATCATTTCCCTTTTATATTTAGTGATCTTTACTAGATTTTTAGCATATATATGCTCAATTGATCAGTTTAAATAAATTGATATTTTTACCTTCCTCCCAAATGTGAACTATACAAAATATAATTCTAATAATTCCCTCTGAATATATATTCCTTTTTATTGTATAATTTAATCTTTTTTAAACCTCACAATAAGCAATTATTTTAAATTTTACACCATCAATTTAAATTTAGATTTTCTCACATTATCTGCTAATTCTTTGCTGTTTGTTTGTTTTTGCAAATAAATTTTAGCATAGATATTCTAAGGAAAAATTCTTAGTCCCTCTTCTTTTACATAATATACTGACTGATCTTCATGTAGAGATAGCCATACTTAGTGAAGTGAAGACTGCTGCACTTGTAGATACAGGAGCATGATCAAGTGTTAAGAATGGGTCACAATTTTGGAGTAGTCTGGAGTGTCATGGGATAGAATCTACTGAGAACAATTTTCTGAGTTTATGGTTTTTCTTAGGATTTATCATAAGTATAGAGACAAAAATTAATAGAGAATATATAATTACATGAATTGAAAAATAATGGTAGCATCATTTGTATACTGTAGGAGAAAACTCATGTCTTAGTTTCTAGATAGGATTGGGTGAAAAGTGAAAAGGTATAGAGGTCTTTGTTGCTGTAATTTCTGGAAGGCTACAAAGGAGGAACATAATAGGTTTTATTGCAACATCTAACTCATAAGAATATTTCTATTTGGGGGCACATGGATTTTAAATACCATATTATTAAGCTAATACAGACTGATGGCAGTTTTATACCTACTTATTAGATGTGGCAGGAGTGTCACTCAGCACAGATCTAGAGTAAGTTCATCTTTCTATCAATAAAAACACTTCAGTTTACAGAGAATAAAGAGATTGCCAGTACCATGCAGGTAATTAATAGTAGATCTTAATTTCAAATTCAATGCTGTTTCTATTGCATTAGACTTTATCAGTAGTGACCAATTTAAAAGTGATGAATACAGCATAAAAAAGTTTTATCATAAAAATGATAACTAAATCATAAAGGTATTACTTCATTGTTTGTCAATGCATTTGTTAAATTAAAGAAAATATGAAGAGACGTAATAAATCTGTGTTCGTAGAGGTATTGTGTATGTGTGTTTGTGAAGTACTCTTTTTTAAAATGGTTAAGAACTACTATCCCTTAGATTAGTATGTCTCTCGTTTGGGTTCTGAGGTTCAAAGAAGCTACCCTAAATTTAGTACTACCTTGCTCTTGATAGTTATTTTATAGTCCTTGGTTAATTAAATCAAGAATTCAATTTAACTTTGAGTATGTGTGTGTTGTATATGTGTGTGCCTAGTGATGTGATTGATATATTCCTGCTCATTTGAAATCCTGAAGTTACCCTGAAAATTTGAACAACTGTCTCCTAATCAAGAGACTAAAGGATGCCATAAATTATAAATTGGCTAGGAAGTTTAAAATGTTTCCAAAACCCAAGTAAGCAATTATAATCATTTCATCATTCCAGTTGTACAATAAAATTGCTGACAAGGAATTGCAATGAATTGTACAATCTTATTTTGCTCATTAAAATTTTGTTTTCTGAAAACAATGGAACATTTAAAAAAATAATTTTTAAAAATTTTAGTTACTAGAAGCAAACAGTAATTT
Source organism: Cynopterus sphinx (assembly GCA_030015415.1). Taxonomy (NCBI): domain Eukaryota; kingdom Metazoa; phylum Chordata; class Mammalia; order Chiroptera; family Pteropodidae; genus Cynopterus; species Cynopterus sphinx. The sequence continues at coordinate 35,070,546 of CM057389.1, read as the reverse complement.
TCCTTACTCTAAAAGAAAATAACTTTTATCAAAATCAGAAGATCTGAAATCTAGTTCTCTTTCTAGTTCTAGTTAATTCTGTTAATTTTTTTAAAAAGTGTTTTCTTATTTTTAAATTGGGTTTGAAATATGTGATTGATAAGATTTATTTCACCATATTATATTTTGGTTACCTGAGGGATAAAATAAATTTATATTTTAATGTATTCATTCATTGTTATTCATTATTCATTGATTTACTTACCATATAATTTTTGAGTTATTTCAGTGTATAAGCTACTGTACTATTTTAATAATATTTATTTTAATTAATATTTATTTTTTGAAAGAGCCCATATTTATTCATCCATGCATTTGTCTTTCCATCCATCCAGCCATCCATTCATATTTTGTCAACAAATGTTTATTGATCACTTATTATATGTAAGAACATTTAAAATTTATGGACCTTCCAATGAGGTAATATTTCTAAAAATGTGTAGACTATTTTATAAAAATGTTTTTATTTCAACATAAAGAAAGAATGATTTTAATAGAAGGTAATCTTGCTTAATATATTATTTGAATTTTTAATGACATTGGTAATTATAATAATTTTAGAATTATGCATATAAATAGATATAGAAAATTTTGTGACTTGAATTTTGATTTTGTACCCTAAATTGAAACATAACAACACCAGCAGTCAGTCACATAAATTTGTACAAATTATAGACTCTATAAGAATAAATAGGTTGAATAAAATCTTTCCTATAAGAGATTTTTTTCTTCCTTTAGCTTGCTTTATTAGTATCATGATTAGTCATTGAAAATAAGCTTTGTATTATGGTAAAAACTCTTGGAAGTGAAGGAACAATATTCACCATGATCCTCAGCCAGTTGGTACCACTTTTAAGCTGCCACAACCTTTGCAAATTTTCTGGGGTTGGAATAAAAATTCTTCACCTGTGATGTCCAAAATGGAAAGTCCAGTGACTTCTCATTCAGGATATCATCTATGTTGCAGGCAAATTTTGCAACCTCCTGATATTTTACACAGACGATTTGCAGGTATGAATACTGATGGAAGTGGATTTGTGAAAAATTGTTTTTGCACATTAAAACAAAAGGTTTTGCCATGGAATGAGCAAACATGTAATGTGCCCAGATATTATAGGCCAATTCTGTGTAGATCTCTAGTGCTCACAGTTTTCAAAAAAGCATACTGTTCCCTTTCATGTGTTTTTAACAAGAGAAACTGAAGTTGTGCTTCCAAATAGGTCTACTATGAATAAATTTTGGCTATTGTGGCTACTTTCTAGGCATGTTGATTTCTCTATTTTGCTACCTAATTAAATAATGTAGTGAGGTTATAGACATTTATTTAAGATCTATAGTTCTTTGGGTAAGAAGTTGTAAATAAATGCACTATTTGCAATTTTCACTGTGTGTGGTTTTAGTAAAGATATTACAAGGGAAAAAAACACTTTTTTTTTATCGGAACTCCAAAAAATGTAAAATTTACATTCGTTCATCTCTTTATTAAACCAATATTACATCCCAGTGGTCATGCTCAGTGCCTGGCACAGAACCTGTGGGATCTGTTGCAGGTGTTTACATAATAGTAGCTAAAGGATGAGAGGGATGTGTATGCTGGAGACATCATCAAGCTTTCTTTTTGTAAGATCATACAGTATTTGCCTTTCTCTGTCTCACTAATTTTATTTACTATAATGTCTTCAAGTTTCACTCATGTTGCAAATGGCAAGATTTCCTTCTTTTTAATGACTGAATAATATTCTAGTGTGTGCATGCATCACATTTGTTTTCTTCCACCATTTATCAACGAACACTTAGGTTGTTTCTATGTCTACTGGCTATTGTAAATAATATTGCAATGAACATAGAGTGCTTATATTTTTTTTAAATTAGTGTTTTGTTTCCTCTAAATAAATATCAAGTGAGATTTCTGGATCTTATTGTTATTCATAGTAGCTGCATCAATTTATAATCTCACGCACAAGTGTTCCATTTATTCCACAGTCTTTTTTTTTATTATTACCATTCTAACATGCATGAGGTGGTATCTTATTGTATTTTTGATTTGCATTTCCCTAGTGGTCAGTGATGTTGAACACCTTTACATGTACTAGTTGGCTACCTGCATGTCTTCTTTGTAAAAAAATGTCTATTCAGATTCTCTGCCCATTTTTTAATTTTTTTGATTTTCTTCTTTTGCTGTAGAGTTGTATGTGTTCTTTATGTATTTTAGTTATTAGCCACTTATCAGATTTATGATTTGTAAATATTTTCTTCTATTTATTAGGTTGCCTTTTCATTTTGTTGATAAATTCTTTTGCTGTGCACAAGCTTTTTAGTTTGATGTCCTGCTTGTGTATGTTTGACTTTTTTGTTTTTGACTTTGGTGTCAGATCTAAAAAAGTAATCGCCAAGACCAGTGTCAAGTAGCTTACTGCTTATACTTGCTTCTAGGAGTTTTATGATTTCAAGTCTTAGGTTCAAGTCTTTATTTCATTTTGAGTTAATTTTTGTATATGATGTATAATAAAGGGGTTTAGATTCATTCTTTTGTATGTGGCTTTCCAGTTCTTCCAACACCCTTTAATGAAGAGAATTTTCTTTTTGTATATTATTAGCTCTTGTGTCATACGTTAATTTCCCATATATGTGTGGGTTCATTTTTAGGCTGTTTATTCTGTTCTATTGATCTATGTGTCTGTTTTTATGCCAATACTATACTTTTTTGATTACTGTGAAAAATGCCTTTGGAATTTTGATAGGGGTTGCATTGAATCTGTAGATTGCTTTTGATACTATGACCATGTTAACAATACTAGTTTTTTTAATCTATGGGCATGGAATATTTTTTTATTTATTTGTGTCTTCTTTAATTTCTTTCATCAGTGTTTTATAGTTTTCAGTATGTAAGTATTTCAACTTCTTAGTTAAATTTATTCTTAGGCATTTAATTAATTTATTTTTGATACAACTGTAATGACTGAGCTTTCTTATGAGGTTTACGGCGTTAAGAAGTTATCACTATTAAGCAGAATGTTTGAAGATAGGTGTGTATTTTCTAGAGTAGAATGGCAAGAAAAAAAAACAGCATGATGAAATGCATAAAAATATGATACATCTTGAGATGTTTCAGAGATTGAAAGTACTTTGGTGTGGCTTAAAGGATAAGTCAAGGAAGTAGGGTAATCAAAGAGAGCCTCATATACCAGATGAGCTATAATTTGGCTCTGCTTGCTAGGATTTTGAACTAGGAGATAAAATTAATCAACAACAAAACAAAAATATTTTGCTTTCTGACAGAAATTTCCCACAGCTCTGTGCAAGAAGAATGTAAGGAAAGCAAGAGGATGTGTCATCAGGACACTGATGATGCAAGTGCAGGAATTGTCTGGGGAAGGATGCAGGGAAATTGATAGCGTATGGATATGCTCTTAGTTTTCTGTTGTGTCTGGGTGGTTAAAAAAAAAAACAGAAGGAAATGATGATGTTTTAGGCTTTGGGGAAAGTTGAGGTACCTATGGCACATTTGTCTATTAGAGAAGTCAAGTGGGTGGGTTAATGTCAGGCAGGGAGGACATGGGAGATGTCTAAGAGAAAGGTAGAGATTGGGTATGTGTGTATGTGTCTATGTATACATGTACATGTGTGTTTATATGCATATACTTATGTTTCCTTACCCTTACACATATTTTCTGTTTCCTTATTTTGTACAGTTTCATGAAACCAAAAGAGTGAATAGGGTTGCTCAAGAAGGATAAGGGAGTAGAGAGGAGGGTTTAGTCTTACGGACATCAACATTTAAGAGGTAGATAAAAATAAAACATGATCTGGAAAACAAGTCTAAGACAGACTGGAGAGAAATGAGACAAACAAGAGAGCTTAAAAAAAGAAGAGAGCTAACATTACAAAATGCCACCAAAAGATAAAGGAGAATGATGACTCAAACAAATTTATTGATTTTACCCAGCAAGAATGAACAGATAACTTGGGCCAGGAGAATTTGAATGAAGTGATAAAAGAGGATATGTTTGTGGGTTATCGTTGGCATTCAAATCTTGGTATGGGAGATAAAGCAAAAATTTTAAAAAACATAATTATAGACAGAAATATATTTCGCGAAAATATTTGAGAAGTTGAGATCATTGCAAAATCTAATGTCTTTGTTCACTTCTTTGAATAGTTACAGGAACGAAGTGCTCAGTGTATGGAGATTTGACTCCTCAAGAGTGCTGTGGCATAGAGGTCACATTTCCCAATGCTTGGGCTGACCTGATGTGTGACACTCAGATACAGAATTGCAGTGCCAGTGACCAGATTGGCTAGTCTCATAGAGGAATGTACATTCAGTTAACTGATTTCTCTTTTCTTAATGAAAAATTGATTTTGACTTTGAGTATGTTTTCACTAATATTTACAAAAGTTAATTTTTCATTTACTAATACTAATTAGGTGTCTTATATGCAGCTGAACTGAAATCTAACTTTCCATTTGTTATATATTTATAATACTTCCTATTTTGCCTTTTATAGACCATAGGTGGTTCATTCCACTTATTATTATTTAATACTCTTTCAATATTTATACTAGGAATATGAAATTTGTGCTGTGTATATAAAGATGACTAAGATATACCTCTGCTTTTAAAGTACTCTAATTTAGCTGTGTTGGGTGAGAAGCAGACATTATGATTAGACAATTACCATGTCATAGCAGAATTTATATTGATAACAATAATATTGCAACTATTAGCACTTACTACATGTGAGGCACTATTCTGAAGGATTTGCATGAATTATGGCATTTAATATAGTAGCCTGAGTATCATTATCTGCATTTTATGATGAGGAAACTCTGCGAGTGTATAGGCCTCACAGACAATACTCACAGAGTATTGTCTTGAAAGATACTTGAAAATATAATGGAGAGAGAAGAAAGAGAAAGGCATTTTAGGTAAAAGTTAAGCATGTGTTCCTGTATAGACTTATAAAACAGTGTGACCAGGGTGAGGTTAAAAAGCTCAGCTTATTGCCCTCCACTGTGTTTAGGGGGAAGTAAGGAGGTATGGATCTGGATTTGTGCCATGGGAACAGGTTCAGCTTTATCTTGTGACTCAGGACACCCTGGAAGTAGACTTTACTCTTGACGAGTAAACGGTGGGTGCTGGGTAGGGGGAATCTTGTTGACTCTTCTGGAACAAAGTAGCAGCCCAGTTGTAGCAAACAGAAAGAACAATCAAGTTTTATGTAATGCAAGGCAAAAATATAATCAAGTCTGATCTCAGTGGTTCTGTAATATTTGTTCTACCTCTGACCATGTTTCCTGTCTCATGTGCAAATGCGTCCATACTTGCCTGTTGGGATCCTGGCTGTCTTCTCAGGCATAGGGCATTCCGAAGAGCTATGCTTAATGTGAAGAGGGGACAAAAAAAGGTGAAATTGTTGCAGAGTTTAATAATAATCCTAATACTGTAAATTATATTAAGTAATTATTTTGAAAAATGAAGTCTTATTATTTTAAAATACATTTTCACCAAAATGACAAAGTTGGCAATGTTTTAACATTCAAAAGGTTACACACTTCACTTTTGTGTGAAAATTCACTTAAAACTTCTCATTCCCTGAAAGCTATTACTTTATGTGATATGGTGTATTATCACTTCAAAGTGAAGCTTTGCTGCTGGTTGCTATATTCACGGGCAAATGAATGTGATTCAGTGCACACTATCCAACTTGTAGCCTAGTGGCAAATGACACTTAGCACAGATAAAACTACCTCAGCTCTCTTGAAATCACTTTGAGACCTGAAAGAGAGGACTACTCTTTAGTGACATCTGCTGGAAAGACCAGTCATGCAGAGGAGGAAGAAATATGAACTGTTGTCAGGGTTTTCTGTTTTCTCCGAATTTCCACATATAGTAACATGACTTCTTGAAATTACAGTGCTTTCTTTTACATTTGGATGCTTTGAATTACCTGAATAATGCAGCTGCACAATCATGTGCACGCTGACATATCTTGGACTGGTTAACACTTTCCATAAACATTGTCTCTGTGAGCTGACAATGTGAGTTTGTCAATTTTAACCGCATAATCCTTGAAAGAGAAGGGATTTCAAATGAAATACTATTTGAGGAAAGAGGAAATTTAGAATAATGAGGTAGAAAATATACTATAATAAAAATTAGGAAACCAGTTTTCTGATACTTATAAAGTCAGGGATTGGATTTGTAGGACAGCTTCTTAAAAAGTTTAAATTTTCAAAATTATAACATTAGGATTTATTCTCTGTAAGAAACTGGGACTTTAGAGAAAAGTACAACCTTTAATCTATGTTTATGCACATGCATGTGTGTGTGTGTGTTCCCTGTTATCTTCCAATTTTAACTTCCTATGAGCACTTAACAATGTTCAGCTTTTTAAGACCCACAAAGTAATTGATTTTCTCATCCCGGGAATTTTGTGATTTTGTAGTCTCTTCAGTGGAGAAAGCTATAATCCAGCTTTGGTTAATTCATAGTTTCAGAGAGGATACAATCCATCTCTGGAAAATAGTGTGGAGCTGGGTGAAAATTTTATTAAAGAGCAAAATGAAGAAGCTAGATTGAAAAACTGATATAAAATTGTTCTAGTATCTTATACTATGTATAAGCACTTCAGCCATTGTTGGAAATGGTAGATAAATATCAAACATGTGAAAAAACAATAAAAGAAAACCCCCCAGTACCATTTGCCCTGCACCAACCCCAGACAAAGGTCCCAAGAGGCATTCTCTTCTTTTTTTTTTTGTGCTCCTTACCTGGTGGTGCCAGTGCAGCTGGTGAGATGATCCTCACTTGAACTCTACAGAAGCTTCTTGTTGAGAGTGGAAACTCCTTGGTGACATCCTCCTTAGAGTGTTCTGATATGAAAATATGACCTCAACAGACCCTTCAGTAACTGCACGTATTCTGTATAAATTTGGAAGTTCTGGCTGAGATTCCCTGGCCCGGACTTCCAACCCCACTTCTTACCCAGGACTGTTTCACTTACTGTTTAACTTACTATGTGTCCCACCCTTATAAGGGATGGCACTCAGCCTAGTGGGGAGCAAGTCTCCAGGAAAGCTTCATTGAATGAAGGAATGAATGGACACCATAATTTCACTTAAGCAGAGTGGATCGTATCAGGTGTAGCAGGGTTTTCTAGAGAAACTGAACCAATAAATAAGATGAACAGAAGTTGAGAGAGAGAGAGAGAGAGAGAGAGAGAGAGAGAGAGAGAGAGAGAGATTAATTTGATTAATTTTAAGGAACTGGCTTATATTTTTTGTGGGTGCTGACAATTTTGCAGAGCAGGCCAGCGGGCTGGAGACCAGGCACAAGGTGACTTGCAGGTTGAGTCTGAAGGCATTTAGAGGGCTAAATTCTCCCTTTCTCAGGAAACCTCCAATTTTTTCTCTTCTGGGCTTTAAGTGACTAGATGAGACCCACCCACATTATGGAAGATAATCTGCTTTACTCGTCCACTTATTTAAGTGTTAATCACATATAAAAATATACTTCACAGCAATATCTGGACTGGTGTTTGACTCCGAAACTGGTACCATGGCTTAGCCAAGTTGACATATAATTAACCTTCACCACTAGTTAATAGCCGAACAGCAACAGATGATGGCCTCAAGCTCTGACTGTTATAGCATTTGGTAGGCAAAAAATGCACCTGAGATCAGAGAAAACCAAGAAACATTTCTTAGCTGTGGACACAATTGGGAATCAGGCAAGACATGTACTGAATGGTGCCCCCAAGTGATTTTTCTCAGATTTGGAAAATATATTTTTAATTCCCACACTGAAGGGGTTAATGGAAAGATTAAAGAAGACTCTTTAGGGTAGCAGGGAGAGATTATGGGAAATATCTTACATTCTTCCCCTGATTCTATAGTCTGGGCAGTGAGGATGGTATTGGACCGTGGATGAAGAAATGGCACATGGGGCACAGGCTGAGGAAGGAAACAGAGGGACAGAGCAACTCCATAGAGTTGGGATCAGAGTGACTGGGGACCTGGGCTGCAGGAAGCATAGTATGCACTGTGCTCTGACACCAGACACAGGCCAGAGGCAGGAGTGCACAGATGTGAACTCTTGGAGAAGAAGATGATGTCCAAGTTATCAGGAGTCACCTTGCTCCTTCTTGCTTTCCATGGACATGTGCAGTTGTATTCTGTTGTTATTAGTAACTTAGTCACATTTCTTAGTCACAGGAATGCTTTTGCCTCAAGTACAGCTCTGATTTTTTTTTTTTCATAAAAATAAGTTTTCTGCGACAATGAATATTTCTCAGTTATGAGAGAAACAAGTAGCATACTAAGACAAAATTCAACCAGTTAAAATGTCAATCCCTAAGAGTTTCACCTTATTTGTTTTGCTCTCTGTGTATGGTAGTGGCTAAAAATGGGCCCACTTATTTCAGGAATTTACTCATTATAAAATTGAAGATCATCTCTGATGTGGGACATTATTAGAAAGAGCCACACCACGGTGGGACCAAATGAGCTGTGTGGCCTGGGTTTCACCTTTAAGAAGAAACTCAAATTTAGACTTCTGATTTTATCTCCTAATGACATTATACATTCAGTCACACAACTAGGCTGATACTATTTCAAAGGCAATATGTTAATTTTAAGAACTTAACTGGACCATGCCCTTGGTACTGCAAACATTATGTAATCATGAAAATGAGTTCTGTAATCATTTTTTGAATTAGATAATTATAGACAATGGCACTTTTTTTGTGTATTAATTTGTTTACAATGTTAACATTTGTTAATATTTAATTTTCCCATTTGTTTAGTGTTAACATAAAATATGCCCTAAATTTTGTAATTTATAAAATATACTGGTGAAGAGGAATTTTTCACTTAAATGGCTAAGCTTGTAATCGCCTCTTTATTCTGCTTCTGTAGTCATGCTTGCCACATAGGCAGAAAGGCAGGGTGACCTCATGATCAATGGAAAACTCATCCTCCTCTTTGCTTGTTCTGTCTCGATAACAGATGTATTGCCTAAATTTCTGTCTGAGAATCTCATGCTCTGTAACTGCTCGTAGCCCATAGTAACTCCTGTGGTCTATAACCACCTGAAGACAAATTAACCAATTGGCTCATGCCGATTGTAACAGTGTGGATAAGCCCTATGAAAGCAAGGTTACCCCTGAGCTCGGGGCCCAGATCTTCAGAGCACTAGCTCTTCTGCGACTGCCAGTGTAATAAACCCGAGTCTCTAACTCTCTGAATGCTGCTTAGTTTCTTGCCGGTCTGATTTTTTTGTAACACTGGGAACCTCAGGATTTGTACAAATTCTAGCCTCTCTATTCCTCTGCAAGATCTTTATGTGGACTTTTCCACACTTTATATGACATAATTCCATCTAACTCACCTAGAGAATGTGTACTGGGTTGTGCTGTGGCCTGGTATGCACAATTCCTTAGGAAACTAAATGGCATGATCTTGAGTTTTGCTAATTTGGGGGCTAGTTCACATAGCTTTATTCTCATTCTTGCTCCCTGGCCTCCTTCTACAATGGGGAGTCATTTTAAAAATCTTTGGCAGAAGAACCTTCTGGACTGTGTCAAGCTAAAAACCCATTTCTTATTGGTCAGAAACATTAATTTCAAATTTCTCTCTCTGAAGAGCATTAAAAATTTTTTCAGATTCAGCAGCTTGGGCCAGAGCAGGCTAGGGAGACATAGACACAGATAAACTTATGTTTAACCAATTTCAGTAAATTCCACATGCTCAGCTTTTATCTTGGTGCTGTTCTTAGAATTGCTTTTAAATTGCATAGCGATGTAACCAATTTTTGTATGTTAATTTTGCATACTGCAATGTTACTGATTTTATTTATAAATTCTAATAATTTTCTGGTGGAGTCTTTAGGGTTTTCTACATACAGTATCATGTCATTTGCAAATAGTGACTGTTACTTCTTCCTTTCCCATTTGAACGTCTTTTATTTCTTTTTTCTTTTTCTTTTTTGTCTGATTGCTGTGATTAAAACTTCTAATACTATGTTGAATGAACATGGTGAGAGTGGACATTCTTGTCATATTCCTGATTTTAGAAAAAAATCTTTCATAATGTTCATTGTAGGTTTGTCATATATGGCCTTAAGTCGAAGTTATGTCCTCTCTATATCCACTTTGCTGAAAGTTTTTAATCACAAATGGGTGTTGAATTTTGTCAAAAAATTACTTCTAAATTGAATTCAAATAAACAATAAATGCAATAAAATTGTGCTAAATAGCAATTGTTATTATCAATATTATTAATATCACACATATTATAATGCAATGAGTTATTCAGAACATGTAATTCAATTCTCATTCTAATTATATAAAGAGTGAAAATATATTGCTACATGTTATGCTAAGAAAGTTTTATATAAATGATGTTTTATATAAGAAAAATTGCTAGTGACACATCTTGGACATAATAGAAGCTATATTGGAAAATAAATTATATTTTGAGATAAACTTATTTACACAGAAAGCAGCACAATTCATACTTGGTGGTTGTTTTAATTCAAATTATCTAATTTTTAGTTTTATTATATATAAAAAGTATTTGCTGTCCTAAAAAAGTAAAACACCTGTTTCTCCACTGTATTTCTCCTTTATTACTCACACAAAACACTTCGCTTTTGGTTATCAAATGTGTGAAGGTTTTTCCCCACAATAAGCAATCTTCTGTGACTCCAGCTTGCTGTCTTATAATTTAACTTAATTCTAATGCTATTTACTTGAATATTGTGTCAGATCCTAAAAGTTAAAGGCTCAGTTATACAAGATTATTCCCACTCTACTTCAGATGCCAGTTACAAGTAGTAGATACTCAGGTTATCCAAACTTCCATTGGATCTGGTTACAACCACCTTCTCAGGTTTGTCTAGTTTGCTAGAGCAGTTCACAGAATTCAGGGAAAAACTTACTTATAGTTACTAGTTTATTAAAGAATATGATAAAGGATACAGATAAATAGCCAGAAAAAGAGACAGTTAAGGTGAAGTTTGGGGGCGTCCTGAGCTCAGAAGCTTATGTCCCTGTAGAGTTGAAGTATAGTACTCTCCTGGTACATGGATATGTTCAGAAACCTAGAAACTCTCCAAACACCACAATTTGGGGAATTTGGGGAGGTTTTCTCATGAAAGCATGATAAATTGTTAACTCTATTTTCAACCCCTCTCTTCTTTCTGGAGAATGGGGGTTGAAGCTTAAAATTCCAAGCTTCTAATCACGGCTTGGTCTTTCTGGTGACAAGCTCTCATCTAGGAGTGCATCCAGAGTCTTCTCACTAAAACAAAAGATGCACCTCATGCTCTTGTCACTTAGGAATTTACAAGGGTCTTAGGAGTCCTGTGTTAGGAGAAGAGTTGAAAACAAATATTAGAATAAGAGATGCTTCTAATAGTCTTATCACTTAGGATATTACAAGGCTTCAGGAGCTCCATGCCAGAAATTGGGAACAGAGACCAATAGATATATTTCTATTATCTCACACCTACTCTACTAAATGCATTGTATAATGTTCCATATGCAATCTAAAATGCAGGAATTACAATTATGAATGAAGTTCTTTCCCCAGAATTTCAGTTTATAGTGTATCTAACTAAAAAGTTTGTGTGGTAGAATATACTAGCCAAAAAAGACCAAGTGTGAATGTACTGATTTGGGGGCATTTGTAAGTGCCTTATCAGGATTTAAGTCAACTTGGAGAAAACCTTTGGGTCTTTATGTGTACTTTGCTTCTCAGGAAGTGGCTCCCTGCGTCTGCCTTCTTAATAAGAATGGTGGGTCTGTATCACACAGTCTACTGAGTAACACTTGGGGTGATGGGTCTCACCAGACTATTCCTGCAACAGGAGAACTTATTTTTATTGTTATTATTGTTAGTGAATAAAGATAAGGAGGATATTTTGATTAAACACACACACACACACACACACACACACACACACACAACTTAGCACCTTGACTTTTCAATCAATCCAGTGAAAATTCTCAGTTCATAATTTAGTGATTAGTTCAAGCATCTTTTTGCATTATTTTCAATTATTCATATTACTGCTATAATATATTTAGCTGAAAATACATTTCTAATTAGCTTAATTTTGTAAAACATTTCTTCATGTATACAAGGAGACACGTATACATGTGTATTGCCATACTGTTTGCAAATAGTGTTGAAAAACATTGAAAACAATCACCATGTTGTTAGTACAGAAATATGCCAACCAGTTTTGGTCTCTCTGCATCGTGGAGTACTATAGAACTGTTAGAGAGAAATACCTAGAACTTGATATGTCAACAGGAGTGATATAGAAAAGATGTAATAGAGGAGGAAAAGGGAACTTTTAAAAGCCATATATAAAATTTGATACTATTTTTATAAATTTAAAATTACTCAGTATTTTATACTTATCTATTTTATTTATTTTCATATTTATATGCATGTACACTTTATCTTATCTTTTTCATGTATATGAATATATGAATATGTATGTCTGAAGAGGGGCATCTAATGTATAGTGGTTATATCTGGAGAGAGGAGACAAAGCTAAAGGTTATTATTATTTTTACCTTTATACTTTTCTGAAATTTAAAAAATTTCTTCTTGTATTGATTGGAATCTCAGCTTGGGAGGATTATTGGATTTATGGTTTAATGAGAAAGAAAAAATCCTTTTTATAATTTAAAGCTTCGGTTTTGAGGAGAAACCACAGTTTCTAGGGTATTTGAATTGTTAATCAAAAAATAAAAGGCCAAAATTAAAGGCAACAAGCAATTATCTGAGACAAAAACAATTTGCAGTTCTTGGAGGCATTGATTCAGGTAGAAACCCAAATAGTGTTCTGCTTAAGAGGTGAAGGCAAAGGATATTTATGAGAAGAGAAAGGGGAATAATTACATGAATAGGTGAAGGAATTTCTATTTGCATTAATAAGTCAATGAAGAAATTTTTTATAGGTGCAAATAAACTAAATTATTCTTTAGCTATGCATGGTGGTACTAATTCTAAAGATCTTTAACTTTCCTTTAAGTAATCAAAATGTCTGCTTCCTTGTTATCTTTGCAAACAGTTTTTTAATTTTTTTTATTTTTTGTTTTTAGATGCAAGATCACTTTGGCCCGGTACAAAAGTTATTGTGCCCAGTCCAAACATTCCAAGATTTGAGAAGTAGGATCTGCATAGCAGTTCCTCTGGGATGGTGGCTCTGACTCAGTTTGGAAGTGGCTTCATTAGTATTATTTTTTAAAAAGTCTATATAAATTTATGTCTTGTATGTTTATAAGATGAATCTCACATAATTAATAAAAATTTCACTTAAAATTATAGTCTAGACACATCAAATAACAATGCTTGATGTTAAATTAAGCAATGCATTCCATCTTACAAAAAGGTAGAATTACAATGAGTTATTTTATTTTTGAAAATAACAGTTTCTAAGAAATTGTACACATTTTCCCAAAGTCAATTCAAGAGAAACATAAAATAATATATAGGAATACAGGATTTTAAGGAAATATTATAAAAATTTATGAGTCAAATAATTTTTAATTTGAGAAATTGAAGAGAAGTAGAGATAGTTTTGTTTTGAGTTGTTTTGTTTGCTTTCTCTCTTCCTGACACCCTAATGCTCTGTAGAATTTTTCCTTATATGAATCTCCAAGAGTTTCACATTTCCAAACAAATTATTTCACTTTTCTTCTATGCTCCTTGCATTAGTGATAGAAACTCAGGTCACATAGTTTTTCGAAATGACAATTTATTGCCCAAGGTATCTGAAAGATCAAGGAGTAAATTTGGCATAGCTGGATCCAGAGTTTTATTTCTTTTCCCACGTTTTGACCTTATTTGTCTCTGCTTGCCTTTATTCTCAGGCTGATTATTTCTAGTCTGGGCAAGATGGACACTAGTACTCCTATAAGTTCTGAATCTCAGATAAAAAGCATAACTATTTTATTTAGCAGCCATATCAGAGCTCATGAAGGTCCCCAGCTGGTTTTGTCTGAGATATATGTTTTCCATGGAAGAAACAGTGTGTCTTGGGAGATGGTGCCTTCAGTTGGCTGTCCTTAGTCACCCTTTTGGGGGATAATGAGTCTCATGACTAATGTCTTCCCAAAGTCACATGAGTGGATCAGGTTGTTCTCCTACTGATAGAGGGTTCTAGGCATACTAATACTAATACTTACGTTGGCTATCTGTGCAAAGTTTTTTATCTGTTCCTCTATTACATCACTGATGCTTTATATTCTAGTACTATAATAATTTGCTTGTCACTTACAACTGAACTATGCCTGCTTAGTAGCAGGGGTCATATCTTATCTTCGTGTCTCTATTACTTACCATGATATGTGGCACGAAGTTGGCACTTAATAATTTATATACTGAATAAGGTAATATATTAATTGATGAAAGAGTATGTTGGTTGTGGAGAAACATCCCTCTCAAACTATTTTGTTGACCTGCTTTTATTTTTCCTTAAATGGTTATTGTATTCTTGGACTATAAAGAAAAATTAACTGATTAATAACTTTGTACTTAAGCAGTGGTATTATATCGAGTTGATAACTGACACCTGATATATCAATATTATTTTCCAAACTAAATGTACTCAATTAACATATTGCCATATAGAGAATTTGTTTTGATATCATACCAGTCTGGCACTGGAATCAACATATAATCTTTCTTCCCCTTTTATGTTCCTAGAGACTTGAGGTTTAACAGAATAAGAGAAATTTTGGGGAGTATCTTCAAAAACTCAAGAATTTGAACACTCATTGAGTACTTATTGCTTATCTGTGTGATTTCAAAATTTATAAACTAGCCATATTATAGTTTAAAAGAAGTCACTTTGAGGGTAAAGAACAGCTAATTCTGGAATGAAACCTTGCTTGAGGTCTCACAACCAGGAAAATTTCTATTCTTTCTGCTGGAACCCACTGGCGAAAGTCGAACAGTCCCTGAAAGGGGGAGTGAGGATGAAAGAAAAAACAGACAAGAGAAAGATTCGGGAGGGCTCACAGTCAATGCTGCAGCCTCGAGTTTATTCAGTCCACCCTATTTATGCATTACGATTGCGTGGGAGACCAACAGCTGCTTGCACCTGCACAGGGAGCCTTTTGCTCTCTCAAGGTTCCCATCCTCCTCCTTAATAATCAGCTTGTTCTCTGGAGCAACAGGTGCTTCTTAGTCGCTACCAAAGTAGCCAGGTAACTGCAAATACCTGCTGAGCAAGTAATCCCTTGTTTACCCAGAGGGCTGCCATCAAACAAATGGCTCCCGACATATCCCCCTTTTTTATTTTATACAAACCACAGCCTTCCCAACTGTGGTGCCAACAGACTGTGCCTGTCTTAGGCAATCTCTCACCAGACTGAAGCCTTACCCATCATTGGAACACACATCTCTGGCATGTATATCCTGGCTTAGGTTGGTTTAGCCCTGAGGGATTCTTGCCCGTCTTTGACTACCAGCCTCAGCAATTAGGGAGATGGTACCTCTGGCCTTTTAAGTCAGAGCCTGGAGCTGACAAATGTTGGCTTATACAATACCTTTAGAGTTAGTCAAATTGCAGTTGAACATTATTTTTTCCCACTAACAGAGCTCACGGCATGTTTGCCCTGGTCAGATTACTACATGATGCTTTCACAGTATGTACACCCCTTAATGCAGCCGCGAGTTTCTATATGTTGGTCTGGGCGAACCCGGTGTCTGTCTACCATAGTCCTGCTGACAGTTTTATAGCCAGGGCATATAAACCTTGCCCTAACCTGGTGTAGTTAAAAACAAGGCTCTATTTCATCTTCTGTACTGTAGGCGGCTGCTCAAGTCGATGGGTATCATTTACTCGGATGGTGACCTCTGGTCCTTCCCAGACAGCAGGGTGCATGATAGGTGGAACAGCTTCCCTTTGGTCTTCACGGAGGCATGCATCAGTATCAGTGCCAGCATCAACATCAAAGTTGGTCCTCTGGGATGGCATATTCCCTGCAAACTGGACCAGCCTCTCTGGCAGTCACCGGCCATTTTCATCATCCTGTGGGAAAACACAAACATGCCCTCACCCCCATATTAATACCGGGTCAGGGCCAATCCATTGATCTGTGAGAGGATCCTTCCACCTCATCTGAGCATGTGTAGTTGGTATATTTTGTGCCCGATTGATTTCTGCTGTGCTCTTATGCTGCTCATTATATTCCAACTTCCATAAGAGAAAATCTCCGGACAGACACGCTCTTGCCCGATTGCTTCCAATCATTAGGAGGCAGAGCCTCAGTGGACAGATTCGAGCATAGCCTGAGTAAACGAAGCAGTCGGTCCATACTGAGCACAGGTGATTTTTAACTCTTAATTGCTTAAAAGGCAAGGAGGCATGGGCCCGAACCATGTTACCTTGAGCGCTGGGCTGTTCGACCACTGGAAATGCTAAGTGGAACCCCTCTATATCTTCTCCTCTTTTGTCAGCTTTTCTTAGCACCTTCTGCAAGGGTGATTGTCGCACCACAGATAGAGGCTGCAACCTCCCAGGAGGTTCTGCACAACAGGCAGTCGCTCCTCCATTGGGGGAGGGTCTAACTTGCTATAATGCTTGGTCTTAATCTTGGCACCCATTCTGACGGGCCCTGAAACTTTTCCTGAGCCTGCTGCGACTGTAGCTGTTGCATCCGGGCAGCTAATGATGTGACAACATTTTGCAAGCGCTGTAGCTCCGCCGCAAGCGGATCGCGCCCCAGTCGGGCTTTAGTTCCCGCTAAGGCCACAGAGGGAGGACGGGGGTCATCTTCCTCCTCATGGTACCTGGCAGCCTCCTCATCTAGCTCTTCTACATCTCCTGGATCTAAAGGCTCCCTATTTCCATGTCAAGGCACCCACAGAAGAGTAGGCTCAGCACAGACAGGTGGCTTGGGCGGCACAGAAGATTTAGCTCCACTTTCTCCCAAGCCTGTTGAAGTGTCTCTTAAACAGCCTGGTCCCGTAACTTCTTCCTCTACCTTGTCTCTCTCATGCCTGAGATTCAAACTATCTCTTATTAAGGTCCACGACCCTATATTCTTAAGCATATGTACAAAAAATGCGTGGCCATTTCCATTTCCCATTATTTCTTAACTTGTTCTTTTGCTCCCGAAGATTATTCGCCGCAACCCTTACCTTAACGAGCTCTCTCTATTCCGCGGTGCCCTTCACTGTATCCCCAGTTCTCAGGTCCCTGTTCGGGGGCCACTTGCCAGAACCCGCTGGCGAAAGTAGAACAGTCCCTGAGAGGGGGAGTGAGGATTGAAGAAAAGACAGAAACAAGAGAAAGATTCAGAAGGGCTCACAGTCAATGCTGCAGCTGCGAGTTTATTCAGCACACCCTATTTATACATGTGGGAAACTGACAACTGCTTGCATCTGCACAGGGAGCCTGTTGCTCTCTCAAGGCTCCCATCCTCCTCCCTAACACTCAGATCACTCTCTGAAGCAACAGGTGCTTCTCAGCCACTACAAAAGTAGCGAAGTAATTGCAAACACCCTGCTGAGCAAACAATCCCTTATTTACCCAAAGGGCAGCCATCAAGCATATGGCTCCCAGCATCTACCAACTAATGTTCCCACCAGCAGTGTTACAACAGATACTTTGGTCCCACTTCTTATTACTGTTTTTTATTTTCCTAAGTTTAGCAATTCTGGTTGAAGTGTTAACCATAGTCATATAGAATTTCATTTTACTTATTAAAAAGATTTAGTATATTTTCCTATATTTATTCGAGAGTCTTCTTTTGATGTGCTTGTTAACATATTTTGCTTATTTTTTATGGGTTGTCTGCCTTTTTCTTATTTATTATTTTGTTTCTTAAAAACAAAATATTTTTTATTAAAAATTAATTAATGATTTCTAATTATTGATCATCCATACTCAGATTTTTAAAATTTTATAGTTCTGATTTTTAACCATTACAGTTTAGCATGAGATTATTTATTGTTTCCAAATATTAAAATGAAAAATCTTTTCTAAGAATAGTTGATCTATTGATAATAATTTTAACATAAGAGACTTAGTGGCAGATATTTTCTAATTAATGTAAAAAAATATTTATGTATTTGGAAAGTATAATCTTTGAAAAAATATAGTCCCAATGTGATACCTGCTGCCATTTATAATTAATAAAAATAATAAGAAAGCACAATTAAATTCAAATATGTTTCTATATACTTCTTATGTACAATTATGAATTTATAAAGGAAAATATTTTTGGTTTAGAGTTTAGAAATTTATCTGCAATCTAGATTTCTAGTTCACATGAAGAAAAAATTAGGTTTATCCTAGTTGCACTTAAAATAGTCTGTACACATTTGCCTTCAATCATAAGGCCTATATTATCTATTCCTGTCTCCCTTCTGGCTTCCTCTCCCATTCTCAGTCTTTTTCACTATGTTCTAGCTATAATATATTTTTTTATAATTTCCAAAGATTGCACACATCATCAAGATGATTGTATAAATTACGCATTGCATAACTATATGTGGCATCACTTTTCAAATTTCTTTTGGAAAAATTCTCCTTTCTTACTTAACCTGGTTCTGAAAAGAATTTCAATAATCACACTTCATTAGTTTGTTTAGTTATTTATCCATACATGTGCTTGCCACTCAAAGAGGATAAAACTAACAAAAGATTGTTGATCAAGGATCGCTAATTAATGATGATATAATCCTGGAGGGGTCTTTTGCAATTTCCTCCCTGCTAGACCTCCTCCTATCCCCTGTTTGGAGAAAGTATATATGCAATAGGAGAAAATGAGACTGACAAAGAAAAAAAAAGTAATTGAACCAGTAGTTTAGATGAAAGGAGAGAGATTAAGAGTTACTTGATATCCTTCAAATCTGGATTCTTTAACATAGTCCCAGGTTTTCCAGTAATAGGAACCAATAAATTTTATGGTCTGCCTATTGTGTACAATTTAAAGTATACCGGAATCATTATGTTTATGTTTATATATCAGCTTTATCACTTATCAGTGTTTTTAACCATGAAAATGTTATTTGCTTCACTACTAAGAGCAGCTACATTTAAATAGTTTTGAGGATTAAAAGACATAATGCATGCCTGAAGTGAGCACTCAATAGACATAAAATGCAGTTTTAAAACCATATCATGGAATTCAAAACAAAAGAGTCTTCTTAATATTATCACTGGTATATAAAAAAAATATGTAGGGAGATGAAAGCAAGCACCACTCCTGTTTCTCTCTTACCTTGTCCTACTTATTTTTTTTCACTAGTAGTACTTATCACATTCTATCCTACTATGCAATTTATTCATTCTTATTTTTACTTCATTTTATGGCTCTCACATAAAATGCAAAGTTCCACAGAAGCAAAGACTTTCTCTGTTTTGTTTACTGATGCATCAAAGCACTTAGAAGAAGGCTTGATAGGTTTTAAGAGATTGAGAATAGATATTCAATAAATAATTGCTGAGTAAAATTATAAATTTAAAAATGTTTTCTCTGCCCTTAGGAGATCAAAAGGGAATATTCATGACTTTCATTTGGTGCTGGTAGAAAGAATAGAAAAATATCTCCCTAAGAAGTTGTAATCAAAATCCAGCTTCATGTGAGTTTGGAGCCTTAATTCAAACTATCTGTGTCTTTGGAAACCTCAGCAGGACTTATTTCAAAGCAGCCTCTGGTCAATCGTGCCACTAGATACCTGGCAGAAACAAATGCTAATTTTGTCCCAAAGAACAGATATTTAGTTCAGGACTCAATAATTACAAATAGTCCCAAAATATATGAGCTCAAAGTGATAAAAAACAAAACAAAACAAACAAACAAAAAAATCACACACACACACACACACACACACACACACTATTAAAGCCAGAAGAAACAATAGACATTGGAATCACAGATGCAAAGTTTTTTGGTAAAAAAAAAATGTCCAACTGGAAAATAAGTGAAAAGAAACGCTAGAAAGGAGAGAGACTAACCTGTAGACAGAAGTTACCAAAATAAGAAGATAGAAGTAAATACAAATATATTACTAATCATTATGAATGTAGGGATGAACTGTCATTGAAAAATTATAGATTGTCCAATTAGCTTTTTAAAACTATGGCATAACAAAATTAAAAAAAAAAGAAAATGTAAGATAAAATGTAGAATATAAAAAAATTGCCTATGTCAACTTAATAAAGTTGTATAGCCATGATAATATTGGAAAAATAAACCTTAAATAAAAAGAAAAACAACATTACCAAAGATAAAGGACCAAAGAATCAATCAAGAAGACATAATTAGCTGCCAGAATCTGCCGCTCAGGATCGCATGGTCCCTGAGTGGGGGAGTGAGGATTAAAAGAAGAGACAGACCAAAGATAGGGAGTCGGGAGAGCTGGTGGCCTCTTTCACCACTGCAGCCCTGAATTTATTTTGCACAACCTATTTATACATCATGAGGGAAACCGAAACCACAAATATGCACAAACAATTGCTGACATCTGCACAGGAAACTTGTTGCTCTTTCAAGGCTCCCATACTCCTCCCTATCAAAGTCATAGAACATTTAGCTCGCTCTCTGGAGCAACAGGTGTACTTCTTAGCCGCTGCATGAATAACAAAGTATTTGCCAACTACACAAACATCCTACTGAGCAAACAATCCCTCGTCTACCCAAAGGGCAGCCATCAATCAAATGGCTCCTGACAATTAGCAACTTGTATCATTTGATTTTTGGTTTCAGTGGCAAGTATTTAATTCAGTAAGTTTTTCTCTTTTAAGTGATCATGCAGACACTGTAAATATAACTTAAGTGGATTTTTTCTGACATGTGTGTACTTATATTTAACATTTAGCTATATAACAGTATGTCACAGTGACAGTCTACAGATTGTAGACTACAGGTATAATTATAGATATGGTTTATACTGTTATATGTAGTTATCTGACGACCTATATACACGACACAAATATATGTGGATACTAATACACTAATATACACAGAAATGTAAGTAATGTGTATTTGATATATATTAATATATTTTCAGACATCAGTCAACATGACAGAAAAACTACACCTCCACCTCAAATCCTTTAAAATAAATGTGTGTGTATTTGAAGAAAATTCATCTATAATATTAAAAGCACTAAGTTAAAAAGAGAAAGTTCAAACTAGAGAGAAGATTTTTAACAAGGGTTGCTGTATAATTAAAACAATAACAACAACAACAATAACAACAAAAATCAGTGCATTATCTGAGAAAAGTCACATTCAAAAGTTCATATAGTCAAAGAAATACTGTGGAGCTTAATAGCTCTAGGGTGAGAAGTTGTTCTAGGATGAGGTTTAGAAGGTGGCAATCTCAGGAAAACTGGGCCTGAGACAATATGAAGATGATTGGAAAAATGCATTTTTAACTGTATTTTTTGCATCTACAATACAAAAAAGATAACAACAGAGGCATTTATTCAGACTGTAAGGTATAAAAAAGAATTCTGTCATTCAGTAAGAGTAGAGCTCTAGACAGCTTACAAGCACTCAGAGGAAGAGAGTCCTACACTTGTAATAAATGCAGCATGTGCTGAAAATCTTTTGATAAATCTTTTGAATAACTGCTTTCAAAGAACAGGTGAACAGAAATTTTTAAACAGAAAGGTGAGTTGATAAATAAGCATTGCTAAATATTAGCAAAAAAATAAATTACTAAATTTGGCAAACTACTCCAATAACGAAAAAATCAAGAGCAAAGGGAAGATATTTTAAAATTAAATATAAGATAAATATTTAAGAAGTCAGTGATTTATTAAATGTAGATTTTCCAAGATGTTCAAAAGCTGAAAGAATTCATCACTAACCATTTTTTATTAAAAAGGTATGTAAAGGAGCTCCTTCAGGCAAAAGGAAGATGAAATCGGAAGGAAATATCACAACACACGAAGAAAGAACATCATAAATTGGAATAATATGCATAAATTGTTTATTTAAATACATTTAAATGATAATTGTTTAAACAAATATTTGTGTTTTAGCTCATTTAAAATAAACAATATGATAGCAAATAACCCAAGGATAGAAGGGAAGAAATAGAATTTTACCATTTTAATATAACATGATATGATATCAATCACTTAAAGATAGATGGTATTAATATAAATCTTAAAACACATTAAATAACACAATCATAACTAATAAATACAGATAATAAATTAGTGGAATCATAAAAAAGTAGTCTGAAGAAGGCAGAAGAAGAAAAAATAAAAGTTTGAACAAAGAGATAGGACAAGTAAAAAAATATGAAAAAATTATTTTAATACAAACAAACCCCATCAAAATAGACCATATTCTGAACCATAAGAAAAATGTAAATAAATTTGAAAAGTAATCAAATCATACTACTTCTCCAAATTCAATACTGGAAAGATATCTGAAAAATCCTCATATATATTTTAAAATACATATAATTTCAACATAGTAAAAATGAAAAACCAATACATCAAAATTAATGGGATTCTAAAAATTGTACTTAAGTAAAAATTTATAGCAACAAATGCGTATTAAAAAGAAAGCTCTATAATCAGTGACTCTGATTGTCATCTTAAGCCACGAGAAAAAAAAATCAGATACAATAAAAGTAAGAACAGAAATCAATATTAAAAATCACAGTAGAAATCAATGAAACACAAAACAGAAAAAAAAAATCAAGAAAATCATAAACCCAAAAGCTTGTTTTTTGAGAATATAAAATTTGTATAAGTCTCTAACTGGACTGGTTATGGAGAAGAGGAGAGATGATACAAACTATTAAACAGAAAGAAGAGAGAGAGTATTGGTATGTATTCTACATGTTTAAATAGAAAAGAATATTATGAATAGTTTCATGCCAATAGACTCAAGAACTTCAATAAAATGGACAATTTTTTTAAAAGACAGAAATTACCAATGTTCTTTCTAAAAGAAATGTGGAGATGGGGTCAAGATAATGGAGTAGCTAAACTCTGAGCTCACTTCCTTCTATGATCACATCATAATTAAAACTAAATAATAGAATAGTCATCACTGAAAACCACCTGAGGTCTTGCTAACAAAAGTCCTATAACTAAAGATATAAAGAAGTCATCTCAAGATGAGTAGGATTGATGGAGGAGACATAGACTGGACAGGTCCCATACCAATGGTGTGGTGAAATGCTGCCAGATATTATTGTCCTTTGTTAAGCTATATTATCACCCAGCTGGCTTAGCATAGGCAGGTACCAAATCTGTGCTCTCTGTTAACCTGGATAACACTGTTAGCCCCATCGTGGTGAATCTCTAGAACCCCAGCCCACCCAGCTCACTCACCAGGTCTCATCCTCTACCAGAGGCCCCTCTACAGGAGTGGTATGCCTTGATTTGAACTAACTACTTACTCAAAAGATGCAAAACCCACACAAACAGCAGCCAGCCTCAACATGTTTTGTAGATCCTGAAGAGTAGCCCCAAGCCTGCAATAAATTGCAGCTAGCCTCGGGTTGTATTTTAGCTCTGATTAAGTGTACATATGTCCATTACAAGTGACCACGGACCTCAGCTCAGATCATAGTTCCCACCGAATTGTTCTAAACCTGACACAAGTGTTAGCTGGCCTGGGCCTACAGAATAACCTTTCCCAAGTGCCTCTAAGCTTGGCAGAGCAATAACTGACTGTAACTCCTACAAAGCAGTCCTAAGCCTGCCACAAGAAGCAATTGACCTTGGTCCATACCAGAGCCACTCCAAATTGGTTCCAGACCCAATACATATAGAAACTTGTTTCAGATCCCCACCCAACAAGGTCCACCACTGATACTTGCAATAGACTCTCTTGGTTGGCAACAGGGACCAACTGCAGTGACAACATAGCCTGACCATTGTAGTTATAGCCAGACTTCACAGTGAGTCAACCTGAGGGTCAACCCTATCCACTGGCCTGATAATGACAATCAAGGCTCAACTGTAATAGGAGGGCACATGCAAACCACGCATGAAGCATCCATGAAGAACTGGGCTCCAGGACACTTGGAAAGACTGTACCACTCGACCCCACAGGACAACTTCTATAAATAATAGCTCTTTCAAGACTGAGAGTCATAGAGGCTCTATTTAATACATAGAAACAAAAAACAGAGTCAAAATACAAGGTGACAAAGAAACATGTCCCCAATAAAAGAATAAGACAAATTTTAGAAAACATACTAAATGAAAAGGGTATTTAGAATCTACCAGATAAAGGGCATAAAATACTGGTTATAGGGATGCTCAATAGACATGGGAAAAGAAAAATAGAAGTCAGTGAGAACTTCAACAAAGAGAAAATAAAATGAAGAGCCAGTCAGCATTGAAGAAGACAATAATTAAAATGAAGAAACACTAGAAGGAATCAATAGTAGATTTGATGAAACAGAGGATCCAATTAATGATCTGGAAGACAGTAAGCAGAAAACAACTATTTGGCAAGCAAAAAGGAAAAAAAAATAATGAGGATAATTTGATAGACTTTTAAGAAAACAGCAAATATACAAACATTTGCATCATAAGTGTACCAAAAGAGAAAAAGAGAAAAAAATTGAAAAATTATTTAAAGAAATAAAGACTGAAATTTTCCCTAACATGGCAAAGAAAATAGACTTACAAGTTCTGTAAGCACAGAGTCCCAAACAAGATGAACCCAAAGAGGCTCTCATCAAGACACAATATAATTAAAATGACTAAAGTTAAAGTCAAAGAGAAGTATTTAAGTTACAATATGGAGGGGCACCAGCTAAGACTAGACTTGGCGTGCCGCTGAACTCATCTCAGGCCTGTACCACTGGACACCTACCACATAGAAACAGACATGGAAAGGCAGCCAAAATGAGAAGACAAAGGATCAGAAACCATATGAGAGAACAAAACAGATCCAAAAATAATGAAGTCAAACAATCTAACAGATCCAGAGTTCAAAACATTAATTATAAAGATGCTCAATGAACTTTTGGGAAGTGTAAATAAATTCATTGAGAACTTTAACAAAGAGATAAAAAGCATAAAAATGAAAATGGGAATTAGAAAATGGAACCAGTCAGAAATGAAGAACACATTATCTGAAGAGTATATTAGATGGAATAAAGTAAATGAAGAAAAGCATCAAATGACCTATATGGAGGATGGGAAAGCTAAAGATACTCAATCAGAATGGCAAGAAAAAGGAAGCCAAAGCTATAATAATAATTTCGGGAGCCTCTGGGACACTATTAAAGGTAATAATATTTGGGTTATAGGGGTACAGAATGAAAACAAGAATTTAAAGAGTTATTTGAATAAATAATGAGGGATATTATTTTACTTAAATAACTTGTTTAAGTAAATAGACATCAAACCCCATGAATCTCAGGGTTACCAAAACTAGGAACCCAAAGAGGCCCACACCAAGACACATCATAATTAAAATGCTTAACGTTAAGTACAAAGAGAGAATATTAAAAACAGCAACAGAAAAGCAGTTAGTTATCTTCAAGGGAGCACCCATAAGACTGGCAGTTGATTTCTCAAAAGAAAATATGCAGGAGGAAAAGGGCACGATGAATATTTGACATGATGATATTCGACATGATGATATTCGACATGATGAATATCCAGGATCTACAACCAAGAATATGTTATAGAGTAAAGCTATCATTGAGAATGGAGGGACAGATAAAGTACTTCCCAAACAAAAATAAGCTAAAGGAATTTATCATCACCCAACCAATATTATAGGAAATGTTGGAGGGACTTTTTTAAAAAGAAAAAATCATGTATCAAGAGCAGGAATAAAGAATGGTAATAACTACATTCCTATCAATAAGTACCTCAAATGGAAAGAGAATTAAGTGTTCCAATCAAAAAATATAACGACTGAATAGATAAGAAAACAAGACACCTACATATGCTACCTATAGAGACTCACTTCAGATTAAAAGACAGATACATACTAAAAGGAAGGAGATGGAAAAAGATATTGCCTTGATGGACCTAAAGGGTATTGCACTGAATGAAATAGGTTGGATAGAGAAAGACAAATATCACATAATTTCACATACATGTGGAATTTAAAGAACAAACAACAACAAAAACAGAAATAAACTCATAGATTCAGAGAACATTTAGAGAAATACTAGATGAGAGCGGTTCGGGGAACAAAAAATAAGGCAAAGTGATTGAGAGGTATAAATGGATAGTTGTAGAAGAGACATGGAGATGTAGAGCGTAGCGTGGAGAAAATGGTTAATATTGCTGTAATAAATATGTAAAGGGAAGAGGCATACTAGATTAAGTGGGGTGATCACTTTGTAAATTGTATGGATCTGTGATCTATGCTATACAGCTGAAACTTGTATATTATGGTATGCTAACTATAATTGAAAAAAATCTCACTGAGTTGTGCAATGTAAATACATACAACTAATTGTCTATTATATTTCAATAAAAATGGAAAAAGATGACTTCTACAAAAAAAATCTATGCACCTAACATAAGAGCACCTAATATGTAAAGCAAACATTGACAGACTTAAAGAGAGAGATTGACAGTTATACAATCATACCAGAGGACTTTGACACCTATTGACATCAAGATCATCTATACAGACAATCTATAAGAAAACAATGAACTTAAATGATACATTACACCCAATGGACTTAATAGATGTTTTTGGATAATCCACCCCAAAGTATCAGAATGTATATTCTTTTCAGATGCACATGAAAAGTTTTTCTGGGTGACCACATGTTAGACCAAAAATCAAGTTTCAGTAAATTTAAGAAGGTTGAAACCTATCAAGAATATTCTCTGAAGATGATAGTCTGAATCTAAAAATCAATTACAAGAAAAAAAAAACTGAAAAACATACAAACATGTGTAAGGTGAACAACATATTACTAAGCCATAAATGGATTGACAATGAGCAAGAAGAAAATCAGAGGATATCTTGAGACAAATAAAAAAAAATTAAAACACAATGACCCAAATTCTAGGGTACACAGTTTAAGCAGTTCCTCAAAGAAAATTAATAACAATACAGGCCTACCTCATGAGAAACAAAATACTCAAATAAAGAATCTAACTTTATACCTAATGGAACTTGAAAAAGAGAACAAAAAAGTCCAAAGTGAGTAAAGTGAGGAAATAATGAAGATCTGAGCAAAAATAAATGTAATTGAGACTGAAAAAATAGAAAAGATTAATGAAATCGAGAGTTGGTACTCTGAAATAATAAACAAAATTCATAAACCTTTATTAGACCTTTCAAAAGAAAAAGAGAGAGAGCACAAATAAATAAAACCAGAAAGGAGTTACAACAGATACCACAGAAATACAAAGGATTATAAGACAATACTATAAATAATTGCATTCCAATAAACTGGACACCCTGAAATAAATTAATAAATTTCTAAAAGCAAATAATTGTCAAAGACTGAGTTAAGAAGATATAAAAAATCTGAACAGATTGATTAGTAGTAACAGAATTTAATCAGTAATAATAATAATAATAATAATAATAAAACTATCAACAAACAAAAGCCCTGGACCAAATTGGATCAATGGCAAATTCTATCAAACTTTCAAATAAGAATTAATACTAATCCTTTTTAAACAATTTCAAAAAATTGAAGAAGAAGGAAAGCTCCTAAACTCATTTTATAAGGCCAGTATTACTGTGATAAGTAAACACGCACACATACACATGCACACACACACAACGATAATTACAGGGCAATATCTCTGATGAACACAGACATAATAATGCTCAAAACAAAGGATAAATATTGTATAATCATATTGATAGATGCAAAAAAGTATATGACAAAATCTCAATATTTATTTATAATAAAAACTCTCATCAAAGCAGGGATAGATGGAACATACTTCAACATAATAAAAGTCATATGTGACATACACTAGAGTAGCATGATATTAAATATTGAAAAGTCAAAAGCTTTTTCTTTAAGAACTGTAAAAAGGCAAGTATGTCCGCTCTCACCACTTTTATTTGGTACAGTTATTGGAAGTCCTAGCCAAAGCAATTACACACACACAAAAAATGAATGAATTCCAAATTAGAAAGGAGAAGGTAAAACTGTCATTATTTGCACATCATTATACTACAGAGAGAAAATGCTAAAGACTCCACCCCCAAAAAATATTAGAACAAATAAATAAATTCATGAAAATAGCAGGATACAAAATTAACATTTGGATTTTTTTTTTTTTTTGCATTTCTATACACCAAGGTCAAATCATCCTAAAGAAAAATTATAAAAATAATCCCACTTACAATTTCATCAAAATAATCAAATACCTAGGAATAAATTTAACCAAGGAGATAAAATCAGTACTTGAAAAACATATAACGTGTTAATGAGATTGAAGAAGATAAAAATAAGTGAGAGAATATACTCTGCTCAGTGATTGAAAGAATTAACATTGGTAAAATGTCCATACTACCTAAATCAATATACCAATTCATTATAATTTTTTTGAAGATTTCAATGACTTTTTTTTGCAGAACTAAAAGAAATAATGCTAATATTTATATAGACCCACAAAAGATTCTGATTAGCCAAAGCAATATTGAGAAAGAAAAAATTTGGAGGTATCATGCTACCTGATATTAATGTATACTATAAGGCTTTAATAGTTAAAACAGTATGGTAGTGACATAAAAACATACATACATCAATGAAATACAATAGAGAGCTTACAAATAAACTCATGCCTATAGAGTCAATTATTTTATGACAAAAGAAGTAAACATATATAATGGAGTAAAGACTATCTTTTCAATGAATAGTGTTGGAAAACCTGAACAGATACATGTAGAAAATAAAAATAGACTACTTTTTTACACCATATAAAAGATAATCTCAAAATTGATGAAAGACTTAAATGCAAAATCTCAAACCATAAAACTCCTAGGAGAAAATTATCTGACATTGTTCTTAGTAATTTTTGGGATATTTTTTCTCTGGCAAAACAAAAATAGAAAGAAGAGAGAGAGAGAAGGATGGGGGGAGAGAGAGAGAGAGAGAGACAGAGAGAGACAGAGAAACAGAGAGACAGAGAGACTAGATCAAACTAATAATCTTTTTTTACAGTGAAGTAAAACATCAACAAAATGAAGAGACAAATGGAAGAATATATTTGCCAATGATACACCCAATTACAGGTTAATATTTAAAAAATATAAGGAACTTATACAACTTAACACCAAAACAAAACAAAACAAATAAATCCAATTATAAAATGAAGAGAGAACTTGAATAGACATTTCCCAGAAGAGGACATATAGATGACAAACAGACACATGAAAATAGGTTTTTGCATCACTAATCAACAGGGAAATAAAAAATAAAACCAAAATGAAATGTCGCTTCACACTTTTACAAAAGCTATCATCACTAAATCAAAAAACAAGTGTTAGTGATAATGTATAGAAAAGGAGTCCCCTTGTGAGACTCCGAATAGTATAGCCACTATGAAAGTTTTCCCAAAAAATTAAAAATAGAGATACCATCTGACCCAGAAATGGCATTTCTGGGTATTTATCTGCCAAAATATTAATTTAAATAAGTATATACACTCTCATGTTCATCACAACCTTATTTACAATAGCCAAGATATGAAAGGAACTTCTATCTCTTGATAGAAAAATGGGTAAAGAATATGTTACATGTGTTATGGAGTATTATGCATCCATAAAAATGAATGAAACTATCTGAGAAACCATGGGTGGATTTAGAGTTTATTACACTAAATATAATAAGTCAGATAGAGAAAGACAAATACCATATGATTTCACTTATATGTAGAATCCAAAACAAAATAAATGCATAAGGTAAAATGGAAACAAATTCACAGGTACAGAGAACAAACATGGTTGCCAAGTGCAATTGGTAAGAAAGATGAAAGAGATTAAATACATATCAGTTTTAAAAATAGTAGTGGGATATGAGATACAGCACTGGAGATATAGTTAATTATATGCTAATTACTATACACAGTGAAAAATGGTTACTACACTTATCATGGTGATCATTTCATAAGGTATATAATTATCTAATTATTATGTTGCATAACTAAAACTAAAATAATATTGTATAACAACTATAATTAAAAATATGAATGCATAATCTGTGCAGGTCTAACACTATTACAGAAACTGAAGTTGTGTTCAATTATTTTTTACAAAGAAAATTTAAGTTTCTATGGTTTTACTGGTGAACTTTGACAATAATTTAAAAAAGAAATAATAAATTTTAAACAAATTTTGGAGAAAATTGAACAGTATGAAATACTTTCTAATTCATTTGCTGACACCAGTATACTTCATCACAAAACCTAACAAAGCCACTGCAGAAAAAGAAACTAAAAGTCAGTATCCCTCTTTAACATAGTTGCAAAAATTTTAATCCAGATTTTATAAAAGTGAATCCAACAATATGTCAACTAGATATGAACAAACATTATGAAGAAGTGGGATTTGCTCGATGACTGGAGTTAGGTTCTATTTAAAAAAACACAATTGTAATTCATAATATTATAAACTAGTAAAGAGAAATTGAATAATGTCAATAGAAGCAGAAATTTCATTTGACAAAACTCAGTATACATTGTTGATAAAAAGTTTTAGCATGTTAGGAATAGAAGGGAAAGTTTTCAACCTGACAGATGGGGAGGGCAGATAGGAAACAAGAGATAACATCATGATGGTGAAAGATTAAAGGCTTGTCCCTTTAGATGATGAACAAACCAAGAATAACTTTGATCACTAGTTGGAAAACATCATGATATTGGTGCTTTTAACTCGTATAATAAAGTAAAGGGGGAAATGTGTCTAGATTGAAAAGAAATAAAAATTGTTTTCATTACTTGGATGGCATGATTGACAATGAAGAATCTTATAGATTCCACTAAGATTATAGTAGAACTAATAAATAAGGTTAACAAAGTTGCAGAATTTTATATCAGTAAGAAAATCAATTGTGTTTATATATAGTAGTGATAACTGAGCATTTAAATTAAAAAAATAGTTTTGAAATAACATGAAATAGTTAAAAATGATAAATAAGGATACAGCTAATCAGGACCCAATTAAAACTACAAAATGTTTCTGAGATAAATTAAAATCTAAATAAATAAAAATAAAACAATTTTATAGATTGGAAAACTAAATATTTTTAAGACTTCAGTTCTTTACCAATTATTGATCTGCAGATTCAATATAATACCAATAAAAATTTTTGCAGACTTTTTATAGATTTCAACAGGCAGATTCTGTCAGGCATATGAAAATAAAAATAATTTTTAATAATATAATCTACTTTGCATAAAAAGAAGAAATTTTGAGGACTAGTATTGTCTATCTCAATGCCTATTTTAAAAATTAAAAAAGTAGCATTAGCATTATGATAAAAAATATAGCAATCGAACACTGTATGGTCAACATGAACTTTCATGGAAAGTTAAAGGCAAATCAATGGAATAAGATAATTTTTCCAAAAAATAATGTACATACATACTCATACATACATACATATATAAACTTACATGTATATATTCATCACTAGAGCAACTACATATCCACATACAAAAGCAAAGCAAAAAGACAAAACTGATTCATAGCCTATCTGTAAAACAAATATTATTTACTTTTGGAAAAATAAAGCAGAAGAAAATGTTTTTGACTGCAAATTAGACAAAGATTTCTCAGACATGACACTGACAAATAAAAAAAAATTATATAAGCTTTGTTAATCATAATTTTAAAGTTCTGCTTTTTGAAAAACAATATTATGATAATGAAAAGGCAAACCATATTTTCAGTCTATCTGGTTTTATATGTAAGGCATTTGGAAGTCACTGCTCCAACCTAACAACAAATAAAAAGCTGAACAGACTGAAAAATTCACAACTTTTCTTGGGTCCTTAAAAGAGGAGAGTGCACAGGGAAAACTGCTACACTGAAATTAGAGTGACAGAAGAGAATACATGGAGTTGGAGCTTCCCAGAACAGATAGGGGCTAATGAAAACCATCAGAGGAACCAGTTCTGGGATAGAAAAATGTGAATAGTAATTGATGAATTACTGGAATTTCAGTGTGGGCAACATAGAGTTAAAGACTCTAGGGGGCTCTAATCCTACGGGTAGGGTTAACTCTCACAATGCTGTAAGATTTACTTTCAGAAATAAAGTTTACCAGGTTCTCAGAGCAAATTTCAGAGAAAAAGAATCCCCTCAGATTTCTGGTATAGGAAGGGAATAAAG
Organism: Cynopterus sphinx; assembly: GCA_030015415.1. Classification (NCBI taxonomy): domain Eukaryota; kingdom Metazoa; phylum Chordata; class Mammalia; order Chiroptera; family Pteropodidae; genus Cynopterus; species Cynopterus sphinx. Next base: position 35,038,204 of record CM057389.1, on the reverse strand, counting down.
AATCATTTTGAAAGATGCCACTCTTGTTATCTTTAAAACAAAGCCTGCTCTCTCAAGGAAACTAGTTAACCAGAACATAAGCTGCAGAAGTATTGTCAGAGTCTAAGAGACCTGAGGAAGGGAAATAACCAGTTTTAGTTCATTTGAAACCATCTTGTTTCACCTAAAAGAGAGGAAAAAAACTGAGAAACACTTGTGAGGTTCACAATCCAGAACCATAGACCCACTAAAAAACTGAAACTTGATCATAATACTGTAGGACAATTCCTTTTCTCCCAAACCCCACCAACAAAAACCTCTTTATAACAGTTTCCTATACCAAGAACATTACATACGGCTGTCAAGAAAAAATTAAAAGGCATGCTAAAAGGTAGAAACACAATTTGAAGAGACAAAACAAGCATCAAAACCAGACATGACAAGAATGTTAAAATTTTCAGATAGAAAATTTGAACAATTGTAGTTACTATGCAAAGAAAAAGAGTAGACAGCATGCAAGAGCAGGTGATTAGTTTAAGCAGAAAAATGGAAGTCCTACGAAGTAATTAAAAAGTAATGCTAAAAAAAAAAAAAAAACCATGACAGAGTTAAAGAATACCTTCAATGGACTTATTAGTCTACCAGTAATGGCTAAGAAAAGAATCTCTGAGGTACAGGATGTATTAATAGAATGCTAGAAAAGCAAAACACAATGAGAACAAGGACTGAAACAAAACAAAACAAAACAAAACAAAACAAAAAAGAAAACAAAAAACAAACTAAATATCTAAGCACTGTAAGATAACTAAAAATGTATAATATATGCATAATGGGAAAACCTGAAAGAGAGAATTGAAGAAATGTTTAAAATATAATGACTGGAATATTTCCTCAAATTAATGTTAAGCTCAGAGAACACCAAACAAGATAAATACCAAAAAAAGAGCTCAACACATTATTTCAAATTATAGAAATTTAAAGATAAAGAACATTTTTACATAAGCCAATGGGGGAAAAAGCACTCATAGTGAAACAAAGATTTTATCTGACTCCTCTTAAGAAACAATACAAACAAGAAGAGCATGGAGAGCAGTATTTGAAGTGTTAACAGAAAAAATTTCACCAGCCTAATGTATTGTACACTGAAAAAATATTTTTCAAAACTGAAGTATACTTTCTCAAACAAAAATTGAAGAAATTTGTTGTCAGTAGACTTATATGGCTAGACATATTAGCAGAAATTCTTTCATAAGAAGAAAACTTTATTCAGATCATTTTTAGTTTTTGTTGTAGTTATGATAGTTTTAATTATGATACTCTTTCTGACTAGAGGCAAGATATTGGTTTTACTTTTCCAATATATATTTTTTAAAAATAGATGCAAATGGACCTTGACAACATAATACAGTATTTCAGTCTTCATGCTTGTGAGTCATAACACTAAGAAATATGAACAAGTCGAAGTTAACCCGTTAATAGAGACAACTGTGCAATAAGAATCATTGGTGACATCATATAATTAATTGATGAACGATCACTAAATTTGTATTGAGCAGTATGAATTTTTAAAACATCTTCTTTCAAAAAATATTGTCTCTGAGTTAGAAAACACTGAGAATTTAGGTATCATTGTCCAAAATTGAATGTTTCAAAACTGAAGCTTAGATATTTGAAATGACTTGCCTGTGATGAGCTCGTAAATTTCCTGACACAAATTTCAATGTAGGCCTTACTTCAAGTGTGTAACTCTATTATATCTCAGTTACTGTTTTCTATCTAGTAAAATGGTTTTGAAAATCATGAAGTTAATTGTCTAACATGGTATAAATTGAATCCTAAAAAAATTGAGTTGGCTAAATAATCAAAGCCAATTTTTATCCGGTTGAAGAAGAAAGCCCTTGTCTTTTGATTTCATGCTGTTTTTCTATACCAAACAGCCTTTCTTGATGCACAGCAGACATATATTCATTTAACACAGCATCAGGAGTTTTTGCCAGTTGCATTTCAAAGCAAGGTTTTAATTCTTTAGAAAATGGTATTTCAGTGCCCATTGTATTTAATTTTTAACATTTTCTTTGATTTTATTCTTGTTGTAATTGCAGAGATCTCATTGACAAACTGATAATTTTATGTTTGTTGGTGACCTAAAAATAACTGATAGCAAATATTCTTTCATATTTGAAATCTTGTGTCAGGAAATTTATGAGCTCATCACAGGCAAGTCATTTCAAATATCTAAGCTTCAGATTTGAAACATTCAATTTTGGACAATGATATCTAAATTCTCAGTGTTTTCCATTTTTTTCATCCACTAAATAGAAACCTCCTAGAGATTAGAGTACTATCATTATTCCTTTATTTCTAAAACAACAAATATTTATGAAATAAATGGATAGAGATATTTATTTAGTGTCAATAGAGAATTAATTATCAGAATCAAGTGTTTTCATTCAATTTTCAACTGCATCATCAGAAAAATGGCAACAAAAATCAGCGGTGAGGTGCTGAGAAAGGTATAGACTATATTTCACACTGTATCAGATGTCAAAATAGAGTAAAGAAAGAGGACTTTTGAAGCCTGGTGTTGGTGTATCTCTAGGCTGACCAGCTAGCCTAACTGGCTGCATAGATTTTTTGACCCTGTGTTTCAATGTAATTTCCTACAAAATGAGGACAGTACTTATTGGTCCTGCATTATAGGCCTGCTTTAAAAAACTTAATGAAATTCTTTATTTATTTTAACTGTCTTGCTCTAAAAAATTTTCTACTCAAGATAGTATGTATGAAAGTTTGTTAAAGTAGTTAATGCATTATATAACTAATAAAAATTAATGGCATAATTTTGTCAAGTTTCCTCAGCAGCATTTCATTAATAGAATTAAATCAAGCACATTTTTATGTATTAGCAAAACAAAGTCACATCAGAAATTCTTTGGGGCTATGGGTAAGAGAAAAACCAAAAGAGAGTGTTCAGAAGGTAGCTGAATAATGAAAAATGGTGCTGAATCCCTCTCCTCAGTATTTATCACGGGAATATAAGAAGTTTGCAGACTCTTTGAGATACATAATGGGGAAATATCTTAGGAGAGAAATATTGATTATATAACTTGAAAAGCGTCTTTAGAACAGCAAGAGTGAGATAAATCTAGATTTTTAAATAATTACTCTCAATTTCATGTGTTTCTTCATTCTTCATTTGTTTTCTTGCTATCATTAGTGATTCTATTGATTTTTTATATATTTGACTGGGTTTTAGCCACTTTGTAGGTTATTTTGCTGCATGGGAAGTGTTCTCATATTATATTTATGTTTTATTTATTATTAATTATTTTTTATACTTTTGTAGGTCAGGAATTTGAGCAGGGTTTATGTGAGCAATTCTTGTGGCTATGAGTCATTGAACTGGTCATTTATACAGCTGTTTAGCTGATGATTGTACTAGCTTAGAAAAGCCAAAAGGTCTTCACTTATGTTTTTACTCACATGTTAGGTGCATCAGCATTCCCCTGCAACCTCCTTCTCTCTCTCTCTCAAGGTCTTTTTTTTCTTTTTCTCTTTCTCTTTGTTTTTCTCCTTCTCTTTCTCTATCACATGGTGTCTCTCCATTTAATATTTCAGCCTGAACTTATTTAGAGCCTGGTGGTTGGCTTCCCCATAAAACTTTCAGAACCCTTAAAGCCTAAGACTGGATCTGGCACAGCATTACTTCTGCCAAAATCTGTTGGTCAAAGTAAGGCTCAAGGCCAAGTTATAAACTAAAAAATTAAAGTAAACTCATAACACATCTGCAAAGAGGTTAGGGGAAGAATGAGTGGTGGCTATATTTGGAGACTCTCTAAAACAATTACAGTAAACATTTCTAAGTATTTGCTTCATTGCCTATAAATGAAGGTGATAACCTCATAGAATTGTTATGTGGACTGAGATAAACTTTGTAAATTATATAGTAAAAGACTTGTTATAGGTAAGAACTCACTATATGTGAGTAATTTTTATGCATCTAATAAATATAAATTTCATATTATTATTCTCATTATTATACATAAATCCAAATTTTAAAAAACTAGGTAGTAACTACCAAAAGCTCATTTAAAAATTATAAAGAAGAAATAACATTTATAATTCCAAACCCACAGAATAAAACTGAGGGATAATAGAGAATTCTGAGAATGACTTTCTGGAAGATGAAAATCAAATGAAAAAACATGTCTGCTGAGTTGGTGGAGAAGGAAGGTGTTATAATAGAAGGATGGCCAAATTTCCTGTGCAGAAGTCGAGGCTGCCATTAGTTTGCTGTTTGGAAACTATGAGTATGATATAGGGCAGGGATGAGAAATGGGGTAGAAAAATAAATTATTAAAACTCAGCACTTGGAATCACCAGTTATCAACAAAATGTCTACACCCATATTTAAATGTGCAACAAACAGGGGCATACTATTTGAGACAAAAAAAAAAATATATTTACCTAAGACAATTGATTAAATTACTTGGCAAGAAATAGGAAAGCTAGCAAGGATATTGTCATTCTGGAGAAAATTAGAACATATTTAGGGACTTTTGGATAAGGGGCAACTCTTTATTCTATTATTTAAAAGCAAAGCTTGCTCCTTGACAAGCCCTCCCACATTTATAGAGTACTCCCTTCATGTCATCTTCAAATCAGTGGATAACAAAGAAATATCAGAAACTTGAAGAAATAGGTAAACTAAGAAAGGTAAACCCAGATGAGAATAGAAAGCTTTCAGATGATACTAGCATAAAAAGGGACAAAAAGATCAATAGAACAGAATCAAAGGCTCAGAAATAAATCCAAGCATACACAATAATTAACCTATGACAAAAGAGGCTAGAATATACAATGAGAAAGAACCGTCTGTTTAATAAATAGTGTTGGGAAAACTAGACAGCCATATGCAAAAGAATGAAAGTAGAATATTCTCTTACCCCGGACACAAAATTAACTCAAAATATATTAGACTTGAATTTAAATTCTTCTTATTATTTGTAAACTTCAAATGCTAATTTATATGATAGGAAATTTTCTGGAGGTTCTGCTTTGTTACAATATATAGATAACTAGCTTTTCGGCTTCTTTTCACAAGCCTCTTCATATGAAGAGATCATCACCTGCTAAAGCTTTTATCCTCAAAGGGACATAACATTTCTAGGGAGAAACTGCAGTTTGTTTCATCTCAAGTTTGTTATTTAGGGCATTTGCTCGCAAAACAAGCACTGCACCTAAATCTAGATAGGCTTCAAAGCCTATCTATAACTCAAAATTAAATGCCAATTTTACGTTTTGGGAGGCTAGCTAGCTAGTTATCATCACAGTAGATTCCAAACTTCTCTCTCATGGCCCAACTCCTATATTTTTTAATAAAAAAAAAAAAAATAGCAAACCCGACCTTATTATTTGGAAAGATTAGATGGCCTAGCTTTTAACACATTAAAATAAAGCTTGATATACCTCATGCCTTGGATACCTAATTATCAATTTCCTTTTTTTTTTTTTTTTTTTTTGAGGACAGAAATGCTCTTGGAGAATTTACTTAAAAAACATAGAGATCATCATACCCCATGGAGTACTATAGTCAACAGCTGGATCCTGTGGCATGAGGATACCTGCCTTGCCTCAGAGCCATTCTTTCCATTGTCCATTTAGTTAAGATTCCCAAAGAAATAGTCATGGTCCCTTCTAACCATCTTTGTACCCCATTCAATAGAAGCCCTCCTGAATTCTCACCATACTCAATACCTTCCAGCCAATTATCTTACTGACCATGAAATCTTCTTCCTAATCATTCCTCACATAACTTTTTCTCACTGTAATGACCTTAACTCTGCCACCCTTTTCCCATACCCTATGGACAATACTCCTCATGAGTGACTCTGACAAGTTACCTTTCGATCTCTCAAGATAATTTATAGACAATTCCTTTAAACAACATTGGGTTTTCAGGTTTTGCTGATGCTTCTTATTTAAAAGGTAAAAATGGTAAATATTATGTTTGGTATGCTATTGCTCTACTTAAATCGTTGAACCAGCACGTTTGTCCTTCACCACTTTTGCCCAACAGGCTGAATTATACTTTTTTACTTGGGCTGCATTTTAGCCAACGGCAAAACTGCTAATATCCATATGGACAGTGAATATTATGACTTTGGAATGCTATGGAAACAGCAAGCCTTTCTTACTTCCAGTAGGGATAAAATTTAAAATGGACTTTATGTTAAAAAAATTATTAGATGTCATAGTAATGATTGCCAGCCACTTTGGCATTCTAAATTCGATCTCTGGAAACTGAGGGGAATCACGTTGCTGACATTTGTACCCAAACACTGGTAAAGGGGCTAAACCCCAAACCTCTGTCATGGTTCAAAGTAACTCACCCCCATATACTGAATTAGAGAAATTGACTAGACATACTCAATAATCAGCACCATAAAAAAACAATATTGTCAATCTAATGGCTGCTGGTTTGATAAAAATGCAAACAAGCAACTCTCTTTGGATCAAATAAAAACCTGGTTTAAAAGAAGACATCTAGTTCCTTTTATTGACTACTGTACATGTATTAAACCATTGGTCTACGGATAAAATGATAATGCTCATAAATCAGTATTTGTGGGGAAATATTAATGAAGCCTCAAAAAGCACCTACTTTGCTTGTCCTACCTGTCCAAAATATAATCCAGAGAAAACTTTTCACACTGCTCCCAAGACACTTTAAGTTGCCTAATGGACAATTGGAGAATTGGCAAATTAATTTAAATGGTATACTTCTCATGAATATAAATGTCTTGTAATGTTTGCTCACTGGACTGAAGTTTTCCCTGTGGGCCTACTACCTCCTCTTCTGTGGCTAAAATTTGATTAGAAAAGATTACCCTTACCTGAAGAAGCCCTCTCAATGTTTATAGTGACTAGGGAACTCACTTTATAGTCAAAACAGTATCTACTTATTTTCAGCCGAGTCTTTATTTTGGTATTTCTTTTGAGGTAGGTTTACAGCAACAAATTCTTTTTGTGTTTTCTGGCAAAAAATTTACTTTACCTTTATTTTTGAAGTATAGATTTACTGAACATAATATTCATGGTTAACTTTTTTTCTTAAGCATTTTAAATGTATTATCAGAATATATTTTTGTTATATATTTTGTTGTATATTCTGTTAAGAACTGAAAAGTTAATCATATTTGATTTCTATTGTATGTGATAATTTTTCTCTTGTTTCAGTTTGTTTTTTTAATTTTTGTCTTTCAACATTATGGCTATAATACATCTAGGTATGAATATCTGTGCTTATCTTATTTGTAGTTCATTAAGCTTCATGTATGTGTAAAGCTTTTATTTTAAATTTGAAAAAATGTCAGATATTGTATCTTTAGATGTTTTTCTTTTAATTTATCTCTGCTGTCTATCTGGTTTTCTGAGTCTTTTATTTTTTTTCTCTCTATAATTGAATTGAATAATATATATGAATCCTTATTAAAGTTTATTAATTCTTATTTCAGTTACCTCAACTCTATTGTTGAGCTTTATACATTTTTTACTTTGATTATTGTACTTTTTAACTCCAGAATTTCCATTTTGTGTTTTTTAAGAAAAATAATTTGTATTTCTTTATTGCTTTTTTCATTTAATAAGAAATTATTCCTTTCTGTAATTCTTCAAACAGTTTTAATTAGTTATTTGAACATATTTTTAATGATTGCTTTGAAATTTTTGTCTATACCCTTTTAAGAGAAGTTTCTGTTGCCTTTCTCCCCCATCAACCCAGACATACACCTCCATGATATGAATCATGCTTCATTTTTCAATTTGCATGTCACATAATATTTTTGTTGTTAAAAATAGGTTTTAGCAACTATGAATACTAACACTCACACACACACACACACACACACACACACTCAGTTGAGAACCTGGTTTTGCTTTTGTTTGCTTGTTTATGTTTTAGTACGTGGCTGGATTATTTTAATCAAGTCTAATTTATCCCAAATAGTGTTGCTTCTGATATCACTGTATAAAAGTTTCAAGCCAGTATATATAAGCTTAGAGATTACCACACATCAATATATTCCAAATTCTTGTACCAAATATGATTATATCATGCTTCCCCTTTGATATAGTATTTAAATTGTTCCTATCTGTTTCTATTCCCAGGCAAGAATGGCCAACATTTATATACTATGAACTTCATCAGAACAAAAATTAGTTATATATTTATCTTTAGAGCTAGAAATATAAGTGGCAAGTAAATATATACGTATGTATATGGAACAAATCACTGAACCAGTTTGGCTTTCACAGCTGTTAGCTATATGATGGAAAGCTGTGTCTGGTTTAACTCTTTGTATTAATTTCAGATGCTTAACAGTTTCTACCACTGGATGATACATTCCTTGATAATGCAAGATGCTCTGCTACATAGGCTTTGACTGATACTATTCATTGTAGAATTGTGGGAGAAACTCTTATTTTAATGTGCAGTAGAAATGTACTGTTTCAAAGTTTCCTTCATCTTTATTTTTGTTTTTAGCAGTATTTTGATTAAAATTTACATTTTAATGTACCCACTAGAATTCTATACCTAATGCTGGGGAGCCTCAGTAGAATGCTGATATTGGGAGCCATATTCATAGCCTATGATAAGACATTACTTAAACTTTATATAATTTTGAGACATAAAAATTTCTGAATCCATGACCTCAAGAACCATGATTTAATAAGGAATAATTGTATTTTAAAGTCAATTTCAGTGATTTTCTAGGTTCTTATTCTAACATTCTGTGAAGATTCCATTTTCATTTTATCATTACCTTATAATATTATTTTTGTTTGCTCAAAAATACCTTAAAATAAAATCAGTGAATGAGAGTTTATTTAGTGCCTAGGACATATGGAAGTCAGCTGTATGTTAGGTACTGAAAATTTATATAAAAGAAAGAAGCTACAGTTTGCAATGACATGGATGGTCCTAGAGGTTCTTATGCTGAGTGAAATGTCAGACAGAGAAAGATAGATATCATATGATTGCACTTATATGCGGTATCTAAGGAACAAAAAGAACAAATTAATCAAACACAGACTCACAAATATAGTGGATGATTTGGTGGCAGACAGAGGGGAGGGGTTTTGGGGGGGTTGGGAGAATGTGATGAAGGGTTAAAGAAGTAAAAATTAGTAGTCTATAGTTGGGTAAGGGATGGGGAGCACAGCAGAGGGAATGCAATTAGCATTAATATGATGGTTAAGTGGCAGGCCAGAGGAGGGAGGAAGCAATTGAGGGAATCTACATTTCCATCTGGGGTCACTTCATTCTATCTGAAGAATTTCTTGAAATATTCTTCTAATGTGGTTCTGCTAATGATAAATTCTTTTGGCTATCTTGTGTTTGAAATGTCTTTTCTTCTCCTTTGTTTTTGAAATATAGCTTCTGTGGGAACAGAATTCCAGATTGTCAGTTTTATCCTTTAGTACAATAAAGATGTTGCTAAACTGTATTCTAGCTTCCACTGTTTTGGAGTTAAAAAAAAAAAAAAGGTTCACATTTACTGCTGTTTTTCTGTACATAATGTTCATTTTTTCCTCCAGTTGCTTTTAAGATAGTCTCTTTACTGCTGTATTTAAGCACATTAATCATGATGTGACTTTCTGTATTTTTCTTAATGGACCTTGTGCATGTGAGCTTTTTAGATCTATGTTTATATTTTCATCAAATCTGAAAGTTTTTCTTAACTTTTAATACTTCAAATTATCTTTCTATCTGCCTTTCTTTTCCTCTTTGGATACTACAATTATGTGTATATTAGCCCACTTATAGTTCTACTTCTTAGTGATGTTCTATTCAGAGTTTTTAAATTATTTTCTTTATCTAGCTTTCACTTAGTTTTTATTGTGATAATTAAAGCAATCAATTATTGTGATGTTGAGTTAAATAATTTTTTTCTGTCTAATTTTCCATTAATCCTATCTAGCAAATTTTTATATTAGACATGTAGTTTTCATTACTAGAAATCTGATTAATTTTTGTCTTTCATGTTTCTAACTTTACATGTTCAATTGTTTCTCTACCTTCTGAGTATGTAGAACACATTGATAATAACGGTTGTTCTTATACACTAATCTAGCTCATTTCTCATTTTTGAGACAGTTTCATTTGACTAATTTTTCTTATTATTTATATTTTCTCCTGGGTTTCTTGCCTATATTGTTAATTATTATCACATGTCATATGTTGTAAATGTAAGTTGTTTGGAAACTAAATAGTTTTGTACTTTTATAAATATTTTTGAGCTTCGTATGGTCATAATTATGCCACTTGGAATAATTATGATTCTTTCAGGATTTGCTTTTAGGTTTTGCTAGACTAAGCCAAAACAGCATTTAGTTTATGGTTATTTTGGTCCCACTGATTGATGTTACTCTTCTGAATATTCTGCCTAATGCCACATGTATATTGAGGTTTTATTCTCTGAAGTGGAAACAGGAATTATTCCAAAGGTTAGTCTGACCTCTGGGTTTTGAAGCTCCTTTTAGGGAGCTAACTCTGAAGACTTGTGTAATTTCTCATGTGCATTCACTGCTCTGCACTCAGCTCAGACCTCAAAGGTGGCACTGTGAAAATCTCCAGAGCTCTATCTCTGAAGCTCTCTTGTTTTCATTATTTTCCTCACATATTTTGTTCCCCTTGACTTGTCTGTAGTCCCAGTTCTTTCTATTCAATTCTGGCACTCTGAAGCTCCACCTGAGGTCTCCCTTTTACTTCACAACCTAGAAAATCTCTCCAGATAGTAGGCTGGAATAACAATAAATATCATTGGCTTTGTCTAACATTAATTTCTTGAAATTATTTTATATGTTTTGTCTAGATGTTCTTTCAAGTTAGAAGACAAATTGAGTCACTGTCAATCCAACTTTGAAGTCAACAGAAATATTCTGACATATTTTTTGCTTATATATTTGTGTGCCTATTTCTAGCTTTTGTTCACTTTCACTTCTCATCTAAAACTTTAATAATTATTTGTTAAATAATGAATAAATGCAGTGTACTTTCATAGGATTTATAATTTCTTTTGAGAGATAAGGTAATCGCCAGTAAAATTTTCACTCTTTTGAAATTTTCCTCTTCTATATCTGCTGTTTTTAAAATTTAAAAAAATTAAAATTTACTGATATAATATTTTACTAAAATTTCTTTCATTTACATTTTTTATTTTTTAAAGCATGTCAACTCTATTCAATGACATATTTCATCAATTTGAATATCTTTTCCATTAGTTCTTCAAATTTTCCCTAGCTCCAATCACTTCCCACTCTTTTCTTGAATTTTAACTAAATGTACACTGAAAAATGTCTTGCTCTCTTCAGAGTGTTTTATCTTCTTTTATATTTTCTATGTTTTTGGATTTATGAGAATTGTGATATCATTCTCCATGTTTCCTTCTAGGAAATCTTTCATTTTAAAAATTCTCTAGCTCTTAACAGCTAATCTGCTACTGAATAATTTATTAAGTTCTTATATTCACTTAGCACATATTTTTTTATTTCTAAAAGTTTAACTTATTTATACCCAAATTGGCTTTTCTTTTTTCAATGTTACCATTAAAGTAATTAAACAAGGAGGCCATTGGACTGAGACCACTGTAATGTCTTAGCAGCCTTATAAGCAAAAACATAACCCAAGCCAATGTCAATGCACTCAAACATGAGGAAATAAAACTTAAGAAAATAAATCACAAATAGCCAACTGAACTTTCCCTAGTAAGGCAAACATTTAACAATAATCAATTAAGTAATTTTCTTGCTTTGTTTCTGCATCTTCTCTGTCAGTCTTTCCCCTAGTTTCTTTCAATCAGTTCAACAGCTCCTAACCGCTTTTGATTTAGTGCTGCCCAATTCAAATCAATGTATGCTCAAATAAACTTGAATTTTTTAGCACGCCTCAGTTTATCTTTTAAGATTTCTCTTGCTCTTTATTTGCAAACACCCATACTTTATAATCAGTCTGAAAATACTGGTATCTAAAATATTTCTAGATCTTGTTCTGTTATTTTTTTATTATTTTTTTTTACTGCTAGCTCTTACAAAGCTCTGCTTTGTTTTTTTATTGTTTAACGCTTTTTTACTATAAACTTATATTTCTTGGAATTACGTGAAACTATTTTTTAATCCACTATAAAGGTGGGTTTGTCAAAAGGAGGTTTATAATTCTATCATTCCTAGAAGAACTCCCTCTCTGGCTGTATGCTGTATAGTAAATATTGTATTTGAAATATATCGAGCAAAGTAGCCTAACATTGGACTTAAATCTATGTGAGAGTCAAAGCATTTTTATGAATTTATGGTTTATGATTTCTGTGTGTAGAATTAAAATGTGAAGTTGCTAGCTCTTGGCATTTTTACACTTTACACTCTTTTTTAACTTCCATTTTCAATGACAAAAAAAGTTCTTTTCTTTTGCAAGTAATTCATTCCATTTTTCTCTTTCATGTCACAAAGTTATTTTTACCTTAATCATTGATATTTTGCAGTTTTTCCTAGGGCATTTGAAGTGTAGAGCTACTTTGATTTTCCTGTTCAGAAATTTTGTCTACATTTTTTAGCATAAACTATCGTATCTTTACTTCTGAAAAAATGTTCCACCTTTATTTTATACCTGAAAATTTGTACATTCTTATCCTTTTACTGTTTTCCCCTCCCCAAACCCCTGGCAACCACTTTTATGCTCTTTATTTCTATAAGTTTGTACTCTATCTATCTATCTGTCTATCTATCATCTATCTATCTATCTATCATCTATCTATCTATCTATCTATCTATCATCTATCATCTATCTATCATCTATCTATCTATCATCTATCTATCTATCTATCTATCTATCTATCTATCATCATCTATCATCATCTATCTATCTATCATCTATCATCTATCATCTATCTGTCTATCTATCTATCTATCATCTATCTATCTATCTATCATCTATAATCATCTATCTATCTATCATCTATCATCTATCTATCTATCTATCTATCATCTATCTATCATCTATCTATCTATCTATCATCTATCTATCTATCTATCTATCTATCTATCTATCTATCTATCATCTATCTATCATCTATCTATCTATCTATCTATCATCTATCTATCTATCTATCTATCTATCTATCTATCTATCTATCTATCATCTATCATCTATCATCTCTATCTAATCATCCTTTGTATTTCACATGAAAGTGATACCATAAAATATTTATGTTTTTTGGTCTGGTTTATTTCACTTAGTATAATATTCTCAAGTTCCAACCATGTTGATGGCAGAACTTTCTCCTTTATCATGGATGAATAATATTGCATTATGTATAGATACTACATCCTCTTTATCTATTCATCCATTGACAGGGACTTAGATTGTTTCCATATCTTGGCTATTATGAATAATGCTGTATATCAGCTACTTTTTATTAACTTAGTTTTTAGTGTGTGTTTTAGAAATTTAGTCTCCCAGTCTTATTTTGAATTAGTTTTATTTTGCTGAATAGCTTTCCCTTCTTCTAATCTCTTTCTGTTAGCAATTTTGACTTACTAAGTTGTTCTCTATAATGTTATTTATACCCACCTATTTTCTCTATTATCACCTGTTCTAAATTTAAAGCCTACTTCCATAAAATTGTGAGGCTTTACCAATTGCCAGTTTATTTCTCAATCTTAAATCTTTATTATTCCTGATGTCAAATTAATCTTCCAAACACTATATATATATATATATATATATATATATATATATATATACACACACACACACACACACACACACACACACATATATACATATATATATATATGTATATATATTTTTTTGATATGAAACTAGACTTTAGTGTGCACAGAGACCTCACATTGGTGACAGAGAGAGGAAGGCTGGCTGAGGCCTGAGTTCTGAGGGCCTTGGTGTGGAGAGAAGATGCTGGGTAGAGAAGGAGAGCCCGTGGGGTCAGGCAGGGACAGAGAAGGCCCTGGGGCCAGTGGACATCAATTCATTGGACATCAATTCCAGTCTCTCAAAAGTGCACATCTATTTGTAATGTTCAATAAACTGTTCAAATTAAATATTAAAATTTAAACTATTTATTATCTGTTTTACTGATTTTCAAATGGAGAAATAAGATTTAAAGAGGTTAAAATACTCAAGTCTATTTATAAAATTAAGCAATGTATCTGGAATTCATACTTAAGTAACTTCCGTACAAAGTTTATAATCTTTACCGACATTCATGACTGTGGGTTAGAACTATTTAGTTTTCTTAATGCGGCACTTTATACATTTTAAATCCCTTAAATAATAATTTTCTTATTTTATAGGCAAAGCAAATCTATAATAATTTATAGGACATGAGACTGATGTTCAGAAATAGGATTATTTGCTAAAGTCAAGTAGTTAAGGATTGACTGTACCAGATCTTGAAATAAAACATCTTTGAAAACTTGACTCTAAAATATCTTTCCATCTATGGACTTTCATTATATGGCCTATTAATGTAACAACCATAATACATGATAAAATATATTTTATAAACATTATAATGACAAAATTAGATAACATTTTATGCTGTTGAACAAAACGTTTGATATTATTCTTTTCTGTTAAGTAAGAATAGGATGGATTGTCTTAGTACTTTTAAACATATTGATGAAATTTAAGTGAAGTATAATATATGCACTTCACAATTGGGTTAATAATAATGAATTACAAATTTTCTAACAAATGTCTTTTTATATTTATTCTCTCAATATTTCATCACATTATTTTATTTCATTGTGTTTTTGTGTTTTTATATATTGTTCTCACAACATTTTAACAATGAAAAATTTTGGGTAGCTATAAATAATTAACTAGCTACACACAAATTCATCATTAAAATGCTTTCATTTGATAGAGAATAAAATGGAAATCTTTTTGGACTAAAACAGTAATAATAATAATATACTACTAAAAATGCAAAACTATTGTAAAAATATGTTAAGGAAACCTAATTCAAAATGGAGTCAAGAAGCTGTGAAGAGAGGGCTCTTATATATTTACCATACAATGCAACTTGCATAACTCAGAGGCAAGAAAAAAAATTTTTCTTGGTGTAGCAACAGCAATCTGCCCTCACCAACAATCAATGAGAAACTGTCATCACCCTGAATTTTTTATTCTCCAATGAACTGTTCAAAACAACTCTTCCAAACTGTGTTTCCTCAAAAAAAGAACACTATTTTTTTTTTTCTCTCAACTTATCTATAGTTTGCCAAGGTGCATGTCCTAATTGAAATTCCTTTGTCATTCTTAAATATATTTGATTTTGCTGGCTGAATCACTTGCCTTTTCTTAATTTTATTTTAAAGGTTAATACTATCTACATTTAATAAAATGGAATTACAGATATTTCTGTTTAAATGGACTAAGTTAAAAAACTCTTATTTTTTGCCATACCATTTTATCTCTTAAAACAGATAACTTTCTGAAGACTCAATTGTATTTATATGTGACTATAACAGCAGAAAAAGCAATCCTTTAAGACTATAAGGCATATCAAAAAATATTCTTAAAAAACTAGTTTTTAGTTTGTGAATATAAAAAAGTTAACAAATGAAATACATTTCAATTCAACTTCTACTATTTGTTAAGCAACAAAGTAGTAGTCACTGGGCTCAGATCATTTAACTTTGCTTTGATATAATTGAATTCAGTGAAAAATTTATTGTTTTCAGCAAAATATTAACTATGCAAACCTAAAATGACTTCCTTTTAATAGTGCTCAAATAAAAAAAGTTCATTTACATGTAAAAATAAAAAGTAAAAACTTACATAAAATCATTTTATGTATCTTGCATCACTATTTCTACTTACAAATATTACCTAATGTTTATTATTCTGGCCTGTAGGAAATGCACATGTACATGTATACAAAAAAGCTTTATTATTTTCATTAGAAAAAACATTTACTTCCAGATGTATTACAACAGAGTTCTTTTAAATCATGGTACTGACACTTCCTTTAAATGTGAGCCAACCAGAATTCTGTGCCTATGGAACATCACAAAATCTATGTGTCAATGAGACAACAAGGAACAGCAGAGTATCTCGTATGCTTACATGCATACTGTATTATCAACTGAACTTCAATTACAAAACACAAAATCAAAGACGAAAGCATTAAGAATGTCAATATTGATACTAGCAGATTAAAACAAGAATGGGACTCTTTTGAGTTTAGGTCCTGTACAGTTGCATAGACCACAGGCTACAAAGCTGGTCCTGCCCCCAGTTCTAATAGTCTTGAATGCTGCATACAAATCTCTGTTTCCCTTCCATGGCTGCAGTGTGACATTATCCCCAGGCAAAGAGCCATGGATTGTATGGTGTTCCTTGAGAATTTCTCTTTTGGAGATAGCAATTCTCTAATGAGTATATTTCTAATACTTGAAAAATTTGAGTCATACTTATGTACTTTTATAGTTGTTTAAGGAAATACTGCAGATCTAGTACTATGGATGAAAACAAAAATTTAATTAACTTTGTCATAACTATGTCTGGAAATTCTTTTTAACTGTGTTTTCTATAAAGCATATTTTAATTATTATTAAAAGAACTCACTAAGTCATAGTGAATTATTATATTAAGCAAAGAGTGGCACTCTTATGTTAATTAATCACACTAGATACATTTCCAAGAGTAATTTTTAAAATGTATTTTCTTAAATTACAAATCAGTGTTATGTAAGAATCTATAATTTCAAACATAAGTTAGAGCAGTTGAATTGTGTATCTCATATAATATTTCTACCTTTATGCTGATGATAAATATTCTATAAGATATAGACAGTTGATAGAGAAAAAAATGTACTATAGATAATAAATCACTAGACTTGAACCTTTTATTCAGCATAGAATATTTTAATTTCCTTACCAAACAACTGATTTACAATCTATATAGCTTACATTTTTAACCTATGAATCATTATATCTGGTAAGAGGTCTTTATGCTTTTACCTAATCCTTTTATTTTCTATGTGTAACATATAACAGGACCATATTTGAACATATATTTAAATGTAACATATTTTAACATTTAATTATTTTTATTCCTCAATTTTTAATTTTTTTCTACAATAAATTTAGATTAGTCTTTCCATAGTTATGTTAGTTTAAAACTGTAGTAAGTTAGGAAAGTGAACTATATTTAAGTACTCAAGTTTCATATAACTCCAATGAGGGTAACATAAATAGTCAGTTACATTAAAAACTCTAAATTATGTCCTGCTGCTCAGTGAATTATGAATCAAGGGAAATTTAAAACTGAGAACAGATATGGATAATGAGATGTAATTAAACAGCTCTATTCAATCTATAGTCTCATAACTCAAATTTTATGTTAAAATAAATTTAATCTGTTGTAATATTCCTTGAAAAGTGTATTACATGACAATAATTTCTTCTGCCATTATTAGAATTACATAGAAAAAAATAATTTTCTTCTCTTTGATTAAATGCAATATTCTCTTCTATTGTTGCTAGGATACAACAGTTTTTAGACTTTCCAATGTATTATATAAAATAGCTAAATGTATTATATGAAATATATTTGTCTCAGCAGAAGTGTATAGGTGATAGCCTTTCAAATCAGTTGCCATGCTTTCCTCATAACAGTAGACTCTTTTACTTTAATATGCATAATGATTAATATAATTCTGCCCAGAAGACAGGGAGCTTAAGAATTGGAATATGAATGTTCTTTTTAAAAATTCATGAATTTAAATATTTTTAATGAAATTTATAAAGCACATTTGTTTAATATGTTTCTTCTGGAAAAAATATCTAAACAGAATGTTTTTCTATATAAGTTCCAGGACACAAATGTTCACTTGTGCCTGAGTGACTGATGGTTACAGTAATAAGTTCTTTTCAATAAGAAAAAATAATTTGATTTTTAAAAAATATCACTTCCTTCAATGATTATATATATTATAATGCCAAAAAATGTATGACAGTTTTTCTACTGCCATTTTCTTTTCAACCATTGTGCAAAGATGATGTTACTATGGTAATCATTATTACTCTCAGATATGACTTGCTGTGGTAACAATACCCCATACAGATTTCTGGCAATTAAGTGGAACTGGCTCCATATGATTAGTGCATACATATGAGAGAAGCAGGTAGTTAGAATCTGTTAATGTTGTTTTAAAAAATCAAATGTACTCAGTGTACTCAGAGGTCTAACTTGATCTCAGATTCCACTTGCAAACATATACCTCCTTCCTGTATATGTTAAGATGAGCCAGATTATATGTTCCTTTTTAAATTAAATGATTGTCAAATGTGCTCTTATACAGCTGTCACCTGGCAATGACTTGTTATGAAAACTGTCACAAACGAGATGATGTATGAGGCTGAATAAGTACTACCTTAGTCAGTTTCAGTCTGTTAAATGGTCACTAGTGTTGCCTTATATTTCCTCTTTATTTCTTATTCTCTCTCTCTCTTTCTCTCTCTATCCCCACTCCCTCCTCCTCCCCTATCTCTCTCTTTCTTTTTTCTTTCATTTTTTAAATCACATACAGGAGAGAAGAAAAATCAGCTAAATAATTACAACATGAGGCAGAGCAAGAGCAGCACACTAGGAAGGGTACTGAACTGTTGGGAAGTTCAGAGCCCTGAGAGCTATATGTGTAGAAGAGTTTTGAAAGGTTTTTTGGAGATTATGGCCTTAGAATTAGGCCAAAATATATGGGTAGGTCTTTGCTAGGGAAAGACGAGATAGTAGGACATTTCAAACAGAGAATATAAGGTGACCCACTTGTGGAAAAAGATACTTCATATGATAGTATTTGTAGCATAGGACATATATTAGAGACACACAGGAGGGGACCAAAAGAGACATCTGAAAATATAGGCTAGTCCTTGATTATGAAGTAACTTGACAAAACAGTCAGGGATTTAAATTTGTTCTGAGGATGTAATCATTAGAAGTGTCTGCACAGAGTGTGTTGTGGCTATCAGCCCCCGAAAGACACACGGACCACCAGAACTCAGTGAGTTATAGGAATCATGCTCTTTATTCAGCTAGCTCAGTAAGTCAGGGGTACACAGACCCCAAATTAAGCAGCTCCTTCTGTCTGAACACAAAAGTCTATTTTTCTTCTTTTTACTAACAGTCAACCCACAGGTCAGTTGTGCAAGTGGCGGGTGCAGAAACAGAAAGTTTATTGTTAAAATGTTATGTTCCCATGAATGATAACCTATGTTATCATGGGTGATAGCCAAGTAGTAATTTTCCAGCCAGCATAGTGGCAAGACAAGCCATGCTTCAGAAAGAATCCTCTGGTAGTATGTGCAGGTCTCCCATTGATGATGAAATTAAAATCCCAAATCCTTAGCACAGCCTGTACATCTCTGTGTTATCTAGCCTGCACAGCCTAACCAATCTACTCTTTCTCAGTAGCCACTCTTGCTCTCCAGGACCTTTTTTTTTTTTTTGCCTGGTATGTCAGAGGGTGCCAAGCTGCTTTATGCTTTTCTCACATTGCCCACTTCCACAGCCTGTTAATGCCAATTTATTCCGTCACCATTTAGCTAAATGTCACTATCTCAGTCAATATTGTTGCCTTATTTTTCCTTACTTTCTAAACATAAAATTGAGAAAGTATGTAATAACTAAATTTCAGGAGATTAATTCTCAAAAATAAAAATTACATTTTTAAAATGTAGAAAATTCCATCTTTTGAAAGTAGAAGTTTTACCAATTAGCATTTATTAATATTAGGAAAGAAATGTGATTTTGCAAAGTTTTCTAGATAATAGGAAAATAGAATACTACCGCTATTTGCATGAGACCCATATAATATCTAATACCAAAACATGACAACATTGCAGGAAAGCCAATCTCATTCAAATAATTATAAACAAAATATTATGAAACTAAACACTACCAACATAAACAGTATTTTATATTACAACCAAGGTGTAATTTACAAGAATAGATGTTTATATTGGCATTTTAATATTATTCAATATAATTTATATATTATACTTAATCTCAATAGATGGATGGTATGAAACACTTGATATTCAATATCTATTCATTAGAAAATTAAACCCTTTAGTAAATTAGGAAAAAAATATGATGCCTTTAAACTAAAAAGGACATACACCAAAAGACAAGCAAAAAAGTCATATCTAACTATCATTTGGTAATTAATTTATTGTGTATGTTTAAAAAATAAATATATTGTTAAATTATTTAAAATAAAAATTAATTTAACAAGATTGTTAAATTAAGATCAATGTTCAAAAGTTATTTTTATATGAATGATTCTCACATTTGATTTCAAAATTTACTATGAAGCTACAGTAATCACATACACATGCACACAAACACACAGATGCATGCACACACATGTACATCAAAAAAAAAAAAACAGCTCTGACTAAACAAATGATGGCTGTTGTTGAATGATATATATAATCACATTTGGTCCCAACTTTCTACAAGCTATAGATCCTTAAAATGTATAGGAAATTTACATTGCATCTCAATGCCATTATGTAACTTTCTCATAAACACTCAAGCCAAGAGCTCCTTAATTTTTTTTATTATTTCTTGCTAAAACATGCAGATTCAATATCATTGTGTTACATGAATATATTTTTACTAAAACGAAATTGAAACTCTGAAGAGCCTTTTAATCTCAAATTTTTAAAATTTTATAGATATACTCATAAAATTTTCTAATTGTGATATTCATGATTCTTCTGTGGGTTCTAATTATTCCAGAAATGACTAAATAAATCTACATTATTCTAAAGCTCATGCTAAGTAATGTCATTTTTGAAAAATGGAGAGTGACATGGTGATTTATGTTAGTATATAAGCTGATATGCAAAGCATCCTATTTTAAATATGAAGAGAGAAGTCAAAAAATGAATTAGATTTTTTTGGGGGGAGAAACTACATCTTTGCCCTTGGAAAAGATACTTTTAATATTATCTGTTACCTACACATTGTTTTGAGTTGAAGCAACAATAAAATTTGCTAGTATTGGCTCATTTTGTTAAGACAGTGATATACTGTAAAGACAGTTTTTATTTAATTCTCATGTTTCTTCCCCACTTTAATACTACAGTTTTGATAGCAACTCTTGAGGAATTTGCTCATTTATAGTAACCTGCTTCCAATTCTCTAATGGAGCTATGGAACCAAGTGAGGAAGGTCAGTTTTACTTTACAAAAAACTTAAATATTGAAAAGAAAAGAGGTGGGAGATGGATGAAGAAAGTGATGTGAAATATAGTCAATAATATTGTGCTGTTTTCATGGTGACTGATGATTAGTAAAATTAGTGAGGGTGATCACATTGTAAAGTATAGAAATGTCAAATTGCTATATTGGATACCTAAAATTAATATGATCAATATAATATTGTATACCAACTAAACTCAAATTAAAAAAAAACTTTAAAAGAGAATGATTAGAACAAAATAAATATGTGATATCTCCTCTGATCCTTTAACACTAGAAGTTGTTTGTAATTCCAGACGTGTTGAATCTCTTTCATTGCTAAAGCATGATTTTGAAATTATTTATTTGATTCTTTGAGATTCTCAAATGTCCACCCAATCAACACTTCTTGTATTGATGAGTTAATTTTATTACTTGCAGTTTGAAAACTTATTCTTACATTAAAGTACTATGACATCAGTGCCCATACATCTTGGCAGGCCCCTTCTTTGAGTGCCACTTTTGTGGCTTTACTGAGTAGTAGACAGCATATTGAATCAGAAATCAAATTTGTTCTAAAACAACTATACAAATTCAGGCTCTTATTAGCAATTACCTCAAATATTGCAATAGTCTCTTAATTTATCCTCTCTAGTCTATCCTGTACATTATTGCCAGAGTGGCATTTTATAATCAAGTCTGTTAATATAACTCTTTTATTCAATAACTTCTAAAAGCTCACTGTGATCTATTAAATGTTCTTCGTATTCCTGAGAACAGCATTGAATGCCCTATTAAGCATGATTTGAGCTTTATTTTTTAGATATAAATTCTAAGTTTAACTCTCTCTGTACTTCTATAAATCTGAAAAACTGACTAGTGGTCACTGGACAAACATATCCCCATATATTATGATCCTCATGCCTTTGCTTCTGCTAGTTTTGATTTCTAGTATGTGTATCTTTTCTTAGTTCAACTATAACTGTCAAATTGTACTCAGACATTAAAATCATATACAAATTCTGTTGGGTTATAAAAATATCTTGATCTTAAGACAACTGTTTTAGCATGTATTACATTTTAAATTAATAATTAATATTCTGATTTGTGTACTAAAATAAAATCTTAAGTGAAATATTGGTATATTGTGATTCCCTCTACCACTTAGGCAATGTTTTATGTAATGATTTTATGTAATGTTTTATGTTCTTGGTAAACATTTTTAGATTGAACAGAATATTTATCATTTATATTTTAGTTCCTAGTTGTACCAGTCAATATATTAGGTTATGTTAAACTACAAAAACAGAAAATCCAAAATAACTTAAAACATTGAAAAAGATGTATTAGTTGATAAAAGTTATAAATCTAAGTATAGGACTGTGAAGAGGTAGGAATTAATAATGTTCCAGCACCACTTCAGATGTAATTGTCTTATCTCTGCCCTGTTCCAAATGTAGTTTTAGTCTTAGACTGTAATAAGCTCAGATCTGATTACTATATCTGGAGATTTATAGAGAAATAGAGACTGTCTTTTTTGTTAGAGTATCCATCAGAGCAGAGGAAATTTCTTTCTTAAAAGATTCAAAAAGGTCCCTTGAAAATTATTGACTGAAATTGAGTAAAATGCTTATACTAATTCAAATTCTGATTGCAAACTGATTGCTATGTGATGAATGGTTTCACCTATGTCACTGAACCTATTGTAAATAGGAGGATAAAATACTCTTAGATCATCAGGCACACCTAAGGATTTAGAAAAGTAAAACTTCATTTAAGGGAATAGGTCTCCAGAAAAAAAATAGAAAATGATTACTGAGAGTAAGCGAGAACAAGAGCGAGAGCGAGAGCGAGAGTGAGAGCAATAAAGATAGATAGATCTTAGTATAATCCACATCAAACCAACAAATCTGGTCCACCTGATGATACACTGGAAGCTGAAAGTTACCCCACTTCAAATGCTTCCTCCCAGGCACTGTCCTTTAGTGAGATAAAAGTAAAAGTCATCAGTCCTGTCTTTCCTGTTTTTCTCATTAATTCTATCTATAAAGTATGTATGATAATCTACTTGCACAAATCATCTTGTGACCAAGAGAGAAAGTTAATAACATCACAAAGATATCATTGAGCCCCTGAAACTATTCCAATAGCTGGTTATCTTTGGATTCTTTATTCTATAAGAAAAATAAAATTGTTTAAGTTATTGTAATTGTGTTATCTAGTTCTATCGGTTGAAAGTATAACTAAATAATGTGAGAAAATAAGGATTATCATTTCAGTAAACATAGAAAGAGGTGAATATCCAAAAATTGAGGTGACTATCAGACCTAGTTCTGCTTCTGACAAGCTGAATTGTTCAAGTGAGAATGCCACTGAACTTTAATTTTAACATTTGTAGAATTAGTTGTATTGAAATAGAATGTATCTCATGCCTAAAATCACTTCTTGCTTGAAAGTTCTAAACATTTATAATTTTATAAAATGTGCTATAGTATGTAGCTTGAATAACTTATTTTTCAAAATCTTTTAAAGATTAAAAAAATTTCTTTTTAACTTAATACCTTTGAGAAATAATAGCAGATGATATTTGAGTAATAGTATATCCTTTCATAATTTGTAATGATTGTTACGGAGACAACAGTGTTTTTGGATCTGGAGACCTCCATGCATTCAGATCCCTGTAAGTATGTACTGCTAGGGCTGGGATTTTCTTTCATTCCATCCTATGCTGGCCGTAAGAGCCTAGTTAATAAATCTTGCCTCCCTGTGTGTTTGGAAGCAAATGATTTCTCCTCTCTTCTGTAGCTTATTTATTTTTGTATTTCAAAATTCTCTTTACTCCATTCCTTTAAGGCAGTAGCTATCAAAGTGTTTTATATAGTCCTTTAGGGTCTCTGACACCCTTTCATGATCTTTAAATAGAAAACTTATTTTTCTAATAACATAAAATGTGCTTGCCTTTTGTACTGTGCTCACATGTGCACTGATGTTATATAAACTATGGTGGCTAAAACTGCTTAATTGTGAAGTTGAATTAAGGCATTGACACCAAAGTACTCGTAGTCATACTACCTTTTACTGTGATAGGATAATAGTTTGATGTTGCTATTTTAAATAAATTAACATACAACTTTTAATTTTTTTATTTTTTAACTTCTGCAAGAAAACTTGATATATATAGTATACATAGGCAAAAACAGAATAGTATTCCAATAATTTTAAGAGATAATAGAATTACCGAAAACCATTTTTATAAAAAACCCTTTTCTTCTTTTCCTTCATAACTTGTCTGAGACTATTAATTACATTTGTCATAGAAAAAAATGTTTTCTTCTAGAATACATTAATGTTTGTAAAATGAGTATCCCAACTGAAAGTTTGTCAAATTTAATTTAAATTTTAAGGCATATGTATGTGTATATATACATCTATATACATACATTACATACATATATATATGAAAGAATAATGAAATATAACACAAGAAATGTTTCTTATGCTCAACCAAGTGACAGTTTAATTAATGTGACAACCTGAAAACAACACCAGTAAATTTTACTGTCAGATTATATTGTAATGATTATATAATTAATTTTTACCTATTAATATGATTGGAAAAATCTAGGTTGTGTGTGTGTGTGTGTGTGTGTGTGTGTGTGTGTGTGTATAAATTTAACTTTGTTCACTATAACTAAGGGAACCTAAGATTATTATAAAGTTTGATGAGTATAACTCCAGTTATCTCCTCACTTTTACTGTTTTGTAACCTGCATTCCTCTAAAACATTTAGAAAAAATATATATCACTTGGCTAATGAAAAACTTGATAGCAGAGGGAGTATTCAATGAGACATAAGGTTGGCTGTCCTGGATTCCAATATCATTTAGTCTATCATATAATTTTCGTTATTATTCTAATTTGATTTTACGGACTATATTGCTATGTATTTCAAAAATAAAATTGGAAGACACGATCTAAAAGAGAAGAATAAAAGTGATTTATGAATTAGGTAAATCAGATATGAATGTGTGACTTTTATAAAACACAAGGGAAAGATAAAATAATTAGAACTACTTTAACCAACCTAAGAAAGATAAATCATTGACCTATTAACTATCTCAAGGTAGGAAGTATTAGCATAGAGGATACAGTGCTCAGCTGTTCTCTATCTATATGAAGGACAGAAGAATGTCAAATCTACTTATTTATAGAATTAGGACATTTAGTTTATTAGTTATATAGAAGTTTTCACTATGAATATGTTTAAATCTATAAGAAGTCATTGAAAGATTTAGTGCAATAGAATGAGTACCTAGTTTTACAGTATATGAATTTAAAACAATCCATTGATTCTTTTTTATGATTAAATAGCAAGCACAAAAGAAACAATGCTAGAACCATAGTGACACAAAGGAGCATGATGTTTCTCAGATGTCCTGAACATGACCTCGTACTCCAGTGAAAAAGTCTTACTTGCTAATCCCAACTCTAGAGGTAGCTTTCTGAAGGACAGGTATAAAGCTTATAAAATAAAGACAAATAAATAAATGTCTGCTTCTCTATGTTATATGACACATAATTTAGTTTTGGCTGTACTTTTTTACATGAAATTCTGTTTCTTCTAAGGGGGAGAATATTTTTATATTGACTATCATAATATCTTGGAGTATAAACATTTGGAAGTATAATATGTGAAGCTGAGAAGAATTGTCCTGCATAGTGAAGAAGAACTTCTTGGTTTTGGTGATGTGTGAACTCAACAGGAAGGAAATGAGAATCAAGAATTCATTTTATCTGTTGTGTTTTCTCTCTAAATGACAAAAACAAAAGTTTAAAAAGTCTGAGTTTCACAGTACTTACACAGAGGAACATAAAAACTGAATATTTAAAAATTCTATGAACTCTACAATGGTAACAATCACTCCTCTCCCTTTCTTGTGGAAGGTGCAGTTTTTCATGATAAGAGAACTAAAAGAGAGCCAAAGTGGTTAAGGGAAAGAACTATATGTGAGAGATAAGTGTAAAATTTACATATCTACTATTTCTAATTTATAGTATTTTATGAAAAGTAAAGAAGATGAGAGATATAAAACTTTTGGATAAACAAAATATTTATATCACATATAGGTCATTATTCCTAGAAGCATGTTACTTCTCATTTGTATATATATTCAATTTTAAATACAATAATATTATTTCAGGAGTTTACTTGAGATGCAAAGATTTGCAATTCTGGGAAGCACTGATTCAGGCGGAAACCCAAAGAGTGTCCTGATTATAGGGTGAAAGCAAGGTTTTGTTTTGTTTTGTGTGTGCATGTGTGTGTGTCTTTTTTCTGTGTGTATGTGTGCACATGTGTGTGTATGAAAAAGAGAAAGAATATGATTACATGAATAAAAAGAAGACATTTCTATTAGTGTTAAAAAGTTAAATTAGTCTTCAGCTATATATGGCTGTTTATTGATTCTACGAATGCCCATAATTATCAGTCTGTATTGAGATTATCTGATTTTCTGTTAGTTTACAAACTGTTGTTTATAATACAGTTTTGGTTTGGCCCAGTCCAAAGGTTATTTTGCCAATTTAAACATTCTAAAGGAGACTCAAGAAAAACCTTCAAAGCAGATCCTCTGACACCATCTTGAGATGGCTTGATATATATCATTTTTCACAAACTATAACTAAGTCATTATGTGATTTGAATTCCTGTTCATTTACCTTTATTACTTTGCCATATATCCTGAAAAAGATGTTAGGCATTAAGAGGCTGATTCTTCTATTCATCTGCTAAAGAAAATGGTCATGGTGAAACTAAATAAGCCAACTCACAAAAAGTGAGAAGAAATTTCAGGAATCAAAAATGAATCCTCACGACCTAGATGTTTGGGAATTTTTTCCAGGAAAGACAAAATATAAATTTGTGGTGTACTTTGTTCTTTATACAGGGAAACCTAACCAGCAATATATACCAGACAATTTGAGCTTCATCCACCAATAACTGTAATCATGATTTTGGACTTTAAATAACTAGTCTGAATAAGAATGAGAAGTTAATGATTACATTAACTGACCTTTACTACTGTGGATAGTAAGTTGTGACCAAGAGCTGGCAAAATAGACATTAGGTTAATTTCCAAATGCTATCTTGGACGCACCTAACATTAATTTATGCTTATTTTCCTTGGCACAATGTTTAAACTACTAATTCATTATTAAAGATCAAACAAAAATGACAACAGTTTTAATTACATCGACATCTTTCCCTTGATATTTACTCAAACCTATATGTTCACATGCAACACATTTGTCATTATAACTACCTCCCATTCTGTGAAGACATCATGTAATTCTTACGTTATACCTTTCTTTATTTTTGTTCTTATAATTTTACTTTTTTATAATTTTACCTGTTATAAAATTCAATCTTAAAAATTTCCACCTATATAGTTTAGTATAGTTTAATTCTTCCCTTATGTCTCATGAAACTTGTCCCTGGTTAGTCTATTTATTTATATATTTCTTTCCTGTTCCACCTGCCAAACATTTGTAGTTTATGCAATCTAATTTAGTGCATATTATTTTATTCATTATATGAGTTATTTAAAAATTATTCTCACACTAAAAAGAGATTTTTTTTAATTTGAGGAAGCAATGTAACAAAAGTAGGATAGAGAAAATAAGATAAAGGTAATGGATTGATAGTACTTATTGATTATTCATTACTTTTAACCTGTTATTTTAAAATTCCTTGTGTGTAGCACCCATTTTATATACTATATGTGACTTCTGGGTTCAGCTTCAACATATGAAGACCTTGGAAATCATCACTCTCATTCTTATTTGGAGTGATCAGAATACTGAGGTCCCAAGGTAAACTGCCACTCTGAAACCTAATGTTTGTAATACAAGGGAATCAATCTAGAGGATCACAGTCAGGACTGACTTATCTAGATAAGAAACTACTAGAGACATAAACTAGTAAGGACACTTAAATGGTAACTTTGGTGAATTACTGGAGGCTGAGTGTGTATTAGCTTGAGAATGAGGAACTCTTGAATAATAGTCTTGACAGTGTGTGCTTTGCTTTCTGGAATTCCACTAAGTTTTCATAGTGAGCATCCAAAAATAATCCTCTCATAGCTCTGGCAGGATGTGGAAAAAATAAACTTTGTGATCTACATCCAGAGGATTCTCCACAGTGAAGTTCTACTTTTCAGGGAAAAGATTTTATCAGAGCCATACCATATTTGGGGCACAACATTTTTATCTGACTCCAGCCCCTTTTTGTCTTTCTATCTCACTTTAAAAGTAGACAAAGTTAAGATAGACTTGAGAATGTCACAGACCAAGGATACACTCATCTAAAAGATTGAGATTTAATAGTAAAATTATACAATGTTTTTCCCCATACCTTAACAGTACACAAAGAGGTTTCCAGTATAATAACAATAAATTACAACTGAAAAAGCTACATGAAAAAGATCCTCCTTAAGAAGAACTCCTTTTAGAAACCCAAAGACAACAAGAAAGAAATGGACAGGGAAATTTGAAGCCTCTGGCAACTATAGCTACAACAAACATTAAATACAATTTAACTTCCAGCCAAATTAACATAAATTCACACACTAAAAGTCTATTTACCTCAATTATTATTGCCCAAAAAAGCATGTCTGGCTTTAAACAAAAGTTACAAGACATACTAACAGGCAAGAGAAGACACAATGAAAAGAGACAAAGTAAAATTTAAATTATAAAGGTTTTGGAATTATTACATAAGGAATTTAAAAAATACAATTAATATTTTAAGAAATCTATTGAAAAAATGCAGACAATATACAGGAAGAGATGGAAAATCTAAGCAAAGTGGTCAAAACCCTGAGAAAAATCAGAAGGAAATACTAGCAATATATAATAACAAAAATCCACAGTAAAATAATTTTTAAAAAATGTCTTTGGTCTCATTAATAGAATAAACATAGCCAAGGAAAGGTTTAGTGACTTAGAGGGTAGTTTAATATGTTCTCTGATTGAAATAAAAATATTAAAAATTAAGAATTTAGATAATGAATGATTGATTGTATTGGTGTATAAATATACAAATTTAGTATTATTAGCCCAATAACAACTCAATTATTTTCTTCATTTTAGAAATAATATCTTTTCTATCCATATAATGAATTTAATACTGCTACTTTTATATCATTTCCCTTAAGTTAAAGAATCATATTACCAAATTAGGAAAGAGAAAAACAAACAAAACTCCTTATTAAATGAGTCACATATATTAATAGACGTTTAGAGCTATAAATAATTTTATAAATGAGTTAGCTCAAGCCTCTCATTTTACAAAGAAAATATTGTGATTAATTTAAGGGTATTTAATGTTGCATGCAGATCATAGTTGAGATTTTTTTTATAATCTTAAGAACTGATTTCTGCAAACGGTAATAAGGGAGAGAAGATACATATATTTCTCAGTTCCTTCCAGGGATGCACCTGGTTCCTGGAACAGACATAGTTGGTAAGAATTCAAATCCATATATAATTCATTGGCAGTAAGAAATTTATAAAACTAACTAGAGCGGAAGTCCAAAGAACCCCATCTATGTTTTACTCTACAGAGATGCGCATTGTTTTAAACAAGTCATTTACCATTCTGGGTCTTTTCAGTAATATGTAAAATTATATTAGAGGGTTACAAGTATTTCCTCAATTATGATATTACATTGTTTTCCATACCTATACAACATTATAAGTATACTTGATATTATTACTTAGTATATGCACAAAGACATAGAATGTTGGTACAAAATGAAGCTGTGTCCAAAAACTTTCAGTTATAATTTTCTTCTGCTTATTTTTTTAAAATAATACAAATCTCATAATATGTTCAAAGGGAGTAAAATAACAAAACTTTGTGTTATTTTATCTATGACAATTTAATTTTGTCTCTGTATATGATGAAGCCATGACATAAAACAAACCATTAAAGATTGTTCCCTTTGATTTAATAGAAATAAAATAACAAATTCTAATATAAATGAATGTTCCTGTTGCCTAATAATAGAATAGATAATAAAATGACTGAGAAATACTTTTTCTCACACAGAACCTCATTACCTAGAAATTATTTTAAAATTGCTTCTATTTGTTTTAAGTCTCCTGACAGCTCATGTTAATTAATAGAACAAAAATAAAGTCCTCATAGAGTTTTAAAAAGTAAAATATACTTTTTTGAAGCTCAGAGTCAGTTTTGAATTCTGTATTTTACCATTTCTTATTTTCTGATTACAGTAGCATTACTTGAGAGATACAGATTAACTCTACAAAGTCAGTATCCCATAATCAGAAATAAACCACTGACTGTTTCTCCACTTTTATGAATGCATTAAATGTCATAGAAAAGACCAGAGATAAATCTCATACCAGTGCTTAGGCTCTCCCACACCTCTTCAGAACTACTTAACTTCTGCTTTTGTTTGTTGCTTATCAAACCACAGAATCCTAAAGAAACACTTTGATTCTTTTGTACATGGTATTCACATAACCAAATGAAAACTTCCTTTGAACTTTGTATTACAGGCAAATCTTTTCCCATACTTCAGAAATCTATTTTTAAATAAACCTCAGGTTCAAAGGGAGAAAAAACTTATAAATCTCTGGAACAAAGCAAACTCTATAGAACCTTCTAAGACAAGAGATTGACAAGATGTGAATAGATGGTGCAAGACAGACCATTTCCAGTGAAACTGACACGTAATAGAGCTTACAATAAATCATTTTTTAAGGAAATACATTGACACTACACTTCTTTAGAGTATGCACATTACAAAATTTTAAGATGATTGCCAATGATATTTATTTTATATTTTTAAAAACTAAATGCACTGTCATTTATTCTTATATATACTCATACACACACATACCACTGAACCATGACAATTACAATTTTAGTTAGCTGAGCAATTAATTTTTTTTCTTAACCTAGGACATTCTTGATTGTCATGTTTTTAATTTCAAGCTTTGCAACAAGAGAACTTTCTGTAATTTATTCCAACCACCAGACCATCATCTCTCAGACTCCCATACAAATCTAATTCAATTATTGCTTTGTATATTCCTTCCATGCCAGAAAGAATATTAAACTTCAAAGGAGTTTTTAAAAATAGAAAAAGAAATCACAATTATTTAAATGATTAAAATAGATGTTTTGTATGGTTTTAATTTTAATCCTGGATGTAAAGAAAGGAATTTCAAGATATAAAGGTGACTTCTGGAAATGTTTGAAAGAACAGTAAAAGATATAATACAATCAGGTTAGAAAATGAACTCCACCTAAAATGTAATCTTAAGTGATGAAAGAGTTCTCAAAGAGATTAATTAATCCTGAAAATCACATTTTATTAATGGAGGAACAAGGTGAATTAACTGTGAAAAAAAGAAAAGAGAGAGAAAACAAAATGACATAAAATGAAGTTTATTACCTGATTTTATTCTAATTTGTTAACAATAACAGTACAATATGAATGCCCTTTCATTAACTCTTTTCTCCTTAAAATATTTTGCGTCATTTAGTGTTTCCCTTCCAGTGAGCAGATTCTGTCTCAAACTTTCTTGCCACCAACCTATGAGTTAAACAATCTGAAAAAAAAGTTATTTTATATAGAATAAAGATTTTAAAATTTTTAACTGTTTATTCAAGACATTATAATCGAAAGCTAATTTTGTAAAAGTTACAGAGGAGATTCACCCAAATATATTGAGTGTGAGTTGTAACTACTAAAAGAAAAGGAGAGCTGAGTGGGTCTCTGGGGTTTGTTACAAAGAAAAAAAAGAAGTAAGGTGGATGTGGGCTTGAAAATTAGTCCTAAGGCTTAATTATAGTACAAAGACATAGGACAACATATCTTTATGTCAGCAAAGATTACATATGTGAAATTTCTTGTTTTAAAATGTTTTATATGAAAAAGACAGAAAACCACAGAAGTCAAAGTAAAAAAAAAAAAAAAAAAATCCCAGTGTCTATTTTGTTAGATAAAGTAAGAAGTAAAAGCCTTCTCTATTTTTGAGTTTTTCTATTTTCCATCTCATTGGTAGCTGTGTTTGAATGTTTGCTTTATGTGAACCATGGAAAAGTGTAATTAAGGAAACACTTCAGTGCAAATTCCATCAAAAAGAAAAAATTATTTAGGAATAAATTTACCCAAGGTGGTCTGAGACTTGTACACAGGAAACTATAAAACATTGATGAAGAAAATTAAAGAAGATAAATGGAAATGTATCCTATGTCTATGGAGTTGAGAATTTAATATTTTTATGATGTAAATATTTC
Organism: Cynopterus sphinx; assembly: GCA_030015415.1. Classification (NCBI taxonomy): domain Eukaryota; kingdom Metazoa; phylum Chordata; class Mammalia; order Chiroptera; family Pteropodidae; genus Cynopterus; species Cynopterus sphinx. Next base: position 35,005,620 of record CM057389.1, on the reverse strand, counting down.
TTAAAACTATTTAGTGATTCAGTATAATTCCTATTAAGCATTCAACAGCCATTTTTACAGAAATGGAAAACTAAATCTTGCAATTAATATGGAATTGAAATAAGTCCTGAAAAGCCAAAACAGTCTTGAAAAGAAAAACATGAGTACACATGTTTTCCAATTTTATAATTCTCTACAAAGCTACAATATTCAGGACCCTGGGGCACCATCATAAGAGTAGTATAGAGATTGATTAAATAGCATAGTCTTATCAACTAATGACATTGGAAAACTAGAGAGTCACACATAAAAAAATGAAGTTGGATATTTACTTGACATTTAATAAAAAACATACATAATGGATCAGAGACATAACATAAAAACTAAAACTATAAATCTCTAGTAGAAATATGAGTTAAATTTTTATGACCTTGGATTTGACAATTTTTATAACATCAAAAGCACAAATAACAATAGAAAAACAATAAATAAGATGCATCAAAATTAAAAACTTACATGTATCAAAAGACACTACTAAGAGAGTAAAAAGACAACACACAGCATGGGAGAATCTTTACAAATAGCATATCCAATAAAGGTCTTATTCAGGATGCATAAAGAACTCTTATAGCTCAACATCAAAAAGATAACCATGAAAAGAGAAGCAAATTGGTCAGGAAAAAATGGCATAGATGATAGAGGCTCTGTTCATTCCTCTGGTGACCAAACCAAAGCTTTGATGGAAACAAAGAGCAGAAGCAAGAACAAATTGTCTAGGATCTAGATGAACAAGCCATAGAAGTAGGGAGAAGTTCAAGAAAGCACCCTGCAATGGCAGAATGTAGGATGGCGTGAGGATTCGGGGCTGCCTGGTCTCGAGCAGGGCTGAGTAAGACAGAGGCTGTGGCTGTGGCAGACGCCTCTTAAAGGGGCCAAATACATCAGTGATTTTTTCCGGTGACAAACCTGCTCACTCTGATCACCAGTGCCAATTCAGCTGTGTGCAGGGAGCACCAGGGACTTATAGGGAGACATTGCTGGAGTGAGGGCCGAACTGAGATTCACTCTGTACAGAAGTTCCAGTGGTATCTATTGTTCTCTGATGAGCCCTCTCTGCTCCCAGTGCATCAGACATAGTACCTCCGTAGCTGTGATGTCATCAAACTAGATAACAGAGGTCGCTCTGCCCAGAGGATTTCTTGAAACCCTTTCTCCCCAAAATGTGTGGCCCTACCCAAGCCAAATCCAGGTGTATCCTCAGCGAGTCAGATATGCCTTGCTGAGCAGTGCCTAGATTCACACTGGAGGCAGCTGGCCTCGGTTTCTGGTGTGGCCTTTTGAGGCAACTATAAGCACAGAATCCATGGATTGCTTGCTGAATCTTAACAGGTGGCCCCAGAGGGGCATAGGCTGGGGTTAAACTTGGCCTGAAGTTGAACTCCTCTCAGGACTGTGCCACTGGACACCTACTTCACAATTCCACACTAATAAGACTGGGACACTTAGGAGTTTTGCTTAATACAAAAAACAGACATGGAAAGGCAGCCAAAATGGGAAGACAAAGAAGCAAAAACCATATGAAAGAACAGGACAGAGATCCAGATATAAGGAAATCAAGTAATCTAACAGATGTAGAGTTCAAAATACTGGTTATAAAGATGCTCAATGAACTTTTGGGAAATGTAGATAAGTTCAGTAAAAACTTAAAGAGATTTAAAAAAACATTAAAATGGAAATGAAAATTATAAAAAGAAACCAGTCAGAAATAAAGAACACATTATCTGAGATGAGAAGTATATTAAATGGAATAAATAGAACAATTAAAGAGAATCAAATGACCTATATAGAGAATAGGAAATCCTAGGACACAATCAGAATGACAAGAAAAAAGAAGCCAAGACTATAATAATATTGTAAGGAGCCTATGGGACACTATTAAAGGTAAAAATATCCATGTCATAAGGTACTGGAAAAAAAAAAAGATGTTGAAGAGTCATTTGAAGAAATAATGATGGGAAACTTCCCTTACTTGATGAAGGATATAGACATACAGCCCCAGAAAGCATGGAGAGTCTCAAGACACATTATAATTAAAATACCAAAGGTTAAATACAAAGAAAGAATCTTCAAAACAGCTCTAGAAAAAGAGATAGTTGTCTACAAGGGAGCACCCATAAGACTGGCAGCTGATTTCTCAAAAGAAAATATGCAGGAGGAAAAGAGCTTGGCACAAAATATTCGACATGATAAATATCCAGGGTCTAAACCAAGAATACTTTATTTAGCAAAGCTATTATTCAGTTGAAGGACAGATACAGAGCTTCCCAGACAAAAATAAGCTAAAGGAATTTGTTGACACCAAGCCAATATTATGGGAAATGTTGGGGAACTTCTTTAAGAAAAAATTGCATGTATCAAAAATAAGAATAAAAAATGGTAATAACTACATTCCTGTCAAAACTACCTCAAAAGAAAAAGTTTTAAGTGCTCCAACCAAAAGATGAAGTGGCTGAATAGATAAGAAAGCAAAACCCCTACATATGCTGCCTACAAGAGACTCACTTCAGATTAAAAGACACACACAGACTAAAGAAAAGAATGGAAAAAGATATTTCCTTGATGAACCTAGAGAGAATTCCTGAATGAAATGGGTCAGATAAAGGCAGATAACTCATGATTTCACATACATGTGGAATCTAAAGAACAAATTAAACAACAATAGCAACAAAAGTGGAAATAAACTCATAGACACAGATAATATTTTAACAATTAAGTATTTTTAAATTAAGTCATATACATTGTTTTTAGACATAATGCTATTGCACATTTGATAAGAAATGGCTACATGAACCAGTTTTGGATAAAGAAATGTGAACAGAAGTATTTATACAGTTTCCAATACATATCCAATTAAAGACAAAGTATCCTAAAATTTTTCTTTTCTTTCTCCACTGTCTCGGAGTAATATCTGGATGTTAATCTAAGCCATCTTTGGTCCCAGAAAGGAAAACACTCAAAAAATGGTGAAAGAAAAGAAGGATAGAACCTGACCAGGAATGATCTCATGGATTAGAGTAGCTTATATGTGCTGGGCCACATCCTGCTTCCAAACTCTCATTACAAAGAGAAACAAACATTTTTCTTTCTGAAAACACTCTTGACATATTTTTGTTTTTGCAATGCGGACTGTAACCTTGTCAGGAAATATCTCTGTCAGTAGAAATAATCTTTCTATCAGATTATATAATACATCAACTAATTAAATGTTTTTTTATCCTCAGGTTTCAAGACATGTAGAAATTCCCCAAGAATTTATTCCTGGCTCTAAAAAATTAAGTGCAATTGGTGTAAATACTTTCTGTTATAGAATTTAAGAAAATAAATCAATAAATAAAGTAATAGATATTCTTATTATCCTTTTCTAGCTTTGATTGGTTATCTCTTTAACAAATGTAAACTATTTATTTAATATTATCAAATAGTATATATGTTAAATATGTATCACGTAACATATCGCACTCAGGTTGAAATGTCAGAAACAAATACCCATATTTACAATTCTTTTACAAACTGTTATTTAATGACACAGTAAAGAGTAAAACTTTTTGGCTTATAATTCTTAAAAGAATAACAATAGCAAAAGTGATAACAATAGCAAAATATTCAGCGTGAGATTATGATTAAACTTAATTTTATAAAAATATGATGTAAAAGAGCTACAATTCCATTCAACATCCTAAATTAAATCTCTTCAAAATGGACTGATCATTTTTATTGTAAAAAATTAAAATTCACAAATAAAGGCAGTTTGGAACTGCTACTGAGAAGTATATCTCTTAGCATATACAATTTTAAGGCCACAGTTTTAAATGTCTGAAGCATCAAGTTGTTTTGATGAATTAGTTGGTGTGCACTTATAAACGTTTTTATTGCCTTACTATTTAAAAAATATATTTATAGAGTATAAATAATTTTTTTCATTGAGGTAACACTGGTTAATGACATTATATAAGTTTCAGTTGTGCAACATAATTTGATAGGTGTACACACTATATTGTGCTCATCACCAAAAGTCTAGTATTAATCGTAAACATAATTTTTTTTTAATTTTTAATTGAGTTTATTGGGATAACATTGGTTAACACAATCATATAATTTTAAAGTGGACATTATCATTTGACATCTGTATATTCCACTGTGTGTTTACCACCCAAATTTCAGTTTACTTCAGCTACCATACATTTGATCCCCTTTACCCAATTCATCCCCTCATTAACCCTTATATTTGACCCCTTTTACCCTATCTACTCCCTCTCTTCCCCCATCTCACTAGTAACCACTAGTCCTATAGTCCTCTGGTAACCACTACCCTATATAACATGTCCATGAGTATATGGTTGTTTGTCCTGCTCATTTGCTGCTTTCAGGTTTATATCCCACATATAAGTGATGTCATGTGTTTTTTTCAACTTTTTCTGTCTGGCTTATTTTGCTTAGAATAATTATCTTAGGTCCAAACATGTCACAAATGGCAGTATTTCATCTCTTATGGCTGAGTAATATTCCATTCTACATATGTACCACAGCTTCTTGAGCCAATCATCTATCGTAGGACACTTCAGTTGCTTCCATGTCCTGGCCAGTGTAAATCATGCTGTTATGTACATCAGTGTGAAAATATCTTTTTGGATATGGATTTTGAAGTGTTTGGGGTAAATAACCTGTAAAGGAATTGCTGGATATATGGTAGATCAATTTTTAGTATTTTGAGGAACTTCCGAACTGTTTTCCATAGTGGCTATACCAATTTTCAGTCCTACCAACAGTGTATGAGTGTTCTTTTTTCTCCACATCTTCCAACATTTGTTATTACTTGATCTGTTAATTATAGCTATTCTAACAGGTGTGAGATGGTATCTCTTTGTGGTTTTGATTTGCATTTCTCTAATAGCTAGTGATGCTGACTATCTTTTCATCTATAAGTGGGCCATTTGTAAGTCCTCTAGGGAGAAGCGTCTGTTCAGGTCCTCTGATCATTTTTTGTTTCGATCATTTGATTTTTCATTGTTATTGAGTTGTATGAGTTCTTTGTATATTTTGGATATTAGACCCTTATTGGAGCTGTTGCTTGAAAATATATTTTCCCATTCAGATGGTTGTTCCTTTTCCTTGTTGATGATTTATTTTGCTGAGCAGAAGCTTTTGAGTTTGATGTAGTTCCATTAATTTATTTCAGCTTTTACTTCCTGTGCCTTTAAAGCCAAATTCATAAAATCCTCTTTAACTTCAAGGTCCTTGAGTTTTGTTCTTGTGTTTTCTTCTATGCATTTTATTATTTCAGATCTTATTTTTAGGTCCATAATCTATTTTGAGTTAATTTTGGTGTGTGGTATAAGACAACAATCTTGTTTCATTCTTTTGTAGGTGGCCTTCCAGTTTTCCCAGCTGTATTTATTGAAGAGGCTTTCATTTCTCCACTGAAGGTTTTTTGCATTTTTCTCTAAAATTATTTGCTCATATAAATATGAGTTTACTTATGGATCTCGATTCTGTTCCTCTTGTCCATGTGTCTGTTATGATGCTGGTACCATGCCATTTTGATTACTGTCACTTTGTAGTATAATTTGAAGTTGGGCAGAGTGAGGCCTAAAGCCTCGTTCTTTTTTATCAAGATGGTTTTGACAATTCTGGGTCTTTTGTGCTTCCATGCATATCTGGTGATTTTTGGTCTATTTCTTTAAAAAAAAAATGCTGCTGAGATTTTAATGGGGATTGCATTAAATCTGTATAATGCTATAGGTAATATGGTCATTTTAACTATGTTGATTCTTCCAATTCAAAACATGGAATATCTTTCCATTTCTTTGTATCTTCTTCAATTTCTTTTAATATGGTCTTACAATTTTCATTATGTAGGTCCTTCACTTATTTTATTAAATTTATTCCTAGGTATTTTATTCTTTTTGTTGCAATTGCAAAAGAAATTTTTTTTCTACTTTTTCTGTTGCTTCATCGTTAGAGTGTAGGAACACAATCGATATTTGAACATTGATTTTTGTATCCAGAGACTTTGCTATATTTGCTTATTGTTTCTAGTAGTGTTCTTATGGAGACTTTAGGGTTTTCTATAAAGAGAATCATGTCATCTGCAAATAGTGTCACTATGACTTTTTGTTTCCTATTTGAATGCCTTTTATATCTTTCTCTTGTCTGATTGCACTCGTTAGGACATCCAATGTGATATTGAATAACTGGTGATAATGGCCAACCTTGCTTTGTTCTTGATCTTAGAGGGATGGTTTTTAGTTTTCCACCATTAAGTATAATGTTGGCTGAGGGTTTGTCATAGATGGCCTTTATTATGTTAAAGTGCTTTCCTTCTATACCAATTTTGTGAGTGTTTTGATCATAAATGGATGATGTAATTTGTTGAAGGTTTTTTTCTGTATCTATTGATATGATCATGTGATTGTTATTTTTTAATTTGTTTATGTGGTGTATCATATTAATTGATTTGCATATATTGAACCATCCCTGTGCCTCTGGGATGAAGCCCACTAGATTGTGGTCTATAATCTTTTTTATATGTTGCTGTATTCGGTTCACTAGTATCTTATTTAGGATTTTTGCATCTGTGTTCATGAGAGATATTGTTCTGTAGTTTTCTTTCATTTGTTTTATTTTTAACGAGTTTTGGTATCAGAGTAATATTGGCTTCATGAAATGTGTTGAGAAGTATTGCCTCCTCTTCAAATTTTTGGAAAAGTTTGAGGAGAGTACATATTAAATCTTTGAATGTTTGGTAGAATTCACTGGTGAAGCCATATGGTTGTGGACTTGTGCTTTTTGGGAGGTTTTTGATGATTGTTTCAATTTCCACACTACTGATCAGTCTATCTAAATTTTCCAGTTCTTCTGGATTCAGACTAGAAAGATTATATTGTTCTAAGTACTGGTCCATTTTTTTCAGCTGAGTAAATTTGATGTTATATACATTTTCATAGTACACTTGTATGTTCCTTTGTATTTCTGCATGTCAGTTGTAATTTCTCTTCTTTCATTCTTGACTTCTTTTATTCATGTCCTTTCTCTTTTTCTTAGTCTAGCCAGAGGGTTGTCAATTTTATTTACCTTTTCAAAAAACCAGCTCTTTGTTGCATTTATTATTATTTTTTTTTATCATTTTTTGTTGGTGTTTTCAATTTCATTTATTTATGCTCTAATTTTGATTATTTCTTTCCTTCTGACTTTTGGCTTCATTTATTCTTCTTTTTCTATTTTTTTTTAAGATGAAGGATTAGGTTGTTTATTTGTTTTTGTTTGTTTGTTTGTTTTGTTTTGGAGATAGGCCTGTAATGATATGCAATTTCCTCTTTTGACATCTTTTGCCATGTCCCAAAAGTTTTGATATGTTGTATTGTCATTATCATTCATTTTTATGTATCTCTTGATCTCTCTTTTTATTTCTTCTCTGACCCAGTTATTCTTCAGTAGCATGTTGTTAATCTCCATGTCTTTGTCATTCTTCCTATTTTCTTTTTGCAGTTGATTTCTAGTTTCAAAGCATTATTATCAAAGAATATGGTTGGTATGATATCAACCCTTTTATATTTGTTAAGACTATCTCTGTATCTCACTATGTGGTCATTCCTTGAGAATGCTCCATGTGCACGAGAGAAGAATGTATAAGCAGCAGTTTTGGGATGGATGGCTCTGTAAATCTCAATGATTTCCAGTGGGTCTAATGCATCATTTAAAGATGTTATTTTGTTGATTTTCTGTTTAGATTATTTGTTCATATCTGACAGTGAGGTATTTAGGTCCCCTATTACACTAGTGTTTTGGTCTGTTTCTCTCTTTAGTTCTGTTAGTAATTGCTTTACATACTTTGGGGATCCCTGACTGGAAGCATAGATATTAGAAAGTGTATGCCCACTTGATTCATGATTCCCGTAACCATTATGAAATGTCCTTCAGTATATTTCTTTACCTTTTTATTTTGAAGTCTATTTCATCTGATATTAATATCACTACTCCCACTTTTTTCTGAATGCCATTTACTTGAATTTATCATTTCAATCCTTTAGCACTGAGTCTATATTTGTCTTTGGAGCTGAGATGTGTCTCCTGGAGGCAGCATATAGCTGAGTTTTATTTTTTGATTTATTCTGCAACTCTGCACCTTTTTATCGGTGAATTCAGTCCATCTATATTTTGGGTGATTATTGAAATATGAGGTCTTCTTATAGCCATTTTATCTTTTGCTTTCTGGTAGCTCGGTGTTTCCATTGCTTCCTTGTCCTTGTGTTTCTGTTTTCTTTATTTTGGTTGGCTTTGTTTTTTTTTTTTGTTTTATGTTATATAATTTAGTTCTGAATCTTTGGTGTGTGGTTACCATTACAAATATGTAATGAACACTTCTGGGTACGACTTATCTCGATTCCCCTTTGGGAATTTGGATCTTTGAATCCCCCGCTTTTCAGTCATTGTTTTCTCAATTTGTTCCTATGTATGCTGAACGTTCATTACTATCTTATTATAACAATTCACTTCTTATTTAAGTTTATAATGGACTGTTCTTAGTAACGGTTTCACTCCTCTGCTTCTATTTGCCTGATAGTCACTTTACTCCATTTACGTATTTTTTGTTGTCATTATTTTGTTTTAGGTGAGCTGACTCCTTTCTGAATTTCCTGTAATGCAGGACTTATAGTGAAGAATTCCCTCAACTTTTGTACATCTGTAAAGGTCTTAATTTTTCCTTTATATTTAAAGTAGAGCTTTGTGGGGTACATTATTTTACTGGTAGTTTCTTTCACTTAATAGTTTAAATACTGGATTCTACTCCTGGCTTGTACAGTCTGTGCTAAGAATTCCAACAATAATCTACTGATTTTTGTTTTGTTTTGTTTTGTTTTATAAGTTACTGTTTTCTCCCTGGCTGCCCTAAAAATGTTGTCTTTGTCCTTATTTTTTGATAATTTTAACACAATATGTCTTGGTGAAAACCTTTTGGGGTTGAGATAATTGGGTGTTTTGTTGAATTTTTGAAATCCAAGCTCCAGTTCATTTCTTAAATTTGGAAAATTCTCATCCACTATTTGTCTGAAAATGCTTTCTAGTCACTGCTCCTTTTCCTCACCTTCAAGAATGCCCATTATTCTTGTGTCCTCTCCTTATGGTATCAGCAAGTTCTTGTATTTCTCTTTCATTGCTTTTAACTCTTCAGTTTCTCTCTTCTTTGATATCACTGATATTTTATCTCCATTTGGTCGACTCTATTTCCAAAGATTGCTATTTAATTTTTCAATTTTTGCAGAGTGTTTTTACCTCTAGAAGTTCTATTTTTTTCCTATTCTTTTTGAGGGTTTTAATTTTCTTGCTGTGCTCATCTAGGTGTTTCTTTAATTCCTAAAATTGGTAATATGACTCATTTCAGAACTTGCCGAGTTTTTTCAGAGGTACCATCCTGAATTCTCTGTCATTTAAGTTGCATATTTCTATGGCTTTAAACTTATTTTCTGGAGATTTCTCTCTCTCTCTCTCTCTCTCTCTCTCTCTCTCTCTCTCTCTCTCTCTCTCTCTCTCTTTTTCTGAGCTACCTTGTCACGTTGGTTGTTTATGATGTGTAATGGACTATTTCTCCACGTGGAAATTAATGACATTGTACTCTGTTTTTTTCTTTCCCCAGAAAGATTTATTGAGTAAAGTTCTTTCTTTATCTCGGTTTTCAGTAGGTGGTGGCTAACCTTTTGGATCCCTGCTGTATATAAAGTGTTAATAAGGCCCTTTTTTTCTATTAAATATTTAGTCACTCTCACTACCCCCAGCCTCAGCTACTGCTTATGTTAGCAACAGTTTTGGTGGTGTTTGCTCAGATTCCCTGGTGCTCCAGTGTTGGGTCTCAGAGGATATAATGAGAGGTGCCCTGTGGGTTGGGGATTGGGGCCTGTGGCTCAGCCTTGAGTTTTGCAACCCTAGCTGTTAATAATCAACTGTTGTTTACCATCCCTGCTTCTCTGCCATCCCCACTTCTCTGCTTTCTTCCCTGATACCTGGGCACTGCCACTGGCTGCGTGGAGCTCTCAGCTCTCTCAGGCAGGGTTGTTTAGAGAACCTGTGGTACCTTCTCCCCTCCCTCTTCTGCTGGGAGCTCTGACTGACAGAGGCAGCTTCTTTGTTCTTTCAGTCTAACTCTCGACAACCAGGTTTCTGACATGTGGTAGCTCGTATGTGCTTGCAAGCACATTGTGTGTATTTTGTTGTTTTAGATGTTAAGTTTATTGTTGTTTCATGGGGAAGAGATCCCTCACTTCACCATATTTCTGATGTCACCTTCCTCCTGTTCTTTTGTTGCTTATTTCTAGTTTGATTCCACTGTTGTCAGAGCATACATGATGTAAGATTTCAAAACTTTTAACTTTAATTTTTTTCATTGAGGTTTGTTTTATAGCTGGCAATATGGTTTATTGATATTTGATATTTTCAAAGCTGAAAACATATATATAATGCAGATGTTATGGTGTGAATTGTTCTATAAATGTCATACTCATTTTGATGACAGGGTGTTGAGTTCTTCTATTCTTGCTAATTTCCATCTAGTTGTTCTACAATTGAGAGAGACTGCTAAAGTGTTGAAATATAATTGATATTTTAAAATGCTCCTTTCAGTTCTACAATTTATTTCTTCACATTTATTTCAACTCCGTTTTTGGTACACACAAATTTAGGATAGATATACATTCTTGGTGGATTGAGCCATTATCATATTATTCTATCAATTACCTATTCTTGATCATTATTTTTTGAAGTCTGCTTTATTTGATATTAGTATATCTAATCTTTCTTCTTATCACTTAATATTTGCATGACATACATATTTTCATGTTTTTATTTTCAACCTATCTATATTACTATATTTGAAATGAGCTTCTTCTAAAGAATCTGTAGGTGAGCAATTTTTTTAAATCCATTTTTTGAATCTCATCCTTTAATTGTTATTTTTGTATAATTTACTTTTAAATAACATGTGATGTGTTTAAACTTTAGTCTGCCATTTGCTTTTTGTTTTCTGTTTGTTCAAGCTTTTATTATTTATTTATTTATTTATTTTATTTTTATCTTTTTCTGCCTTGCTGTAGGTACTGAAACATTTGTTTAGAATTATATTTGGATTTATCTTTAATATATATATATATATACATATATATATATATTTCATATATATATGAAAATTTTAAATTGTGCTTGACACACAATATTATATTGTTTAAGTGTATGACATAGTGATGAGACATTTACATAACTTACAAAATGATTGTCCTGATAAATTGAATACCAATCTAACACCTTACATCGTTACTACAATATTATTGACTATGTTTTGCATGCTATATTTTACATACCCATGATGATTTATAACTACCAATTTGTACTTCTTTTTTTTCCGAAGTGACTGTACTTTTTTTTATTAATAATCATTGGGGGTAACACTGAATAATAAAATCAAATAAGTTTCAAGTATACACTTTAATAGTATGTCACATATATATATATATAAATATATATAAATATAAATATAAATATAAATATATATATATATACACACACATATATATATATAGTATTGTGTGTTCACCACCCAAAAGTAGATTTCTTTCTGTCGTGAAATATTTAATCACTTTTACCACTATCTGTCTCCTCCATCCCCTATTCTCTCTGTTAACCGCAAATCTGCCATCCATGCCCATGAGTCTATTTGTCATGTTTGTTTGTAACTTTTAGTTTTATATTTTACATATGAGTTAAATCATATGGTTTTCAATTTTTTCTGTCTGACTTATTTCATTTCTCATGATTATCTCAAGCCCCATCCATGTTGTCACAAATGGCAGTATTTCATCTTTTCTTATGGCTGAGTACTATTCCATCATATATTATGTACCAATATATTATAGGACACTTCAGTTGTTTCCATGTCTTGGCTACCATGAATAATGCAGCTATAAAAATTAAGGTACATATATCTTTGTGTAAAAATGTTTTGGGGTTTTATTGGGTAAATAACCAGAAGAGGGATTGTTGGGTCATATGATAAGTAAATCCTTAGTTTTTTGAAGAACATCCATACTGTTTTCCATAGTGCCTGTACTAATTTCAGTTCTTACCAGCAGTGAATAAGACCTCCTTTTTTGCATGTGACCACTCCAACACTTGTTATGACTTGTCCTGTTCATGATAGCCTTTCTAACAGGTATCTTGTAGTTTTGATTGGCATTTTTCTAATAGTTAGTGAAGTTAAGTATTTTTATATGTCTCTTGGCCATTTGTATATCTTCTGGGGAGAAGTGTCTGTTCAGAACCTCTGCCCAATTTTTAATTGGAATTTTTTTATTGTTGAGTTTTATGAGTTATTTATATATTTTGGATAACAGGACCTTATCAGAGGCACTGTTCACAAAAATATTCTTCCATTCGGACAGTTCCTTTGCTTTGTTGACACATTGGTGTGTTTTGCTATGCAGAAGACTTAGTTTGATATGGTCTCATTAATTTGTTTTTGCTTTTACTACCCTTGACTTTGAGGTCAAATTCATAAAATCTCTAAATCCAAGGGCTATGAGTTTAGTAAATATGTTTTTTTCTATGCAATTTATTGTTTCAAGTCTTATATTTAGGCTCTTAATTCATTTTGAATTAACTTTGGGGTATGGTAATAGACAAAAATCTAGATTCATTCTTTTGTATGTGACTTTTCAGTTTTCCCAGCACTGTTTAACAAAGAGGCACTCCTTTTTCCGTGGTTTTGGCTCCTTAGTCAAAAATTATTTGCCCATATACTTGAGGGTTTACTTATAAACATTCAATTCTGTTTCACTTGTCTGGGTGTCTGTTTTTTTCTATCAACAGCATAATGTTTTTTTCATTATTGTCACCTTGTAGTATAATTTCAAGTCAGGCACAGTGTTACTTCTGGCCTTGTTCTTTTTCTCAGGATTGCTTTGGCTGTTGTTTGAGGTCTTTTGTGCTTCTAAACAAATATGGTGATTTTTTTGTTGTTCTATTTCTTTTAAATTGCCATTTGGATTTTTATGGGGCTTGCAAAAAAAATCTGTGTTATGTTTTAAGTAATAAAATCTTTTTAACTATGTTGATTCTTCCAATCCAAGAATGCAAAATATCTTTCCATTTCTTTGTGTCTTCTTTAATTATTTTAATAATTTCTTATAGTTTTCTGAATATAATCCTTTCCACATTTTGTTAGGTTTATTCATAGGTATTTTATTCTCTGTGTTGTAATTGCAAAAGGAATTGTTTTCTTCATTTCTTTTTCTAAAAGTTCATTATCAGAGAATAGAAAATCTATGAATTTTTGAACATTGATTTTTACATTCTAAAACTTCACTGTTTGTTATATCTAATAGTTTTTAGTAACATCTTTAGAATTTTCTATATAAAAAGTAATGCTATTTGCAATTTAAATGATTTATTACCTAGTTGGATGCTTTTTATTTCTTTCTCTGCCCGATTGCTCTAGCTAGGACTTCCAATACTATATTGAATAGTAGAGGTGACAGCAGATCACCTTGTCTTGTTCCTGATCTTAGAGAGGATTTTAGCTTTTCACCATTAAGTATGATGTTAGCTGAAAGTTTGTCATATATGGTTTATTATATTGAGGTACTTTCTTTCTATACCTATTTTATTAAGTGTTATAATCATAAATAGATGCTATGCCTTGTCAAACTTTTTTGTATGTCTATTAACATGATCATATGATTTTTATTCTTTATTTTGTTTGTGTGATATATCACATTGATCAATTTGTATATGTAAAACATCCCTGTAATCCTGGGACAAAGCCCACTTAATTATAGTGTGCAATTTTTTAAATGTATTGTTGTATTCAATTTGCTAGTATTCATAATATTTGCATCTGTGTTCTTGAGAGATATTGGTATATAGCTTTCTATTTCTGTGTAATCTTTATATGAGGTTTTGGTATCAGGGTAATGCCTCATAAACTGGGTTAGAAAATACTGCTTCAATTTTTTAGAAAAGTTTAATAAGAGGGTATTAAATCTTTAAATGTTTTGTAGAATTCATTGGTAAAACCATTTTGTCCTGGACATTTATATTTTTGGAGGTTTTTGCTAACTTTTATAATTTCCATACTGTTGATCAATCCATTTAAATTTTCCACTTCTGCATAATTTAGTCTAGGAAGTTTGTATATTTCTAGGTACTTGTCCATTTCTTCCAGGTTATTAAATTTGGTATCGTGTAATTTCTCATAGTATTCTTGTATGATCTTTTGTATTTCAGTGATATCTTTTGAAACTTCTTTTTCATTCCAGATTTTGTTTGTGTCCCTTCTCTTTTCTCATTAGTTAGTTTCTCCAAGGATTTGTCAATTTTATTAATCTCAAAAACCAGCTTTTTGGTGCATTAATTTTTTCCATTGTCTTTTTCCCCATCTTTATTGAAATATGATAGACAATTAGTTGCTTGTATTTACATGTACAATTTAATTAGTTTTTTAAAATTATACTTGGCATACAATAATCTACCTGTTTCATTTGTATAGAGAACAGAGATCTACATAACCCACGAAGTGATCATCCTATTAAATCTAGGATCCCTCTTTCCCCTTACATATTTATTACAATTTTATTAACCATCTTCCCCATGCTACACTTTGCATTTCCATGTCTATTCTGCAACTATTCATTTGTATCTGTTAATCCCTTTGCCTATTTTTACTATCCCCCATCTCTCTTCCCATCTAGTATCCCTCACAATATTCTCTGTATCTATGAGTTTATTTTGCTGTTATTATTGTTGATGATGGTTTTGTTCTTTGAATTTAATGTGTAAGTGAAATTATGCAATATCTGTCTTTCTTTAACCAGCCCATTTCATTTAACATAACAGCCAAGATTGATCAAGGCAATATCTTTTGCCATCCCCTTTCTTTTAGTCTCTGTGTGGTCTTCTTCATTTGAAATGAGTCTCTTGTAGGCAGCATATGTAGATTTTTTGTTTTCTTATCCAATCAGAAACTCTATCTTTTGGTTAGAGCACTTAATTCTTTTCCATTTGAGGTACTTGTTAATAGGAACGTAATCATTGCTTTTCTTTATTCCTGTTTCTGGTCCTTTTTTTTTTTTTTTAAGAAGTTTCTCCAACATTTTCTGTAATACTGGCTTGGTATTGATTGATTCCTTTAGCTTATTTTTGTCTGGGAAGCTCTTTATCTGTAATTCAATTCTATATGAAGCTTTGCTGAATAAAGTATTCTTGGTTGTAGATCCTGTGTTTTCATCACATTGAATATTTTGTGCCAAGCCTTTCTGTTCTGCCTAGTTTCTTTTGAGAAATCAGCTGCCAGTCTTATGAGTGCTCCATTGTAAGTAAATAACTGTTTTACTGTTTCTGCTTTTAAGATTCTCCCTTTGTATTTAACTTAAGGCATCAATTATGATGTGTCTTGGTGTGGGCCTCTTTGGGTTCATATTTTTTGGTATTATCAGAGCATCTTTGAGTTGTACGTCTATTTCCCTCACCAGTTAGGAAAAATTTCCACCATTATTTCTTCAGATAGTTCTTTAACTTCATGTTTTCCTTCAGGTACCACTATGACACAAATATTTTTATCTTTACTGGTGTCTCATAGGCTTCTTAAATTATGATCATTGTCTTGGCTTCTTTTTTCTTGCCACTCTGATTGAGTGTCTTTGGCTTTCCCATCCTCTCTGTTGGTCATTTGATTCTCTTCCTTATTCACTTTGTTTATTCCATTTAATATACTTCTCATCTCAGATAATGTGTTCTTCATTTCAGACTGGTTCCCTTTTATAACTTCCATTTTTATTTTTATGTTTTTATCTCTTTATTAAACTTCTCACTGAATTCATCTTCATTTCCTATGAGTTCATTGAGCATTCTTAAAACTATTCGAAACTCTGCATCTATTAGGTTGCTTGACTCCATTATATCTGGATCTCTGTTCTAGTCTCTCGTATGGTTTCTGCTTCTTCTTTGTCTTTCCATTTGGCTGCCTATCTTTGTCTGTTTCTGTGTACTAAGCAAAACTCTTAAATTTCCCATTCTTACTATTGTGACTTTGTGTGGTAAGTGTCCAGTAGCACAATCCTGAGAGGAGTTCAGCTTCAGGCCATTTAGCCCTGGTTTGTGTCCCTTCAGGACCACCTGTTAAGTCAGTAAGCAATCACCAGATGCTGTGCTTATAGTTACATCAGAAGCCTACACTAGAAATTGAGGCCAGCTGCCACCAGTATGAGTCTAGGCGCTGCTCATAAAGGGGCACCTGACTAAAGGAGGACACACCTGGATGTGGGTTGGGTGGGGCCACAATTTGTGAAGGTGGAGTTTTAGGGAATCCTCTGAATGGAGCAACTTTTGTTATTCATTTTGATAATATCTCAACTTGTTGTCACTGCCTCCTCACAATGAATATTGCCAGCAGTTCTTTACAGAGTGAGTCTAGCCTTGGCCCTTACTATGACAACTCAGTGTCCCCTTGTAAGTCCCTGGTGCTTCCTGTGCAATCAAAGTGGTTCTGGTGCTCAGAGTGAGCAGGTCTGTCACTGCAAAAGTCCGCTCCTGGACACGGCTTCTTTAAGATGCATCTGCTGCTAATGTAGCCTCCATCCCACTTAGCTGCTCGGTACTGGACAGCCTGGAGTCCTTGCCCTGTTCTACCATCTGCCATTGAAGGGTGATTTCATAGATTTCTCCCTAGTTGTTTGGTTTGTTCATCTAAATCTCAGATGATTTTCCTTGCTGTTTGCTCCTTGTTTCTGTCACAACTTTGATCTGGTTGCCAGAGGAATGATCAGTGCCTCTTCATCTATGCCATTTCCCCCACCCCCTTTCCTATTGTCTTTTTGTTCTCAGTTTCATTTAATTCTGCTCTAATTTTGATTATTTCATAACTTCTGCTTATTTTGGGCTTTATATTTTCTTTCTCTTTTTTTTTGGTAGTTCTTTAAGATGTAATGTTAAGTTGTTTATTTGGGCTCATTCTTGTTTCTTGAGACAGGCCTGTAACAATATGAACTTTTCTCTTATTACCATTTTTACTGTGTCCTAAAAGTTTTGATATGTTGTATTTTAATTCTTATTCATTTTTATGTATCTCTTGATCTCTCTTGTTGTATCTTTTCTGACCCAGTCATTCTTCAGCAGCATGTTGTTTAATTTCCATTTATCTGTGGTTATTTCTGCTTTTTCTTTTCTTTTTCTTTTCTTTTCAGTTGATCACCAGTTTCAAAGCATTGTGATCAGAGAATATTCTTGTTATGTTTCTATCTTTTTAGATTTCTTGAGGGTAGTTTTGTGTCTCAATATATGGTTTATTCTTGAGAATGTTTCATGTCCTCTAGAGAAGAAAGTATTAGCTGCTGTTTTGGGATGAAGAGCTCTGTAAATGTCGGTTATGTCCAGTTGGCCTAATGTTTCATTTAAGGATATTATATTCTTATTGTTTTTCTGTTTGGAAGATCTATTCATAGCTGGAAATAGGGTATTTAGGTCTCTTACTATAATTGTGTTTTTCTTGCTTTCTCCTTTTAGTGTTGTTAGTAAATGCTTTATATATTTTGGTGCTCCCAGGTTGAGAACATAATTAATAGGTCTTAGGTCTTCTTGACTTAACATTATCCTTTTATCATTCTAATCTGTTTATCATTGTTTATTTTTACACATTTTTATCTTGAAATCTTTTAAACAGATATAAGCATGACTACACCTGCTTTTCTCTGGATATCATTTACTGGGATTATCTTTTTCTACCTTTTAGCTTTGAGTTTATATTTGTCCTTAAAGCTGGGATATGTCTCTTGAAGGCAGCATATGGTTGGGTTTTGTTTTTTAATTCAATCTACTATGCCGTGCCTTTATATTGTTGAGTTCAGTTCATTCACATTTGAAGTGATTATTGAAATTTGAGGTTTTCCTATAGCCACATTATCTTTTGTTTTCTGGTAGCTCAGTTTTTCCATTGTTTCTATGACCTTGTGTTTCTGTCTGTTATTTTAATTTGGTACTATTTTGTGAATTTTCCTCATCTCCCTTTTGTTTTATGATATGTGTCTCAGTTCTCGATTTTTGCTGTCTGGTTACTATTAAGTTTATGTAAAGGATAGTTATACATATAAAGTGATTTGTTTTCTTCTATGTTCACATTATCATCAATCACTTTTGCAGATTTAGATCTTTAGTCATTCCTCCTTTCTGTTTTTTATGTCTCACATTATTGCTATATATATTAAACAGTCATTTCTAAGTTGTAACAACTTTTATCTTTTTTTTTTTAGACTTTTTTTGCCTTTAACCATTATGCAATTTTTAGCTTATAATACCCTGTCTTAATAAGGTTTGCCCATTTCTGTTTCATTCTGCCTGTTAGTTACCTTACTCATATTTATGTAGTTTTTGTCCTTTTGTTGTTGGATATAATGTCCTTGGCTGGTAATTTCTTTCTTTCAATAATTTGAATATCTAGTTTTACTCCTTCCTTGCTTGTAAGGTTTGTGCTTAAAAATTTAATTATAGTCTAATGAATTTTCCTTTATAAATTATTGTGGTCTTTTCGCTAGTTGCCTTGAGAATTCTTTGTCAGCAATTTTTGAGAGAATTATTTTGCTTCTTGGATTCAAGGATTCAGTTCTTTCCATAGGTTTGGGGAATTATCATCAATTATTTGAATATGCTCTCTGTTCCCTTCTTTCTCTCTTCTCTTTCTGGTATACCCATTATTCTTAGATTGCTTTTTTTTTTTTTTCTGATTATGTCAGGCAGTTCTTAGAGTTATATCATTTTTTTTTATTCTCAACTCTCTTTCTTCTTCCTTCTGCATCATTTCCAGATTTCTGTCTTTGATATCACTAACTCTTTTCTCCATCTCTGTTTACTAAGCTGATATTTCACTATTCACATGTTTCTTCATCTCCAGAAGTTACATATCATTCTTTTTTCATGGCTTCAGTCTCCTTAGTAAGTATTCATTTTGTTCATTTATTCTGTTTCAGTATTTTAGAAATTGTCACTCAAAATTCTCTTGTATCTTATCGAGCTTTTTCAAAAGTGCAATCTTGAATTCTCTGTCATTTATATCACATACTCTATGTCTTTAAACTTATTTTCTGGAGATTTTTATTTTCTTCCTGAACTGCCTTTGCACCTTGGTTGTTCATGGTATTTAATAGGCTATTCCTCCACCTGGGCATTAATGGAAGTGAGCTCTGATTTTTTTTTTTTTTGAAAATTTATTATATAGTGATCTCTCTTTAGCAGATTGATAAGAGGGTGTTCTTTCTTTTATTTCTAATAGATAAAATCCAAACCTCTTGAATCTCTGTTATAAGGCTAAAAATGCTCTTTCCTCTCTGGTATGTGCCTATGTGCCTCCTCTGGGTTCAGGTCCATCAGTCCCAAAGCTCCACCCTTGTAATGAGTATAATAAATAATGGGGGTCTGAATCTCTGAAAAGTTCCTGAAGTCCCATTACTGCCCCAATAGTCAGATGTCATGTTCCACTGCTTCTTTCCCAATCAGGCTGACTGGGTGGCAGTGTGGTTGATTAGGAGAGTTCTGTGTTACGTTTGGATATTTCCCTTCACTGGGTGCTGTTCCCTAGGGTTCTGCTTTCTTGCTTCAATATCAGCGCACATGTCTCTGTTACCACCTTTAATGCATGTTTCACTACTGGTTGCACAAATTCCCTTTGGGCTTAGTGGTGGGTGGTATTAGCTCCGAGAAGATATGGTGCGAAGAGAGCACTCTCTGAGTTGGTACATGTGGGGGGTGTCCAGGCTCTGTGATTCAGCCTCCTGTTTAGCAATGGTGGTTGCTAAGCCACAGATGTTACTCCTCTACATTCAACCTCTTTCATGTTTTCTGTCCTGATCCCTGGACGTTTCTGTGTAGAATGTGCTGATCATTCAGGCAGCACTGCTCCAGGCTTTAAAAGGCTAGAAAGTATCCCTTCCTCTTATCCCTGCAGGAAGCCCCATCACTGCATCACAGCTCCTTTTTTTTACACTCCTAATTTTCCTCCCAATCTCATGTGGATTTGTCTACTTTTGTAATGCTCCGATGCGCAGATCTCTCAAACATGCTCTTGTGGAGGTTGGGTGTTATTTGTTGAGTTATAGAGGTTCAACTTGTTATTTCAAGGGGAGAGATCTGGGAGAGATCTTTTATACTACCATGTTTCTGATGTCCTTGATTTGTATTTCTTAATCTCTTTCTTTTTTTTTTCACCCAACCTCCCAAAACCCCTAGCAACCATCAAAATATTTTCCGTATCAGTAAGTTTGTTTCTCTTTGTTCATTTGTTTATTTTGTTCTTTAGATTTCACATGTAAGTAAAATCACACGGCATTTGTCTTTCTTTGTCTGATTTATAACACTCAGCACAATAATTCCTAGATCCTTCTGTGTTGCAGATGGCAACATTTTATTTATTTTTTAAAATTTTTTTATGGCTAAGTAATATTCAGTTGTATATATGTACTGCTTCTTTGTAGATTTGTCCATTCATGAGCACCCAGGTTGCCTCCATATCTTAACTATTATAAATAATGCTGCAATAACCATATAGATGCATATGTCCCTTCAAAGTAGTGTTTTATGTATTTTCAGATAAAAAAAGCAGAAGTGAGATCACTGGGTCCTTCTTTATCTCTTGTTCTACTTTTGTTTTAAAGTCTATTTTGTCTGGTAAAAGTATTGTTATCCCAGATTTTTTTTTCATTTTTCCTTTTGATGAAATATATATCTTTACTATCACTTTGCTTTTGGTCTGTGTGTATCTATCTATCTAAAGTGATTTTCTTGTGGATAGCATGTAAGTATCTTGTTTTCTTATTTACTCAGCCACGTAATGTCTTTTCATTAGAGCATTTAAACTATTTGTATTTACATTAAACATTGATAGGTATGTAGTTATTTCTATTTTATTACTCATATTTTTGATCAGTTTTTTTCTTCTAAAATAAGTTCTTTAAACATTTCTTGTAACACTGGTTTGTTGGTGATGATTTACTTTAACTTTTTCTTTGTCTAGAAAGCTCTTTATCTGTCCTTTGATTCTAAATGATAACTTTACTGGATGGAGTGATCTTGATGCGAATGTTGGAACCCCTGATGTTGTCTCAGAGACTCCTTAAACTATCCTCATTTTTAAGTTTTTTTTTGTGTTGTTGTTGTTGCCATTCTGATTGCGTGTTTTCTTGTATCCTGTCTTCTGCATTGTTTATTCGAACATCTGCTTCATGACTCCTTCTAATGTATTTATTTCAGTTATTACGCTCTTCATATCTGACTGGTACATTTTTTTATTTTCTGTCTTCATTTTAATGTTTCCTATCTCTTTGTAAAGTTCTCTGATATCATTGAGCATCCTTATAACCAGTGTTTTGAACTCTGTATCTGGTAGATAGTTCCTCCCCATTTTTTTCTTTTTCGATTTCCTAGAGCTTTGTTCTGTTTTTTCATTTGGGACATGTTTCTTTGTCTCCAAGTTTTGGCTTTCTACCTGTGTTTGCTTTTAGATATGAGGTAGGGCTACTATTTCTCCTAGTCTTAGTAGAGTGGCCTCATGTAGTAGGTTTTCTATGCAGAAGCCTTCCCTGGTCACCTGATTTAGGTACTCTAGGTATGTCCCTTGTGTGGGTTGTGTGTGCCCTACTGCTGTAGTTGAGCCTTGGTTACTATTTGAGAGAAATTGACCCTCTGGTTGACTGATTGTGAAAACTAGTTGGGATTATAATATAGGAGCTATTTTTCAGGGGCTAACCCTACAGAGTGAGATTTGCTTTATTAGGGGTCTGGTACTTGGCCAGTTTGCCCTTTGGGTGTGTTGTCTGTGGAAGCAGCTTGGTGATGCTCAGGTATGGTCTGACATCAGTTGTCAGGCATGCTGGCCCTAGGCCTTCTGGGAGGGACCCTGCTGTAGGCCAAGTTTTGCCATTGCTTGTGTCCCACGTGAGGCCACTTGGCGTGAGCCACAAAGCAATCCACAGATGTATTTTACCTTCACTGGAATCGCGTGTCTGAAAGAGTCTAAGCTGCAAACCAAGACTGCCACTAGTATTGGGCTCTGGGCTGCTCACCAAGAAGTACAGGGTATGATGAGGCCAGATGTTTTTTGTTTGGGGTTTGTGAACCTCTGAGAAATTTTAGGAAAATTTAAAGCATGAACCAAGACAGGTCATTTGTATGGAAAAGCCACTTGAAGTGGCTTGAATGGGCCCTCAATTTGGGTGGGAAAGGGTTTTAGGGGATCACCAGGATGGAGCATGATTTTTGTGAGATTGATGGAGACTTGAATATGGTAGCTGCCTGCATCTGCACACTGGTTGGGATCAAGGGCTCAACAAAGGAACAATGGCCTCTTCCAGCATTTGTGCCTGAGAAAAAGCTGATCCTCTAGCCTTGGCCCTAAAGCCAGACAATTCAATTTCTATTCATATGTCTCTGATGTCTTTGAATGGGTTCCCCAGCACTGGAGCTCAGAGCAAGTGAATCAATGAATAAGTTTATGTGTGGCCTCATTAAAAGGAATGCTTAGGACTTTAGCCACCCTCCATTTTACACAGTCATAATACCACCTGTTTTCATAGTCAGAAGCTTGAGGATTTCTCTTCCCAGCACTTGCTTCTTAAGCGATACCTCTGCGGCAGAGATATCCCTCCTAATTTTTAACCCACCATGAGTGTGAGACTATTTACAGGTTTCTACTCCTCCTAGTAGTCTTGGTGTGGCTTCTTCTGTTAGTCCTTAGTTATAGGATTTCTTTTAAGCTGGTTTTCAAGTGATTCTCAATGATAGTTGTTCTGTAGTATATTTATAATTGGGATGTGGCCATGAAAGAAGAAAGCACTACATTAGCTTACTCTGATATCTTGACCAGAAATTCTGTGTCTAGTGATTTCTATGTATAAATGTCTGCATATTTTTTTACTTCTGTCCGTAATGCATTGTATCTTTATAATATGCCCATTTCTGTTGTCATATTATCAGTTCAAGTGCAATGTAGACATGTAAACTTCCCTACATCTGTTTATCAATTTTTATTTATAAAATAATTGTATTGAGAACTTTATCAACAAGTGTCATTACTTTTTCCTCAACCATGATTCATAATTTAGAAAAATGAACAAGAACCTAAATCTACTTTATTTAATCATGATTACTTTTTCTTTTCTTTTTTACTTTCTAAAATGACATGATTACGTTTTTTAATAATTTCTTTTTTCATTTGAAAATATTCTTTAGCCAATTAATATTTTTCAGTACTTGAAAATTGTTGTGCTACTTCCTTCTGGCCACTGCGGTTTCTGAAGAAAAATCTACTGTATTCTAATTGTTGTTGTTCCTTATATGCAAAGTATCCTCTCTCGTATTGCTTTCATTTTCTTTTCTCTTCATTTGAGGTATGTTTTTTGACTTTGACATAGTTTGGCTCTCATATATTTGCCATTGAATTATTTGACTTTATCCTGTTTAGGTTTCACTTTTATTCCTGAAGCTATATGTACATATCTTTTACAAGTTTGGGCATATTTCAGCCATCAGTTTTTCAAATACTTTTTAATCACACCTTCCTTCTCTCTTCCTACTGGAATTCCTATGACACAAATTTAGATTTTTTGCTGTAAGTGCACAGATACCTGAGGTTCTGCTTATTTGTTTTCAGTCTATTTTCTCTTTCATGTTCTATTTTCATAATTTCTGTAACCTTATTGTCATTTTCATTAATTATTTCTGCTGTCATAATATTTTCTGTCCTGTTAGTTTGTTCATTACCAGGTCATCTGACTAAAGAGAACAAGTTTAACTTGGAGCTATTTTTTTGTTTGTTTGTTCTCATTCGTGTTCTTGGTTAATGATCTTTGTTGGTATCCAGTCCAAGACACATGGCAACAAGAAAACCCAGAGAATTCAGTGCCACACTCTTTCTCAGGTATCAAGTTTCTTAACCACTGTATATTCTCTTTATTTCAAGTACCAAAAGACTTGCATTCGCATCTAGCCTATTTTAGTTATCTTCTGCTTAACTTTGTATGAATCAATAGGCTATGTTATTCAGTCTCCTCTTGTGAAAATAATGAAATGCAACTCACAAATCTTGGTGATGATGTTGAGAAATAGTGGTTTCAGAAAAAAAATTTTTAAAGTTACATTTGAAATGAAACTGAAGTGGTTCCAAGTTATCTATGCAGATTGATGGATGAATCCCCAAGTGGAGGCTACACTAGGATCAAAGGTTCTTAGCAGGAAGAAGCACAGAGCAATAGACATTTCAAAGAATTCTGGAAAAGATGGAACCAAGTAAACTTGGCACAAAGGAACCTGGTTACACTATTGAGCCATAGTGACATGGTCATTGTTAGTGGAAATCCTGATATTATATTACCTGCCCACTGCAGGGTCTTATTGTAATTTGATTGTAAAACATACTCATAGTAGGAGCTTCTGTGTAATGTATTCCAAACTTATAAAAAATTTCCACACCCAAAGAGATGATACTGCTATTTATTAACATTATCGCAAAATTCCCTGTGCATGTGCTGGTTATGATCCAATGAATTTGAGATGCTAGGCATCTCCAACAAAGCTTTTGCGAAGTAGAGCAACACCTCAGGGAAATCTAAAATGACAATCATCCAATCAATGATATGCTCTAGTATCCTCAACTTTAATTAATTACTAGAACTGAACTTGTAAAAATTTTTAACACTAGTAATATCTTAATTATTTTACCTGCTTTTGTAATTTACTAGAGGATTTGGGGAAGGCCATTTAAATGCTATGTTCTTATTCATAAACTGGCGATAATATTAGTACCTGCCTCAAAAGTTGTTGTAAGGATTAAATAAGTTAATATATGTAAATGAATTAGAAACATGTTGGACACATAGTAAATGCTATAAAAGTGTTACCTGTTATCATTAATATCTATCATTGCATTCCAACATTTTATCGATTATTTCTCTTAGTGTCTTAGAATTTAAGAAACAGAATTTTTATAAAACAGAGATAGATATATAATTTTGGAGCATGTTAGATAACACTAAACTAGAAAGGTTTGAGAATACTGTATAAATTATTCAAATTATGCATAAACATAAACAGAAGAGCAGGAGAAAAGGTAGCCCTTTCAGAGACAAATTGTGTTTATTTAAATTATTTTATAGTATCCATTGTGAATCCAATAATGGACTTAATATTCTCCTTTCTTTTCTCTGCCCCTAGCACTATTGACTCCCCTGTCACCAGGGCTTGGAATACCATATGATTCAGCAATCCCACTAGCGGGTATTTATCCCCCAAACTTGAAAACCCATATATGAAAAGATATTTGCACACCAATGTTCATAGCAGCACTATTCACAGAGGCTAGGACATGGAAGCAACCAAAATGTACTACGATAGATGATTGGCTAAAGAAGCTGTGGCACATGTATACAATGGAATATTACTCAGCTATAAGTAGAGATGAAATACTGCTATTTGTGACAACTTAGATGGACCTCGAGATAATCATTCTAAGTGAAATAAACCAGATTGAAAAAGTTGAAAATCACATGATACCACTTATAGGTGGGATATAAACCAAAAGCAACAAATGAACAGTACAAATAGAGACTTAGGGACATGAACAATGGACTAGTTGTTACCAGAGGATAAGGGGTAGGGGAGGAGAGGAGAGGTAGAAGGGGAAAGGGGTGTCAAATATAGGGGTGTAGGGGGGAAAGTGAAGTGGGTAAAGGGGATCGAGTATATGGTAGCTGAAGGAAATTGGACTTTGGTACATAATAGAATGTGTGTGTGTGTGTGTGTGTGTGTGTGTGTGTGTGTGTGTGTGTGTGTATATATGTTAAATTATAATGAACACCTGAAATTATATAATTGCATTAATTAGTGTTACCTCAATAAACTTAATTTAATAAAAAAGGACTTGGAACTCAAGTAAGCAGAATTATTATCTGCCTTTTGTATGTAATTGTAATTTTTGAGTGTAATTGTAACTGCATATAACCTCAAACAAACATTTCATTTCTTTAATATAGCTTTTTCTGATTCAAGCTGGTTATGCCCAGACCACAGCATTGTGACTTACTTATTTTTTCCATCCTCTTTCCCTGTATACCTGCTCCTTTCATTATTAAGCCATAGAACACAAGATTTATCGAGCCTCAGGTTTATAATCTTGGGGACCACAGGTTTCAGTTACACTAAGGATAAGATCTTGGCCTTAGATGTGTTCTAGCCCTAGACCCATTGAGGCAGAATCACAATCCTACTGGCCATGGGACCAGATAAGTTGGCACAATGACTGATTCCAGAACCAAACACAATGATCAATTTTTCCAGCCTTGCCCAATCATCCAGTCAGTAGCACCCAAGCCCCCAACTCCTTAGCTTCCATGACAAGTGATTTTTTTCTTATATAATCTGTATTACCAAATACCCAGAAGGCCAGATTTTTAAAAGCATTAGCTTGCCTGTGTCTCCAGGACTTGCAACTCACTAAAATAAATCCTTACTTTCTTTACTGCCAAACCTGCACATATTTCTTTGACTCAGATGCATGTAAGCAGAGGGACCACTTTTGTTCCCATAACATGATCAAAGTAGTTGGATATTAGCCATTAAAGGGAATAAAGAACTTTTTCACACTATAACATAGATGAGCCTAGAACAAGTTCTGTTGAAAGGGAGCCAGATACAAAAGACACATGTTATATCATTTTATTTATATAAAATAGTTAGAAGATATAAATCCATAGAGACAGTATAGGGAGCAGATTAACAATTGTCAGAGGCTGGGGGGAAAAGGGGAATGAGGAGAAACCACTTAAGGAGTAAGGGATTTTATTTTGGAATGATGAAAATTTTTTGGAACTAGATGGAAGAGGTGGCAAAACACTGGGAATATACTAAATGTTGAATTGTTTACAATTGTTAATTTTATGTTATGTGAATTTTGCTTCAATAAATCATATTATAAATTATTTACAATTTTTTAAGGGAAAAGATAAAATTATATTTGGTTATTACACTTTAGAGTTTTAAAACTTTATTGAATCACAAAACTGAAAGTGCTTTTATAAAGGGAAAGAAAATCTGAGATGAGCGGCTGGATTATTTTCTTGAAGGAGGTGACCGTGGCAACACAAATATTTTTTAGAAATGACATAATTTTGTTCTGCATACATGTTTTGTGAGAACTGTTGCAAAGCAGATATGCAAATCTCATTATTATACAATCAAAGTCAATTAGAAATGTCAATATAACATATTCAGGATTATTTAACTTTGATTCCTTGGTTTAATTTATCTTGTGTTTTGAATAAAATTACTAACTCAAGAAGAGTTGATGTAGTTTCTTTTATTCTGTATATTCATAAGAAATCTAGCTGGTTACTAGTATAGATTGCAGAGATCCTTCGCTCTCTGAATGGCATTCTGATTATATTTTTCAGGATGCATTTCACAGAATTAGTAAATTGAGTTCCTCTGTACAATTTATATTTATATATGTTTTTCTTTGTTCACTTTACAATGCCTTGAATTTGAAGTTTTTTTCTTTTATACTTGCTTTTGGAAAAATTTGCTCTAAATAAAGAATTTAGTTGTTCTGTAGAGATACATAGCATTAATTAGCTTTAAAATTGACAATGTTGAAAATTTACTAATATATTTTATATATTGATAGAAGATGTCAAATAAAATGATAATTCAAGATGAGAAATATAGATCTAAAAAATAAAGAGAAAAAGTATGAAGGAATAACAACTCTTGTTTTCTTATTTTGTCAGCTATTGTTTATATTGTCAACAGCTTTCTATAAGTGGAAACTCTCTAATAATAATTTTCTTTTGAAAAAATAAGCAATTTTGTCACAATAATCACCAAAATAGTGCCATGTAGTCACTTTTGCATTGCCATATCCTCTAATTCTGAATAAAACCTCATTTTGGTTATTATTTTAATTAAAATCATTTAACAATACACCCTTTATTAAGCACCTTCTGCTCCATTCATGGTAATAGACGGTAGGTATATAAAATAAACATAGTCATTACCTTCATAGAAATTAAAGTTTAATAGGGAGGATGATAAATTAAACCAATGACATAAAAGTAGCCAAGTACTAATAGTACATGACAGATAGAATACAGCTTTTTTGAAGGGAAGGGGGAAAACCCTTCTCATTCTAAAGGAAGTTTAATCTGCAATGTAAAAGGCTGTTATGCATTGAAATGTTTCCTTCTCAAAATTGATAGGTCAAAGTCTCAACCCCTAGTGTATCAGAATGTAAGATTATTTGGAAATAGGGTCATTGCAGATGTAGTTTTTAAAGATGAGTTGGTGGTGGTATATGGCAGACCTCTAACCCAATTTGACAGTTGTTCATATAAAGAAGGACAAACACACAAAGTGATCATTATGTGAAGATTTTAATTATGCTACCATAAGCCAAGGAACCACCAGGTAATAGAAGAGAATACCAGAATGGATTTTTCATAGTACCTTCAGAGGAAGCATGGCCCTATTGAAGTCTTGAGTTCAGATTTCTAGGCTCCAGATCTTTAGGCTAATAGATTTCTATTGTTTTAGTCATTCAGTTTGTGGTACTTTGTTATAGCAGCCTTTGGTAACAAATGAAAAAACTATGAGGAATTTCAATTTGAAACAATGGAGAAGAAAAGGAGCTACTATATACTTAGGATTAAGAGTCCTATTCTGCTTATGGTTAAATGTGGGTATCATTACACACTTATTAGAATAGCCCAGATATAGAACCCTGAAAACACCAAATGCTGGTGAATATGGAGCAACAGGAACTCACATTCATTACTCTTGGAATGCAAAATCCTACAGCTACTTTAGAATAAAATATTTGATAGATTCTTACAAAACTAAACATACTCTTACCATATGATCTAGTAATCACCCTTATTATTTACTCAAATAAGTTAAAAACTTGTGTTCACATAAAAGTGAACTCATGTAACCTTTTGAATTAAAAAAAAAATTGTATTGTGGTATTTTCCTTAAATAGAGTTCACATTACAAGAATGTGTTCTCTTTCTTTTTTTTCCATACATCACCATGCAAAGAGTAGTACATGACTCATGCCTAGAAAATTCCAAACCAGGTTAGAAGTGCTTCTCACAGAAAATTGATGGGAAAAGGGTAAAAACGGTTCCAGAGCATTGGTGGACGCAATAAAGGAATTAGAATTGGTATTCTCTTGAAAGTGAACATACTCAAAATGACTATGAAGAGAAATGATTCCAAAAAAGAGAGGTAATAATCTCAAAAGATGACATATTGTACATTTCAATCTTGAAAAGAGAAAACTATAGAGACAGAAAACATCAATAGTGGAAAGAGGTTGCAATTAGGGGAAGGAGCTGTCTACCGAGTTTTTTATTGGTGAGATTAAACCGGTCTTACATTTTCATCTCGGTGGTGGTACACAATCACACCTTCTTATCAAAACTTACAAAACTGTATTCTGAAAAGGTTGAATTTTTCTATCTAAAATTTATATTAATTGATATTAACATGAAAAAAGAGTATTCTTGAAGTTATGATCCTTTTAAAATATATACATAATTCTACTCTTTATTAGTATAGTTAAATCTTGAACAACACCATTTTGAACGACAGAGGTCCACTTTACATGCAGATATTTGTTACTAAATATATACAGGCACTGTTTGCAACCTCATAGTCACCCAATCATAGATCAAAAAGAGTATTTTCACTCTTTGATTAGGAATCTGCAGATGTGGAGGGCCAACTCAATGCATTTTTCTACACCATTTTATATAAGGAACTTGAACATCTGTGGACTTTGGTATCCGCATGGAGTCCTGGAAACAAACCCCATGATATCAAGGGACTACTGTAGTTACTTCTCTGGGGAGTCAAATGTTATATGCAGTTTTTTGACTGCACAAGGGACGGTGCCCCTAACTACTGCATTGGTCAAGGGTCAACTGTATCTAGTTAAATTTTAAGATTCCACATTTTTCTTTTCTTGTTCATACATATGCCCCAAACACAACTACCTATTTATTTTATATTATATTTTTGTAGGAATAAATTTATAGAAGCATTTAAATCTATATATTTGTACATAAATTTTCTTTTACATCTGTATAAATCTATCTATCTATCTATCTATCTATCTATCTATCTATCTATCTAATAACATTTATCTAAAATGAATAGTGCATATTTTTGTGGTTATAATATCTATTTGTTTTGTTTTATTTCTTGTATTCTTTTTATGTATATAAATTACCAATGGGCATGTACTACTTTTTCATATATATATTTTTTCAAAGCAAACAAAAAACAAGACATAAAATGTGAAAGATGTTCATGTGATAACTAGAATAATATAGATATCAGACTTGTTTTTAATTAATTTATATTACAGTCACTTTTATGGCACTGCAATTATCTGAAAGACACCTGTAGTCTTATATGACATAAAGTGATGAGCTGCTTCTCAGTTACAAATGACCAGATAATGATGCCCTGTCTTCTCATTATAAATTAAGTTCATAATATATCATTGTGAAAATACCTAAGTTGTTATGCTTTCAAAAGCTGAAACTCTGGTTGGTTAAGTAATTTGTCAAATAGCATCTTTCTTTGACCTCCGGGCCTTTTAGAGGTGAAATGTCTAATATTCATGAATATTGATGAACCAGAACAGATCATGTCCCAAAAGTTTCTCACTCAACACAGACAGCTCACATCTGCTCCTGTTCATTGCAGTTTTGTCTCTCAGGATCATGATTTAAGTATATGTAAAACTTACAAATCTAACTCAAGAAGTGAAAACATGAATATAATAAAAATTTCTTTTTTAATTTTCCAATATGATTCATTAAAAAAGGTACAGTTTTATTAGTAGCATGTTAATAAACTTAAAGAACAAAGTGACAAGTTGTTGTCACTAGTATTAATTTATATTTTACAAACATCCACTAAAACAATTAAAAATGAAATAAATATATTTACATTTCACATTTCTGGAATTTTCATTGTATTTTAATATATATAAAATATATAACATTTGCAATATTTATTTATCTTCAAAAGCAACTTCAAATGTGCAAATACATGAATTATGATCTTAAAGTATTAAGGAATAAGAATAAATCATTAACAACAGTTTTAGAGGTATGAATAAAGCAATTCCTTATGGAAAGCTGATGAGTACAGTAGTATTGAGAGTGGCAAAAGATTTGTTATTACATCAGAACATTTACACTTACCTTTAAAAGTTAAGTACAAGATTGTCCTTGTGCATTTAAAGCTTTTCTACACTGCTGATTTCTAGCAGTAATTCTAAATAATTGCTAAATTATCACTTTCCACAATAATAAGTCAAGCTTCTCTCAAATCTAACATTCCATGTAAAGTTTATGAACAAGTTTTGTCATTGTAAATAAGGGAAATATTAATCTATAAATGAAAGCACCCAAAGGAAAATTTCTCTTCTAACATGGCCAATATGAACTTGATGTTTGTTTGCAAGTAATTACTTCTCTATTTGCTAAATGACAATTTTGTGAGCAAAGGTTTTAAAATTATAAATTGGTATATGCTTAAAAAATGGACAAGGAATTATTAGCTAATTAATCTTTAAAAGTAGTGTTGGATGATAAATGTTAGGATACACACTAGGTTTATATTATCTATTAAAGTATTGTTAAGTAAATACTTGTTGCAATATAACGCATTTTCAATTGCCCTGCTTTAATATATTTTGGCTTAAATTAATTGTTATTCTTTATCAGGCAAAATACATTATTATAGTAGTTAGCAAAGATTTAAAATATTTGAACTCTCTTCTCTGACCTAAGTATCTGTAATATAATAGACTCTTTGAGCTTGCACTATGTACACTATAATGAACCCTTTAATGTGCATAGTATACAATGGGTATACATACACAGACACACACACACATACACCAAGGCACTGGAAGGGCTAACACAAAATTAATCATTCTGCTCTTAAAATGTGCTCTAGTACAAATTAGATTTTTATAAATAAATCTCATGCATATAAACCTAAATTATGTGAGAAATAGAGATATTTTTGAGTATTTTTCATCTTTAAACTGCCTCATTCAAGTAATCCAAGTTATAACAAATGACAGTAGCTAATCATTGAACTGTAAAAGAAAATGTTAAATATTATTTGCTAACTAATAAAAATCAGAATAATATTTTTGTAATAAGTGGCTTCTCTAATAATCCTACTAAGTAGAAATTTAGGCCTTTTTTTTATCAATAATATAAAAATAAATATAGTGTTATCATAAATTTTAATTCAAGGTATAATTTACAATGTAAATTTAAAGTATATTAAGTACACATATTTGAAATATATTCTTTTAATATAATTTGCAGTTATTGTTTTATTATATATACATACATGTATATGTGTATGTGTGTATGTGTGTTGTACAAGCAGATATATAATCACACATATCTAATTGTTACCTTTTTCCTTCATCAGACACATAAGCACAAGCTGGATTTTTATGACATAACAAAAAAGATGTTTAAATAAATTATCTTTTTGTATTTTTAAAATGAAGATTTCTACATAATCAGACATCAATTTTTAATGGTTATATTGCACTTATATAAAGTTTTAAAACTATTTTTTTTTCTTTTAGCTAACCCATTTTATATTGCCTGTGGACCAGATTATCACAGTGTGGACACACAGGCATGACCCCAAGTTAGGGCATACTAAGTTACAATTCTAGTTAGCAGCAGAGATTCTACAATGAGCCATCTGCTACTGCTTCACATCCTAATGTAGATAACTCCCTCTACTTTTTCTCCATAAGATCAATAGTGGCCCACTGAAGACTGTTTTAGTGGGATTCTAATTTTCAAATGACTATTGAGTTTAATTGATACATCTTGAGGAGTAATTCCATGGTCTTGTCCTAATTACAGATATATATTTAGTTTTTTGGCCAAAATAAATTATATCAAAACAGCATGTTGTTGAATTTGCTACAATTCTTCTAATAATGTGTCCTAGATCAACCTTAACACTTGCCCAGATAAAATTATGAACCTTCATTTTTTAAAAATTTAATGTTCTTCAGAATTAATCAGATGCAAAGTGGATTGATAATTGATATTATAGAGATAGTTTGATTTCAATTTTTAATTATAACTTTAGTGCCAGTTTTACAAATTATTTTGTTTCTTCAGTGACTTTTTCTCTGCTATTAAATCATATCACCTTATTAGATAATTGGTCATTTTCACAAGGAAATATCTAATTTTAATTTCATTAAGAAAAGATGTATTAATAAAAAAAGATTTTTTTTCTTTTTAAATAGCTGATTGTTTAAAAGAAGATCTCAGTACAGCTGTAGTGAAGAACAGAATGTTTTCCATGTTAAACAATGGGATCTGAGTCATATGCACACACTTCCAATGCTTTTAAATTTTCAGTCTCTTCACATTTTCATTCCTTAGACAATATACCTAAAATCACCCACAGTTTGGTGTTATATAATCCCTTTTTATGACACTATGAGACAGACATTTAAAACTATATTTTCATACCTCACCTTATTTCTCATAAAACATTATACTAAAATGGAAAAATGTACTTTAACATAAGTAATAGTTTTAAGATTGATTTCTAGAAAGATTTCGTTTCACAATTAGCTAGCAAGGTTAGGAGTACAAAGAATCATTTCTACACTACATTTGTTGATAGTTCTCCTATGAAGGTTTTTGGGGACACTGAAAATGTATGAAGAACAACAAAGCCCATTAGATAAAATATAAATCTCCTTAAATAAAGAGAAAAACAAGCAGTTAGTGAATGTTTTCATTGTTCATAATTAAATTAATACATTTTGGCATATTTGGTTGACACTGGCAGCAAGTAAAACATTTAGTATCAATGAAGGAAAAGGAAATAGTCCATTCTATACTTTGTCTATCAGAGGTCAATATTATTATGCTTTTGCAATTTTTAGGAATATTTTACACTAAGATGAACAAAATTGCAGTTCTAGTGTCAAATTACAGAATGAGAATACCAAAAGAAATCTAAATCAGCAAATTAAAGTGCTTTTTTTAATGAGACTTTTTGCATGCTAGTGTCCTTGCTGTCATATGCTTTTTTTTGCCTCCTTATGTCACTCATAATACAAGTATAGAGCATTAGTTTATGATCTGAGCCAATGTATATTTTGCATACAAAATAATCTAAAATCCAGAATAACCATTTAGTTGGTTATTTTTATTTATAGATAACTTACAATTTTATATTATTTACATAATTCAAATTATTTTTTTTTGTCTTCAGTTTTGATGAAAGCAGTACATTGTTACAAATCCACCAGGTGAGAAATAAGCTGTTCTACTCTTCTATGATTTTTCACAGATGCCTTTCAGAATAAAAATGTTTTTGAAATCCCTCCTGACATTTTTTTTTTCAGCAGAAATTTTAATTTGACTTTACAGTTGACTTGATGATATTATTGTTTCTTCAGGGTCTAAAGTAAAATATGTTTATTAATTTTATATAGTCATAGTAAGTGGAAATACAAAGCTCAATGTATCAAGTCATGTACTTTGTTTTGCTTGTAGTAGCAGAGCTGGCAGCAGCAGAAGCAGTGGCCTGCTTGCCTAAAAAGAGTGGGTCCAAGCAAGCTACTTTGGCAGCAAAGAAAGAATGAATGCAATGAAGAACAGCAAATAGATTTGAAAATTCCAGCTCCTGAAAAGAGAAATGAGTCAGACAAAATAAAAATAAATTTCTTTAAAAAATTGATAATAACTAGACAGCTAGATAATAACTAGACTTTTTTCAAGTGCAATAAACTTGACTAGAATCAATTATATCGAATGTTTGGAAACTGTTGGAATATTTGTTTAATATATAAATTTCATATATATTGCAGATTTACCTCAAAATATGGTGGTTTAAGAACTAGAAGAATGAAGCTATCTTATTATTCACAGAAGTCACTTCAGTACTGATAAATGCTGCATAAAAATTTTATTTGGCCAAATTAAGATTTTATTCTTAATAAAGTATAAGTAAAGAGAAACATGGGAGTTATTTAAAAAGTATTTTTATCTCTTTATACTCACTTCAAATAATACATTTGGAATAGGACAATTTAAAAATATTTTCACTATTCATTAGAATGAGTTATATTTGTCATAGAACATTAAATATGAAATACTGAAAGCAAGGAGGTATGCATCTTTGTAACATTAGAAGCCACATCATTCAATTTCAAAAAATAGTGCATGCCTTAATTTTAAATTTTAAAAGCTGACATCACAAATATCCCTAGGAAAATACTTTAATACCATAAAAATACTTTAATTCCAAGAGAATCAAAAGAAGACAAATACATATTTGTGCTTACTGAAGTCTAAATAATAAACTTATCCTAAAGAGGATAGAGACTGATAAACCATTTGAAACTGCTGATGAAATTGTTGTTTTATCATTATATTTTTGTAATAAAGAACTCAGAATTACATTCGATATATATATTATTGAGAATGTTTTCACTTTATAGTATGTAGCAATGGAAAATAATAAAAAGTATCTATTCAGTTAGGACATGTTTTAATATCTTCATGTGCCAGGGAACTGTTAAAATAATTCATTTTGGGAGTATTATTTCTGGTCATGCCATAGCAGTGCAATAGAATTTCACATAGATTCACAGCTTTGTACAACATAGGTAAAATACCTATGTTGCCCCAGTAATCCCCTTCAAAACTTTAATATTTCATAGCCAGTTTTTTATGGCATATGTTGACTTATCCTAGAGAACAGCAAATATTTCATTTAACTAATTTAAGTTCCTAAATTGTTTCTCCATAAAAATGATTTGTTACTTATATCAGAATAATTTCAGAAGCCTTAGTTTTAACATTCCACTTCTATGGACTGTTACTATAACTATGATATGTTATTGTTCAACTAAAGGTTTCCTCTTGTCTTAGCCCCCAAATCCTCCATTTAGCATTTCATTCTTTGTGCAGCCACCATATTTCTCCTGCAGATTTTGAATCTTTTCTATGTCAACATATATTAATTCTAACAGATATAAAAATAGAGGGAAAGTTTTTGAAAATCTGAGATGTAATGGTGTACTATTAAAAAAAATACAAACTAAATACCATGTGATTTATTCTCCATGAAGGGGAAAATATTATTGAATGTTATAACTGGGCAAAAAAAAAAGAACAAATAAATTCTCAAAAATAATTCTGCCACATTTTTCTTAATTTGGAGACTACATCTTGCATATAGTCTAAACATATAGAAATTTGGAAAGATTAATATTTTCAATTATTCGTGCCTTATCAATGTCAATTATGTGATGTAGATTGGCTCTTGAAAATTTTTAGAACTTTGCTCAGAGAATTGATTGGTAAGCAAGAAATAATACATATTTATAAGATAAATTGGGGAGTAGAGATGTGATCAAATCTAACTCTCAATTCCAATGTCAGCTCATCTTTCCTCAGCCTAAATGATTACCTTTGACAATCACATTCACTCCTACGGCTTACATCATTACTTCTATATAACTACCATCTTCTTTTACTCATTTATAATGTGAATCCTAGACCTATGTGTTAATCTATCTACTAAGCATCCACAGATGACTTCTACCATCTTTTTTTTTTTTACTACCTCCTTGTAATAAAGCTTTTCTAAATCCAATGAATCTCATTAAATATTAAGTTTTTTTCAAATTTAATCAATTTATTTAATTTGTAATTATTGATGCTTACTATGCATCTAGTATCTTTCTTGGTGAAAAAATGTGGTAGTGAGAAATAAGTACTAATGGGACTTACATTCTAGTGGTGGGGGACGAAATATAAGTATATAAGTAAATTAAATATGATACTTCTAAATATGATAATAAGTACAGTCCAGAAAATAAAGCAAGAAAGAGCAGAGTGTGAGAGGGGCTATGGCACAAAAAAATCCACATTGTTGTGTGGGTAAAACCTGAAGGAGACAGAAGAGTAAACCATATAAATGTGTTAAAACATTCCAGGGAAAAGTGCAATTTTAAAGGCTCTGAGACAGAGACATTGGAGTATTTGAGGAATGGCAAGGGGCTACTGAGACTGAAATTGAATGAAAAAAAGTACTTAATAGAAAATGAGATTAAAAAAAAAAGAAAAAAAAAAAAAACAGGCCAGAATTTCCAGTGGTGTATGGACCCTTACTGAGTTTTACTCTGGCTAAGATGGAAAGCCACTAGAGATTTCCGAGCAGAGAAGTGGCAAAAATTGGCATAAGTCTTAAAATGATAAAGCTGGTTACATTGTTGTGAATGAGCATTTTGGGAATAGATTAAAATAAGTGAGAGAAGTTATAAATATTTTCAATAATGTGGCATTTAAAAGTAAAGTTCATTCAAGGATGACTCCAAGAGCTATGGTTGAGCTATTGGAAAAAGAGAATTGCCCTATTGCTGTATAAAAGCAAATCTCTTTTGGTTGCTCAAACAATTTGCCATATACTGCATTGTGAGAATCAGAGGTTTGGCATAAAATATCAAGATTTTGGTTTTGTACACGTTGCATTTGAAAGCAAAGTAGAATTACAAGGGGATAAGTTTATAGCTGTATAGATCAAATAAATGTAAAGAAAAACTCAGCGATGGGAATAAAAATTTAGAATCTGTCAGCATATACACAAGTAAAGCTATAGTCTGAAATTGATCAAGATAATGAGGGCATTTAGAAAAAAATACATAAGGGTTATTTCCTGTGATCTTACAGTATAAAAATATAGAAAAAAAACTAGAAAAAAAAAGAAAAGGCAGCAATGAAAAGAGAAGTAGTTACCAAGGAATTGAGAACAGAAAACAGAGTCTGGAAAAATGGCAGTTGGAAATTAACCAGTGGATTTGGCAACACAGAGGTCATTTTTATTTTTTACAAGAGCAATTTTTATGGAGAAGTGAAATCAAAGGACTCATTGGAATGAGTTTATAGATGACATGGTAGAAATAAATTAGAGAGTGAGTATAGATAACAATTTTTAAGAAATCCTGTTTTCTTTGTTTTTCCTTAATTAAGCAATATAATACTAGTAGGGGACTTTAACACCCTACATATATCAATTGATAAATCATCCAGATAGAAAATCAGTATAAAATGTGAGCCTTAAATAATACATTAGACCAGATGAGTTTAACAGAATTTTCTATACAAAAGCATGATAATACACATTCTTCCAAAGAACACATAACAATATTATTTAGGATACATTATATGTTAGGCCACCAATAAAGTCTTAACAGATTTAAAAAGACTGAAATCATGTCAAATATCTTTTCTAACTACATGGCATAAAAACAGAAATCAATTATGAGAAGAAAAATGGAAATTTTGTAAATATGTGAATATTAAACAACACATTACTAAACCATCAATGGGATCCATGAAAAAAAATTAAAAAAAAATAAATTTAAAAATACAGTGATAAAATAAAAATGCAAGTGCAATGTTCCAAAACTCATGGGATGCAGTAGAAGCAGCTCAAAGAGTGAAGTTCATAGAGATAAATGTCCACCTCTAGAAACAAGAAAAAAATCACAAATAAAAACTCAACTTTACAGTTCAAGGAATGACAAAAAGCTGAACAAATGAAGCCCCAAAATAAGTACAATAAAGGAAATAAAGATAAAAGTGGAAGTAAATGTAACAGAGATTAAAAAAATAGAAAAGAGCAAAGAAACCAACACCTTGTTTTTTGAAAAGATGAAAAAAATTTACAAACTTTTGGCTAAACTCATCTAGCAGAAAGAGAAAGTAATTAAGGAAATTTACAAATGAAAGAAGAAACATTAAACAGATACCACAGAAATGCAAATGATCATAAGAGACTACTTCTAACAATTATAAGAAATAATTCTGGACAATCTATAAGAAATAGAGTTCTAGATATACAGCCTTCCAAAACTGAATCATAAAGAAATAGAAATCTGAAGAAGTTAATTACTAATAAAAGATTAAATCAGTAACAAAAAACCTTCCAAATAACTACAGTTCAGGACCAGATAGTTTCACTGATGAATTCTCCCAAACATACAAATAATACCAATTCTTCTCTAACTCTTCCTGAAAATAGAAGATAAGGGAACATTTCTACACCTATTTTAAAAGGCCAGAATTACCTTGATACCAAAATCCAACAAGGACTCCACAAGAAAAGAAAATCACATGCCAATATCCCTGATGAACACAGGGGCAAAGGTATACAACCATTATTTGCGAACCAAATAAAAAAAATTAAAGGATTATACCATCATCCTGTGGTATTTATTCCAGTAATGTAAGAATAGTTCAATGTCCACAAATCAATTACTGTAATGAACCACATTAACAAAATAAAGGGTAAAAATCATATAATAATTTTAATAGATGCTGAAAAGGCATTTAACAAAATTCAAAATTCATTTATGATAAAAAATAACTCTCAGAAAAGTGGGTGTAGAGGAAAATTACCTCATCATAAAAGCCATATATGACAAGCCCTCAGATAACATCATACACAAGAATTAAAGGCTAAACACTTTTCTTCTAAACTCAAGAAATTTTATTTAAGACAGTATTGGAAGTCTTATCCAGAGAAGTTAATAAAGGAAAATAAAGCCACCAAGATTGAAACAGAAAAATTAAAACTGCAACTATTTGCAGATAATATAATATAACATAATATAATATAATAAAATAAATATAATAAAGATAATAATATAATATAATATAATATAATATAATATAATATAATATAATAGGAAACCCTAAAGACTCTAGCAAAGACTTTTAGAACTAATAAACAAATTCCATAAAGTTGCAAGGTACATAAAAAATATACAAAAATATGTTTTTTC
This sequence comes from Cynopterus sphinx, assembly GCA_030015415.1. NCBI lineage: Eukaryota > Metazoa > Chordata > Mammalia > Chiroptera > Pteropodidae > Cynopterus > Cynopterus sphinx. The sequence goes on along the minus strand of CM057389.1, from coordinate 34,965,632 downwards.
GATGCTAATAATAAACTACTAGAAGACAAATTAAAAAAAAAAAATCTACAATTGCATCAAAGCAAGTAAAATATCTTGAAATAAATTTATCTAAGGAGGTTAAACACCTGTACACTGAAAGTCAAAAGACATTGATGAACGGAACTGAATAAAACACACAAAAAATGAAATATTTTATGATCATGGATCAAAAAAATTATCATTAAAATGTCCATATTTGTCAAAACGACCTACAGATTCAATGCAATCTTTATCAAAATTCAATGTTTTTTTTTTTCACATAAATAGAACAAATAATCCTAAAATTTGTATGGCACCACAATAGACAACAAATAGCTAAAGAAATCTTGAGAAAGAAGAACAAAGCTGAGGCAATAGATGTTCTGATTTCAACTATACAACAAAGCTATATTAAAATAGCATTCTACTGGCATAAAAACAGAAATAGATCGACAGAACAAAATAAAGTCCAGAAACAAACCCACACATATATGGTCAATTAATTTAAAACAAAGCAGGCAATAATATACAATGGGGGAAAGATAGTCTGTAATAAATGTTGGGAAAATTGGATATCTGAATGCAAAAGAAAGAAACTGGGCTAGTATCTCATACTATATACAAAATAAATTCAAAATGGGTTAAAATTTCAATACAAGATCTGAAACCATAAAACTCCTAGAAGAAAATGTAGCCTATAAACTCCTTGACATCATTCTTGGTGATGAGTTTTTGGGAACCTGATACAAAAAGCAAAGAGAACAAAATAAAAATGAACAATTATAATGATATCAAACTAAAAAAAGTTTCTGCGTAGCAAAATAAATAATCACCAAATAAAAAGAAACCTACTGAATGGGAAAAATATTTACAAGCCATATATTTCATAAGAGATTATTATATAATATATATATAAACAATCATATACATAAAGAACTCACACACATTTTAATAGCAAAAAAATTCCAGTTAAAACATGGACAGAGAAACTAAAAAGAAATTTTTCCAAGGAAGACATACAGATGACCAACAGGTGCATAAAAATATGATCATCAGAGATACATAAATAAAACAATAATAAGTTATCACTTCACATTTGTTAGAATGGCTATCATAAAAAAATCAACAAACAACATGTGTTGGCAAGAATATGGAGAAAAGGGAACGTTGTGCACTCTTGGTGGGAATGTAAATTGGTTCATCCATTATGAAAAACAATATGGCCATTCATCAAAAAATTAAAAATTAAAATTTCATATAACACAGTATTTCCACTTCTGGGTATTTATTTGTAAAAAACGAACACAATCTCATGTTCATTTAGCATTATTTACAATAGCCAAGATGTGGAAACTACTTAAATGTTTGTTGATGAATGAATAGAGAAATTTTGATTATATATAATTATACACACAAACACACAATGGAATATTCACCCATGAAAAAGCATGATTCTTGTCATTTGCAACAACATTGAGGTCATTATGGTAAGTGAAATAAGTCAGAGAAAGACAAATAAAGTATGCTATATCTTATATGTGGAGTTTAAGGGAAAAAAAGCTCATACATACAGAAATCAGATTGGTTGTTGCCAGATGTGAGAGTCAGGGGTGGACAAAATGAATTAATTAGGTCACAAGGTATAAACTTCCACTTGTAAAATACATAAGTCATGGAGATATAATATACAGCATAGCGACTATAATAATACTATCTTGCATATTTGAAAGTTGCTAAGAGAGTAATCTTACACAACCTCGTCATAAGAAAAAAAAATTTGTAACTGTATTGTGATGAATGTTACCCAGACATATTGTGTTGACCACTTCATAATATATACAAATATCAAATCATTATGTTGTACACCTGAAACTAATGTAATGTGCATTTTATTTATACTTGTTTTTTAGAAAGTCATTTTATAGCCTCATAATTTCAGAAAAAATTCAAGTTTAAATTCATGCTTTATCACATATACTTTAAAACTATATACAGTAAAAATAATGTCCAAGTTAAAAATTTTAAAGATTGAAAGTATTTCTTTTGAGATCATCATATGCCTAGATATTATTTTTTAAATTCATTTTGCTAACAGTTTTTGTTTGAAATGTTTAACCTATTTCCTTTAAATGTAATTACACATAAAACAAAATTTATATCTATCATTACTATTTCTTTTCTATGCATCTTAGTCTCTTTTGATCCTTTATTCTTTCATTACTGCTTTCTTTTATGTGTGGATATACTGTTCAAACACATATATAATTTTAATTATGTATTAAATGTAATTCAATGTAATTTTTATTACATATAAAATACATATATAATTTTAATTCTCTTTTTTCTTTTAATATGTACTTAGTTATTTGCTTATTCTAGAAATATAATTAACATCTTAACAATCTAGTTCAGATTAATAGCAATTTCAAAAGTATTAAAAATTTGTTTCAACATATCTCTCTTCTTTATAAGTTATAAGCCTGATGACAGTTTTATAATCATTGTTTTTTGAAACTGTATTTTAAAACTGAAGAAAAGAATTACAAGTAAAACTGTATTTGTATTTAATTATATTTAATTAGGTAGTGCCCTTTAACAGTGCTCTTAATTTCTTCATGTGGATTCTGGTTACTGTTCTCATTTTATTCTTAAGAACTCTGGTATTTCCTGTACTATAGATCAACTAGTGATAAATTGTTCTCGTTGCTGTTGTCATTGTTATTTAATCTAGTAATGACTTATTCTTTTTGTTTTGGTTTACTACGAAAAATCATTCATTAATGATCCCATGTATGATTTGTGTTCTTTTTTCTTGCTGCTTTTAAGAGTCTTTATTTTAGGTTTTTGAAAGTTTGGTCATGATATTTAATTCTCTTTCTGTTTATCTTGCTTGAGGTTCACTGAATTCTGGGGTAGTAAATTAAGTTTTTCATCAAATTTGAGATATGTATGTATTTTATTTCTTCAAGAATTCTTTCTGCTCTTTCTTTATCTACTCTCCTAGAATTCTCATTGTGTATATGATGGTACACTTGTTCTGTGGACCTTTCTCATTTTTCTTTTATTGTTTGCCTGTTCCTTAGACCAGAAAATAATTGACTGGTTGAGATTCAAATTTATTGAACTTTTCAAGTTGTTTTATTCTTTCTTCAAAAACCCAATTATGTTGAATTCCTCAAAGACATTTTGTATTTCAGTTATTGCATTTTTAAGTTACAGAATTTCATTTGATTCTCTTTATTATTTCTATATCTTCATTGACATTCTCCATGTCATAATACACACCAGTAATTTGGGCATGACTTTCTTTAGTCCTTTGAATGTATATGCAGTTGACAATTCCAAATTTTTGTCTAAGTCCAACAAGTGGATTTCCTCAGGAAAATTTCTTACTTAAGGCATATTTTATTATATAAGGATCACTATTTCCTGATTATTTGAATGTCTCATAGTTTTTGTTTAAAACTGGATATTTCAAAAAATATGCTCTTGAACTTAGATTGCCATCTCTCCCAAGGGTTTGCTATTGTCACAGTTTATTATTGAGTTGTTACTGTTCTTTTTGTGTGTGTGACTTTCCAATAGTAATTCATAATTTTTAAAATTGTATATATTTTTTGTCAATATTGCCAATAAAGTTTCTGCTCGTTTAGCTTAGAGGTCACCTAATGATTGGGAAGATATTTCTTTAAATAAATGAAGAAATTTCTTTCAATCTTTCCATAAGGCTCTGTATGTATTTTATGAGAATCCTTCTTGATCTGGCAGTTTACACCTCTTTTTAAGCTTTTACTTCCTTATTTTACAAGTTCATAAGATCAGCCAGAGCTGAGATATTAAGGCATCTTCCCTGGTCATGCACATAGTCCTGCATGTCAGTGTGCCCTTCTAGGTTCTCAGAAGGACATTGGAGTTTTCCAAAGCTTCTTATTAATATCTTATGCATCAGACTTTCCCTTCACATTTCCTTAGTTTCTTATTAGCCTTAATTGGTATCACCAACTCAGGTAGCTGGAATCTTAAACAATTACTGCTAATTGTTTTCAATAAATATCTTAGTCAGTTTTTTTCCCAATGAACAATGTCTAAGTAATGTCAAATAGTGACAAGCACTACAAATGCACTTTTTCAGAGGATGCCAAATAAACCAAATAATTACAATTTTCTGGTCGAAGAGCTTTTAGACGTGCTCCAAGCCCAGTCTGCACTCTTCAGTGGCTTCTGGTCTGCTGGTTTTCACAACTATCATTTTTTTCTAGATGACTCATTTTCAAGGTGATAATGAATATCTGGAGTGGGTGATTGAAATAGGGCAAATTAAAATGCCACAAAGCTCTTTATTCTTACCAAGATTCACCTGATTATTTTCTTTTTAATAAATGCTCTTTAGTTACTACAAACTTTTGGTTAATTTCCAGAGTTCTGAAAAATTAATTCTGACAATGTTGAGTATTTTCTCATTGCTTTTTCAGAGAAGTGCAATTTTAGAAAAACTTTTTGTGTCACTCTGGAAGTACAACCCACATTGACAGTTGATCTCTTAAAATGCCTAAGGTACAATGATTTTCAAAATACATGTAGTCAGTAATATCAACTCATTTGTATTGCAATGTTTATGGACAGAGATTATATTTCAATCTACTTTTTTTGGGCACTTTATTTTACTTTCTTCATCTACATTATAGATCTCCAGTTATAACAACATGTATCTCTTTGTGGTTTGGGTTATTGGTTTATTATGTATTGCTATCTTCTGATTTCCATTACAGGGCTTGGAAAGTTTTTAATTGTCAATCTATATTAAACTGTTCTAAAGTACCTCTAAAATCTTTACATAATATCATCTTGTTTGATAATAATGTCTGTGTCATACCCTTAAGTTAATTTAAAGAAAATAAGATACTGATATATGTTAATATCATGTTTGTATCACTTTTCTAATATAAAATTAGTTAGTAAATGGTAATATGTTAGCCAATGTCTTGATACCTGGGACCATAAAATTGAAGGAGACATGAATGTTAAAGAAACTCATCTGGGGTACTGTTAGACATAATTTTAACAGTTAATTCTAATGCAAATGAAAAAGACTAAATAATATTGACAGCTTCAGAGCAATTTCATGGTACTTGTTTCATCAACTTATAATTTTTAGGTTGAAATAGTTTATTTTTTTATTTTCTAATACTTTCAAACATTTATATGTTGTTTTTTAATTTATTTCAAATTATAGTTTACATATAATAATATGTACAACATACTGATTATACATTTACATATCTTACAAAGTGATCATCCTAAGTCTAGTATACATCTGGCATCATATATAGTTATTACAATATTATTGGCTATATTTCTTGTGTTGTATGTTACATCCTCATGACTATTTTTATAATTGGAAATTTACATATTCTTAATCCTTTTCACCTTTTTCACTCAGCCCCCAATACACCATTTGGCCACCATTACTTTGATTATTTTAATTTTTGTATTATTTATTATGAGACGATAACACAGTATCTGCTTACTATACTCTGTATTTTAAGTAAATTTACCTTTTCGAAAAAGGTTTCAAGTATTCCTTTTTTTAATTTTGATTTGCAAAATGATTTTTGTTATATGAATTACATAAAATTTAATTACATTTCTTCTATAGGTAAAGATGGCTTTTGGCAAGAAGGAATAAAGAATCAAACTAGTTCCCCTCGACAGCTACTTATTTTGGAGGCAGATGCCAATTTAAATTTTTATCCTTGCCCTGTCCTTTTTTTTCTTCTCCATAATCTAAAGAGCCAGTGCTCTGGACAGTTTGTAATAAATGAAAAAGAACCTTGGAGTTTTAGAAAAGCTTTTCTTCAAGATGCCAAAAAGAGTCAAAAATTGTGAAAAGCAGGATAAATAAGAAGCAGATATTTTATTTTCAGTGTAGAGGCATATCCTTCATTTCAAATACCAACCCATTTTTGTGAATATTATACTTCTTTTATATGAGACCTCAAGTGCCATAAATATTTGTTAACATTACCAGTTTTTCTTTTCTGAATGGCAAACTTCAATACATTATGAATTCTTTAGTGGGGATTTTTTATGGACACTTACAGAGCATACAAAATGGCTTATCCACTTTATTATATATTCAATCCTTACCTTCAAACTACAGAATGTTTTCTCTCTAAATCAATCCTCTAAGGCAGGAATTTTATCCAAAAATTGTAATGAGAAAGTGAGGATTTGTAGAGATTACCTAGAAGGTGGCATTACTAAAAGTCAATTCTTCAATTTCTTATTGAGTCTTACTAAACCATAATATATGTGGAAAGATATTTCATGGCAGCATACAGTCTCTGACACCCTGCAGGTTTAGGGCAGAAAAAGGTTTGAGGGAAGAAGCATAGAATGACAGAGTCTATTTAAAAGGTTTCCAGAAGGGTGCTTCAAAATGGCAAGGATGATAGAGGCTCTGTTCATCCCTCCAGCGACCAAATCAAAGTTATGATGGAAACAAAGAATAGTAGCAAAGAAAAATCACCCGGGATCTAGATGAACAAGCCACACAACTAGGGAGAAATCCCAAAAAGCACCCTACAACAGCAGAAGGTAGGACAGGGCAAGGACACGGGAAGACCCAGTCCACAGCAGCTGAGACGGAGGCTGCACCAGCAGCAGCAGCAGAGCCAAAAGCCTCTTAAAGAAGCTGTGCCCGTGAACGCATTTTTGCAGCCTGCTCACTCTGAGCACCAGTGCCAACTCGGCTGTGTGCAGGGAAAATGAAGGTTTTACAGAAGATATTGTTGGAGAGAGGGTCAAACAGAGACTCTCTTGGTACAGTAATACTAGTGATATCCATTGCTCTCTGATCAGCCCTCCACACTCTCAGTGTGTGGACATAGCACGGCCATAGCTGTGATGTCATCAAACTGGATAACAGAGGTCACTCCACTGAGAGGAATCCCTGAAACTGTGCCTCCCCTAACCCGGGCACCACCCAAGACACAACTGGGTATATCTTCAGTAAGTCAGATGCGCCTTGCTGAGAAGCACCTAGACTCACACTGGTGTGATCTTTTGAGGCAACTATAAGCACAATCTCTGTGGATTGCTTGCTGAATCTTGACAGGTGGCCCCAGAGGGGTAGTGTCTTGTGCTAAATTTGGCCTGCAGTTGAACCCCTCTCAGGACTGTGCCACTGGACACCTACATCACAAATCTGCACTAATAAGACCAGGAGACTTAGGAGCTTTGCTTAGTACATAGACACAGAAAGACAGCCAACATGGTAAGACAAAGAAGCAGAAACCATATGAGAGAACAGAACAGAGATCCAGATATAATGAAGTAATTTAACAAATTCAGAGTTCAAAACACTGGTTATAAATATGCTCAGTGAACTTTGGGAAAATGTAGAGAACTTCAACAAAGATAAAAAAAAAACAAAAATGGAAATTATAAAAGGAAACTAGTCTGAAATGGAGAACACATTATCTGAGATGAGAAGTATATTAAATGGAATAAACAAAGTGAATAAGAAAGAAGATCAAATGACCAATAGAGAGGATGGGAAAGCAAAGGACACTCAGAGTGGCAAGAAAAAAGAAGCCAAGACTATAAAGATTATTTAAGGAGAAAATGGGACACTATTAAGACTCCAAATATTCTTCTGATCAGCATAAGTCAAGAAAATCAAGATGTTGAATAGCTGTTTGAAGAAATAATGATGAAAAACTTTCCTAACCCAGTTAAGGAATTGGACATAAAATCCTGGAAGCTCAGAGGATTCCAAAAATCAGAGATCCAAAGAGGCTCACACCAAGACACATCATCATTAAAATATCAAAGGTTAAGTGCAAAGAAAAAATTTTTAAAGCAGGAAGAGAAAACAAAATAATTATATATAAGGTAAAACCCATATGTCTGGCAGCTGATTTCTCAAGAGAGACTATGCAGGACAGAAGGATCTGGCAAAAAATATTCAAAAGAATGAAGACCCAGAATATATGACCAAGAATAATTTATTCAGCAAAGCTATCATTTAGAGTTGAAGGACAGATAAAGAGCTTCCCAGACAAAAATAAGCTAAAGGAATTTATCACCACCAAGCCAGAATTATAGGAAATATCGGAGGGACTTTTTAAAGAAGAAAAAAACATGTATCAAAATCAGGAATAAAGAATGGTAACAACTACATTTCTATCAATAAGTACCTTAAAGGGAAAAAAATTAAATGTTCCAACCCAAGGGATGGAGTAGCTAAAAAGATAAGAAAACAAGACCCCTACAAATGAAAAGGAAGGAGATGGAAAAAGATATTGCTGTGATGAACTTAGGAGGTATTTAAGTCAGACGGAGAAAGTTAAATACTATATAATGTCACTTATACGCGGAATGTAAGTAATAAAAAAAAAACTAATAAAAAACAGACTCACAAATATAGTGACCAATTTGGTGATGGACAAAGGGGGAGGCTGGAGGGCTGAGAGAATAAGCTGAAGGTTTAAAGAAGTGCAAATTAGTAGCTGATGGATGGTCACAAGGATGGGAAGCATGGCATAAGGAATTCAATTAGCATTAATACATTGGTTAGGTGGAGGGTCAGGGGAGGGAGAGAGCAATTGCGGGGATCATTTTACTAACTATAAAGATGTCTAACCAATACACTGCATACTTAAAACTAATTAAAATTTTAAAAATTTAAAAAATTAAAATAAATGGTTTCCAAACTATACACTGCTCTAAATAGATAAACAATTTTCTTTTCCTTCTCTTATTACTGTACAAAAAAAAAAATAATAGTACTACCTTGGCTCCTAGATCTCAAATCCAGTAATTTGGAATTAATATGCTATATGTACTAGTTTAGAAAATACATATTTTTTTCTTCAACTAGGAAATTTAGTTATAGACAACTATGAGAATATGTTAGCAATCTTTGATTGTCTATAATAACAACATACATAAATTAGTTTTTAAAAGTTTAAAGAAGCAGTAAAATGAGATTTTATTGTAAATTAAGTAACTACAATATTGCTCATGATTTAAGTTGGGAACCATTCTCCTGTTCTAGGAAAGTTCAGAAAAGTTTAATGAGGCTTTGGAAAATAGATAGAAAATTTATTAAGCGTTCTGAGTAATGAAGTGAAAATTTGAGTTTCTGCTTTCAAAGAAAAAGTATAGCAGGCTTTTGTATTATGATATTATTCTCATATAGTTGTAAGACAGTAACAACAAAAAATTAAATTTCTTCAAGTCCCACATAAAACTACATGCCTTTTTTCAATATTTCTGAAACTTATTTTTTACAGTGAAAAAGTTAAATATAATTTACAATTTTTAATCTTGTAAGAAATATAGTAACTCAGACAATCATGTCCCCCAAACAAACTATGTTTTTTTGTTAAATAAGCTCTGGTTATAATGTACTTGCCTTGAAACTGGGAATGTACATATATATTATTAAATTAAGACATATTTTATCAAAAATATTTGCTTATCACCTGTATAAAGATCTGAGTCCACTCTCTAAACCATTTTATAACTTTTTCAATTATTTTCAAAAGAAAAAAAATTATAATAGCTTCCATATTTATCCCCCCTTTTTTTTACCCATATTTCAAATGAGGCTCACTTTTCATTTCATTTAATTTCATAGAACTTTATTTTATATCTTTGACATGTAAAAATGTACACATTTAAAATGTATGAATTGATGTTTTGGTATATGTATACATGTGAAAAGAGCACAACAATCAAGCTAATTAATATATTCTCACCACTACATAGCTACTATGTGCATGTAGATTTTATTATAAAATCTTATTGCAAATTTCAAGTATAAAATGCAGTAGAGTTAACTATCATAATCACATTACACATTAGATTCCAATTTATTTGCATAAATGAAACTTTGCACCCTAGGCTAACATTCCATTTTTCACTGCCCCTGGTGATTATAATTCTACTGTACATCTACATTTGAGTTTAACTATTTTAGTTGCCATCTTTAGATGGGCTTTGTTTGGACATGAGTTTTAGTGTTATTTGCCGTGAATTTATAATTTATATTGTTAATGAATCAACAATAATATTAAATAAGCTGTTTTTAAATAAAAACACATAAAAGTCACATATTAATTAGTTGAGACCAACCTAAAACTGTAAACTAAAACTTGCAGAAAAGTAATTCTGTATTTCCCCTAAGAGCAATATTTCAGTATTTGCTAACATAGTGTTTATGACTTTATAGATCATAGCTAGCCAGGATAAAAGAATCAACTGTATTCATGAATTTTCCGAATTGTCTTCTGTTTATTTTCATTTAATCTATATGATGAAGAATATATTTTATGTTGTTTTAATCATTTTGAATTTATTGAGGCTTTTGCATGATATAAAAGAATAAATGCTTGAGAAAAATGTGTATTATGCTGCTATTGAGTGGAGGGTACTATAGGAATCTCTTCAAACTACTGTTTCTTCTGCTTTTCAAATCGTTACTCATTCATCTTTATCACACTTGTTCTATTCATAATTGTTAATGGGGGATTAAAGTTTCCAACTGATATTATTTAATTATTTATATGTTCTTTCAATTCTGTGTGTTTTTGCATTGTATGTTAAAAGTAATATTATTAGCTGCCTGAATATTTATAATTAGTATGTCTTCCTGACAGAGTGACTCTTTTATTTCTATGCCTCCTCCCATGACCACATCAAAATTACAACTAAATTATAGAACAATCAACCTGGAGAACCATCTAAAGACAAGCTGAACAGAAGGTATATAACTAAGGATATAAAGAAGTCACATCAAGACTGATGGAAGGGACAGAGATGCGAAAAGGGCTGGTCCCATACCCACATGTGGCAGTTCAACATCAGGAGGGATATCTCAGCTGCAGAGGTCTCCCCAAAGGAGCAAGGGACCCCAGCCACACATAAGGCTTCCCGTCTCTGAGGTTCTAGTGCTGGGAAAAGAGGTCTTGACAATATCTGAAAGTGAAATGAGTGGATATTTTGTTCATCTAAGTGAGATGGAAGGCTACTGGAAATCCTGGCATTCTCTTAAAGAGTCCATACACAGACTCACTCACTAGCAGGCACTCACCCTGGGCTTTGTGAAGGGACAGTAGCTCAAGAGGTGTCAGAGACATACAGGGAGAGACAGAGTTGTGTGGTTTCAGAGAGAGGCTTGGAAAGAAAGCCACCATTATCTCTGTGTAGAGCACACCGCCCCAATGGCCAAAACTGAATTTTCATTAGCTTGGTGCCCTGTTCACTTCACTCTGAAGAACCCTGGGAATCCACCCCATTAAACTTGCCCACAACCAGAGGCATTTTTCTCAACTTGTAGACAACCATTGTTGGCTTACACTGCAGTTTTTCTTAAACAACTCTTGGGGGATCTGTGGGCCCCAGGTGGACAGTAACTGGCTGTGATGGGCTCTGAGAATTTTTTGGAGTAGCCCAGGCTCACTACTGATGTCAAATTTGACTCTGCATTAACTTATTCCATTGAACACTACTTGCCTCATGCTGATGCTCCCTAAGGCCTTGCTCCAGCCAACTCTTTTAACACCTCTTCCATTCAAGAATTTTTCAGCAACTGAGCCTTATAGATAGCTGAAAAGCAGAGGCAGGCATATGGGTTTCCTGGGGCTTTTGCTGAGCTGCCATGAACTCAGTACAGGTGATGGCCAGCCTTGATTTATAATGTGGTCTCTCAACATATATCCAGGTCCAGACAGTCAGTGCAGATCATATTGTAGCTCCTAATAGATAGCCCAGACCAGTCACAAGCAGCAGCTGACCTTGGCCTGCAGAGGAGTCCCTTCAAAGAGACTCCCGAACCAACATACTCTGTGGCCAGCTTCAAACCACAAAAGAACACCACCAGATTAGCTCTGGAAGTGGCACAACCAAAGAGTGATCTCTGCAGTCATTGGGGTGAATCCTGATTAGTGGGATCAGCCTCCTCACAGCAGCTTATAAATTCTGGTTTTTGATAATCCTCACAGCCAGAAAGCCTGAGGGTCAATCCCACCCACTGATGTGCCAATAGAAATCGAGACTCAACTAGAACAGGAAGGCACACATAATCCACACAAGAGATACCCCTGGACATCTAGTTCAGGTGACCAGAAAAACTGCACCACAGGCACCTCAGGACACTGCTATATAAGGCCACTTTGGCAGGACTGAGAAACACAGATCCAATTAATACATAGAATCAAAGATAGGTAGCAAAAACAAGGGGAAAAAAGGTTCTAGTTTAAAGAATGGGAAAAAACTCCAGAAGAAGAACTGAAAAATGAAAGCAAGCACTTACCAGAAACAGAGTTCAAATTACTGGTTATAAAGATACTTGAGGAGCTTAGTGGAAACTTCAAAAAAAAGATAGCAAGCTTTAAAAAAAGACATAATAGCCATAAAACAACAACCAGTCACAAATGAAAAATACTATAACTGAAATGAAGAATACACTAGAAGTAACTAACAGGAGATTAAATGAAGCAGAGGATCAAATTATCAATTTGGAAGACAAGGTAGCAGACAACACCCAATTGGAACAACACAAATAAAAATAATAAATAAATAAATAACAAATAAATAAATAATAAATAAATAAATAAAAATAAAAAAATAGTTTAAGGAATTCACATCATAGGCATGGCAGAAGAAACTAGAGAGCAAGAAATTGAGAACCTATTTGAAGAAATAATCACAGCGAAATTTCTGAATGTGGTGAAGGAAATAGACATAGAAGTCAAGGAAGTGTAGAGAGTCTCAAGCAAGATGAATCCAAGGAGGCCCACAATAAAACACATCATAATTAAAATGCCAAAGGTTACAGTCAAAGAGAGAATCTTAAAAGCAGAAGAGAAAAGCAGTTAGTTACCAGAAGGGAGCCTCCGTAAGACAGTGAGTTGACTTCTTAACAGAAATGTTGGAGGCAAGAAGGGATTGTCAGGGAATATTCAAAGTGATAAAAAAGCAAGGAACTACAGCCAATACTACTCTACTTAGCAAGATTATCATTTAAAATTAAGGAGATCTAAAGAGCTTCCCAGACAAGAAAAGCTAAAGGAGTTCATCACCACCAAACCAGTATTACAAGAAATGTCAGACCTTTCTATGAAGAAGGAAGAGAGAACATTAATAAGAATAATAAAATGGTAATAACTATCAACAGTCACTGTAAATGTAAATGGATTAAACTTTCCAATCAAAAGACATAAGGTAGCTGAATAGATAAGAAAACAAGACCCATACATATGCCGTCTAAAAGAGACATACTTCAGATCGAAAAATACACAGAATCTGAAAGTAAAGAGATAGAAAAAGATACTTAATGCAAATAAAGATAAAAGAAAAGCTAAGATAGCAATACTTATATTAGACAAAATTTGCTATAAAACAATTGCTATAAGAGACAAAGAGAGACATTATATAATGATAAAGGGATGAATCCTACATTAGAATATAATCCATGTAAACATTTAAGCACCTAACACAGGTGCACTTAAGTACATAAGCAAATATTAACCAACATAAAGGGAGAAATTGAAAGTGATACAGTCATGGTAGAGGACTTTAACAACATGCTTAAATAGATTAATGATTAGATCAAAAAAGAAATCAAAAGATATTCTGAGGCAAATGAAAGTTAAAATAGAACAACCTCAAATCTATGGGACACAGCAAAAGCAGACCTAAAACGGAAATTCAAAGCAATATGGGCTTACCTTAAGAAACACGAAAATCTCAAATAAACAATCTAACCCTACACCTAAAAGAACTAGTAGAAGAATAGCAAAAAAATAAAAAATAAAAACAGCTCAAAGTGAGTATAAGGAAGGAAATAATAAAAATCAGAGCAGAAATAAATGTCTAAAATAAAAAATAAAATAATAAAATAAACAGTAACCAAGAGCTGGTTCTTTGAAAAGAAAATTGATAATCTTTTAACTAGATTTATCAAGAGAAAAAGAGAAAGGACCCAACTAAATAAAATCAGAAATAAAAGGGGATTTGTGAAAACTGACACTTTAAAAATACAAAAGATTATAAGAAAATACTACCAAAATTATATGTCAGCGATTGGACAATCTGGAAAAAAATGGATAAATTTTTACAAACATACCATCTTCCAAAACAATTAAGAAGAAACAGAAAATCTGAACAGACCAACTACTACTAATAAAATTGAATCATTTATCAATAAAACTCCCCACAAACAAAAGTCCTGAACTGAATGGCTTCACAGGTAAATTTTACCAAACATCTTAAAAATAATTAACACCTATATTTCTCACACTATTTCAAAAAATTTAAAAGGTGGTAAGGCTCTTAAACTCATTTTACAAGGCCACTATTACCCCAATTACAAAGCCAGACAAAGACATGGAAAAAAAATTATAGGTCAATATCTCTGATAAACATAGATGCAAAAATCATCTACAAAATATTTGAAAACAGAATTCAGCAATACATTTAAAATATTATACACCATGATGAAGTGTGATTTATTCCTAGTATGCAAGGTTGTTTCAATATCTGTAAATCAATTAAAGTGATATACCACATAAACAAAATGAAAAATAAAAATCATATGATCATATAAATAGATGTGGAAAAGATATTTGACAAAATACAGCATTCATTTCTGAGTGGGAATAGAAAAAATATACTTCAACATAATAACAACAAACCCACAGCTAAAGTCACACTCCATAAAATCATTTTTCTTACAATCAAGGACAAGATAAGAATGTCCACTTTCATCACTTCTATTTAACATAGTATTGGAAGTTCTAGCCACAGCAGACAAGATAAAGAAATAAAAGGCATTGAAATTGAAAAGGAAGAAGTAAAACTGTCATAACTTGCAGATGACATAATACTAAATATAGAGAACCTTAAAGATTCCACCGAAAATATTTAGGGCTGATAAATGAATTCAGCAAATTTACATGATGCAAAAATTAATATTTAGCAATCAGTTGAATTTCTATATGTCAATAACAATTCATCAAAACTAAAAATTAAGAAAGCAACCTCATTTGCATTTGGATCAAAAAAGTAAAATACCTAGGAATAAATTTAATCAAAGAGGTGTAAGACATAATAAAGAAATTGAAAAAACTATAAATATGTGAAAAATAAACTGTGCTTACAGATAAGAATTAATACCATTAAAATGTCTATACTGCCCAAAGCAACCTAAAGATTCAATGCAATGCCTAGTAAAACATCAGTGGTATTTATCACAGAATTAAAATAGATAATTTTTAAATTTATACAAAGTTGCAAAATACCTTAAATATTGACAGCACTCTTCAGAAAAGAAGAATGGAGGTGGAAGCTCTAGTAATCTAAACAGCATAATAGTGGCACAAAAAAAAGTCACAGAGATCAATGAAACAAAACTAAAAGCCCAGTGATAAACCCATGCCTATATGGTCAAATAATCTATGACAAAGGAGGCAGGAGTATACAATGAGTTAAAGGCAGTCTGGACAGATACATGCAAAAAAATTAAACTGGACCACCTTTTTACTTTATATACAATAGTAAATTCAAAATTGATTAAAGACTTAAATGTAACACCAGAAACTATAAAAATTCTAGAGGGAAAAAAGAAAGTAAACTGTGGTATTGCTCCTAGTAATATTTTTTTCCTGAAATGTCATCTTGGGAAAGGGAAACAAAAGAAAAATAAATGGTGTTACATCTAAGAGTTTTTGTACAAGAAAAGAAATTATCAACAAAATGAAAAAAACCTACTAAATGGGAGAAGATATTCACTAATGATATATCTGATAAGAGGTTAATATCTAAATCTATGAAGAACTTAGGCAACTTAATGCCAAAACAACTAACAATCCAATTTAAAATGAGCACAATAGACATTTCTCCAATGACGATGTACAGATGGCCAATAAACATATGAAGAGATACTCAACTTCACTAAACATCAGGGAAATTCAAATTAAAACCACAAAGAGATACCACCTCATACCTGTCAGAATAGTTATGATGAATAAATCAACAAACAAGTGTTGGTGAGGATGTTGAGAAAAGGAAATCCTAGTGCATTATTGGTAGGATTGCAAACAAATGCAGCTACTATAAAGAATAGAATGAAGTTTCCTCAAAAAATTAAAAATAGAACTACCTTATGACCTTCTAGAAATTCTACTTCTGGATATTTATTTGAAGAAATTAAAAACACTAATTGGAAAATATATGTGTATCCCTGTGTTCATTGCAGAATTACTTGCAGTATCCAAGATATGAAAGCAATCTACTTGACCATTAATAGACAACTAGATAATAATAAAGTGGCACACATATAAAATGGAATATTAACCAGCCATTAAAAAATAATGAAAGCTTACCATTTCTAATGATAGAGATGGACCTGGCAGGTATTAGACTAAGTGAAGTAAATCAGACACAGGAAGACAAATTCCATATGATCTCACTTATATGTGGAATCTAAAGAACAAAATAAATGAAGAAACAAAACAGAAACAGACTCATAGATGCAGAAAATAAGCTGTTGGGTGCCAACTGGAAGAGGGGTTGATGATAAGAGTGAAGGTGAAAGGATTAGAAGGTGCAAATTGGTAGTTACTAAATAGTGATGGGGATGTGAAGTAAAGGATAAGAAATATAGTCAATAATAAGATAATAACTATATGTAGTATTAGGTGTGTCCTAAACTAGTCAGCAGGATTACTTCATAAATTATATAAATGTTTAACAACTAAGCTGTACATTTGAAACTTACATAAAATAATATTGAATGTCAAATGTAGTTGTAAAATTTTAAAAAGAGGGGAAAAGATGAAGGGGAGTTAAAGGTTCAAATTTCTAGGTATAAAACAAATAATTTTGGGGAATGTAATGTACAGTATAGGAAATATAGTCACTAATACTGTGGTAGCACACAGTGTCAGGTGGTTACTGAACTTATCATGGTGATCACTTCTTTAGGTATGTAAATGTTGAATAACTAATGTACAGAACCAAACTCATAGATGCTAATAAAACATTGTATGTTAGCTATATTTTAATAAAAATCTTTAAAAATTTTTTTAATTTATAAGGAAAAGAAAATAAAAGAAAATATAAATAAAACCAAGATAAAAAAAACAATAAAATGAAACAATAGTTAATTTGAATGAACAATTTAGCAGGTAGTTACACATAATAAATGCCAAATATGTCTACTGATCATCTGACATGCTTCCTAATATGGATTTTTATAGTCCATTAGATTATGACTACATCATTAATTTGTTTGCCTAACTGAAAAAAATGAAGTGACTAATTAATAATGAAAGAAAATATTAGCTAAAATAGAGGCAGTTATTACTTGCCCATTCCAGGCGATCATCAGGCTAGGCCTTAGCAATACTATGTTGTAAAGCATATTCTTTGAGTTTAAAAGTTCTTGATCTAGTGGAGAAAGCATACTAGTGAATAATTACCAGGAAGGATATACATCAGTGTTATGGTATATGGAAATTTGAGGAGTTATACAATATATAGGAGAAGGTCCTTTCTCTGTGCTGGAGACAGAGATTCATGGCAAACGTCCCATACTGAAAATTTAAAAACTAATAGAAATTAACAGGATGCAAAAAATGCCCAAGACATTTTCTAAATGGCACAAACTTGGGCTGTGATTATAAACTTGAATTTCTTAAGTGTGGGAAGGACAGCAAGATTATTCAAGTTAAATAGTCATCTTTACTAACTTCTAATAATAATAGAGGCTATTTTTTAACACTCACTTAGTCATTATGCTAATTTCTTTAAAAATGAAATTGGTCATTAGTGATTTATTGAGTGTCTTATATATGCTAGGCAGTGAGGGTATTTATTTTTTATGCTTTCCCTGCAAGGTAGCTATTGTAATTTAGCGGCAAATGCCCCAGGAAATATAGCTAGAAAATGGTAAAGATGTTTTAATTTGAGGCAATCTAATTCTAATTTCCTTTCCACTCTTACCTACCCCCTCATTTAAAAATAGTAATGTTCTAATAAAGAAAATGTTGAACCCACTACTGACATCAACTTGAACCATAAGCCATCCTTATGAGATACATGGGGTCATTTAAGTCCAGTCATGTGATACATGCTGGGTGGCATTCTCTTTGCTTTCCCCCTATCATGATATTTTTGATTATTGCTCACAGTTGGAATTATAATAGTTATAAAATAGCAATTATACTTGTTAATTCTTATACAATTTCTGTGATGTCAGCAAAGGTGATACATACTAGTAGGGCTAAACAATTCTATAGAACCAGCTACCATTCTGATTGGTTAGTGCTATTTGATGTTAAATAGTGTCCATATTTATTGTGGTATATTCAGTGTTACCCATGGAAGTATTATTATCCCTCATTTTACAGAAGGAGATAAAGACTTTAAAGAACTTCAATAACTCTATTAAAGAATTACAATACTCTTATTTTTCAGACTGTTCTACTATTCAAAAATTGTTGCCTATAAGTTCAGGATACATTTTCAATGACTCTTCTGAAACTAGCTCTTAATGAATAAATCTATAAAATATTTCTTTAAAAAACACTACAATAAGAATAAGTAATATTTAAAAGCTGATGGGTAACTCATAACCAGTAAAGTAAAATTAATTAGCTGCATATAATGAACTTATCTTACTACACTAAACCAGAGTCTACTATACTTAGTAGTCATTTCATTGCATTTATCTTTTTTGCTTCTTTTGTCAACTGAGGATTTGCTAGCACATTGAAGAACATTAGGAAAGAAGTAACTTATCAAATGTTATGCTGCTGTCAGTAACTAGCAGTTGAGGTTTCCACATTAGCCAGAATATAGAACTGACAATATTAATATCATTCACCAATATTTGGGTATAAAAGATTGGGAAATCTATCAAAAGGTAAGAATTTTAGACAATAGTAATGCATTTTTTCTAGTAACTCAGAATCAGTTTAATGAACAGTGTTACTGTGTACAGTGGCACACAGTAAATGATCAATTAATAGTAATCAGAGGGGAAAAGAGAAAAAGTTATAAGTGATGAACAGAAGGCAGCTCCATAGATGGGTCTATATTTAGGGAAGAGACAATGATGTAACATAGATTTGAAAATTATGAGGCAAGTTTAATCAAGGGAGGATGAAGTTACCAAGATATATGTCTAAACTGATGGGAGACAAATACAAGGCAAGATCATGTGTTAACAATAAAGTTTTACAGACATGCAGTAGGAAAGGAGCCAGCAAAAAGACCCACAGCCACAGTTCTCTCTTCAATGTACAGACTAGCAAGGAGTAGAAAGATTAGTCCAAATACTACCATAAGACACTAATGGGTTATTCTCAGAGAGATTCAGGCAGAAGGCTAATGTTGCTTCTTAACAGTATTAATGTAGTTAGAGGTAGTTTATGTGATGAACTTGGGTTTACCTTTGCTTCAATTTGTTTAGTATCTGGATTCTGAAACAAAAATTTGATTTTGCTCTTGCCATCATCTGAAGAACCTTTAAGCTGAGAGAATTTGTACCTCCAAAGTACAGCCTAAAGAAAAAAAAGAAACATGTGCAAGTCAGTACAATTAACATCTGCTTTAAAAACAAGATATAGTTCTAGCTTGTGAGAAAAGTTATTTACATTGTTAGTACCATATCCCAATATAATAAATAAATTGAAATAAATTTATCAAAAGCTAAAATTTAAGTATTCAATACATATTTAATTCTATATGAACTTTGTACCTATGAAATAATTATTTCAAAAGTACATATACAAATAAAATAGAACATTTTGTTTAATTTTATCATGAAATAAAGCAATCTAACTTAAAGCATATGTCTGGAAAGTGAATAACCAAAAAACACCTATTATTTGTTCCTTGTTTTCCATTACTAGAAGTAATAAAATAATTTAATTTATATTTAAAAATTTTTTTTATCTAAATTTATCAGGGTGAAATTGGATCCTAAAACTATGTAAGTTTTAAGTGTACAGTGCTATAAAATTTTATATGTATACTGCACTATGTGTTAAATTTCCTTTTGTTGCCATATATTTAATCCAATTTATTCTTTTTTTTCAATTACAGTTGGCATTCAATAATAGTTTCAGTTGTACAGCATAGTGATTAATGATGTATATAATTAATAAAAGGTTCACCCCACTAAATCTAGTACTCCTTAAATATTTATTTATTATATACTTATTGCATATTACATATTTATTGCCTATTACATATTACATATATATATTTTTATATTTTACATATTTATTACAACATTGCTTTTTTATGCTACAATCCATATCTTCATGTCTAACTTGTAACTATTCATTTGTACTTCTTAATCCATTTGCCCTTTTTCACCATCCCCCCAAACTCACTCCCATCTAGTAGCCCTTAAAATATTCTCTGTATCTATGAATTTATTTCCATTCTTGTTGTTGTTGTTTACTTTGTTCTTTAGATTCCACATGTATGTGAAATCATGTGATATCTGTCTTTATTTGACTTACTTCATTCAGCACAATACCCTTTAGGTCAATCCTGCAATATGATTTCCCATCCCTTCCTTTTAGTCTGTGTACAGTCTTTTAATCTGAAGTTAGTCATTAATAGGCAGCATATGTAGGGGGCTTGTTTTCTTGTCTATTCAGCCATCTTATATTCTGGTTGGAGCACTTAATTCATTTTCATTTGAGCTACTTGTTTATAGGAATGTAGTTATTGCTATTCTTTATTACTTTTTTTAATACATGTTTTTTTATTTCTTTTTAACAAAGTTTCTCCAACATTTCCTGTGACACTGGGTTGGCACTGATGAATTCATTTTGCTTATTTTTGTCTGGGAAGCTCTTCATCTGCTCTTTGACTCTAAATGACAGTTTTCCTGGATAAAGTATCCTTTGTTGTAGATGCAGAGTTTTCATCACATTAACTATTTTGTGCCAAGCCCTTCTGTTCTGCATAATTTCTTTTAAGGAATCAGCTGTCAGTCTTATGGGTGTTCCTTTGTAGGTAGCAAATTGCTTTTCTGTTGCTGCTTTTAAGATTCTCTCTTTGTATTTACCCTTTGGCTTTATAATGTGTCTTGGTGTGAGTCCCTTTGGGTTCATCTTTTTTGGGGACTCTTTGAGCTTCATGGGGTTGTATGTCTATTTCCTTCACCAGGTTATGGAAGTTTTCTATCATGATTTGTTCAAACAAATCTTTGGCTTCTTCTTCTCCTTCATACCCCTATGACACAGATAATTTCACATTTAGTTTTATCCCACAGTCTCCCTAAATTATTATTATTGTCTTGGCTCTTTTTTTTTTTTTTTTTTTGCTGTTCTGATTGAATGTTTTTAGCTTTCCCATCCTCCATATTGGTGAGTCAATTCTCTTCTTTATCCACTCTGTTGATGCCCTCTAATATACTCTACATCTCAGGCAATGTGTTCTTTATTTTAGATTGGTTTCCTTATATAATTTCCATTTCCATTTTTATGTTTTTTTATCTCTTTGTAAAGGTTTTAAGTGAATTTATCTACACTTCCCCTAAGTTCATTGAGCATCTTCATTAGCAGTGTTTTGAACTCTGCATCTGTTGGATTGCTTGACTCCATTATTTATAGCTCTCTGTTCTGCTCTATCATATGGTTTCTGTTTCTTTGTCTTCTCATGTTGGCTGCCTTTTGTGTCTGCTTCTAGTACTAAGCCAAGCTCCAAAGTCTCCCAGTCTTATTGGCATGGATTTGTGTAGTAGGTGTCCAGTAGCATCATCCCGAGAGGGGTCCAGATGCTGGCCAAGTTTAGTCCCAGCCTTTACACCTTTGGGACCACCTGTTAAGATTCAGCAAACAATCACCAGATGCTGTACTTATGTTGCCTCAAAAGACCACACCAGAAATTGAGGCCAGCTGCCACCAGTGTGAGTTGTGGAGTTAGCTCACCAAGGAGCACCAGACTCCCAAGGATATAGTTGGATATGGCTTGGGCAGTGCTGCAAGTTGTGGGATGCACAATTTCAGAGAATCCTCTGGGCAGAGCTACCTCTGTTATCCAGTTTGATGATGTCTCAGTTGTGACAGCATTGTGTTAGCATTCTGGGAGGAGGGAAGCCTCAACAGTGGAGCAGTGAATACCACCAGCACTTCTGCCCAGAGAGAACCGTGCCTCTAGTCCTCGCTCCGACAACTCAGAGTTCCCCTGTAAGTTCCTGTTGCTTCTCAAGCAGCTGACCAGGCACTGATGCTCAGAGTGAGCAAGTCCATCACTGCAAAAATCCAGTTGCAGACCTAGCCCCTTTAAGATGTGTCTGCGGCTGCCGACTGTTGCTGCTGCAGCCTCTGTCTCACTCAGCCACTTGGGACTGGGCAGCCTCACATCATCGCCCCCTCTTACTTCCAACTGTTGCAGGGTGATTTCTTAATTCTCGCCCTAGTTATAGTGCTTCCTTTCATCTAGATCCCAGGAGACTGCTTGCTCTTGCTCCACGTTTTCATCACAGATTTGATTTAGTCACAAGAAGAATGAACAAAGTTCATCTTCAATGCCGCATTTCCCCCCTCCAACCCTCTGTATTCTTATCCACCTTCCCTTTCCTCACATTCTCTCTAGTAACCACTAATCCACCAGCCATGATCATGAGTCTCTGTTTGTCATATTTATTTGTTGCTTTCAGTTTTATATCCCTCATGTCAATTAAATCATATGGTTCTCAACTTTTTCTGTCTGACTTATTTTGTTTACCATGGTAATCTCAAGATACATCCATGCAAATGGCAGGACTTTGTCTTATGGCTGAGTAATATTCCATTGTATAAATGTATTACATCTTCTTTATCCAATCTACTATCAAAAGGCAATTTCATTGTTTCCATGTCATGGACACCACGCATAATGATGCTATGAACATCAAGGTGCATATATCTTTATGGATAAATCTTTTTAAATATTTTAGGTAGATATCCAGAAGAAGGATTGCTGGGTCATGTGGTAATTCTGTTTTTAGTGTTTGAGAAAACTCCATACTGTTTTTCATAGTGGTTATACCAATTTACATTTCTACCAGCAGTATATGGGGGTTTCTTTACCCCCACAAACTCTCCAACATCTGTTATATTGTTGATTATAGCCATTCTAACAGTTATGAGGTAGTATTTCATTGTGGTTTGATTTATATTTCTTTAATAGCTAGTAAAGTTGAGCATCTCTTCATATGCTTGTTGGTCATTTGTATGTTTTTTTTTTGGGAAAAGTGTTTGTTCAGGTACTCTGACCTTTTCTAATTAAATTGTTTGTTTTCTTGTTGATAAAGTGATTTGAAATTGCTAATTCAGTATCTTTGTCAAGGTAAAAGTTATCCTGAGTAAATAACTATGGCAAAAAATTACATATTGCCCTCATGAGATTGAACTAGAATATTTTATAGAACTAGCCCTATCACACTATAATCTCAATTCATAGTTTTAACTGACTAAAATCCAATATTGCAGCAGCATGTTTAGATAGTATAAAAGTTTTCATAAGACCCAAAACACTAATCAAAATGCAACCATGCTCTCATTATTAGAATATACAGTGACATAGAACCCCACTGACAAGTCAAAATATTTTTTGCAGGACAGGAATATATACATATATATATGAAAATTGAGAAGAGAGTACAGAGAGTTCTCTTATCTCCTCACACAGTTTGCTCTATTGTTAATATCTCACAGTAATATGGTACACTGTCATAATTAATGAACCAACATTGGTATATTGTTATTATCTAGAGTTCATTCTACATTCATATTTTCTTCGGTTTAATCTAATACCTTTTTCTGGTACAAGATTCCATCCAGCATGCCACATTATATTTATTCATTGTGTCTTCTTAGGCTCTACTTGATTGTGACAATTTCTCAGTATTTTGTCTGTCTGTCCTTGATGATTTGAGTTACATATTTTGTAGATTGTGCCTTATTGAAATTTGTCTGATGATTTTCTCATGACTATGTTGGCCCAAGATTTTATAAAAGTGAAATAAACCCCTGTAGTTTTTGTCAATAATCCCAGTGTATATGTCTAAGAGTTTTCTTTATAGCAGAGTTTGTTTTTATTAACATTTGTTAGGTGGTCTTAACATGATTCAATAATGCACTTGAACTTAAAGCTATGTGAATAAAGAATGATTTTAAATATTAATTCCATTGCTTATTATTGTGTTATTTAATACTTTTCATGATTTTAATTTTTAAAAAATTATTGCTGCTAGTTTTGTCTCCCTGCATATGGTCTGTTTAGAAAATGTCCACATGTATTTGAGAAGAATTGTATATTTTTCTTTTTGGATGGAGTGTTCTGCTAGAGTGTTAACTATGTCTGTTAGATATAGTTGGTAACAGTCTTGTTCAAATTCTATGTTTCCTTATTGATCTTCTGTCTGGTTGTTATTTTCATTTTAAGAGTGAAGTATTGAATCTTCCTACTTTTATTATAGAATAGTCTATTTCTCCTTTCCTGTCAAGAGTTTAGCTAAACTACTCTATCGTATTGCTGCCCTAGCATCATTTATGTTTGGCGAAATGGCCTAAAAAAATGTTAAAACTGACACCAACTCTCTCACCAAATGAATACTCTAGATAGCAGTTACAGTGTCACAAACTTATGCAAGTTCCTCACATGACTACCTCAAATAACCCTGTGATCAAGTCTTCACTACCTCCCAGCATTTGTATGCCTTGTGCACCACTTAACTGAGACCCCCACCTAAGGTTTGGGACTTACCAAACCTTGCTCTTTTGGTTTGATTCCACCAGTTCAGCCCTAGCCCAGAAACTGGAAAGTCCTCCACCCATGGACCCTAATGAAATCATATGTCCAAGATCCTGTCTCCCTTACTATCTATAATCTGCCTTGACTTCCTCATGTGGCTTCTCAGGGTATGCTGTGTCCTTCATCCAGCACCTGTGAGTAATTAAATTTTGTACTTCATAATCTCTTGTGGTCTGTTGTTGGACCAAAGTTCACCAACCAGTACCTTGTACTATACTTAACAAATGTTAATATAACAAAATCATAACACTTTAATTCTGTTTGGTTAACATATTTGGGGTTTCTGATGTTTGCTGCATATACATTTATAATTGGTATATTTTATTTTTAAATTAATCCTTTTATCCATATGTAATGCTAATCTTTATCTCTTGTAAAAGTGACTTAACTCTACTTCCTTATATTAGCTTAGCCACCCAGCTCCCTTCTGGTTCCATTTGAATAGAATGTCTTTTTATATCATTTTTCTTTATACCTATTTGAATCTTTCTTTAGATCTAAAATTAACCTCTTGTAGACAGCATATTGTTGGGTCATGTTTTATCTATTCTGTGGGGAGAATAAGGTGGGAGCTATTAATTAATAATTACAGAGTTTCTGTTTGAGGCGATAAAAAGTTTTGGAAAAAATAATGTGAATTAATTAATGCCACTCAATTCTACAATTAAAAATAGCTAACAAGGGAAATTTCATATTATATATGTATTACAACAATAAAAACCCTTTAAAAATATTATGTTCAGAAAATATAAACTGAATATATTCAAAATAATGTTAATTTAAAATTCACATTTTAAAAATTATAATAAAATGGCAAAATCATTAATTCCTTAAAATACCAATATCAAATAATGAGGCATAATGAATTTATATAAAATGTTACTCAATTTCTATTTGTATATAAACCAAACATTTATAAAATGTCTACTCTATATTAAGCATTTTACTAGATATTTAGATAAAGACATTGCCAAAATCTTGAAGATATTAATCTCTATATAAATAAATGTCTTTGCTTTTATTTTAGTATGAGACTGCAACTTATAGAGAAGCAATATTAAATTATTAAATGTTTTCTTTAAATCTATATACAGCATCTTTTATCAATAAAATTATATGGGAAAATTAACTTTCTGAAAAAAAAATACAACAGTTAAATACTTTATCTCAAACTTTCTCTAAATAAAATCTCATGTTTTAAAAAGTGAAATAATTTAAACAATCTAAATGATAAGGAAACTATAATTATTATGGAATAAATTTTTTTAAAGGGAGAATTCTAGATTTAGGACTAAAAAAATTATATATTCATTATGTACAATTAATATATATTAAGCAAAATTTTTTAAAAAGGCAAAATACTGAGTGGCATATAGCATAAAATATGGTAAAGAAATATCCTAAACCCTTAATAAGTAAAAAGGCTAAAAATCTTAGAAATCATTCAAAACAATGGAAAATAATTATTTTTAATAAATATGAGAGCATGTTTACTCTCACTAGAAATTAAAAAACATGTTAATATTAATTGAGTCAGCTTTATCCAAACATTAAATGAGTAAAGATCACTGAAAATTAAAATAAATAAAACTAAAAAGGTTATATTGAAACAACTATTTGCATAAAATACAGGTGACTGTATAAAATACTTTAGGACATTAATTTCAATATATATTTTAAGACATAAAAATGATATAAGTTCATCTGGAATTTCAATTTTAAAAATTAGCTTAAGGAAATAATAATATATAAAAAATAAAGAAAAGTATTAAACACCTTGTTATTAATAAACAACAAAAATTGAAAATTCTGAATATTTTGCATTAAGATAACACTCATGAGAATCATGTATTGACATAGAAACATGCAATTAATACAATGGTAAGGGGGAACATAAGGACATAAAATTAAGTGACATAAAATGAAGGACTTTGTAAAAGGTTGGAGGAAAAATGTCTTCCAAAATATATTATCATATATTGTTGAACTGACATTAACTTACTGTGTGGTTTTAGACAAAAAAAACCAAAAAAAACAAAACAAAAAAAAAAACGTTTTTTTTTCCGGCTTAGGTTAGATGTAAAAGTAAAGATTTACAAATTCTCAAATTATTATCATAAATTTAAATATTTCACATGTAGTCATAATATCGTAAAACTAGAATTTGGTATTTTAACCATGTGTCATTCCAAGAAGTAAAACAGGCCTAAAAATTGGCTTAATTCAAGAACTCTTACGCAATCTTATTTCTTTTGCTAATATTTTGTTTTTAAGATTGCGGTGAACATTATGATTACAATAAATAATGTGACAACTCTGTTAAGAATATTAAATTTGTGATAAACATTATGGCAACTCTGATAAGAATATTAAGGCTGAAAAAGATGAGTGGAAACCACTGTTTTTTATAACATGCTATTTATATTGCTGTGGATGAGTACAATTATAGAATCCCTATAGCAGCTCTGAGGTAGACCCAGACAGGATAGCTCTGGGTGAGATGTGCATGGAGAGTGGGGTATGTATGGTTATTTAATAGACATCGAACAAGGTACTAGTAAAGAATGACAGGAGCAGATTTTCTTTGCCTCAAGAGCTTCCCAATGAGGGCAGAAAGAAAACCAATATGTAGTAATGTGTTCCATTCAAAATACATGTATAATTTTGTTTGAAAAATGTGTTTGTATGATGCTACACTAAAACTTAGAAAAAATATGTAACTTTTTTGTTTTCATTTTACTTATTCTGGTGTAGTTCATATACAACAGTATACTTTCTAATTACATTCATGAAATGAGATTAGGAGGATTTTAAAGACCAAAAACCCCTTGTTCCTGATTTCCTATTTTTGTTTCCTTCTTGACCATAAGCTGGCCTAAATTTCATTAACAGTAAATTATGATTTTTTCTTATTATAATGCATATATTTCAGGAAAGCAAATTCAAATATTTAAATGTAGTAAAATAAAAATATATACTGATCATAGAACTATAAGTATTAAAATATAAGCCAAACTTTCTATCCTATTCGTAAGCCACATGACTTTGGGAAAGATTCTTCATTGATTTGAGCCTAGTATATTCTAGTATAAATTAATTCACAAATATGTCCACATAGAGGACAGTCTGTTCTGAATAACTCAGGTAAAACGAAAAGGCTAAGCTTTGTTCACAGATGGACAGATTCATCATATTAGAGTGTGAGTGGACAAAATGTAGCTTTGTAAATAAGCATTTTCATGCATCAGCCTTTGTGTTGCATGGCCAACATTTACATCATACCAGAATATTCTCCTGGTCAGCATAAATGGAACATGTAGAGTCCTTGCTGATAAAATTAAGTTTATTTGGACAAAGGGTATTAAAGACAGCTTGTTTCTTTAGGTCTCTTGTGGTGAGGTGAGAAATATTTAATATTTTTGTGTCCTTGAACCAGTTTGTGTACCAACTTGTTTGTTGAAACCTGTCCCCGACATCTGAGTAGAGTGAAGTTGTTAGGAAACCTGTCAAAGTGCCAGTGGGAGACAGAAGAAATTATAGGTACAAGAAAGATGCACAGGAAACAAAGGACAAGTGGAAATTCTGTAGGGTTTATAAACAGCAATCTGAATACTTTTATGAGAAAGGTTTTGATTATTATATGATTAAGATAAAAACTATTTTATAATTTGGTATATTTTAAATTTTGCATTGCATTCTTTCAAGTTAAAAGTGAAAGTAAGTAAATAATAAAAACCTAACTGAAGCTTCTAATGTTTTAAAAAGTTGATAATGGGTATATATTTGAATAAATTCTATTTTTATGTTTACCTATTTACCACGGTAACTATAGTATCAGTAATCACACAAAAGTAAAATGGCACAAATTAAAAGATACATGAAATATTAGTAATGTTTTTAAATGTGCCCAAAGAGTTGTTGTAATATATTAGATACATAAATATATTTACAAATTATTCTTTAAGCGTACATTTTTATTTAGATCAAATGACTCCCCTTTTAAAACAAATCTGGTTATTCTGAACTTAAATTTTTTTTCTTCCGGTATCATAGTGAAGCTATTGATATTAACTTGACTTCAATGGCAGCAAATCTTCATAATTAAATGATGCAATTTTTCTATTGTTATTTCAATTAGAAAATTTGTTAACTCTAATAACTTCTTTCATTTAATTTGTAAAATCAAAATAAAGTCTTAGAAATTTTATTAAATCAAAATCAAAATATCTTTACTGTTTTGAACACTATCATAACTTCAGTTAAAACTTCAGCATTAGATAAGTTATTTGTAATTGCCATGGTTATATGAATGTATACTGTATATCACATATATAAGTACAGTGTTGTGGTAAAATCAATATTTTCCTAAATTAAAAAATATATGTAGCTAAAGTATACTGGAATTGGTTTTCGTGAATACTCCATTCATAGTTGCATATAACAGACTCTAATACTCTACTAAATATTGTACCCAAAATAATTACCCTGCTTATTAAAGCTTACATAATTAATATAAATGTCTTAGTTTTTCTTTGCTATGCTTAAATGTATGTTCATATTTTAAGGATAATAGCCTTTAAATATAATGTTTGAACAGAACTATTTTATAGGTCCACCAATATCACAAAACCAATTTATTATCTAATAAATAACTATTTATTATCATATTGCAGATAGTAAATTGCATTATTACCCCATTTATTGACTACAGAGGAGCCTGATATTCAACTAGAATTACAGGGAACTCAGATTAGAGGAGAATGACCTACTCTTATCTCTTTTCCAGAGACCTGACATCTTCACTTACTTAATGGTCACTAATTGTAAATGCACAATATCTCTCACTTGGTACCTTTTTTTGTTTGTGATTATCCCCACTATATCTATGATATCCTCCAAAACCAGCTGCCCATTCTACTTCTGATATCAAATATCAAAAAAGGTAGTTAACTTAGACCATTTAAAGTACAAGGCAAATGTTAAATACAAGTGATTTAATAAAATAAAGGCCTTAGGTAAGGTACAAGTAAAAACATGAATCCATTTTTTAATTAGCATAATATGTCGCTCTCTCATTCTCTCTTCCCCTCCACCCCTGACACACACACACACACACACACACACACACACACACACACGTCCTTTATATTTCTATAAAAAACAAAGCTCTTTCATGCTTCTGGCTTAACAGTTTCTGCCCCTTCTGTTTAAAACTTCTTCTCCAAACTAATTTCATAGCTGTTCCATTCTCTCCATTTTTTAGGCCCTACTAGAAAGATCAATGCCTCAAACAGTTTTTTTTTTCCTGTTAAAATATTAAAGGCCCTTTTGAATTTCTCTGTCTTAATACCTGTCTCATTTCCTCCACAGACTTGGCTACAATCAATCTGTGATTGCCTTGCTCTGTCTCTCTCCACTATAAAGAAAGCTTGAAGTGAATGTGTAATTGCCCTAAATATCTCATCATTGCCTTCCTCAATCCTAACAGAATAGCTGACATACAGAAGACAAACAATGAACCTAACTTTTGTGAAAGAAATGCATTAAGAGAGGAAAAAATACTAAAGAAGAAAAATGTCCTTTATATTTCTTTTATTATTAGGCTGTCTTATTGTTGGAGGTATGCAATTGGGAAAGGCAGGGAAAACATATACTAAAAAGAGAACATAAAATACTGTGACATTTCTAACCATCAATAATAATCTTAATTGAACCTGAATAAAATCAGGTCCAAAAGGAGAACAAGATCCAATAAAACTGAAAATAAATAAATGATGATAATTTATGAAAACTTAATTGAATATTTTGAAATGTGAAATTTGACCCAAAGTCTTAAATGTAAATAATCAGAGACTGGAGTTTCACTTTCCCAAGTCTTTCCATGGATAACTTCTGCTTGGTTCTGGAGAAAAAGGAAGTCAAACATGGTCAAATACATTTGGTCAAGATCATTGGCACAACAAAGTCTGAGGATAGTTTTAGAAAAGAAACTCATTTAACTTTATTTAACCAGGTAGTATTTTTCATGGTAAACATTTCAAAAATGATAAAAATCTGCACTGCAAAATGAAGTATTTAATTAAGTATAGTAATAATGAATTTTAAATACCTTACTAATTTATTAGAACATTTATTTGTTTATGACCAGCAGAAATTGTGTTTAAGTCAACATATTCTTTGAATGATTATGAAATGATAAATATAAAATGTATCTGACATTTTTAAGATACATGTACATATTTTTTAAAGGCCTAATATCTGAAAGGAGAGATAACTATATGTATGAAGAAAGAACACAATACATCACAATATTTTCAAGGTTGTATTTGTAACACAGTCTTTAAAGATGACCAAGAAAGTAATATGAAAATATACAGTGAAAGTATATCAACAAAAGTGCACTCACAATTAAAAATTTTGAAGAATAATCAATTCTGCAAAAAAAATTATTTGCCTCTGAGCTACTCTTTCTAATAGATATATTTTATTTAAAACAATACAAGCAAACAGTGAAATGCTAAAAGCCTTGAGTACAATGCCATTTGGGGTTTATAATTTAAGCTCATCATTTCTAAACCAAGGATTAATCCTTTTAGAATATGCTTGCAATAGTGATTAATGCATGTGTAATAGAAGAAGAAACATTGATTATTATCAAGCACAATATTTTATGTGAAGATAACAATGTGCAATATATGTAATCTATCATTTATTCCTCACATTGATGGGTGAAGACATATACAGATAATTTAAAAATACTTTATTATTTACTGTCTGCAAAACATTGTGTGTCTGCTGTTGTCCTAGCATGGAACATTGCTTTGTTATTACAAGAAACATAACACTGTACAAGGCCCTTCATACATTTTCTTTCATCTCTGTGATAGCTATGTGTTAGAGAAAGAATTGCTATTTTTCTGATGATACAATTAATAAAACACCATATACGTTCATAATATTCCACAGCTATTAAATACGAATCAAACCCAAGCCTGTTATTCTCCATTCATATTTCTTTTTTTAACTCAACCTGCTTCTTTGTTTTTTACAATTATTTTCTTAACTAAACTGGGTATAATTACATAGAAAATTTTACTGCAAAAGCCTGAGTCTTTTCTTAAAATAGAGAGAAAACCCAGAGTCCCAGTTAGTACAAGACACAAAACCAAGAAAAGCAATTTACTAGTGTGTCCTGAGTCATAGTTTTAATTATTTATAATTCTGTTATTATTTTATGCTTTTGTTTCTCATATTTTTCTCTATATAAGAAAAAATATTTCCATGAGCTATTCATTTTTTAAGATGCATTTTTAGATTTGGCTTAAAATTTGGAAATATAAGTAATGTAAAAAAATTTCACTGGGAAGGGAATAAAAAAACCTGTCCTTACTCTTTATTTTTGCCATTTATAGCAAAAGTTTTCAAAACCTGTTATAATCCATCAGAGAGCTGGGATGCAAAGCTAGCTATAACCAACAGACAAAGGTTAATGAACAAATTAACCTTTGTAGAGTATGAAGTGTTCCTTAGATGCAGACTATGCAGAAATAAAATTGAGTAATTATATATATATGAAAAATGAAGTTACACAAATGATAGCGAAAACATTTATGTTGAACAAAAATAAGCAAAACACTCTAATTCATTTTTTATTATTTTCCATTTCAGTTCAGTGTTCACATGCCCAATTTTTCATGCCACATGGAAAAATTTCTCTATAAGAAAAACAAACATATGAAGGTAATTTAAGCAGTATGTAACCCATTTTATAATTTTATAAAAGATATAAGTAAGATTGTACTACATAGAGGGCAAAAAACTGAAAGAAAAGTCTATGTAGATGGCAACATAATACATATAACACATTATAAATTACAACAAAGATGCTTTGAAACCAGGATCTAATTTTATACTCCTCATAATACCAATTGCCTGGTATTTGACATTTAATTAATGTTTGCCAAGGAATAGCCAGAAACACTATCATGTCTACATACTATTAGATATGGTATGCCATTTATTATTCTTAACATACTAATTTTATTTTGAGAAATTTTATATGTTGTCTGTATAATAAATACTGGCAAGAAAAATATATACATTTATCAGACTCTTAGCATTTTGTATGTGTTTTGTTTATAAAATTCAGCCACTCTTTTGATTTATATTATCAATTCTCTATATGAATAAACCCTTTTCCAGTTATTTCTTTTTAACAGATATATACACAGTCGCTAGCTCAATGGGTAGTAACAGCTCCAGAGAGAAAAAAAAAATGAGTTCACTGGTAGTCACATCTAAGTCAATATGTCTGTGCAATGAAATAAGCCATTACTATTTCATTCTCCTCCAGGTTGTCTGCAGGCTGCTCCAGTGACAGAGATTAAATACTTTATTTAAAAATTAATTAATTTTAATTAATGCATAAATTAATGCATACATTTCTGCATGTTTATTTTGATGCAGTGCTATTCTTCACATTTACTAATTTGATTTCTGTTTGCTCTAGGATATGAGTAATATGCTGTCATGCCCTTTAGAACACCGACATTTAAAAAGTGCTGGATGCATTCTGACGGATTCTGTCCACATGTGTATCAAGTAGGTAAAATTAGAACAAAACATGCTTTAATTTTTACATAACCATTACCCCTTTTAGATTTTTGTATTTTAAAATAATTTCTAACCTCATTTCATGAAGTGAGGCAATTTTCTTACAGTAAGATCAGCACCTTGGTTTGCCCAGGACTCTTTGTTATTGCCTGTCATCTCGAAGATATTATTTATAGCTCTCCCATTCACACTCCAAGTCTCATTGCTTCATCAATAAATAGTATCTTTATTATAATGCATATAGATTCTTTTCCATCCCTCCCAATTATCAGATTGCCTTGAAGTTAGATACTTCTAATAGCAGTCAGAAAATGGAAGGATAGTGATTATTACCCCTGAAGACCTTCAATATTTTCTGCATGTCAAGCATGTACTGAATGGAATCTATTTCCTACTTAATGACTATTCATAGATTACATAATAACAATTTGCTTGGATTCTGCTGACTAATCCCTCCTTCCCAGCATACCTAGAGAGGAGGACAGAGATGGGCATGTTGTGTAGATCATCCACATCATGATTTTATCTCTTACACACTTAGAGGAAAAAAAGAACCCTGACAACAGTTTTGAATTATGCTTGCCTTAAAAAGAAACCCAGAACATATTCAGGCACTCAGAAATGTGTTCATATAAATTTTATTTGTTTCCCTCTCATCTACTACTATGAGGTTCTTCTACCTTCATGTAATACTGTTTGATAACAATTCTGGCAATAATATGTCTTCTTAAAAAATCAGACTGGCTTTTTTTCTAATCAATTGCTTATGAAATTAATCAATTAATAACTAAAGCAGTATATTTATTTAACTGTTTTAATACGCATGAACCTATCCTGATTTAAATAGGTATTTTTCAAAAGAAAGACTTTAGTCATTGGAAAAATATATAGCAGGCTCACTTGAGAGTCATCAAAAGAGCTGCTGCTACCTGAAGTTCCATATTTAGAAAAGTATTCTTTTGGCATTGCTCAAAGGCAATGCACTAAACTGTTAAATCTGACCGGCATTTGCATGCTATTTAATTTTACAATGACAATATAAAAAGAAATATTGGTCATCCTTAAATAATGTGAGACTTTATATGACAATTTTGATCATAAGTTCTCTAAACACCAACCCACATTTTACTTGGCTGACCAGCTGGACTGCATCATTAGACTCCCATTTTTTCCAGAGATTGAAACACTCCCAATGTCTGTACACTCTGCCTTTCTCGCATAGTTATGCTGCTTTCCTGTTTTATAAACATTTATTTTTAAAATTCTAGACAAGGCTTAACCTCTGGGTAAAATATGTTTCTCAGTAAAGAGTTATTCATTAATACTTAAAATTAGTGAGAAGGACTATATCAGTTTATTTCTTTTCCATGCTCTGATAAAGAAGAAAGTGGAATGAATCTAAGAAAATGATATCCTTATGGGAAAAAAAAGAATGTCTTCTTCCATGGTGGCCGGTTGCAAGTCAGAAACTTCAGTAGTGACTACAGTACTGGAAGATTAGTGGTGAGTAGTGGGTCAGTTGAGCTACTTTGCAGGTAAGACTGCCTGAGAAAGTGCCCTTCATTATTAAATATACATCAGTCCTAGAGACATAACCTTTGTGAAAAGGGCATTCAATTAGAAAGTATAAGACCCTATTAGGTTTGTGTTTATAAGACTTATACTCCATGGCTAGAAAAGTCAAACCCCCAAATTCCTCCATTATATAATTCTAACAAGTTACCTATAAAACTCAAAATATGTTTTCCCTATTTTGATATTGGAGATGTTGATACCAAAAAATAGTAAAGAATCATTTTGTTTAAAAAATTATTTGAGGGGAAGAAAATTTTCTCTATATATGAAAATATGAGGTCATAGCTTTAGTAAAAGAGAATATATCTGTAGTATAATATAAAGAACATATACACACTAAATAATTATAGTATTTTGTGGCAACACTTCTTTATTAAAATTTTAAACTCTTGTTTTCCTATAAGCAGATTAAATCATAATTTAAATTTTGTTAACAAAAATGAAAACCTTAAATTTGACACATGATAACCAATTAAAATGCTGATGCACATTCAAGGTTATTTCAATTATTCTTAAATTAGAATGCTGCAGCACATTTCTCAGAGCTGACCTGAGCACATTACCTTTGTTGTGGCATCAAAGCAGATAAATCCTGCGCTAAAGTCAATTGTGAGTCCCATTAGATGACTTTCTAGCACACATGCATATGTCTTGCACTAAACAGAACAGAAAACACTGTTACTTTTCCTGTTATTGACCCAATAGACAACATTTATCAAAGACACTGTGAAAGCTCCTATAATAAGTTCTTTATATAATAGCTAATTTAAAAATCATAGTAACTGTATAAGGAAGATAATATTATCAACATCCTAATGTTAATAAAACAGAAGCCAAGTGATTTTTGACCTGCCAAGGTATATTCAGTGCCAAACTTCCAATCCTGTTTTGTTAGCCCTTATCTTTATCTTGTACCACATTGGCTCCCTTGCTATATAGGAAATAAAACTGGTATTAAAAAATCTACATGTAGATAAGATTTTGTTCCATTATTAGATTGTCTAATTAAATATCACCTCATTTTATTTAAACCAAAAGTGAATTGAAGATTAAGGTATTACTTAAATTCTTGGCATATGAGTTCATGAATATTATTAAAAAAGATTTCTCAGGCACACAAACACAGATGTTCAAACCAAGGCAAAAATACAAGAAACACCTTGACCTTAAGAGTTCTGTATGTTTATCCATGTGGCACAAGCTATTTCCTAAAGACACTTACCACTTGCCTATTATTTGTATAAACTTATTGATTCTTCAGAAATCAACTATTAAAAGACTTTTTGCATTAAGGCAAATTAATTTACAATGTTATTTATGTAAAATTTTTGGAATGACTAATAAAATTTAGATACTAAAATATAAGAATAACATATAAAAAACTTGAGCTTATATGAAACATGATGCATTTTTATGTCCACAGGCCAGTTTTATTTGCATTTAGTTGCAAACTGTAGTGAAATATTCAAACAAAGATATATACTTGTAATTAACACACAAAGAGAAAGAGAAAGAGGAAGAAGAGAGAAATCTATCTTAAGTAAATTTTCAATACCGATTCTTATATTGTATTTGTTTTTGTAATACCATATATAAAAGTACAGTAAATGAGTCACATTCTCACTATAATTATGGATAAATGCATTGTTGCCTTCATCAAAGAACTATATTCTATATTCAAACCCAATTTGCATAAAAAAGTTATAACCATGCCAAATTATTCATTTGGAATTGAGGGGTTTTTTTTTAAGCAGGTTAGCAAACAAACTTAATAGGATTTATAAGTTAATTTTAGGGTGGAATTTTATTTAATACATAGGCATCTTCCATGTTTGCATCTACCCATTACTACTTAGTCAAAACTATACCCAACATTAGAGAATATTCAAGGCTATCTCATTTTCTCCAATTTAGACATAGTTATTTGCTACCATCAAGTACTATCATTTAAAAAACTGTCAGTTGAAAAAGTTAAATATTATTGAATGTTAAAATTTATTTTTTAAGTTCAGAATTACAAATTAAATCACATGGTCTTGATAATCATTAAATTAAAACAGATAGATATGATTTAAATTGAGATATATTGAAATTTAATTTTATAATGTCTAATCTTAATCATGTACAATGATTATATATCTTTTTATATTGAAATATTTGATATATTGTTTATTTTCTGTTTTAATTTTATAATAAACAAATAAATTATAGTTAGACAAAAAGTAAAAACTTACTGTTGTTAGAGAAGTTCAAACTAGAAACACTTTGAAAGATTTTTGCACATTTATATATAATACATTTAAAATATGATACATATAAAATACTTGTTAATATGCCCTCTTGGATGATAGTTAAATATCTATAGCTTGATAAAATGCATATGAAAGAGTTTAAAATAATAATATAGAAAATACATTTAAAAAAATATTTTTAAAAGAGCTACATTTTATCAAATATAATTATTGCAATTGTTATATTTTATCAAATATAACAATTATCTGCTTCTTACTAGTATTATTCATTTACTCTGAGAAAATTGTTCAGAAATAGAATGAGCAAAGATACTAATAACACTGTAAATGAATTAGGTCTAATACTGGTACTTTGAATACTGGGTGTACTAAGTTTGAATATTGGTACTTTGAAATGTTGTAAGAGTTTATTCATATAAATTTATATTTTCTGTTTCAATATTCACTACATTTTCTAAATTTTAAGGTATTAATCTAATGAAATGGAGAATATTTAGAAATACCTGATTTAACTGGATTACCTTTCAAAATATATTTGTAGATATTTATATCAATATTAAGTACATTAGATATCAGAAAATATGTAAATAGGTAAAAAGATAGATTAGAAACTAAGAAATGTTAGAGTGCAATTGTATTGATGAAAACCAAATTCAAAATAAAATTAATTTATTTATTAAGTCATAATTATTCAATTCATTAATTTTCTGCATTTCTACCTATTTCACAAAAGGTCATGTTTCCTTTTTATTTTATTTTTTTATCAACTTTAATTGTGGTGGGAATATTGAGTCTATAGAAACGTATAAATTTCTTCATGTAAATGTGCTTACAGTCTTGACTATTGATTTCTGATAATCAAATAAAAATAGTTTTATATTTTTATAGAAAATTTATGACTAGAAAATTGGGAAGTTCATAATACAACCAAAAGCTTAAAAGGCATTAAATATTATTCTTTCACTTACTATATGCATCTTACATTGGTATTGTGAATAGATAAGTTGATGGTACAAAGAATCATATTGTTCGGGAAATCAGCTTAGAGAAGACAAAGCCCATATTAAATAAGACAGTATTAAAATACAGTGAAATAACATAATTTTATCTCTATCTAATTTCTAAACATTAGGAGACTTAAAATGAAATATTAAATTGAGTCTATCAGGTAAAAGTCACCATGTAGCTGTTTCCAACTGAAGTTTGGTATTCTAAGAAAATGGTAATTATGAAAACCTAAAAACATCAATTTAAATTTTAAAAATGACAATTATCAAACTAATATATTTTAATGTTGTAAATCATCTTACATGTTGATGCTCGAAATAAAATCATATTTAGAATAGTGTTTATCATTTTATTTTTATATTAAAGTACCTATTTTTTGAACTGAGTTTCTATATAGTTAAAATTTTGAAACAGTATTTTTCAGTTATTTTAACATAGTTAGATATAGGCAGATAAGCAGACCTATTAGAAAATGTTCATTGAGCAATAAAACAAGTGAAATGTGAATCTTTTCCCTGTCCTTGTCCCTGGATTCTCATGTCATACTGGTGCAACTTGGCATGTTGAATATAGTTTTTAGACAGAAAAAAAATATATATATATGTTACAAATTTGTTCAATGTATAGAAAAATATGCACCCAATCTCCTATTGTAGATAAGGATTCCAGAACAGAAGTCAATCAGCATTGTTATATAGTTTTTTAAAAATAAGTGCCGATGTATCTCTTTAAGTCCTGGCTACATTTGTGTGTAGCAAATTCATAACTGTTCAGCTTTGCAAAAGGTCTCTGCTAAAGATCTGCTGCAGAACCAATATTTGGTAGCCTGTTCCATTTCATGGTATCATGAATTGGAGAGGATGAAGGTTCTGTGAACCTTTAATCTAAAGATAACATCTTTTGTTTAAAGTTTATTGGGATAACATTGGTTAATACAATTATATAATTTTCAGGTATACATTATAATTTTGATGAATGGTAAATAGTCTAGAGAGATCAAATTATAGAAAAATTAAAATGTTTTTCAGAGCTGTGTTTCTATTCATTTAATCACAATGGCTAATTGTCAAATGTATTTTAGGAAGTCAAGACTCACAGAGCTGAAATTTAATGCTAATTTGATTTTTTATCAGAACTCTAGACATGTGGACATGCATTTGTGGTAGTCAGATGCTAAAATTCCACAGACTCTCACCTGTATCCGTTCCACTTCCAGAAAGGTTGCTGTTTGGAAGGCTCTTTCCCACTGGGCAAGGTCACAGTCTAACTCCACAGAGAAGTAGAGATCTTCCCCAGACTCAGACTGCACAGTGAAGCAGTGTTTCCGCCGGTCCAGCAGGTCACTATCCTGATGAAAACCTGGAGTTACACAGGCTGGCATACATCAATTCATAATGCTAACATGGTCATACCTGAATCAATGTTGAATAATCCATCGTGGAGATGCTATAGTCATGAAGATTGCACTCTGTGATATCATGCTATCTTCATTAAAAATGGTGACAGCAGCCAAAATTTCAGAACTCGAAGTCCATAACTAACACATTTTTTTTTCTCTGTACTGATACTAAAGCATGTCGCTAAAATAGAAGTCAAGATTTTTGGCCTCAACTTTACTAGCAATATAACTAACATAAAGCATTTAAACACACATGAGATTCAGTTTCTCACAGAACAAAGGGATAAAACACAATCTCCCTTTTCCCTTACAGAGCTGTCATGATGGTGAAATTATTAAATAGAGTGTGAGGTTGGCCTCAATAGAAACAAGTCTCCAGAAAACTTTCGAACATTGGAAAAATATCATTTAAAAACAGTAATAAAATAGAAGCTAACATATCTGAAACTCTATCATTGAACATTTTTCTCATGTATGACTTTTCTTTCAGAAGTATTTTCTAGTTTTTTAGATTTGTTCTGCGTCTCCTGGATAATTTCTGTAGACTAATAAAGACTAATAACCAAACTAATAATCTGGGATACATCTCAGATTTACGTATTTACATAAAAACAATGTATTACAAATATGTTTGATAATGTCTATGTTTTTCTAAGGTAGTCAGAAGTCAATGTATATAACTAAAATGTATTTGTATTTCATTTGGAAAACAAATACAATAAACCATGTGTTTATAATAATCATTGAGCATATAAACATCACCAGTCATACATTTTCTATTATACTTAAAACACATAAAACTAAATGCAGAAAAAGTGGTCAAAAATTGGTAATTCATTCCTCTAGCATGTTCTCGCATAAACCAGTTTGGTTTCTTCTTTTCTTTACACTGTAATCATTCACCTAATATTTGCTAATTTGACAAGTCACTTGTTTTTAAATTTTGCAGATGCACTTATCATTGCTCTAATAATAGCTATATTTTCAAGTTTATAGTATTTGTGGAAACTAAAAATTAAAAAAAGAATAGAAAGATGAACAAATATTTTCTATTATTACATTAAATATAAATTATAAACTATATGACTACAATAATATGTAGTCATGTTTGTTACTGCACCTTTTACTTGAATTTGTAGTGAATTGGGAAGTCATTTAGTCTTTAGGTATGGAGTTATTTTAAACAAACAAAAAAATATAATTTATAATGAAAAAGAAGAGCAGACCCAGGATGGATTCTTTAGCTATAATTAATGATTTTTATTCTTTTGTGACTATTTAATAATTAAAAATGGAAGGAAATAACATATCATCAAAATTAAATCTTTCTAATTAGTTTTGAATTAAAATTTCAGAAATTATCAAGCCTCTAAAGGGACTTATTAAAATTATATCAATTCCCATACCAAAAATGATAGTTTTAATAAGATAATACTATTTTTCATTTTTATGAAAAACAATCTTAATCTTTTTGTACAGTGAAAATTTAGATATATATCTAAATACTGTTAGGAATATCATTAGATTTATAAAAGAGGAAGTTGGTAAATTGATTCAAAATATTATAAATTTGATTCTGTACATGACAGAATGAAAAAAATATTTTGTATTATTTAGCCAATATCACATATGTGGAAAAATAACATTTGTTTCAAATAATATTAAATCAAGAATTATATAATTTCAACTTTCTTTTGCACAATGTAGAAATAAATTAAAAGTAAAAGTAATATCATAAATTTGAATATTTTCCTTCTTTTATAGCTATGGCAGATTCCAAAATGTCAAGACCACTTTTTTTTTAATTAAAATGTCAGTAATGCCTTCCAGAGTAATTATTTTGACTATCATCAATTAACTAACACTATCACAATAAAAGTGAAACATACTTGCTGGAATCATTACATTTACAAAGTTGACCTCTGCCATTCTCTAGATATTTTGTGTGCACTGTGTGTTTGTACCCATAAAAGTGTGAAAATTCCACCCCAGTTTAAAACAGCTTCACACATGTTAACCTTAATCCCTATAAATATCTGTTTATTGTTCTTGTTAATAGTAATATTTTTATTTGAAAAACATCATATATACCACCAAATATTTTTATAGATATTTCATTATCCACTTATATTTAAGAAAATTAAGGTCTAGAAAGTTTAAATGACTTAAATAAGTATAGATACTGAAAATTTAGAGATCATAGAATTTTTAGATAAAATATGTTTTCAGTAAACATAGACATTCACCAATTGTTCTGATTATTGACATTACAATAACATTCTTAGGTTTAGAAATCTTTGGGGCAGGGTGGGGAAAGACATGAGTGGCTTAAATAAGATAGATGTGGGTTAAATTCCCCCAGACCACTGTGATATCAGCAGAGTAACAGTTTTTTTTTAAAGCATATATTAGTTTCAGGTATATAGTACAGTGCTTAGACATTAATATAATTTATGAAATGATTTTGATTAGCTTAGTACCCACCTGACACTATACACATTTAGTTCAATATTATTAACTATAGTTTTATAGGACAAAATTCTCCCTAGTAGCTTCTCTCTTGGCACTAAAATTTACCTGATTCAGGTGAAAATACATTAACTGATTATCTTAGAGAAAAACCAAAGTTGTTGTTCTTTGACTCTTTTAAGCAGGGGATACAATTACCAAAACCAACTTCCTGTCTTTCCAACATGCTCCTCTGTTATACCACTCATAATGATCCCCTTGTTTAAATCTATGCACATAGCATGGCTTAAGCTCCTTCACTGGTTTACTGTGTGTTAAATTTAGTTTTCCACAGGACTTAGAGAAGCAAAAAGAAAAAAAAAAAGGGGGGAGAGAGAGAGAGAGAGTTTCAATAAAGACAACTAGCCAATGTGGAAAAATACTGTACACCTTCAAAAGGAAAAAAAATAAATTATATAGTAACATTTTTTTAAAAGTGAATGTTGTATAAACAAAATATAATTATCAAAAGAAACTATACCAGTATTTGGTTTACACTTTTGATTTCTTATTTAACATACTTGAATTGATCTTCATTATTGTTTTGATTGACAATAGCATTATTATTGAAACAAATAGAAACTTTACTACCATAAATTAGCATTACTAGAAACAGAAAAGCAAACAAATGAGACACAAAAAACAACAAAATTAATTTCTTATTGTTATTAAAAGGGATGACTGTTTAGATTAATGTTTTTAATTAATAATTATGAGATTCATCTTCCAGATTTTAGTTCTAATATTCTATTTCTGAGGATAATCACATCACACTTAAAAAAAAAACTTTAAATTTATATTTAGAAATCCAC
This sequence comes from Cynopterus sphinx, assembly GCA_030015415.1. Classification (NCBI taxonomy): domain Eukaryota; kingdom Metazoa; phylum Chordata; class Mammalia; order Chiroptera; family Pteropodidae; genus Cynopterus; species Cynopterus sphinx. Next base: position 34,922,631 of record CM057389.1, on the reverse strand, counting down.
ATTGTTTATATGGTTTTCAAAATAAAAAAAGACTTTCCAGCTACTTGCTACTATAAATATGGACATTATAAGGTTAGAAACAGTAGGAATTGTGGCTGGTCATGTGGTCCTGCCTTCCAAAAATAACACAAACAATCCTACCTTTAAAATATCTCCAAAGAATAAAATTCTAACTCTTAGCCTCTAATACTAGGTATGTGCAAACTGTTCTTCAGTTTCCTTTTTTGAAAACTGAATCCCTCTCACTGTAGTTTATACCAACTTTTTCTTAATCTTTCTTCAGATGTGATTATAAACAGATGGTCACTTTTTAAAAAATAACCTTTTTTATACTTGAGGAAAATTATTAAGTTACCTTTTAGTTTTGTCTTTGTAAAACCAAATGAAGCAAATTATTTTACTTTTAATCTTCAGAGCTAAGTTTTAGCTATTTCATTATTTTAATATCTCTCCACTGAAACCTACTCAACTTTTTTCTAACATTTGAAGTAATAAAAAATGTCAACGAGCCAAAATGTATTCATTTTGGTCTGAACAAGATGAGATATAAAGGGATTTGTGTCAACTAAAATTACACTTTTGCTCATATATGCTAATATATTGCTTCAGTACTATGTCTGGGGAGATATAAAATGTGCAAATCATTGTAGAAAGTGGTATCTGGCTAGCAAATCTCTCATTAAATGTGTTCAATTAATCTTATACATTTTTTCAGATGAAGAGGAAGATTTTAGGTCAAACTGTTCAATTAGTGTTCATGAATACAGGTGATGTAATCTTTGACCTGGCTTTTGATTTGGTCTTCCAAAAAATAGCTCAAGGAAAACAAATTAATATCCGTAAGATGTTATCTTATTTTTTCTATTGTTACTTCTTTTTGCAAATATAGATAATTTTCTAATATAGGTGCTTTATGAATATAGATAACTGTAGAAACACTTCAAGCAGAGTTCAAGACTGCATGTACCCAGTGCTATCTCAGAAAGTATTTTACCCTTCACCTATATTGATTTCTGTATTAGGTATACAGTTGATGTTCAAAGAGTATTAAATGCTTACTATATGCTAGGCAATATTCCAGTATGTAGACTTATCATTGAACAAAACAGATGACATCTCTGCCTCATATATTTTTTTTTTTTGGAGTGAAAATGAGAAAATCATAAACTAAGTAGAAAATGCTTACTCATAACATGTCATACGGTATCAAAGCCTATTTAAAGCTTTTGGAAGTGTTAGCCTCATGGGCCATTTATACAGAATGATAAAAAAAGGGCTCTTTAAGAAAGTGACATTTGAGGAGAGGCATAAAAAGAGCAAACCATTTAGATATTTGGAGAATATGGCAAGTTCAAAGAACCTGAGACTGGTGTGTGCCAAAACATGATAGTGGAATTGGAGTGAGTTAGTGGGCAGATAGCAGGAGACTAGAGAAATCAAATAGAGGGATAAGGGGTGGTATGGTAGAGACCTTACATTGTCCTGTTGTTATCTGGAAAACTATAAATTTTAGTTTGAGTCTAATTAAAAGCTAATAGTGGGTAAGGGTTTGGCAGGAAAACAGGAGAGAAAAGATAAGACTAATAGAGTTGATACTTGAGAGTGACCAGTGACATAGCAATAGTTTGAGATATATCTCTGCTGATATGTCAGATAAATGTGTGAGAGAAATACTTACGATTGACTCCAAGGTCTCAGAAATGAGTAATTGGAAAATTAGGAGGACCACTAACCTAGGTGGGCAACTGGAGTGTGAGAGGGCATGTTAAGTTTTAGAAGTCTATTAGATCTCCACATGGAGGCATCTAGAAGGCAATAAATGAGTTTGTTTGGAGTGCAGAGGAAAGTTCTCAGTGAATTCATAATCATTGATATTTAAATGGCAATTAAAGCAATACAACTGGAAATTAGTTGGGAACATCTCTGTAGTGAGTTTCCCTGAAAGACTATTAGCATTACTGAATCACTCTGAGTAACTTTTTGTTCTCGTCTCATTTTTCTACATGACAGGACAAACACCAAAATATATCGAGAATAAGTTTCCTGTCATATATACAAACATAGCATTATTGCCATTTTTATAATTTCCATTATTAGAAAATAAGTTATGTGCTATGTATCAGTATATATAGAAATATGTAATTAAAATTATCTAAAAAGTTGCATACATATGTAAATACATACTCATGCAATATGTTTTATTATAAAGAACATTGTTGGAAAATAGATATAATTGATCCTGGTATACTCAGAATCATTATTTACATCTGGAATAAAACATATCCCTTTTTTATTTTACACATAATTCTTCTCCATTTCTGACATTTAAAATAACTATATGACCTATAATATTCATTGTGTCAGTTTATGTGTCTACACCAATAACTCTGATTTTATATAAATACAAAGCCTATAAGTATTCTGTACAAAATGAGTTTTTATTTATGCAATCAAATTTGAAGAAACAATAAGTTAATGCCTATAATTGTTCTATTATATAACATTTATTGTTTTAGTTCTCAAATTGTTTAATTAATAAACATATTCTGTGTCAATTTTTTTGTTTATGTGGTAATGACTTTTGTTTACTTGAAAACATTTACCCAGAGAAACAGAACTATAAAGGAAGAGACAAACCAACAAAATGAAGTTTAAATATTTGTTTAATTTTATTCTATTGGTTTGCATATACTGTTTTTTGGGTCATTTGGATGGAATGTCAATGCTGATAAAGTCTGTCCACTCAGCTCATTTACTGTCAGTGAGACTAAGCTAGGCTGAGACTGTGAACACATACCTGCCTCTGGTCTTACCTTCACTCTATCTTGTATGTTGCAGCCAAATGCTTCTATTTCACCAGGGCGCTACAATGCTGCACTTGAGGGCCATACATCAAATTGGGGACTGGTGAACAAAGGAAGACAAAAGAGAGAGGGTGGCTTGGAAGGGGGTGGCAGTCATGAACAGTGTGACTGCTGCTTTCTAATTGTGCCCTAGTTTGCAATGTTTTCCCTAATTTTAGTGTATGCAAGCTTAGATCTCCCAGCAAAAAGAGAATCTGAAAAATGATACCTAATCAGGACAATGTTTCATAGCCCAATGAGAAAATTTGAATTTATTATTGTTACTGCTTTGATGACATTCACATAGTTTTTCAGTCTGTGTTGACCAATGACAGTCTTTTCAGTCTTTTGTCTCTAAGTCAAGAAGTTGAAGCCCATACTGTATTATACGAACAAAGATTTCTAACGATTTGAAAATTCTATGTGAGAATATCAAGAAAAGAATACTATTTGATTCATACTGTTTAAATTGTTATACAAAAAGTGTTATATTAAACGTCTTTAAACAAAAGTGCCTGTTACACACAATACCCTTTTTGAAGAAGCTCTCTGCATGGCGTGCCTGCCCTCTTTCCCACAACTGTTGTACAGATTAAGCAGATGGATCAATGAATTGTAGAAATTGTAGATGATAGAGTCAATTACTATCATCAAAAGAATTCTCCCAATTGAATGTAGTAGAGAAAGAGTAACATCATGAGGGGTATCTGACCAGGGTTATTATCCCAACTCTGCTGCTAACTGCAGCAAAAGTCTCAAGGAACTCATGCCACCTATACTCAAAAATGCCTAAAGGTGTCTGTGCATGACTGCCATATAAGATATGTTTGCTGATAAATATCTGTCATTGAATTATAATCTTATCTCTGATATCTGGGACACTCCTGATTTCTCTTTCTAAAATGTGTGTGGTTGAAATGCAACTGCTACCACATCCAGAGAAAAGTAAGCTTATAGAGTGATAAAGAGAGTAAAATTTTAGATTATCACTGGGAACTGAGTCTATTCTTTTAATGTTGAGCAATTGCTCGAAAGACTGTCCTCTAATTCCAACCATTGAGGAGATATCTCATTCAAATACTTATTTGGACCAAGATAAAATACATTTATGTCTTTACACTAATCATAATAAAGTCATATAATTTAGAAAATGGGTGTGGGAACTACATTGGATAAAAGTAAAGGAACGGCCTTGGTGGACATGACCAATACCACTTAACAGTGACATACATTTAGAGACAGAAATCACTAATATTTATTCAGTACCTATTGAATGCCCCTTCTTTAGCATATTTATTTATATAAATAAACCTACAATGTAGCTATAATTATAATTCCTGATTTAAGGGTAAGAATTTGAAATAAAGATAAAAAATTTATTTGTGATATATTGCTGGAAATTAATGGAGCCAGAAGTCAAGCAAAGGCAATCTAATGCTAATTTATATTATAAACATGCTACTGCTCTTTTTCTCAATCAACTAATCCAGTGATCATGTTAAAATGGCATATACAAACAAAATAATAATACTTAGTAAATAATAAATGGCTGAAGTATAAACAAATTTTAGGAAAATAAAAATAAAAGTAGTAAGATTATATATTGAAATAAAAGTAACCATAAATCTTTTCCTTAGAATTCTCTTAGTTCCTATTAAGTTCATCGGCTGTTATTCAGAGCAAATGATAATTCAGTAAGAGAACAAAAAATTTGTATAATAATACTAAAACCAAATTGAATTTTGTTCTATATCTTGATGAAACAAATATCACAAAGCTAGCTGTTATTTCCAAAACATCATAACCAATATCTCCAAAGCACAAAGTGAATACATAGATCTATGTATATCTATAGCTCTATTTATATCTATATCCATATATCCATGAAAAGCAAATAATTTCATAGGAGTGCATCATATATTTCTCAATAACTCTTTGTTGGCCACAATAAATTGGAAACTTGTTAAGAATTTTCTCAATAAATAGTTTTAAAAAATAAGAACAATGTTAATTATGACAAGATCTAACTGTTGATGAATGTAATCACAAAGGTAAAATTTAAATGCTCTTAACTTTATTATCTAGGAAATTATGTGTTAATTTAAAATATTTCAGATCTTTTAGAGCTGGCCAAAGACTTTTCCCTTATGAATATGACATACTTATTTTAAAGCTGCCACACTGACAGGAGCAAAAGCAAACAAATAATGAAATCTAAATGCCTAAGTTCAATTTAATAAATTAGGTTCACATATGTTTTAAAAACCATACTTCACCCACTTCACAGCTCATTTCTAATAGTTTAACATCTTGACATTTTTAATGTAAACATCACAGACTTTAAGAAAATATAGGCTGGTAAGGATAGATAGCATCATATCTAGAAAATCAGATCCTTCTGTGTTGTGTAGTTTCACCCAGAGTATCTCTAATCTTCACTTTTTCTACTTTGTAAAGTGAGTTCATGAGCAATAAGCCTGATCTATTCAACTCGTGAAAATATTCAAATGATAAGTAACAAGAGATAGTGTTAAGTATGTTAGGTTTCTATGAGAAATAATATTAATCATAGAAATTGATATCATTCTAAAAAACATAGCAAAATAACAAGAACAATATTTTATTAATAAAATAATGTGTAATGTATAACAGCATTAAAAAAGTCATTCTAAATAAATTTTAAGGAGACTTCAACACTTTTCTGCAATATTCCTTAGTAGATGAAGGCTTCATAAGAGGCTGACATCTGGTTTCCTCTGGTATTAAAATTATATATATATTTTTTTACTTTTAAAAACAATAATATATTATTTTAGACAGTCAAAAAGTTTTAAGATTTTATTCAATAGTAAATTTGCAAGGCAAAAAATTATGAAAACAGATATGCAAAGTATTAATTTTAGAAATATTATCGAAAAACCTAAAATAGACCTGAGAGAATTTAAAGTGAATAGAAAATAACAAATTATTTCCTTTGATAAATCCTTGAGATCAGTACAAATTAATTTAGATGACAATACCAATTTTCTAGCTTTCTCCTTACTCAGAGGGTATGTTCTCACTAACTACCCACACAGAATTTTACTAACCAGAAAATTATTATAGAAGATAAACTAACATTTATTTTACTTTGAAAGTTTTTAACTTATTTATATTTTATGGTCATTTAAATTTCATTTGGATATATAAAAAAGGCATACTCATATTTTTTAATTGTCAAAGTAAATTAAAATATTAGAATTTAAATCAGAAATGCTCCCTAGTACTTATTCTAAAAATGAGTCTTTTAACAAAGATTAAAGAAAAATAGATTTTTGTTTTATAAGGTTATAATAATTTATGAATATATTGCTCTTGATGGAGTGCTTCATCAAGAATTATATAAGACAAAAGGAAAAATAAGGTTTGGTTTATTTAAAAATTAAGATTGGATATCTTTTGTGAATTAAGTTCTTAATGAAAGAAGATACTTTATTTTTCTAACACGTTCCATTGTTTAGAGATACTTATTTGGTTTAAATAAAGACTTTGTGTTACATTAGAAGCTTTATAAAAATACTGTAAAGCTATAAATTTTATGACAGAAAGGACAAACACAAATTTTAAAAATCATCGGATTGCTTACAGAAATCTCCCAATTATTTAAAATGTTTGACATTTTCATGTTTTGTTCACATTTGACATAGAAAATGCAATGCAAATGGTATCACTTAAGAAAAATAGTAAAATAAAAATGATACTGAAATGTGTGTACTACATAAGGACGAACAAAAACTATTTAAAACAACCAGTTTAAATAGAAAGCAAAGCAAGAAAAATATTATATTGTGATATTTTTGAGCCTTCAAGAGCATACATAGGTCAAAAAACAAATATTTGTTTATTTAAAATGGGATTATTCCATTATTTCAACTTGACAAAGTTATTTTTTTCATTTAACTCTTTCTCAATTCTATTCATTTTAATAATTATTTTTAGTTGTTCTGTATTTAAGTAAGATTTTTATCAGCACTACCTTAGAGTGTTCATCAATAGCCTGGTTGCCTTTAGGCATGGTTTACTGCATTTACTCTGAATGAATTGTTTCGTCTTCTTTCTTTGTTTTAAATTTCTCCTTATTTAGCAAGTCCCGAAGAGCAATAATTTTTATTGTGATCAGAAAAAGAAAACTTGCTGTGAATTACAAATTTATTTCTGGAACAGTTTGATAATTGTCTGTGTGATACCACATAACTTCACTCTCACTGCCTAATTTTGGATGTAATTTTTGCAAATAAGAACATTAAAATATTCACACATTTAACTACCCTAGAACCATCAAAACAAGGAATTTGACATTGTTTATTGCTTCCCTCTATTTTTCAGACTTCACTCATGATTTACCAGTTTGGAATCATCCATTGCATAAAAGTAGTCATGGCCCTTTAGTTGCCTTTGATGGGAAAAGTGCTTGATTTTTCCCTAATTATCTCAACCTTATTGAAGACTACAGGTCAGTTATTTTGCAGATTGTGCCTCACCTGGGTTTATCTGACTTTCCCTCATAGTTAGACTAGATTAGACTACATCACATCAGATTAGATTACATTACTTTGGATTTCCCCATTATAGCATTAAATTAGATTGGATGTTTCTACATGGTTAGATTGTGTTTATTTTACAGCTTTAGTAGGAATGTCAAAGGTCAGATATTTTTCTAATTGTGATATAATGCTATTGTCCAATCAGACAGGCATGCTTTGATTTATCCCAATAATAAAATGTTCACTTTAATCAACTTGTTAAGTCTGTGCTGCCACTCTTGTTTCTGTAAAGTTATATAATATCTCACAGGGAAGTACTTTAAACTATATTAGTGTTCAGTTCCTCATTACTATTTTTATTATTTATTTGTTTATTATGTTTTAAAGTTTGCCTCATGGTTTCCCATTTTATTCACTGGATTATAATGCATTCTTTTTATTTTTTTTAACATCAATTCTATCCACAATTGCTTGTGGATGTCCTTGCAGCTGGCTTCTGTCTTTTGACAGGTCTTCATTGTTCTTTGAGCACTTGTTTATTTTGTGGGACAATAAAATGACAATCTTATTTTTTACTATGTGTTCTATGACCTAGCCATCAACAATTTTTGTACAGAATTCTGGCTTCCTGCAGTAAAAAATGATATTTTTAAAAGTGACAGCTGAATGCTGGGTGTGCTCCTTGCTGCATTGAACTCTGTGACCCCAGGTACTCTCAGGGGGCATCCCAAGGCCCTGATATGCATATTCACACACATAAACTTTGTATAAATGTGTGTAAACACATCTATATTTATATCACTGACTGTGTGTGTGTATATATATATATATACATATTATAATATATTTGTATAGATAACTAATTGCATACCAATATTTCTAATTCTAATCTAGCACTATAAGGTTTATTTCAGCCTTCTTTCCTTTCATAATTTTAATTTTATCTTGGACACTGAGAAATTAGACTCCTATGACACACCTACTAAATTGATCAATCCCTCTCCCTCTCTCCTCATCTACCAACAAACACTGAGAAGTTCTCTTCACTTAACTCAGCCAGGCATGCTATTATTATGTAGTCAGGATTGGCATGAGAGACAGGAACAAAGGCCCAGCTCTGTAACCATTGAAACCTCCTTTGAAGATGTTCCTTAAGAATCTCCCAGAAATACCTCTTCTTTAGGGTTATAAATTAACCCATTACTAAGGCACAAAGGCCATAAAAGCTGTTGGCTTAACCAGTCACAACACATGTGCAGAAATCTAAGCCTCATTATACCATCACTAAAATATCATGCCTATGACCAAAAGTTCATGAACCTAATTTTAGACTGAATTCTGTATAAGAACATGTGCAGTTGGCAAAGGATTATATGGCAACCAACTGTCAGTCAAGGTGAGCTTACATGCAAATAATCTAAGTCCTCTCATCTTGGCCCGAATATAAACAGACCTTCCCACTTCTGTGCTGTTACAGCTCTTTTCACTGGAAACCTGCTTCTTCCTTGGAGTGTACTCTGTTTTCTCTTTTATCTTTTTACCTCCCAAATTTCACAGGACTGCAGCCTTCTTTAGCATGGTCCATCTCCTAAAATGTACTTTCAATAAATCTTACTCTTCTAAATCTCACTGACCTATAATTCTTTTGTGTCAACAGAGAAGAATCAAAGATTACCCTCCCCTTCCCTCATGCTGGGGCCATGCCATATTTCACATCACCCTAGCAGTAACAATATGTTGGTATTTTTCCTGAAAATGATTTTAGAAAAAATATCAATGTTACATTGATCACTTTGTATATTTTATCAAGAATTTAAATCTAATGAATGTAATGCTAGTCTTAAAGCAGTGTTCTAAAAATTAAAAAAAAAATGATGGTCTTTCAAACAGACTCCTTTTAGCTCAATCTAAAGAGGGCTCTGACAAAAGGCAGACTTTAAATTTCTACAAACCAAGTGGTCCTACACTTTTTTAGGATTTGCTAGCCAAATTATATTAAGAGGTACATTTCTATAAAAAAGAACATACCATTCAGCTGTTTAAAATAAAGTCAAATATTTTATTCCCTCCTCTTCTGTGCTTTTCCATGTATGATCAGTTGAAGGGAAATAACACCGTGGCTTTCACATCACACAGATTCTTCTCCTCTTTCACTAGAAAGAATCTGACCATTGGAATTGCACTCATAAATTCAGCTGTAGGATGAGGACTGGCTTACATAGGGAGCTATACCTGAGCTAAAAATTTCGGTGTTCCATAGGAAGGAGGTAACCTTGGTGCTCAGTTAGATAAGAACAAAACACTGGAGTACAATTCTCTTTCCTATGGACACTGGTATTACAAAATTGTTTTCATTTGAAGAGAATACACAGCACCCCAAAAACATAGAGGTAAAAATTACTAAAAAGCTGTATTAGACAGTTATTTAAAAATATGATAAACTAATTTATAAATTTTCCAAATTTGTAGTCATTGTCAACCTTAAAAATTATTCTGTAGCAAAAATGTTTTCTTATTTTAAATATTCACTTTCAAGCCTAATTATATATTTCTACTTTTGCATATTGTTTTATTAATTAGGCTCAAAAATGGACTAAGTGACATGGTCCACAACATCCTGACACTCCCTTTTTGATTGATACCCAAAGACCTCTAATGGTAAAGTATACCTAATGCTGAGATATAGTGTGGTATCAGTTAGTTGCCTAGAGTATTGGCTTTACTACTTTATGTAGCATATCTGTTGACCATACTCTCTTCTTCTAGTTTCTAAAAGAAAATAACAGAATTTTAGTTTTTGTTTCATTTTTCTCTAATCTCCATTTTGTTTCACGTTCCCCTCCAATTGCCTAATTCTAAATTAGTGACATTTAAAATCTGAGATTTCTATTGGACCCATAAATATACAGGTATACACACTATTGAGTGCTTAGAATTCAGGAACACGATCTAGGCAGGATACATACACATATATACATATAAATCTGGATATATACATTGGTGTTTCATGTACGCCAGAGTAGCAGATTTGACAAGATCTATTACACTGGGAATAGTTGGCCTGAGACCAGAGCAAAAGACTATCTATCAGGATTGGGCTGCAGTGGACATTTGAAATGCTGAGAGACTTTGTAAATAGGGTATAGGATCATCGCCTAAGAGTGAGAATGAGAAGTATATATTAATTTTGAGAAAATAGAAAAAGGTTTAATATAGGCCCTGGTAGATTAGGCAAGAAGGTGGAGTAAGAAAATATAACATGACTGTGAGGCAGAATTAAAGGGTTTCTTAAAGTCCTGGTCTAGAATTCAAATTATGGTATCTTTGTCCAGCTATATTCAGCTACACTGCTGTATTAGAACTAGAACTCAGGTGATCATTTTTCCAAAAGAGTCAGATAAACAAAACAGGTACCATAGATTTGGCCTCTGTAGACATGAATGTAATGACCATAGGCCATTTTGCTGTCTTTTCATCAGGTCCTATTCTTCTGTCCTGCCCCTCTCCTGCCCACCACCCATGCCTTTGTTTGGAACGTGTCATCTCTGGACAGAATCTTTGCAGCATCACCTAGCATGCCCTTCTCCCACTCCTCCAATTCATCTCACATTGGAGCTAGAAGTCTCTTTTTAACAAGGCAAACTCTGTCATTTCTCATGCTTGAAATCCTTCAGTGTCTCTTTCCTTTGTTCTTCAAATAAGGTTCATATTCCTTATTATTGTCTTTTAAGAGTTCCCCCCACCACCCAAACACCAACACAAACCTCATACCTAAGTGAACCACAGCTGTGCTGAACATTTTTTAGTTGTTTAAATGTACACATCTTTGTACACCTGGACAAATTTGCAGATCACTTCCTATGCTCTGAATGCTTCTTTCTCCTCTCACTCACCAAACTCCACGTCCAAGCCAAACACAGCTTCAACTGTTGGATCCTTCAATAATCATTTAGATTTCAAGTTTATTTAAAGCCCTCCCAAAAATGCCCTTTCTAAATTTCTTTGTCAGCTAGGCTTTTGGTCAGCGAAACCTTAAACATTTGTATTAAATCCCTAATACCTCATAGAGGACTTGGCACACAGAAAATACTTAACAAATGTTTATATTAATTAATAAAAACATTCAAAAATCAACTAACAAAATGCTAATTTTCACAATAACCTGTGCTTTTTTAACCCCTTTGACAAGTTGGAGAAACTGAAGATTACAGTGCCTGATACATTTGCAAAGAAAATGTCCTATCTTATTGTAAAGGGTTCATCTCTTATCAGTAACAGGATGATTTCTTATTCTCATTTCTTTCCAATCAATCAATGCTTATACAGAAATAGAGAAAGAGGTCATATAGTATAACATTGAAGGGCACAGATTTTTGAGACAGACTTCAAAATTCAAATCCTTAGCTCTGACATTTACTAGCTACGTGACCTTGAGCTATTTACTTAAACTTCCTTTGTCTCAGTTTTCATATCTGTAAAATGAAATAATAATAACTGCCTCATAGCATTATCATAAAAATTAAATAAATTTTATAATGCATTTAGAATAACACCTGGGACATACATGTAAACTAGCTATACCAGATGATGATTATATCTTTATGTTTATTATTACTGGTGTAGCTTCATATTGGAAAAGAGAGTTTATCCAATTAGTGGTCCCAGGTAAGATGTTCTGTGATCTATTAAATTGTATTTTTAAATTTGCCTTATCTGAGGAATCCCTTCCTAGAGACAGAAGTCTATAATTCACAATTTGCAGAGGATTCTACCACATGGTAGAGACGGTAGGTTCTTGGGAACTGTACCTTTGGATTTGCTACCCAGACACAAAAACCTGAGACTCAGCTTCTTATCATACCAATGATCCTCCAGGCACTGGTCTGTATGCAGAAAGAAAATTCATTTAACACTGAGTCTTATGTCCACCCCTCTGTCCTTATGCAATGTGAAATTTTTCTTTTGGAAAGAGAACCTGTGATAGGTAATTCTGCATGTCAACCGTAAATCCATGAAACATAGAACTCAGTAACGGTAGGAGAGCTTTCTTATTTACGAATAACAAGTGAGAATAGATTTATATTTTAGTCAGGGTCTGAAAATATTTATGTCCAGGCCTCACCAACATATGTAAAATAAGCTAATAAGCTTAAGACAAATTATATGCTGAAAGATAAATGTAAAGTGCTCTTTGATTTTAATTTGGGCAAGATGAAATACATGGACATTTCTAGATACTTGTGATAGCAGTATAAATTTGGTATGTTTTTCTATGATGCATTGTAGATATATAAACCTAATATGATCAATATATTAAAATATTTTCTGTTCAGAAATTCTTAAACTTAGAATTTAGATAAAGAAAATAATTTGGAAGCTACTTGAAAGTCTTTGGGCAAGGTCAATGTTTTTCTATTTTTTACGCCCTTTTACATTACTTAATGTTTGTGTCATCCTAATAAAATGTGAGCTCAATAAAAGCAGAAACTTTTTCTGACTCCTTTTCCAGCTACATCACATGTGTTTATCAGATTATCTTGTATATAACAAATACTCAACAATTATCTGTTAAATGAATCAAAGAATGAGTGTTGTGATATGTTTGAGAAAACAATTGGTGAAATCTCTAAAGAGCAAAACTGAAGATTTGGCTAAGTAAATATGGCCAAATGATGGGATAAATATATCTACCAAAAATTATAGTGGTTTTGAAGGAATATTAATTGACACAAAATTTAAAACATATTTTTATATGAAAAAGCAGATTTCAAACCACATAATCCTAACTTTGCAAAAAAAATTTTCAGAGAAATAAAATATTAAGTACTTATGTGGAATCAGACATAATTCATATTGTCTCTTTTAATTTTTTTTAATTTCAAGTATTATAATAAACACAGTATTTCTAAATGTTCAGATCACTTTTTTTTAAAGAAAAGGTTAAAAGACCATGTAGCTACTTGGAAAACAGGAAATAATCTAAGTCTAAATAACATTAAAATGAATGCTGGACTTGAAAGATATATTAATGTATGAAAAATTTATATTAACGTGAATAAGGAATGGACAAATGAATCTATTTTGTTAGGGTAGTTAAATTCTGCGTTCTCCTTTATCTTTTCTTTGTCCCTTTCCCTTCTTTCCTTCCTTCCTTCCTTCCTTCCTTCCTTCCTTCCTTCCCTTCTTCTTTCTTTCCTTCCTTCCCTTCTTCTTTCTTTCCTTCCTTCTGCTCACCCTTGTTTTATTCTTACCTTTTTATTCCACTATATTTTTGGTAAAAAAAAAAATAAGCTATCCTATTATCCATTTTTGTAATTATGTTTTTAAAAAACTGCATTTGTGTAGGATATATTATTCTCCAGATGCTGGTATATCTGTTAGGAGTCTTCTTTACTAACAATAAACTCAGGTATACTAGAGTTTTGTTTCCACAATTAGTCCCACAATAGGACTAAAGCTATGTTACACTGATGATCAAGCCATGACATATTTTTCTTTAGCTCTTGTGCTATTGTGACTGTAAACTTTAATGTAAGATTATTCTGTAAGGAAAAAAAAATTGTGAACACTTTTGAGGTAATCATATTTTTTGGTGTCTCTGTCTCTCTGCTTTCAGACATGTTTGATACATTTCAGTATATTGTAAATGTTTCAATATTTTGTACTCAACTGAGTCTTTAACTGAAAGAAAAAATAACTGACATAAAACACAGGAAATTTTATTCTCCTTGCTTACAAAAACAAGGTCAAACTTAAGAAGAAACAATTATCTATCTGTAGTATTTCAAACCCTATTTTCAAGTTCTTAGATTAGAAACTAATGTTGATTATTATTTAGGTTTTATAAATTACTCCCATTTTGTTACTTAAATCACTACAGAAACCATATGCAATTTCACAGAATTCTTGATAACTTCTATTACAACAATCTTTTGTACAGCAGACAAATTTGATTCATGATAGTTGTATATTGTTTCTCATACTCAGAGAGATAACTCCACGACTTCCAAAAAAATACTTTTTTAAAAATATGCCTTTATATTTTTTACATTTTCTAATTCTCAGCCTTAAGTAAATCTTTCTCTTCTGTATTTTATTCAGCAAAAATTATAATAATAATTACGATTCAAATTTAGACTATTTCCAAGTGAACTTTTTCCTTCATCTTCAAAAGATTCCCGTGAACCTTTTCCCTGTTCTCTTCCCCAGACTGAGGTAGTGCAGAATCTGCTTAATTATTTATGCCAATGAGATGATGCTTATATTTTTCTCTACATTACATCTATCTATTTTTATTTGCCTTTATCATATATTTTCTTTTATATATGTGCATCAATTTTTGTATGACCCACTGTGATTCCAGACCCACTCTTTGCTGAGGAAAAAGCATTAAAATCTTCACTGTTTATTGATCATACCTTAAGAATCTTGCACATAATTTCATAAACTGAAAATGTTTTCTCTGCTCGGGTCCAGTCCCATGTTGTCACCTTTAAAACATAAAGTAATATGCCATTTGTTTTAAAAAAGTAGTTTCTGTTTTCTTTTTTATACTATTTATATAATATGGTATATAAGTGAACATTTCATATATGTACTATATAGTCTCTAAATTGTGAAGTTACATTCATAAAAGTCCATGAATAATGCTTTAGTTTCCTCCCTTCTAAGCATGACCACCATTTCTCATCCTCTTTCAACAATTTTTTTATTACATACAGTAATCTCCATTTGTGCAATGTCTTTACATATTTTAAATAATGTGTGTATTTTCTACATATAAACATTAACTATATATATATTCCATATATATTCTATCTATTTTCCATATATATTCTACATATATTCTGTATGTATTCCATACATATAATCTCTCTCTCTCTCTCTCTCTATATATATATATATATATATATTCCATATATATTTAGTTTACCACTAGTTACATAAAAGAAGAATACTAGATAGCAAAAAGGCTTTACTTTTCTTAAAAGATAATTTATATTAGAAAGTCACCTTATGTGAACAACTTAAAACATTATAAAAACACCAAACACTACAATGAAGTTGCTTCACATATTTAAGTTTGGAAATATATCTTTCTGCAGTAATTAAAAAATTATTCAGAGTAGTAATATAGTAAAAATATAAATAGTAGTGGCTTTTTACCTCCTTCCCTGGTGTTTTGAAATTTATATAGACATAGACATTCAAAATAGCAGCAAGTTGGACTTGATAATTCTAATACTTTACTCATTATTATATCTCTAAGTGAGTGGTCTGGCATTTGATATTTATAGACAATAAATATTTATTGAGAATACACTGCTGTGTAATGTATATGTTTTCAAAAGCAAGATCTTAGATGCAACAGATATCCATTTGTATTTATACAAAGCCCATAACTAGAATATAGGATGTCAAAAATACTATTGATTTGATTTAGACAGATTTGTGCCACATAAACATATTTGACTATCATGAATGCCTAAATAGAAAAGACTTCTAGATTTCAAGGGTTATACAAAAATGTTTAATGCCAGAATATATATCTTTAGCAAAATATATTCAGAAATATTTGTACTGTTTTCTATTTTTTTTTCTGTATCTTATTTTCAAAATATATTGGCAATATGTTCTTTGTTATTGTTAAGCTGATGTCATCCTTTGGTGATAATAGAAAGAAAATAAAAAATGTTGGACAAAAACACTTACTGGAGGTGCCAGAAACTTGTAGAGACATGATCCCCTAAGAGCTAGAAATGTTGGTGAGTACACACATTCTTGAAGGGGATCCTGCTCTCGTGCTTCACACCATCCCATGTAGACTATCTGCAAGAAAATTGAATATAATTACTGCCCTAAAAGTCTCATATCAAATGTATTTTATGTATATTTTTGCATTTTGTAGTATTTTAATTCTCAACATTATCACATTAATTGATGCAAAAAAGTACATTAACCAGGCTTACAGTCAATAAGTGAATGTGAACCATTCATACAAGTTTATAATATGTTTTCATCAGCACTTATCAAGTATTTGTTTATGTAACCCATCTTAGCATGAATTATATCTCCTACTCTATCATCTATGCTATAACAATATTTCTTTGTAATAGAATTCATGGACTTATACTATCAGTTTTCTAATTAGTTATATTTTACTATATGGGAATGTGTTTCCAGGATAAAATATTCAAATAGAGAAGTCAAAAATAGACACCTGGTGTGATTACTACTGGTGTGTGACATACCACATCTCCACTGTGACTGCTAGCTTGGGATGAAAACTTTTCTTGCTTTAGTCACTGATCTAAGATGAATATATATCTATCAAGCATTATTCACATATAAAGTGCCAACTCTTTTGTTTTTAGCTCTTAAATTTAGGTGAATCAATTTCCAAAAAAAACCCATATGAAATAAACCACTCCTCTTTTCATCATTTGATTGTTTTGAAGGTTAAACATGTACATAAACATTCATTAAATGAATCTTACATATCTAAAACTGCATTCATATGTCATTCCACATTTCTTACCACAGTCTATGTGGTCAAAATATCTGGGAGGATATATTTCCCACTTCATGTAACTTACTTTGTTTTTATGGTTGTTCTTTCATGCTCTGACTTTCTTGCTTTTTTTTTTTTGTTATGGTAAATAGGATATTAATGCACATGCATAAGTAGGTAGGATTTAGTATCTTGTGCTTCTATTATTACCAAGAAAAAAGCATACCCAAGGTAGAAACATAAGGAACAGTTGATAGAACCCAGACTGTCTCCTGTACACAAATCAGCAAACTCCAGCCTAGTGGCTAATGCCAAACAACCACTTCACTTGCAGAGAGAAATAAATACTTTGTAATGTTCCACCTACTTTAGGGGTTGTTTTGATATGCACTATTACTGTGGTGAAAGCTTACTAAAAACAATGAAAAATTGAAATGTGGAATTTGAATTAATATAACTGTCTGATTTCAGACCTAATTTTCTTTCTACTATATTTACTCTACAAAATAATTGTATTGTCTATTATCTCATTATCACAATTTGTCTTACAATAAACCTCTGAGATATAAAGAAATTACAGAGTTACAATTTAAAAAATTAGCTAAACAAGTGAATCAAATTCGGTTTAATTTCAAACTGAACTTAGAACCAAGGTCCCTTATTCTTTTAATTCTGCTATGTATTCTCTATATATGCTTTGAAATCTATAATACAGTTATTCAGAGACTTCATTGGTTAGTAATAATTTAATAACAACCAACTATAATAATTGATAATTTTGTATTGCTTATATGTCCAAGTAGGTACTTAATCAGGCAATATCATGTTTTTTTTTTAAAGTAACTTTATTACTCTTTTAAAAGAGTAACTTCATAACTTTATTACTCCCATTTGCCTTTCTTAAACCTGGGGATGTGTGTGTGTGTGTGTGTGTGCAGTGTGTGTATATATATATACACACACACGTGTGTGTGTGTGTATAAAGTTTCATTATTAAATGTTGACAATCCCAATCAAATTTCAGCAAGTTATTTTGTGAATATCAACAAGCTGATTTTAAATTTTATTTGGAGAGGCAAAAGATGCAGAATGGTCAGTATCATAATGCAGATGAACAAATGTGAAGGACTCACACTAACTGACTTCAAATCTTCTGTAAAGCTGCATTAAGACAGCATGGTATTGGTGAAAGAATAGATAAATGGATCAATATTACAGAATAGAGAGACCAGATGTAGATCTACATTAATATAGCCAGCTGAGCTTTAAAAAAAAGGAGCAAAGGTAATGCCATAAACAACTGTACATTCACATGCAAAAATAAATAAATAGATAAATAAATAAATAAATAAATAAATAAATAAATAAATAAATAAATAAATGGAAAGGAATCTTGATATAGGCTTTATACCCTTCACAAAACTTCACAAAAATTAACTCAAAATGAATCACAGACCTAATATAAAACCCAAAACTATAAAACTTGCAGAAAATAACATGGAGAACATCTAGAACCTAGACTTCATTACAAATTAAAAAAATACCCTTGTTCTGTAAGAGACAATATATTAGAATGAGAAGATAAGCCACAGATTGAGAGAAAATATTTGCATTATGCATATCTGATAAAGAAATTTTATCCAAATATACAAAAATCTTAACAGTAAGAACACAAATAACTCAGTCCACAAAATGAGCCAAAGACGTTAATATATATTCTCACCAAGAAAGATATACAAATGGCAAGTAAAAATACAAAAAGATGTTCCACATTATATGTCATCAGGAAATGCAAATTAAGAAACAATGAGATACCACTGCACAAAACCTAGAACACTGACAACACTAAATGCTGGTGAGAATGTGGAATAACACAAATTTTCATTCTTTTTTGTGAGAATGCAAAATTGTACAGAAACTTTGAAAGACAGTTTGGTTGTTTCTTACAAACTAAGTATTCTTTAACCATACCTTTCAGAAATCATGCTCCTTGGAATTCACCTAAATGAGTTGAAAGCACGTCTACACAAAAATCTGCACACAGATGTTTAAAGCCTGTTTATTTACAATTGTCAAAACTTAGAGGCAATCAAGATGGGCCTTCTACAAGTGAACAGATATACAAACTGTGTTATATCCAAAAAATGGAGTATCATTCAATGATTAAAACAAATGAGCTATCAAGCCATGAAAAATATGGCAGGATCTTAAATGTATATTACTAAGTAAGAGAAGTCAGTCTGAAAAGGCTACAGACCATATGATCCAACGATATGTCATTATGAAAAAGTAAAATTATAAAGATAGTAAAAATATCAGTGGTTGCTAGAGGTTAAAGAGCAAAGAATGAATTGGAAAAGTACAGAGAATTTTCAAGATAGTAAAATTATTCTGTATGATACCACATGGTAGATACATGTCATTGTACATTTGTTAAAACTTATAGATTGTACGACATCAAGACTAGACCATAACATAAACAGTGGAATTTGGGTGATAATGACCTGTCAATGTTGGAGCATCAACTGTGACAAATGTACCCTTCTGGTGGAGGATGTTTATAATGAAGAAGTCACACAGGCTGTGTAAGTATGGGAGCAGCACGTCTATGGGAAATCTCTGTATCTTCCACACAGTCATGCAGTGAACCTAAAACTGCTCAAAAAATAAAACGTATTTTAAAGGGAAAATTGTTATTTTAAACTATGTTATATTTTACATTATAATGGTAGGGGATTTAAGAAGATGTAATATAGCATGTAACAACATATTTATAATAAGTGATAAAACTGAAGCAAATGATACATCCTTGCAGAAAATAATTATAGCACATTAAGTCTTTTGCATTTATTAACATAGGTCAACAAGTTCCTGTGTCACTCCTTGGCCAAAGGGAAAATAGACAGAATGCTTATCTGATCTCCCTGTGATAGTGGGGTCCTTAGTCTGTTGGCATAAATATCATTTGGGAACTTGTTAGAAATGAAAATTCTTATGCCATTATCCAGACCTACTAAATCAGAAACGTTAAGGCTGGAGCCCAGCACTCTGATTTAACAAACCTTCCAGCTGATGCTGATGTGACCTTAATTTTGAACATATTTATCCTGAATTCAGGGAGTAAAGCATCTGATTATGTCATACTCCCAAGAGCTGATAAGGCTATGTTTTGCTGAGAATAGTGTTTTTTTTGTTTGTTTGTTTTGTTTTGTTTGTTTGTTTGTTTGTTTGTGGCAGAGGAAATCATAGTGAATGCATTCTAGTACTTGAAAGAGAAAAATAAATGATGGATTCCTGGTAAGGCATTTTCAAATAGAACAGTGGTGGACCAGCTGGTTGAAGACAAATTCTACTGGTGGAACAACTCAAACAAAACAAGCAACACTTTTAAAAGGAGGATAAAAACATTTTTAGAAAGTATTACAATGTTACCAAGGCATAAAGACTTAAGCAGCCCAGCTTCTACTGAAAAGTAAAAAACAGAGATATGAGTCATCTCCAGTTTCAGTTCCCCTCAAGGCTTTGTCCATTGCAAACTAGCTATAGAGGGGCTGAAATAGTAAATCTCAGAAGATTTAAAGGTTTATGTAACACATGGTGGATTTAAAACCCTCCAAGAAAAAACTCTGCAGGATACAACATAGGAGTAAAAATGAATGAGTAATAGGCTAGACCTTCTGAAGACTGGA
Organism: Cynopterus sphinx; assembly: GCA_030015415.1. Classification (NCBI taxonomy): domain Eukaryota; kingdom Metazoa; phylum Chordata; class Mammalia; order Chiroptera; family Pteropodidae; genus Cynopterus; species Cynopterus sphinx. The sequence goes on along the minus strand of CM057389.1, from coordinate 34,902,065 downwards.
GCCTAGTTTATAAGCACTCAGTCCTGACTGGGATGAGGTAAATTGTACTTCTTATTTTATTTTGCCTGAAATAAAAATAAATCTTCTCTGGAGGAAGATAACATAATCAGAGCCTCAATTTGTGTCTGTAATTTTTAAATGCAATATCCAATCTTTAACCAATATTTAAAAGCTTTATGAGGAGACAAAAATAAATGTAATTCAGAAAAACAGAAGATGAAACAGACAATAGAAAGAGAAAAAATGCACACAAATAGGAGATTCAGAATTTGGAGATATCAGACCCAAACTTTAAATCTACTACTACAATCAATAAATGTTCAAAATATAGATGACTAGTTCACAAATTATAGCAAATAACTGGAAAATGCAAAATAATAAAACACATATCTAGAAATGAAAATAAAATAATTGAAAGTGCAACTCAATATATTTGCCAGAAGTTTATATGAAGCTGAAAAGAGAATAGAATTAAGCAAACGTAAGTCACCGTGTAAAATATCAACATAACAATCAATTGCATTTCGATAATGAAAAACCATTTAACAACCCCTCAATGTGTATGCACACGTGCATGTGTGCATGTCCGTGTGTGTGTGTATACAGATACTAGGAAGGAGTTTAGATGCTACAACGAAAAGCACATGGAAGAAGTAAACAGCTATTTATTAAGCCGCAGCAATCTGAAATGTCTGCAGAAGACAAGAGGTTAAAACATTTTAAATTGCTAACCAAGGAGTCCTGGATCAATGGGACTCTTAGCTCACAGCACTCCTTGCTTCACAGAATTTGGGAAATAACTTCGAGTTTCTAAATCAAAGGAGAGGAGATGTATAAAATCTCCCAGATTAGGCATCTCTATGTTCCACCTACCTGACATCAACAGCATCTAACAAACTCACATGTCTGCCTTTGCTAATGTTTCCAGGAGGTTTATGACAAAACTGTGCCTATACTCATGACACTACGTGGTCACTGCCACCACTATGTACCTCACTGATATTTTCCCACATCGTCTGCTTCAGCTGCCTCTTGGAGAGGAGCCTTTCTGTGGACCCGTGGATTTGAGTCGCAGAACGTTTCACTCATTTTATAATATGAATGTGTCCTTTATTCCTCTTTCATTATTCTTTACATTCAGTAGAAACTATTCCCAGAAGCTGAAACAATTCAACTTGCCAGACTATGTCTCATCAAGGCCCTGATGTCAGTTAGCATCAAGTTCACCCTCCCTCTCAGACAAGGAGACCAGCCAGCTATCATTTCCTTGGTATAGCAATCAAGACCATTTCTTCAGTCTTTATAAGGAATTACTCTTCTGCCCAACCCCATTGTAATGTCAGTTACTCACTATTGAATAAATGCTTCATCAGGTGATTTTACTGGGGATGGGGGCTTTTATAAGACTTTTGTTGTGTCGATATTTCTCTATGAGAAATCTTAATAAAATGAATTTGAAACAGTGCTAAAAATGAGAGAGAAGTTACAAAATGAGCTAAATGTACCCTTAATGTTCTGGTAAAAGCAGAAAAAAGTAATCTTTACTTTTGGTGAAAGGGCACATGGTTGATTATGAGTTTACAAATTAACCTACTATCATTTGTATATCAGCTGTAGAAAACCATCTTTTATCCTTTTGCCAGCTGCTTCCCTGAAAACCATGCTGATCCAGCAATTACTGTAACAGCACAAAGCTTCTCAAATGGGAGACCATGGCAATTGGCCTGATTTGTTACCACAAAAGGTTGGCTATAATGGCTTCTTTCAACACATTGAAATTAAGCAGCTTGGGACTGTGCCAGGGTATTTTGGAAGGTAGCAATTAGGAGAGAAAAAAAGAGACACCACTGACAGCACAAAAAAGCAGGTAGACTTGGCAGGAGGGGCCAAGTGAATGACTAGGGATCAGGATGACCATCTTCTGGCAACATGTGCTATTTGCAATACATTGTTCATCTTAGGTTGATCACTCTCTTACAAATAAAATAATTCTAAGCCATCCTGAGTAGAACAAGATGTTTTGTTTTTTGTTTGACTAAGAGACATCTCAGATATAATAACATCCAAGTCTCCACATAGATAAAGATAATATTTTCAGATTTTATTAACCTGAACATTTTTCCTTCTTACATACACAAAATTCAAGTAATTAATTCAAGTCTATGTTATAAACATTAAACTAAATACATAAAAAAAACCAATATAACTTAGATTTCACTTTGGAAGACTGAGAAGAAAAAAGTAAAACAATGTTATATTAAAGAGTAAAAAGTCCTGAGGGAAACAAGTTTAAAATTAAACATAACAGGGTGAGGAAGTGAGGAGTATGGAGAAGAGTTTAAAATATTAGCTGATTTCATAATGTTCCACAGAGGGGACATGATTACAGACAGGCTTAACAGAACTGACAGTTTCCCATATACTTATCTATAAGAAGAGAATTAAGGCAAAGGGACAAACAAAGGCAAAGCCTGGAATCAAGAGATAAGACAATTTGAGGAATTGTGAAACCATGGAGAGGACAGTTGATCACGAGGCAGAATGCATTGCGCTTCCAGATGTGAATAGCCTTGCCGGCTATTGTGAGAACTTTGGCTTTTGCTCTGAGTGGGATGGTAAGTCACTGGAGGGTCTGAGCAGAGGAGGCACAGGATCTGGTTTGTGTCTGAGCAGTATCACTCAACTTAAAAAGAAGCAAGGAAAAAGGCAAGGAGGCCTGTTGGGATGCTATTGGCAGCAATTCAGGCAAAAGATGAGTCTAAGAAAGAAATGGCAGCAGAGATTTTAGGAAGTTGTTAGACTCTGAATATATTTTGAAAATTGAATTTCATCATATAGTGTGAAAGAAAAAAGTGAAATTAAGGATGATACAATGGATTTGACCTTTACAACCAGAATACAGATGACCACTATAAAATAAGAAATGCTTTGAAAAAATCAGCTTTAGAGGAAAAATCAACTCAGTATTACACGTTTTAAGACTATAATCATTTTAAACTTAAAATGGGCATACGTAGAGGCAAATTTGATAACACATTGTAGAATCCAAGGGAAACGTCAAGTCTTATGCAGAATCTTGATTATTCAGTTTAAGATTGATATTCAAAGCCCTTAAACTGGATAAATGTTTGTAGAAGGGACAAGAGGCCCAAAGACAGATTTTTGGAGCATCAAATTATTTGGGTGGCAGAAAAGAGGAGAATGCCCAAGAAATTTTGATGTTATGAGAGACAAGTGAAAAGAGGGTGATTAGCTGCACCAAATGCTACCAACAACTCCACTACCATTAGAACTGAGAACTGATCAACGATCTAGCAAAACAGTGCTCATTTGTCTCCTTGGGACAAATTGTTTTTGGATTGGGCTCGAGAGAGAATGGGAGAAGGCTAACTGGAGACATTCGGTCTTTAAATAAAGTTTGTTCTAAAACAGAATGGAGAATAGAGTGGTCATAAGAAAAATCAAGTGGAGGGGAAACAATGATGCAAGAAGGCAGTGCTGCCAGAGCACTGTCTTGAGTAAGCTACAGTGATAGCTGAGAGCTCATAATTTAGAGCAATAGCAGAGCAAGCACAGATGTAGGGAGCCAGACAAATGTATTTGATTCTCCTCTGATTATTTTTATTTTCTTTGTGAAGAAGGGAGCAAATTATCTCTTAACTTTGAGGGCAAGTGTGCTGGTTTGGAGGGTTGAAGAGACAGCAGAAATTAATTTAAAAGAGAGAAAAAAATGAACCAAGGGGAGATAGAATAATTTTCAAGCTGCTTTAGGAATTTACTTGAGGTCAGCAATCATGAATTTGAGACATTATTATGGGTGTTTATTTCTCTTTAGCTATTTTTAGCTAAGTGAAAACAGTCGTATAATGGAAGGAAAATTAGATTTTATATGGATTATTTTTTCTCAGGAGAATAAAGAAAAAAGTGAGCTGAGGATAAAAGGGAGGGAATGATAATATTAATTGATCATAAAAATTTAAGCTGGATAAGAGGCATAAAATAAATGAGATAAAATGAAAAAGAAAGGGATCAAAAGTTCAAGATTCCATTAAAGTCAGAATATTGTTTAGGGTGCTAGAAGGAGTAGGTGGAATGATTAAAGGTGTCACTCTAGAACAAAATGTTTGAAATTTAGATTTTAGTCACTTTGTAGTTCCTTAAATGACAAGGTGAGGAGTGGTAGAGAAAGTAAGAAGATCAAGGTGATTGGATAAAAGCAGGTCAGAAAACTGGAGAAAAAAAAAGAAACAGGACACTCTGCTATAAGACTTATTGAAGGACTAATTGTGGAGATATGTATAATGACCCAGAGACTCAAATTAACACCTGGTTGAGCAAATATCTATAGGTATATATCTGGCATAGTGGATGGTAAGAGTAGATAGTTATGTGTGTATGTGTTAGAGAGAGAGACAGAGATAAAGAAAAGATTAGAATGACAATATAATAGGAGCAAGTATAATGCCTATGTTTTTCCAAGTTTAGTAAGAAGAATTAGAAAAAGAAATTAGATACTGCTCAAGAGAACTACAGGATCAAACAGCTCTCCACAGGAAAGCCAAGTTTCAATTAGTCTAGGGAGGTAAGAAATGCAGATTAAAGAGCTAAAAAAAAAAAAAAAAGGATTTGAAGATGACTGACCTTAAATTGTCTCTACAATTTTTCTACCTCTGTTCAGAGTAGGGTAGTGTGAATGAAAGAAAGAAATAAAATATAAGTAGTACAAAGCAAGAAAAGCCATATGCAATAAGGGAAATCAAACTTCTTCTGTCTAAATTTGTTCCTCAAAGAGCTAAAGTTTTCATGGTGCAATTATTTAACCCATGTTATTTATTTAAGTTCTCAATATTTGTGATTTATTAATAGGCACAGCTTTCAGTTTATAAATATGCAGGCATGGGTGTTTAATACATAATTTGAATATAAGTATATTTAAATATATATTACTGTAGCAAAGATTAATAAACTTTTGCTGTGACTAATATAACTCTACAAATAGGACATCGTAAGCATGATACTAGAGAATTCTATTATAGCCAATAATACATGTTTTAGTACCTTAAGCAAATATATATGCTTGAAATTATTATGGAAGCAATAAATTCAAATCATCTTTCTTATAATGCATTTAAATTTCATTGATATGGTGACATTATAATTTCTTTCTCAAATATAATTTCAGAGAAGAAAATGCTATAGATATCATACATAAAAGAAATATATGAAGGAAATCAGAATATTAAAAATTTAGAGAACTTAGTGAGAGATTATCCATAATTTATTATTCTGATAAAGACAATGAATAAAGGATCATTGTGAAAATAAATAAGACATTGAAATATAGCAATAGTTTTTTTCAGAAAAGTATTTCATTCACAAACAGATTATTTTATAACAAAATAATTAGCTTCTCCTATAAAACTTTAAACTTGCATTTTCTTTAGTGTATTTTTAGTTTCTACATTTTGCTTAAATAACAGTCTCCTTTATATTAAGATGTAGTTAAATTCAGACACAATTGAAATGATGTACCAAAAAGTCCAATAATTTAATGGTTAAAAAAGACAAACAGTAGCAACAAACATTCTTGGAACTCTATTCCTTGCTGTTTCACTAAAAAAAGCAGCAGAAAGCAGATGAGAAAAATCAATATTGTCATATGTCTTTGAATATATACTAATTTATAAATAGTTATAGATTTAGTACTTTATGGTGGAATCTTATTTCCAGATACCAAAATCTACTTTAGTTTCCTATTTCAGCTATAAAAATTACTACAAACTTAGTGGCTTAAATAGCACAAATTTATCATATCACAGTTCTGTTGGTCAGAAATCTGTTTCTAAAATCTCTTTATTATTTTGGGGAAATTATTTAACCAGGACCATATTTTGAGCATCTTGAAAGTAAGGATGATTTATTCATATCAGGCTATCTAAACCTAAGAAAGGTTATCTTATAGAGTTAACAGAAAGAGAATGAATTAAATTGAATTAAACTTTTAGGATCTTTCTCTCTGTAAAATATGAAAATAAACTCAAGAATTTCTAAAACTAATTCTAAATTGAAAACTTCATCATATTAAGAAATAAGAAACTCTTATTCATCATAAGATACCTAATCCCAAACCAGCTAAGATAAAATGCTGGCTTAGAGATAATTTTATTAAGAAAGGTTAAAAATACAGTTGGGTATCCAGAAATGGCTCATGGAAAAATGTTTTCCAATATGTTGGCACCTTTTCAGTGATGCTCATAATACCTCTATTTCCCTGATTATACAGGAACTGGAAGATCTATTTTTATGATTCTTCAAGAAAAAAAATGAAATGAGCTGCAGCCCTTAATTTTATTATGTGTTTTCTTTGTGTCTCACTGAATCATACTGATGCCTGACATACTTACCACCTTTCATTTGAAAATCAAGTCTTCCTTGCATTCATTAGTATAAAATATTTCCTTCTCTTACTTCTTTTATCCAGCCACGCATTTCTTTATACCTTATAAGCCATCCTATCTTGACCTCCATAAATACAAAACTACAGTATACCCATCCCATAGCCAACTGGACCTCAGTCTCTCCTTTAGACACTTCCCTACTTATTTTACTACATTAAGACCTCACTTTTCATATTTAACTTTTCAATCCTTACCTCACACTTTATATTTATGTTTTAGCACTATTTATCATTGATATTTGTTCTTTTCAATACCTATGGTATCTCTGGTAAATGCCCACCTAATTCAAATAGGCTTGGAGTCTCCCCACCAAATGAGGTTGCCACCAACCTCATTTGGCCCTGAAGGTGGAAACAAATAGCCTCAGCCTTTATTTGCTATGTAATCACAATTTCTTTTTAGATATGACAGTCTTCTTCATAGTTTAGGATTTGGGTTTGCATATATTTTACTGGTTTTATAATACCTGGCTAAAAATTAAACATAATTTAGCTCTTTTACTTATTTATTATTTAATAATAGTAATAGTATCCAAAATATGTTTTTCTTAAATTAATAAAAATAAATCATGTGATATAATATTTATTATTTTATAACATATTCCTCTAATTCAGAAACCTACATCTTATATAACTATATATGTTACGTATTTATATAACTATAAATCTAATTTAGTAGACAGTTTTACATTTTGAGCTGTTTTGTCCTTTAGTTAATGTCATATTCCATGTCTATAAAAATAAACCATTGTTGGGAAATGTGTTTCCTAAACAGTGTAATATTTGTTTCAAGTGAACTTGTTTTAAAGTGTTTCTTAATGACAAATCATTGAACATTGTCTGAGCTGTACTTTTACACTTCCGATAACACTAAACATTAAAAATAGTCTAGTAAAATACAGCAAACAGGAGCATTGGTTTAGTGCCTACATCATCAGAACTGGTAGGGAGAGAATTCTAGCAATAAAAAAAGTTTCTGCAGTGTATGCAATATGGAGCAGAGTCAATCCATTATACCCCAAATGGGATAAATGAGTCTCTTAAGCCAAACATTTTTACTACCCTTTTCTAAAGCATTAACCACTTATATCTTCCTTCATCTATCAATGAAAATGGATTACACAATTAGCCAATTAAATCATGTTTTAGGAAGTGATAAAGGAAGCAAAATATAGCAGTGTTCTATCCACACATTATTTAAAAAAAAGAAACCTTTTGCCTGTGGAAATTGTCTTTATTTAACCTTTATTAATTTATCTGTATAACATGTAATTTCCCCCTTGAATAAACCTTTTGGTTATTTAGTAGAGTTCTTCACTATTAATTTGATGAACACAATGAACTGTTAAAAAACATTCCAAAATAAGGAAAGAATGTTATTCAGGCAAGCATACAAAATGGTTTGACTAGATAAATATTATTCTACTATAAAATAATCAGGATTACAATTGATGATTATGAAGAAACAATGTTAAAGAAAATGTCATTGTAATATCCAAAATAGTTGTAATATAGGGAGGAGGCAAGAGAACTAAAATGATAAATTAAATTATATTCGGAGACTACAATATGCTGATCAGCACATTAGGAAAACTGCAGAACAAAGAAAAATTTCTGCTGGGATTGCTAACAAACCATTTCCCTACACCATGTAGGAAAAACAGAAAATCAGTCTTTAAGTCGTGCCATACTCAAAATAAATTTTTTCATTTCTTATAGCTATTATTTAAAGCCTGGGTATTGCCAGCAAGCTTTTGCATTATATTCTTACTTTTTCACACTCCATACTCTTGTCCTTTCTCATTGCATGCCCATAATATCAAAGAAAAATAGGTAAAAAAAAGTCTTTAAACTGCTAATCATAGAAACTAAGAAAGATATGTAAACTCAATTTCCCAGACACTCAGGGTCTCTCTCAATGTCTTTTTCTACTTCTCTATCTTTTGCTCTGTCCCTCTACTGTCTGTCCCTCTGAATCTCCCTCAGGTTCTTACTCTCTAACTCTGGGAGGAAACCTAACTCTGTCTAATAAACTTTCCTTTTGATTCTAACTCTGGTATGTGTTTCTGTTTTTGAGCTCAGCCAAAAACTTTCTCAGTGCAGGCCTTGAGCTTCCCTGAATTTCGGGAATTTGCCCTGTCCTGCATCAGTTATGCCAGTCTACTATGAGGAAATAAAACTCCGAATTTCTCCTATCAAAAAATCTCCCCTCCCAAGACAAAAAAAAAAAAAAAAGTTGCATACAAAAAGAAGCAAAAATGTTTGCATTTATTTTTACTAAGAAATTTTATTTTTTCACATATCATAAGACTTAGATCTGTAGCCATTTTTCTAGTTTATTGTTCTATTCTGAACTGAAAGGATAATAAAAACCGTAATCTGCCTGAGAGAGTTAGATGGTTACAGCTCAGTCAAGATTTCCAGGTTAAGATCCAAAGCACCAGGAAGACCAGATCACATTCTCTCTCTCTAAATACGTACATTTAAAAAAAAATAGAAAAAGAAAAATAACAAATAAATAAATACATAAAAGAATGCATAGAGTTCAGAGACTTCTCTAGGTCATACAATATAGAGACACCTGATGTTTATCTGGCCCTTAGAGAGACTTTTCCATTCAAAAAGTTTAGGCAAAGAGCCCAGGATCTTTCTATCCTGTCTCAAAAAAACAAACTGCCTATCTCTTTTTTTAGGAGTGGAGGAGATAATTGTCTTTTGCATAAACAAAGAAATGCCTTTCCTCATCTCTCTTCCAGCCATGTAACCTGACATTCAGGTGAAAACAAAAACAAAAGCAAAAACTTTCCCATCAGTTCTTACTGTGTTACCTGCAAGTCTAGGTGTGGGCGACTGACACTGATGTTACTCTGGCTTTAGATCTGGTTGTGAGACTCAATGAAAACTTTATTTTATGACCCAGATGTCTCATGTTTTTACAGTACAAATAAATAAATACATAAAAGTATGCTACAGTACTCTCTCTCTCTCTCTCTCTCTCTCTCTCTCACACACACACACACACACACACACACACACACACACACACATCAACTACATAAGCTTGTAAGTGGGTTAACATCTCAGACTCCTTTTAGTTCTTGACAAGTTGGTATATGTACTATCTGCCAAACATAATGCTAAACTATTTACATCTATGAAATCACATCATACTTTAAAATGATCCATTTATAGGTCAGGCAAGTAGGCGAAAGTTAAAAAAAAAAACTAACATAAATTCATAAATTCAGCCACTAAGAAGTAAAGAGATAAAAAATTTGGTTTACATAACTCCAAAACCATTGACTAGTTAGTAGGTTGTCTTTATCACAAATGATATTGACTAGAATTAGGAAGCCTAAGGCAGATAATTCTGTATTCTGTTCTCCTAAAACATGAAACTAAGACAAACTCACCTTTCTTTCTCTTTTAAGATTTAACTTATGATATTCTTTATCACTCAAATATAAAAAATATAAATTTACTCATAAATGAAGATTTCAAGCCTCATATTTTATGATCTTACATATATATGAAATTATATAACTAGCTTAAACCTTTCATAACTCATTAGTTTTTGTTACTCTGATTTCTCATCAATAACATGCCCAGTGAAAATTGAATTATAAAAATAGTTTCAAAATTATTTAGATATTAAAGAAAATCAACTAATTTATCAATTGAAAAAATAATCAAATACTTTCCCTGCATAGGCTCTAAACTAGGTGATGAGTTTACATATATTAATAGTTTCAGAAGAGCATTGTTATGTATTTTCTTTGAGACAATAGCTAAGTTCATCAGACAATATATCTTCCCCACATTTTTGGATCGTGAGATGTGCCAGTATTGTATGGTACAGTATAGCATGTTAAAAAAGCAGAAAATAATGAACTTACAGTGTATGTGAGCACAGAAAATGACCTAATTAACATGGTTCTACAGTCATAAAATACAGTGCTCTGTAAAGCTTACAGAAGTGTAAACAGCAGATGAGTGCTGAAATGCATTTTCTATGAGCAGGGACTCATGTCTAATTTTAAGGATTCATTATTCTCTTATCTTATAAAAATGGTTCATTTATATAGCTTCTAGTCATGGAAAGCATACACGATAGCAAACATCATAAATCTCAGGGGAAAAAATATTTTCAAGTATTATTTTTAAAACCAGAATTTTATATTTATTATCTGCTAATGGTTAGTAATGATTTGTTAGGTTAAACTATTGCAGGAATGTTTCTGCATGCCTGAATAGAGTTGGCTCCTCTTCTACAGCATTGACCAGAAAAAAATCACTTCATCTGAATTATCTCTTTAGTATCTCTTTATACTTACTACAACTGCAATGGAGATAATGATCAGAAAATCTCACTTCAAAATAAACAATACTTAATAAAAACTATTGCAATAACAATTTAAATTACAACAAAATTTGCATAAATTAAGTAAATTTGAAAACAATTTCCCTCAACAAAGAAACAAAGCATATATAAAGAAGACAAGTAAGATACTATAGCAAAAAAAGAAATAGCTGATGCATCTCAGAAGAGAAATGAAAACAAAAAAAAATAAAAATAGCAAAAATTAAGTTGAAATTCAAAGATACTATCAGAATTAACACTGCTGAAATCTCAACTAGGAATAGAAAATAGGACTAAGAAAATAAGAAAACAAAATAACAATAGTTAAGAATATAAAAGGATTTACTAGAAAATAACTATGGAAAAAAAGTGAAAGACACAAAATACAAATGCAATTAGTGAACTGGAATAAGACAATAATTACAAGAAAAAAATATAAAAAGCTATACTTAAAGCAAAAATATATGCAAAATATAAGATTATTTGAATCTACCAATTAAATAAATACACTGTTTTAGGAATAATTGAACTAGAAAAGTCAGTCCTGAGACCTAAATCAATTGTTATTAAACTTCAAATAAAAAAAAATCTTTGATCAATCATCTTAACTTCAAAATTTAATACAAAAAATAGTGTTCTGAAAGAAAAAAAAAGTGAACTTTCAATCTCAACATGCTATTCAAAAATAAAGGACATAGTTTTAAAAATTCTGAACATGTAAAAATTCATGAAAAGTAATTATTCTCCTGAAGAGAATTTTTCTATAAAAAATACCAGAGGGCGAACTTCTATCAACTAGAGAATTTAAATGAGTAAAATAAACAAAGAAAGATGGTATTGATAGTGGAAACCATACTGTCTTTGAAAAGAAAGACATTAAATTGACAATTATTGTTACAAAAGAGGATTTAAATATTGCAAACTATTGAACACTAAAATGCAAAATAAAATAAATAAGACTAGTTTGGAGTGGCTGAAGAAAGAGAACTGCTGGGAATATAATTATGCTGAGTTTATCATATGTTACATCCAGTTATCAAAATATATAATTCAGTATTAAAATTTCAAGTAATTAAGTAAATATGTTTTGTATGTAAAATAATTTTTTGAAGAAATGAAACATTAGGGGAAAAAAAGGGAGAATAGATATATACATTATCTTATCTTCAAATTAGGGATTCTATAACTCATATCTACTAAAATAAAGAGTAATTAAAAATTAGAGAATTATAATAAAGTAAATATTTTTAACTAAAAGTAAGTACGTATAGGGATTATTCAGTTACTCAATTCTTTTGTTAAAATTGATAAAATAATTGTACAATTAAACCACAGATATGTTATTTTAATTAATATAAATTAAGTAATTTTTTTCATTAAAAGTAATGTCATATTAGTTCAGTAAGTAAAACACACCTATGTAACACATACAAAAATGATGCAAGATGGGGTGAATCAGAAAAGTTGAAAATAAAAAAAAAATGAGCAGAGGCAAACATGTCAGGCAACTGGAATAAAATAGAGGTGATAGTGTTTATATAAGAAATGATAGAATATAGAAAAAAAGCATTAAGTAAGGCTAAGAAAGACATTTTATAATAATAAAGTGTACAATCTGCAGTATTAATATGCAAAAAATAAAAACATTAACATCAATAATAGAAAATCCATGGGAATTATATGAGAAATAAATTGAAACTTTAATTTCTTTTTCCGTGACAGATCAAAGAGATAAAACCTAAGTAGTAACATAGAAGATTGTATACTTTTTAATCCAGTAACATATTTTACTTTATTGAATGGATTTTATAGCCTACTTGTACTGCTACCTTTGTTATCTACTTCAATGTTTAGTCAATAGGGCCTATAACTAATATTCTCAGAATACTTCTGAAATACTTCGACAGACTCTATCAAGAAATATATAGTAAAAGGAGGTTGCAGTGCAAAAGAAATTCAGCATACATATTCTCATAAGTGTGGTAATGTTTGAAAATAAAGTTGGGAATATTAGTTAATAGGTTGGAATTGAACTGCAGATTCATATACTTTTTGTCAGAGTGAAACATAGAATTTAAGAGTATTAGATGCAAAATTATTCATTTGCTTTTAGAATATTAACTATGTATGAGATAATTTGTGATGGCAATACTTTTGAAAAAATAGTTGCCTGAATGATCAATATAAGTGGATGATTTTATATACAGGCATACCTCATGTTATTATTCTTTGCTTTATTGCACTTTATAGATATTGTTTAGTTTTACAAATGGAAGGTTTCTTATGACAATGCTGCACCAAGCAAGTCTATCAGCTCCATTTTTTCAGCAATCTTTGTTCACTTCATGTCTCTGTGTCACATTTGGTAATTCTCACAAAATTTCAAACTATTCATTATTATTACATTTGCTTTAGTGATGTGTGATCAGTTATCTTGATGTACTTTTATAATTGTCTTTGGGGCACCATAAACCAAGCTTAAACAAAATGCAAACTTAATCCATAAATATTGTGTCTGCTCTGACTGCTCCAACCAAAAGCCCTTCCTTATCTCTGTCCCTCTCTTCAGGTCTCCCTATTCCCTAAAACACAAAATGCTGAAATTAGGCCAATAAATAATAATATCATGGCTTCTTATTGTTCAAGTGAAAGGAACCTTTCCATATCTTTCCCTATTAATCAAAAGCTAGAAATAATTCATCTTAGTGAAAAAAGTATGTTGAAAGCCAAGATGGGCTGAAAGCTAGGCCCCTTTCTCCTAACAGCGAACTGGGAACATAAAGGAAATGTTCCTGAAAGAATTTAAAACTGCTACTCCAGTAAACATACAAATGATGAGAAAGTGAAACACCCTCGTTGCTGACATGGAGAAAGTTTTAGTGATCTGAATAGTTCAAACCAACCACAGCTTTCCCTAATCTTGAGCAAAGCACCCCCAACGCCTTTCAATTCTATGAAGACTTAGAGAGGTGGGGAAGCTAAAGAAAAATATTTGGAACTAGCAGAAGTTGATTCATGAGGTTTAAGGTAAGTAGACATCTCTATAACATAAAGTGAAAAGTGAAGCAGAAAATGCTGATGTAGAAACTACAGCAAGTTATCAAGGAGATCTAGCTAAGGTAATTAATGAAGATAGCTATACTACATGGCATATTTTTCAATGTAGACAAAATAGTCTTACAGTGGAAGAAGAGGCCATCAAGGACTCTCTAGCTACAGAGAAGTCAGTTCCTGACTTCAAAGAAAAGGCTGGCTTTTTTGTTAGGGGTTAATGGAGCTAATGACTTTAAACTGAATCTAATGTTGATGTACCATTTCAAAAATCTTAGGGTCCTTAAGAATTATGTTAAATCTAGTCTGCCTATGCACTACAAATGGAATGGCAAAGCCAAGAAGGACAACACATCAATTAGCAACATGGTTTACAGAATATATTAAGACCACTTTCAAGACCTACTGCTCAAGAAAAAAAGATTCTATTCAGATTATTGATAATTGACAATGCACCTGATTACACAAGAAGTCTGATAAACACATATGATGAGATTTTCTGATAATACATCATTTTGCACCCAATGGATCAAGAAGTAATTTCAACTTTCAAATCTTATTTTTCAAGAAATACTACTTTTTAAGACTATAGCTGCCATAGACACTGATTCCTCTAATGGAGCTGGACAAAGGAAAATGAAAATCTCTGAAAAGGATTTACCATTCTAGATGCCACTAGAACATTTTTGACAGATGGAGGTCAAAATATCAACATTAACAGGAGTTTGGAAGAAGCTGATTCCTACCCTCATGGATGGGTTAGATGGGCTCAAGACTTTAGTGAAGGAAGTGATTACAGCCATAGTGGAAAGAGCAAGATAACTAGAATTAAAAATAAATCTGACGATGTGACTGAATTGTTGCAATCTCATGATATATCTTTAACAGATGAAAAGGTCCATCTTATGAATGAGCAGAAAAAGTGTTTTTCTTGAGGTGCAATCTACTCCTGGTGAATATATTGTGAAGACTGTTAAAGTGACAACAAAAAACTTATTTTTAGAATATTACCTAAGCTTAGTTGATAAAGCAGCAGCAGGGTCTAAAAAGATTGACTCCGATTTTGAAAGATGTTCTCCTGTGATTAAAATGTTATCAATCAACATAGCAGAATACAAAAAAAGTTGTTTGTAAAAAGAAGAGTTAATTAATGCCAAAGTTCATTGTCTTATTTTAAGAAATTGCCATAACATCTCAATATTCAGCAATCACATACCTGATGGATAGTAGCAATCAACATCTAAGCAAGACTATCCATCGGCAAAAAGATATGGCTTGTTGAAGGCTCAGATGTTGGCTAGCATTTGTTTAGCAACAAAATGTTTTTAATTAAAGTATGCACATTATTTTTTAGACGCAATTCAATTGCATACTTAATAGACTATAGTATAGTGTATACATAACTTTTATATGCACTGTGAAACAAAAAACAGCAAAAGGGGTGACTTGCTTTATTTCAATATTTGCCTTACATAACTGTCTGCAACCAAACCTGCAATATCTCTGAGGTATGCTTTGTGACTGTCAGATGGTATTTTTTACAATATTTATTAAACATAGTCCCCACAACAAGGAAAGTAATAAACCCCTTGAGATCTATATTGTCTGCCTTATCTAAAGCAATGCATGCAGGGTAATTTGATGGTGGTCAAATTACATTTTGGGTTCTAGCCCCTACCCATATCAATAACTAGCTGTGTAACTCTGCTCAAGCTCCTTTACCTCCATAACTGTAGGGACCCGATGGGTAATGTGGAGTAACAGAATCTATCACATATATCTAAGATTAAACAGGATAATATAAGTTAAGAACTTAGGAAATAGACATTATTATCATAGTTATTATGGAACCATATTTTAATAGAGAAATTGACCAATTAATGTATGCTTAGTAAAGTTTAACAAAATGTTGAAGATTCTGTAAAGGAACTACCAAAGAAAACAAGTAAAGAAATGATGTTTGGGTCATGCAAAAGAAGTTGTTGAAGAGGAAAAGTTTCTTTGACTATGTGAATGTCTCACATGGTAGGAAGAATAACATATCTTTGTGTCCTCCAGAGGACTCAGAGGTGTCATTAAATAGCTACTGCCAAGAACATGACTTTTTATCATTTTAAGAAAACTTTTAAATAATATATGTGTTATAAAGAGAAAAAATAACTTACAAATAAAAAGGAGTTAGTGGTTGTGAAAGCGTAATGCATAAACTAAGCGCTTGAGCTAGAAAGGTGGTGATGTTAAGAAATGGAAGATCAAGTTACAGACCATGAAAGGTCTTACTTAAGACTAGAATCCCACAACTTAATAAAAGGTACTACCATCATAATATTCTAAGCTGGTCTTGGCCTCATTATCTCATAGAATTTAAAGTATTACATTCCATTTGTGCTTTCTCTGATTTAATATGAACTCCAGGACCATTTTGCTCATTCTAGGAAGGCTGATCACAGTTGATATGTGGCCAGAGTAAACCAAACAACTAACAGATTGCCAGTATATAAGTAGATAAAACTTTTCTTCAGGGCTGTCAAACAAAGTCATCAAAGTCATCAAAGTCATCAAACAAAGTCATATACTTGGTCAACAAAGATGGTTTTCTGTCAGAGATGAAGAAATAAATCATCTCACAAAAGGAAAGTAAATACATAAATTCTACTGTGAGGTACTAAACTTAAAATGGCACTAGTGACCACTCGAATATGACTGTAGAAAGACTTATTTAATAACATTTTTAAGGCAGTTTTGTTATATATATATAACCACAGTCATGAAAATTGTCTCTGATTCAATAATTCTACCATTAGTAATTTTCTAAGAAAATGATCAGAAATTCATACAAGCATACATACACAGGCAACTTAATGCATCAGTATATGTAAATTTGAAAAATAAAAAATACATTTATAAATTTATATGAATAGAAGGTTGTATCTACATACTTAGATACAATCACTGAAAATCAGATTTCAAAAGAATATGATAAAAAGTTCACAACATAACGATTGTGTAAAATTTTTAAAGCTACAATAATAAGAAAAATAGAAACTAAAGTAAAAATTACATAATGTATGCTATATACACAAAAATTCATATTAATGATTAAAACCTAATTAACTTTGTATATTGAGATTATAAATCCATATTTTTTCTTTCATTTTAAAAATATTTTTTATTTTTCTAGAAAAATATTTTAAAGTCAGTACTTAAAAATATTTTAATACATTTATTTTTATCAAAAAAATTGTGAAAAGCTATTACATATTTTTTGTGATAAAAACAATATGAAAAATGGCAGTTTGTGATAACTAAAAATATCTGTGTAAAGTCAACAGGAAAACAACCAAGACATAAACTCTGAAATCTTCAATTTTAAATCATTGAATACAATATTTTCTTTCTACTCTAGGACTCCATGCTTATAATGTAATCAGATGTTTATATGTACATATGTATATAGGTGTATATATACATACATATATATATTTAAATTTTTAATTGCTGTTAGCATGCAGTATTATATTCATTTCAGATATTCAACATGGTCAGGTGTTTTATGCTAATAAATGATATCTAATGGCAAAATAAGTTTTTGTAAGCCAAAATAATTTTATTTTAATGAAAATAATTTTCATTAAAATTATAAGACCAGATGCCACAGTTTGATGATATAAAACCATTTTTTGTGCATGCAAAGTACTAAATGAACAAATAACCTTATTTAAGTAGGTGAGAGAAAAGTTGGTGCATATTCACAATTATCATAAAATATAATTGAAATTTGTACTTATTCTGTGTTCTGTTTACTAATAAAAAATAAAATCTTGAAGTAGTTGACTTAATAATTCCAAGGATTATGGAATTATAAACTCTAAATTATAAAAATTTGTTATAGGAAACTATATTTGTGGGGACTTTTAAAATTTATTGTAGAAAACTGTTCACTAAAAGTTGTGCAAGAGGCTGCCACTTATTAAGTGCCTTATTGAAATTAAAACCGTGACTATAAATCTCACTGTATTATTTTATTTAAGAATTCTACCTTATAAAAATATATCTTCTAATAAATATTAAAGATATGCTTTCATCCAATTTAAATAAAAGCAACTTCACATATTAAAGGACAAACTAAGCCCCAAGTTAGCAGAAGGAAGAAAATAATAAAGATTAAAGCAAACAAAATAGAGACTATAAAGATAAAAAAGGTAATATTTTTTTTAAAAGTTAGTTCTTCAGAAAAATCAATAAAATTAATAAATTTTAGCTGTATTGACTAAATAAGGAGAAAGAGAAGATTCAAGTAACTAAAATTAGAAATAAAAAATGGGGGAATTACTATTAATTCTATAAAAATAAAAATCATAAGAAAATATCATAGACAATTATATACCAAAACATTGAAAAATCTAGATAAAATGTGAAAAACCTAGAAACATACAACCTACCAACACCAGACCTTGAACAATAGAAAGTCTGAAGAGACCTATAACTAATAAGGAAATTATTAAAATCTCCTAACAGAGAAAACTTCAAGACAAGATGACTTCACTGGTGAATTTTACCAAACATTTAAAGAATTAACACCAATTCTCCTCAAATTCTTCCAAAAAATTGAAGAGGAGGCAGCTCTTTCATTACTCTGATACCAAAACCAGATTGCAAGATCAATATCTTTACTGAATAGATTCAAAAATTCTCAACAAAATACTAGCAAATAGAATTCAACAGCCCAGTGAAGTGATTATACACTATGGTCAATTATTTATTCCTGGAATGCAAAATTAATCCCACATATCAAATTAATTGATATAATAAACCACATTAACAGAGGCAGGAAAAAAGTCACATGAACAATCAATTGATGTAGAAAAAAAAAAACATTTGACAAATTCAACATATTTTCATGCTAAAAACTTTCAGCGCACTTGGAATAGAAAAAAATATCCTTGACAAAACAAAGGCTATGTACGGAAGCCCAATGTTAACCTCATAATCAATGGTGAAAGACTGAAAATTTTTCCTTTAAGATCAGGGACAAGATAAGGTTGCCTGCTTTCATCACTTCAATTAAACACAGTACCAGAAACTCTAGCCAGAGCATCTGATAAAAAAAAAAAAAAAAAGAAAAAAAAAAAAAAGAAAAGGGGAGAGAGGGAGAGAGAGAAAGAGAGAGAGAGAGAGAGAGAGAGAGAGAGAGAGAGAGAGAGAGAAATAAAATGTATCCAAATTGGAATGGAGGAAGTAAACCAATAAACATATTTAGCAAAATTACAAGATGCAAAGTCAATACATAAAAATCGGTAGAATTTCCATACAATACAAATAAACCATTCAGAAAGAAAAAACACTTAAAAGTTTAATTTCAAAAAACATGTTCATAGAAAACATTCACCAATTAGTTTAGAAATATATAATTCAGAGAAGCTGTATTTAGTTTTGAGGATACATAACTGAAATTCTCTAAACTCAATTATTCAAAGATTCTTATTTTAGTACGCCCTTAGGAACTTAATGTTAGTCTGCTAAACTTTTGTAATAACAGGAAAGCAATAGTGTTGAGACAAACATTTTCTTCAATATAATATTGCTTGTGATACATTATTAGTTATTTTTGTACTTTGTAAGTAATTTGATAATTTCAGATATATTTTTCATTGCTTATGGCCAGAATTACAATTTTGACAGGAATATAAAAAAATGTCATTTCTCATATGTAATTTTTAAATGTAATTTATTTGGTGGTTAACTCGCATATAATGAGAATTTTCAGTTTATCCTAAGTGACTAACTGAAATCAGAAAACATGACGGTGAGCTTCCCAAGGACAAAAAGGATAAATACAAATCACACATATACACACTCAGTCTTGTTTTCCCTAAATTATCTGCAACATTTAAATGAGGAAATACAATACAGATTAATAGCAAAATATGTCACTATAACAAGATTAACTTTATAAAAGTGTTTGTAAATACTGAGAATATTGTCAGTATCATTTACAGAAGAGTATGCATTCTCTAATTTGGCAAATATTTACTAAGCATCATTTCAGCTCCTTTATATACCTAGCAAAATTAACAAATGTTTTTCTACTGGTGGTTTGTAATTTTGTAAAGGAAGGGAAAAGAAGACCAGGATACAGGATAAGTTGCTCGCATATAGGTTAAAGAGAAAAGTCAGTTGGACTCCATGAGAAGGGAGTATTCGAGAACATTGTTGAGGCAGATGGAAGAGTTAGTGTGAAGATGCCTGGAGGAAGAATACTGCTCTCAGAGAGTAATCTTTACAAAGATCCAGAGGAAGACAACACTCTGTGGGAGATGGCTAGTAGATTAGCGTGGCTGAAGCAGAGGGAAGCAAAATGGAAAGTAGCTGGATATGAAATCAGAGATGTAATGTGTCATTTCGTGTAAGCCCATTTTTATCTCATCATCTCTGTGTTTTACATAAGTAAAATAAAATGAAATATTTGTAGATTATCATAATGTTAAAATGTTTCCAAAATAATTCCTACACCAATAAATCTTTATGTGTGTGCTCAAACACATAACAATAAATCATCAATATATACTTGTTGGGATAAGTGACCAAAATAGGGTTTGCTCTTTTCCTTTTACTTTCTTAGATTGTTGAATTACAAATCAATAGTTTCTTTTTTAATGAACTCTTAAGTTTATTTGGTTCTTACCTTTTATACTCTTTATTTCATCTATTTTCTACTCTAAAATCTAAGTGAAAAAACAAATTTTTCTTAAGCCCTTCCAGAAAGGAATACCGTCTTACCAACTCATGAGTTTTAGACCGATGGAACCTCTGGGAGACTTCTGTCTTACAGAAATGCAAGATAGCAAAATTGTGTTGTTTAAGCTGCTAAAGTTGCATTCATTTTTTATGGCAAGAGTAGAAAACAAAAATAACCATACTACTTGTTCATATACATGTCCAGGAAGGAGGCTAAAGAGTGTGAACAATTACATTTCAAGTAAAAAGATTTAAATCAGCTTCCATAGAAAGAAAAAGATAATAGAGAATTTTAGAAAAATGGTCAAGAGGTCCAAACTAACTGCTTTCTTTGAGCTGTTTGTCATATACTGGCCCAAAGATGAAAGCAGAGAAATAGACATTTTCACATAGTGTACAAGTGCTGCTATTTATATCAAAATAATTTTAAATATTCATCATATTTGGAATAAAAAATAATATATACAATGCATCTCAAATTCCTGTCTGAAACATCAAACATATGTATGTGCCATTATATTTACCATAGTGTGATTAATGAAAACATTACCCCTCTGATGCTCCATAATAATTTTTAAAAATGCATATAATATGAAGGTTAAATTATATAAGATAAAACATGTTATATATACAATATGACTATTGCAACAAAAATGAATAACAACTATACATAAAAAACAAAATAAATCATTTTTTAGAGTGGCTGCCCTTGGGAAGTAAAATAATGTTTGTTTGTTTCTAAGTTCAGAAACTCATTTACTATAATAATTATAGACATTAAAAATACAAAAAGTCCTGAGGAAGAAGAGCAAGATGAAAATCTAGATGATATGTGTAAAAAGGCAAGCTGATTAAACCCAGAGAATAAAAGTGTCAATGAGAGAAAGGATATTTGCTCTTCTCTCATTCATTTGTGTTGCTTGGTGTCCCTTAAAAACAGCTTGTCATCAGGTTATCATTCAAATAGGCACATAAATTTTATATATCTAGTATGGTAGACCGAACAGTGTCTGCCCAAATTCCTGGTGCTAAGTACTAGATCCTGTGGATGTCACCTTATGTGAAAGGGGGAAATTACCCTGTGTTTTCTGTGTGGGCCCAAATGTAATCACAAGCATCTCTATAAGAAGTGAAGAGAGAGATTTGAAAATGGAAGAAATGGAAGATCATGTGGAAATGGAAGCAGGGACAAAACAGGGGATATAATATCATGAACCAAGGAAAAGGGGCAGCCTCTAAAAAGCTGAAAAGAAACATTCTTCCCTAGAGCTTCTGTAGAGTGTATTCTTGGCTGACACCTTGATTTCAGCTCAGTGAAAAGTCATCTCTGGCTTCTGGCCTCATGAAATGTAAGAGAATAAATGTGTGTTTTTTTAAGTCACCAAGTTTGAGGTAATTTGTCATAGTAGCCATAGGAATGTTATTCATCTGCAAATGAGCAAAATGCTATGAAATATTGAAATTCTATAAGAAATAAGAAGCAAAACAAGTATGGGGTTTATGTTGGGAATATTTCTGTATATATTTTTTTGTTTTATATGATTATGTGGTAGACACATACACAGATAACCCCAAATGAGTCACATAATCATGCCCTTATAAAATTTTCCCCCTCTGAGAGACCTGTGACTTATAACCAATAAAATATTTGTCTAGCAAAATTCAATCTTGATAGTATATGCTAAGGAGAATTATGTACTGGACTTGAGGAGAACAGCCATGCAATGAACTGCCTATGCAGAGGGCCACTGGAAGGAAATTGCAGGTGGTTTTTAAAATTTGATATCTCCAGCCAACAACCTGTAAGCTGGGCCCTGTCACAGATCTAAAAACAACCTAATTCTACCAATAATATATTTTGATTGAAAGTGGATTCTACTCCACTAAAGACTCTAGAAGAGAACATAGACTGGCCAAGAAATAAACTGCAGCCCTGGGAGACTCTGAGCTAAATTATGGAGGAATTCCAACCTGGAGAACTAGGAGATTGTGCCATGTATATCATTTTAAAAAACTTACTTTGTTTAATTTACTATGGCAGTAATAAAATAATAACAGGATTCCAGTTTTTTTGAAAAAAGAAATGTAAATACCTCATAGAAAAAAAAATCAGTAAATAATAAGAAAATAAACTACAATGTAGTTTTTTAAATAGTAATTATAACAGTGGAAATGCTTAAGATATAAAATGAACATAAAGCAAAATTTTTTACTTAAAAAATGAAATTAATAGAAAAAATTTTAGACAACAAAGTACCAGCTATAAATGTATTTAGGTATTTTGTTGCTGTTGTCTTTCTTATGATAATAATACATTTTTTCTGTTATAATCATTTTTAAATTGTAATTTTTTAGTTTTATAATAGAAGTCACTATAAGTGAAAAATTAAATGTAAATATAATAAGATCTTAGGTATAGGCAAATGGTTCTTTGATTTCTTTTCTTAACTTAATTGATTAATTATTAAGAAGTTGCTATCTGTCAGATTTAGTTCCATGTATTCTGGGTACAATGATAAATAGTAGTTGGATTTACAAAGTGATACTCCTGACTAGTCTAGTCCCCACCTGACACTATACATAATTATTACCATATTTCTGACTATATTCCCTATGCTTTACTTCATATTTCCATGACTATTTCATAACTACCAGTTTGTACTTCTAAATTCCTTCACATTTTAAATTCCTTCCATCAACTCGTTCCTTGTATCTATGAATCGGTTTCTGTTTTGTTTTCTCTTTAGATTTTTTCATAATGTTCTTTAGATTCTACTTATAAGTAAGATCATATGATATTTATCTTTCTTTATTTGACTTTGTTTAGCATAAGGTCTTCTGGGTCCATCCATATTATTGCAGATGGTAAGATTTTATTCTTTTTTATGGCTGAGTAAAATTCTGCTGTGTGTGTGTGTGTGTGTTTGTGTGTGTGTGTATGTGTATACATATATGTGTGTGTGTATATATATATATATATATATATATATACCACTTCTTCTTTATTAAATTATCTATTGATAGGTACTTAGGTTGCTTTCATATCTTGGCTATAGTAAATAATGATACAAAAAATATAGGGATGCACACATATTTTCAAATTAGTGTTTTAAATCCAAAACACTAATGAGATAAATACAAGAAGCAGAATTGCTGGGTCTTATAATATTTCTACTTTTATTATTATTATTTTTTTTTGGGGGGGGGAACCTGCATACAGTGTTCCGTAGTGGTGGCACTACTTTGCAATTACATCAACATGGCACAAGGGTTCCCTTTTTTCCACATCCTAGCCAAAAAAAAAAAAAAAAACTTGTTTTTGTTGATTTACTGATGATGGCCACTCTGACAGAAGTAAGGTGATATCTCATCATGGTTTTAATTTGCATATCTCTGATGATTAGTGACATGAGCATCTTGTTATATGTCTATTGGCCATCTATAGAAATGTCCTCATGGAAGAAATGTCTATTCAGGTCCTCTGCCCATTTTTTAATTGGATTGTTTGTGTTTTTTGGTATTAAGATGTGTGAATTATTTATAAATTTTGAATATTAACCATTTGTCAGATGTATTATTGGTGGATATTTTCTCTCTTTCAGGAGGTTATTTTTCTGTTTTGTTGATGGCTTCTATTGTTGTCCATAAACTTTTAATTTAGATGTAGTCTCATTTGTTTCTTTTTCTTTTGTTTCCCTTGCCTGAGAAGATATATCAAAAACATATTACAAAAAAAGGCAGTTTACTTATAGGACTTTTTTGATTTTAGGCTTTTCATTTAAGTGTTTAATTCATTTAGAGGTTACTCTTAGCTATGATGTAAGAAAGTAGTCCAGTTTCAATTTTTTTGCACATTTCTGTTCAGTTTTCCTAACACCATTCATTGAATAGACTGTCTTTACCCCATTGTATGTTCTTTCTTCCTATGTCATAGATTAATCGACTAATAGGAATGGGTTTATTTTTAGACTTTTAGTTCTGTTTAATTGATCTATATATCTGTTTTTATTCCTCTACCATGCTGTTTAGATTACTATCGCCTTGTAGTGTGATATCAGGTATTGTAAGGTCTCCAACTTTGTTTTACTTTCTGACTATTCAGGGTCTTTTGTGGTACCATATATATTTAAGAACTATTTCAGTTCTGTGAAAAATGCCATTGGTATTTTAATAGGGATTGCATTAAATCTTTAGATTGCTTTGGGTAGTATGGACATGTTAACAATGTTAATTCTTCTTATCCGTGAGCATAGTATATGATTTCATTTATTTATAGCTTCTTGAATTTCTTTAATGTCTTTTACCTTTTTGGTTACATTTATTCCTAGGCATTTTCTTTTTCGTTTGAAAATGTAAATGAGGTTGTTTTCTTAATTTCTCTTTTTGATAATTGGTTATTGGTCTATAGAAATGCAACTGATTGCTGAATGTTAATTTTGTACCCTGTTACTATAACTGAATTTATTTATCAGTCCTAACTTTTTTTTTGGTGAATTCTCTAGGGTTCTTTATATACAATATCATGTCATCTGCAAATCATGACAGTTTTACTTCTTCCTTTCCAATTTTGGTTCCTTTTACTTCTTTGTCTTGTCTGCTGTGGTTAGGACTTCCAAAACTATGATAAATATAAGTAATGAAAGTGAATATTTTTATCTTGCCCCTGATTGTAAGAAAAATGATTTTAAGGAAATATGATATTAGCATTGGGTTTCCCTTTATTATGTTGAAATGAATGCTAGATTTTGTAAGACACATTTTCTGCACCTATTATATGATCATATGATTTTTATTTTTCATTTTGTTTACATGGTATATCATATTAATTGATTTACAGTTATTGAAAGAACTCTGCATCCTAGGAATAAATCTCACTTGATCATGGTGTATGATCTTTTAAATGCATTGCTGAATTCAGTTTGAAAATATTTTGTTGAGGATTTTTGCATCTATGTTTATTAGAGGTATTGACCTATAATTTTTTTTCATGTTTTTGTCTGGTTTTGGAATTGGGGTAATGATGGCCTCATAAAGTGAGTTTAAGAGCCTTACCTCCTTTTGAATTATTTTGAAATCGTTTAAGAAGAATAGATGTTAATTATTTTTAGGATGTTTGGTAAAATTCAACTGTGAAGCCATTCAGTCCAGGAATTTTGTTTGTGAGTGTTTGATAACTGATTGAACTTTATTAGTAGTAATCAGTCTGTCCATATTTTCTGTTTCTTCTTAATTTAGTTTTAGAAGATTGTTTGTTTCTAAAAATTTATCTATTTTTACAGAGCATCCAATTGCTAGCATATAACCATTTGTAGTATTTTCTTATAATCCTTTGCATTTTTGTGTTACAGTTGTCACTTCTCCCCTTTCATTTTTTTATATATATATTATGCTTTCTTTTTTTATAGTGACACTGGTTAACAAAATCCAGCATGTTTCAGGTGTAAGGCACACACACACACACACACACACACATTTTGTATATACATACATACATACATACATACATACATACATACTTACACACACACATTTATATATATATATATATATATATATATATATATATATATATATATATAAAATTGTGTGATCACTGCACATAGTTCTATTTCTTTCCATCACCACATATTTGACCCTTTTTGCCCCATCTGCCTCTGCACTTCCCCCTCCCATCTTTACCTGTGGTAACACTAGTCTGTTGCCCATGCCAGTGAATCTCTGTTTGTCCTGTTCATTTGTTGCTTTTAGATTTATATCTCACATATAAGTGATACCATATGGTTTTCAACTTTTTCTGTCTGGCTTATTTCACTTATCTCAAGGTCCATTCATGTCATAAATGGCAGTATTTCATCTCTTCTTATGGCTGAGTAAAATTCCCTTGTATATATGTAGCACAGCTTCTTTAGCCAATCATCAGTTATAGGACACTTCAGTTGTTTCCATGCCCTGACCACGTAAATAGTGCTGCTGTGAATATCAGTGTGAAAATATCTTTTTGGATATGGATATTCAAGTCTTTGAGGGTAAATACCCAGTAAAAGAATTGCTGGATTATATGGTAGGTCAATTCTTAGTTTTTTGAGAAAACCTGTAGTGTTTCCTATAGTAGATGTACCAATTTGCAGTCCCACCAGCAGTGTATGAGGGTTGCTTTTTCTCCACATCCTCTCCAACATTTGTTATTACTTGTCCTGTTAATATTAGCTATTCTAACAGGTGTGAGGTGATATCTCGTTATGGTTTTGATCTGCATTTCCCTAATAGCTAGTGATGTTAAGCATCTTTTCACATCATTGTTGGCCATTTGTATGTCTTTTTGGGAGAAGTCTCTGTTCAGGTCCTCTGTCTATTTTTTAATTGTATTGTTTGTTATTGTTGTTGTTGTTAAGTTCTGTGAGTTTTTTTGCATATTTTGGATATTGGGACCTTATTGGAGGCATTGCTTGAAAATATATTTTTCCACTTGGATTGTTGATGGTCTCTTTTTCTATGCAGCAGCTTTTTAGTTTGAAGTAGTCTCATTCATTTATTTTTACTTTTACTCATCGTGCATTTTAAGTCATATTCATAAAATCCTCTTTTAAGTTCATGAGTTAGGTTACTATGTTTTCTTCTATGTGCTTTATTTTTTCATGTCTTATATTTAGTTCCTTAATCCATTTTGAGTTAATTTTCGTGTGTGGTATTAGGCAACAGTCTAGTTTCACTCCTTTGCAGCAATTTTCCCACCACCATTTATTAAAGAGGCTTTTCTTTCTCCACAAAATCATTTGCCCACATAAACATAGGTTTATTTCTGGACTCTTGATTCTGTTTCACTGGTTTCTGTATCTGCTTTGCTGCCAAAACCATGTCATTATGATTACTGTTGCTTTGTAGCATAATTTGAAATCAGGCAGAGTGATGCCTCTAGCCTCATTCTTTTTTCTTAGGATGACTTCGGCAATTCAGGGTATTTTGTGCTTCCATACAAATCTGAATTTTTTTCTATTTCTTTAAAAAATTCCAATGGGATTTTGTTGGGGATTGCATTAATCTATACATTTCTTTAGGTAATAGAGTCATTTTAACTATGTTGATTCTTCCAAACCAAGAACATGCAATATGTTTTCATTTCCTTGCATCTTCTTTGATTTATTTTAATAGGGTCATAATTTTCACTATATAGTCCTTCATATATTTTGTCAAATTTATTCTTAGGTATTTTATTCTATTGCAACTGCAAAATGAATTATTTTTTCTACTTCTTTTTCTGATACTTCTTGAATAAAATATAAGAATTCTATGGACTTTTAAACATTGATTTGTATCCAGAAACTTTACTGTATTTACTTATTGAGTTCAGTAATATTTTTATGGAGTCTTTAAATTTTCTACATAGAAGATCATGTCATCTGCAAATAGTGACAGTCTGACCTCTTTATTTCTTATTTAGATGCCTTTTACATTTTTCTTTTGCCTGATTGTACTCTCTAGAACATCCAGCATTATATTGAATAACAGTGGTGATAGTGGACAGCTTTGCCTTGTTCCTGATCTTAGAGAAAAAGATTTTAGTTTTTCACCTTTAAGTATAATTTTGGCTGAGGGTTTGTTATAGATGGCCTTTACTATGTTAAGATACTTTCCTTTGATACTGATGTTGTGAAGTGTTTTGATCATAAATAAATGTTGTACTTTGTAAAAGTCTTTTTCTGCATCTACTGTTTAATCATATGATTATTTTAATGTGTTTATGTGATGTATCACATTAATTGATTTGTGTATGTTGCATCCCGGTGCCTCTGGGATGAAGCCCACTTGATCATGGGGTATATTCCTTTTATTATGTTACTGTCTTTGATTCACTAGTATCTTATTTAGGATTTTAGTATCTGTTTCTGAAAGAAATTGGTCTATAGTTTTTTTTCATGTTATTTTTACCAGATTTTGTAGCAGGGTAATATTGGACTCATAAAATGAATTAGGAAATATTGACTCCTTTTTGATTTTGTGAAGACTTTGAGGAGAATAGGTATTAAATCTTCTTTAGATGTTTGGTAGACTTAACTGGTAAAGCTATCTTGTCCTGGACTTATACTTTTCAGTAGGTTTTTTACAATTGTCTCAATTTTCATACTGCTAATCAGTCTATTTAGATTTTCCAGTTCTTCTTGCTTCAGTCTCCGATGGTTGCATCTTCTAAATACTTGCTCATTTATTCTAGTTTATTAAAGTTGGTGTTATATACTTTTTCATACTATTTTGTATGATCCTTTGTATTTCTGTGGTGTCTGTCATAATTTCCCCTATTTCATCCCTTATTTTCTTTATTTCTATCCTTTCCTTTTTTCTTTAGTGAGTCTAGCCAGGGGTTTGATAATTTTATTAACTTTCTCAAAAAACCAGCATTTGTTCAGATTTCCCTGGAGCTCTGCAGTGGTCAGTCTTGGAGGATATAGAGGGATGGGCCCTCTAGGTTGGGGGATTGGAGCTGCAGCTCACCCTCACATTTTGCAACTGCAGTTGGTAATAATAACTGTTTCTTCTCTGCCATCTCCTCTTTGCTATCTCTACTTCTCTGCCATCCCCGCATCTCTGCTGGGTGCTCCCACTGGATGGAGCTCACAGCTCTCTCAGGCAGGGCTGTTCAGGAGCTCACACCTTCTCCTCTTCCCCTCCCCCTGATGGGAGCTCAGGATGCAAGAGGCAGCTTTTTTGCTTCTTCCAGTCTACAGCCCAACTCTCATGTTTCTGACTTGTGATAGCTCTTTTTTGCAGATCCCTTCCTCAGACATTCTTGTGTGTAGATTGGGTGTTTCTTGTTGAGTTTTAGATGATCATCTTATTGTCATTTCAAGGTAGAGACCTTGAGACATCTTTCATTCCATAATGTTTCTGACATCACTCTCCTCTCCCCTTTCATTTCTGATTTTATTTATTTG
Organism: Cynopterus sphinx; assembly: GCA_030015415.1. NCBI lineage: Eukaryota > Metazoa > Chordata > Mammalia > Chiroptera > Pteropodidae > Cynopterus > Cynopterus sphinx. The sequence goes on along the minus strand of CM057389.1, from coordinate 34,872,532 downwards.
GGTCCTCCCTCTTTTACTCTTGATGAGGCTGGGTTAAAGTTTATCAATATTCTTTATCTTTTTAAAGAACCAGCTCTTGGTTACCTTTTTTTTTCTTTTTTTTTTCTTCTTTTTTTAGACTCTATTTTGTTTATTTCTGCTCTGATTTTTATATTTCCTTCCTTCTACTCACTTTGGGCCTTGTTTGCTAAACTTTTACTAGTTCCTTAAAGTGTAGGGTTTGAGATTTTCTTGTTTCTTAAAGTAGGCCTGTAATACTCTGAATTTTTCATTAGACCTGTTTTCACTGTGTCCTATAGATTTAGGGTTGTTCTGTTTTCATTTTCATTTGCCTAAGATTATCTTTTGATTTATTCCTTTATCTCATCTTTAATCCATTTATTGTATAGTAACAAGTTACATAGCCTTTTTGTGTGTTTGTTTTTCACATTTTTTTATGTAATTAATTTCCAGTTTCTTGCCATTATGATCAGAAAAGATGCTTAGTGTGATTTCAATACTTTTAAATTTATTGAAACTTGTTTTGTGGCCTAACATGTTGTCTGTCTTGGAAAATGATCCATGTGAACTGGAAAAGAGTATATATTCTGCTGAATTGAGGTGAAATGCTCTAAAAAATCTCAATGAATCCATCTGATCTAATGTGTCATTTAAGGATGCTGTTTCCTTGTTGATTTTCTGTCTGAAAGATCTATCTCTTGATGTAAATGTGGTGTTAAAGCCCCCTATTATGACTGTATCACTATTAGTTTCTCCCTTTATGTTGGTTAATATTTGCTTTATGCACTTAGGTGCTCCTCCATTGGCTGCTCATGTGTTTACATGGTTTATATTTTCTTGTTGGATTAATTCCTTTATCATTATGTAATGTCTCTCTTTGTCTCTTATTATGACATTTGTTTTTTAGTCTATTTTTCCTAATATAAGTATTGCTACCCCAGCTTTTCTTTTATCTTTATTTGTATTAAATATCATTTTCAATCCCTTTACTTTCAGTCTGTGTATATTTTTCAATCTGAAGTGTGTCTCTTTTAGATAGCATATGTATGGGTCCTGTTTTCTTATCCATTAAGCTACCATATTTCTTTTGATTGGCATATTTAATCCATTTACATTTACAGTGATTGTTTATACTTATTACCATTTTATTATTCATATTTGTGTTCTCTCTTCCTTCTTTCTTAAAAGGTCCCTTTGACATTTCTTATAACACTGGTTTGGTGGTGATGAACACCTTTAGCTTTTTGTGTCTGGGAAACTCTTTATATCTCCTTAATTTTAAATGATAGTCTTGCTGTGTAGAGTAGTATTAGCTGTAGTTTTTTGCTTTGAATCACTTTGAACATTTCCTGTCAGTGTCTTCTTGCCTGCAAAGTTTCCATTGAGAAGTCAGCTTGTAGTTTTGTGGAGTTTTCCTTGTGGTGGTAACTCATTGCTTTCTGTTGTTGCTTTAATGATTCTTTGTCTTTACTCTTTGGCATTTTAATTATGATATCTTTGTATTGGCCTCTTTGGGTCATCATGTGTGGGACTCTGTGCTTTCTAGATTTGTATGTCTATTTCTTTCACTACATTAGGAAATTTTCAGTCATATTTCTTCAAGTGGATTCTCAATCTCTTCTTCTTTCTCTTCTTCTTGTACGTGTATGATGATGGATATTGTTCCAGAGGTCCCTAAAATTATCCTAATTTTTTCTTTTTGCTGTTGTAACTGGGTGTTTCCTACTACCTTGTCTTCTACATTGCTGATTCAGTTCACTGCTTTATCTAAACTGGGTTTAATTACTTCTAATATGTTTTTTACTTCTGCTATCATATTTTCCATTTCTGATTGATTGTTTTTTTGGTTTTTATGTTTTTATCTATTCTTATTTTTTTTTTTTACATTGTCACTAAATTCCTTAAGCATACTTATAACCATTGTTTTTAACTCTATCTAATAGAATTCTTACCTTTGTTTTGTTTAGTTCTTTCTCTGGAGTTTTCTCTCTCTCTCTCTCTCTCTCTCTCTCTCTCTCTCTCTCTCTCTCTCTTTTCATTTGAGACTCCCCCCCCCCCCATTTAGTCTTCTCCTCTGTGTTTATTTCTATGTATTAGGTAGATCTATTATCTTTTCCAGGCTTCACAGGATGTATTTCATAGTAAGTGAAATACATACTATGGGGCCCAGTGGTGCAGTCCCTCTAATCACTTGGGCCAAATGTTTCAGGAGTGTCCCTTGTGTGAATTATGTGTGCCCTCCTGTTGTAGTTGATCCTTGATTGCTGTTAGTTCATTAGTTGTTGGAAATGACCTTCAGCTTCACTGGTTGTGAGAATTGGCTACAACAGTAACTTTGAAGCTGCTGTTTGGATTCAACCTATGAAGCAATATTATCCCCAGTGGACTCTGGTACCTGCTGAGACCATGTTTTGAGGGTGATGCTTATGGGGCTAATTGGACAACGTTCTATTATGGTTTGAATCCATCTATTGGGTATACTGGTCTTGCCGTCCTTTGGAAGAGCAGCCCATGAAAGCCAAGGTCAGCTACTGCCTGTGACTAGTCTGGAGCTACCTGGCAGGAGCTACAAAGTGATTTTCAGTTATTTGTTGCTTGTGTTGGACCTGGAGGTGCATAGGAGAGGCCACACTGTGAATCAAAACAGGCTGTCACCAGTACTGTTTTGGAGGCTGCTCAGCCAAAGGCTGAGGGAACCTCCAGGACTGTCATTGCATGACAGCTGTCTGTAAGGCTCAGCCTCTATAAGAATCTTAAGTGGTATAAGTGGTATAGGAGCTAGATGGGGCATAGTCTCAGGGAGTCACCAGCATGGGGAAAGTGGTGTTTAATGGGTTAATGCAGATTCAGATTTAGCACTAGTGCTGAACCTGTGATGGTGTTATACAAGTCTAAAACACATAGAGGCAGCTACTACTTTCCTGGGGCAAGTAGACACTAGAGAGTTGTCCAGAAAAAACTGCAGTATGGGCCAACAAAGAATGCCTGCCACAGTGAAAGAAACTGTGGCTTTGTTCAAGTTTGCTGTCCCAGGAAGTCACCAGGGTATGGAAAGTGGAACTCATCAAGCCAATGAAAAACTAGATTTGCCCATGTGGGGTGAGGGCTCAAGGCAGGAAAGATGACGGTTTTCCCTTCAGCCCTCGCAAAGAAGCCTCATAAACTCAGTCTCTCCCTATATATCTGTGATACCTCCTCAGAGGTAATTTTGCCAGGGAGTGAGAGAGTCTATGCAAGGGCCATTTAGGGGAGTGCCTGGTCTTCTAGCTACCTTCTGTCTCAATTAGTTAAACAGAATCCTGGCTGATTTTCACAGCCAGATGTTGTGAGACTGTTATTTTGGCATTGGTGCTCTGAGCTGGGAAGACTGGTGTGGTGCTGGGACCCCTTCCCTATTCAGGGGAAACCTCTGGAGCCAAGATATTCATCCCAATTTTTAACAGCCACACATGAATGCAGGGGCAACCAATTTTGCATCGCAGGCCCCTCCTACCAGTCTCAAAGTGACTTTTGCTATATGTCGTTAGTTTTAGGACATCTGTTCTTCAGATAGTTCTTCAGATGGATTGCTCTATAACTTATTAGCCATTTTAATGGAGTTACAGGAAAAGGCAAGTACAGAGTTTACGTTCTCTGCCATCCTGATTGAAACCTCTTGAGCCTTATGTTTTTTCCTTTATCTTGACTTTCCCGGTGGACTACATTTTAATGTTTTTCTTATTCCTTTCTTTTATGGCATATTGTGAAGCTATTACTGCATTTTACTGGCATAGTCACATTGATACTTCAGTTACATATACCAAAATTCACTTGTTCATGGATAACATTTATTTCAAAATAAAAATATGCCATATAAAGTTAAAGATGTGGGCAAAAGATCAGTGAATGCAATGAAGCTCATTACAAGTTTGTATTCTTGCAGGTGCAGTAAATTAAAAAGTAAAGAGGTGTATAGTATGGTTTGGGGTAATAGGTGATATGCAGAAAAAGAAAGCAGAGTGGTGACATAGAGAAACATGGAATTATATTAGTTACAATATTCTGAGGTTGGGGGTTTAGCTCAGGAGTAATATTTGATCAGACCTAAATGAAGTGAGTGACTAAGTTAAGTGCCTATATGGTAGGAAGGTTACAGGTAGTTTCAAAAGCAAATGCCAAATTCCTGTACTTGGGAGTGTACTTGGTAAATTAAATGAGTAGCAAGGATACCAATGATGCTGGAATTTCATGAAGAGAGAAAGATGGTTGAGGATTAATTTTGGATGGTATCTAGAAGGCAGGTCATACATATTTGCCACAAGTTTGTCTCAGGGGCATGGCAACTCTTCTGCTCTTTCTATTACAGTCCACAGAGAGCATGATTATCTTGACATTCTGAATAATATAACAAAGGTCTACTACTCTGAAAATATTCTGGTAATTGATTTTGGCCTTAGTAGTCTGGGAAGCAGGAGAGGTAGACTCAAAAAAATAAAAAAGATTACAAAAATAAAGGGACTTTGTTGTTTGTTCTAAACTGCTTTTTATCTGCGTCCTTCCTGCTCATGCTTACTATGAGCATCACTCCAGAAAGGTGTCTTCATCCTTGCAGCAGCACACCCACTTCTGTACCAGTATCTATATCCTGTTTACAATTTTTCTACATTTCAGGATGAGATTAATTGTGCCTCACCCATAAGATCTCTCCTCTAGCTCAGAGACACCAGCATGAGTCAAGCAGTGCCTTCTGCTCTTCAGAAGTCTAAATTTAATTTCATGAAGACCCCTCATCTAAGTTTTTGTTTTAATCATTCCTATCTATGATGGTTGGTTTTATTTTTCAATGTAGATAGGCTATGGTGCCAAATGTTTAGTCAAACATCATTCTATATGTTAATATGAATCTATTTTGTAGATGTATGTGATCAACATTTACAGTAAGTTTAATTCAAGTAAAGCTGGTTATACTCTATGATGGATAAGCCACTTCCAATCAATTGAAGGTTTTAAGAGCATAAACTGATTTATCCTGAAGAACTCCTGTCTCAAGACTGTAATATAAAAATTCTGCCTGATTTTCCTGACTACTGGCCTGTCTTATAGAATTCAGACTTGCCAGCCCCAAAACTCACGAGTCAATTACTTAAAATAAATCTTTTTCTGTCATAGAAAGATGATTGATAGATAATAGATAGATGATTAGATTTATAAGAGATAGGTATGTAGATATTCCTTTGGTTCTGTTTGTCTAGAGTATCTGACTTGTGCAACTATCTTTTCTTTTTTTTTTTTTTGTTAGACCTATATGTAGGGAGTGCTTATTGCTGCTTCTGTGACAATTCTACTAACCCTTTTTACCTTTTCAGTTACCTATTTAACAGTCTATATTTAGATAAAATATTTTATATTATATTCCCTCTTCTCAAATAACCTGTATGGTTTCTATTTCTTAATGCGTCTCTGGATGATACTCTCCTGTAAAGACTTTGAGTATTATTCAAAGAATAATTGGAAACTATTAAAGAGTTCTACCAAAAATGTGATATCTATTATCCATGCTCTTAGCTATGCTTTCTCCTATATCTTCTTTTCAAGCCTTCTTTATAGAATGTACAAAAAAGCTTGTCCATGTGGAAACACTAAGATACTTTAATTGAACTAACTGTCAAAAAAAGCTGAGAAGAGTTTACTTGTTTTTCTCCATCAGCCACAGTTCAATTCTTTTCAACATCCCCTTCCTTATAATGTATAAATTATTCAATATTTATTAACTTCTAAATAGACATCATTTTTATAGAGAAAAAAACTGCTCCTCCACAGCTCTGATTATCTTAAAACATTACATTATCATATATCTTTAAGCTTTTTAAAGTAATCATTACATCTGTTATTTTATATGCTTTGATACGCATACTGCATCGATTGTTTTTCTTAGGAACAAAACAAAATATTAAACAGAGTGTAAGAAATCTGAGTAAATATTATTTCTGAAAAATTTTACATTTTCAGTTATTAAAACAAGCACATATTAAGGATATCAATTTTAGTCATTCTCCTAAATCTGTCTGTTATTTAAACAGTGATTAAAATTTACTCATGCCTCAGTGGGTAGAATTATGTAATTAAAATGCAAATTTCAGTATAGGTCATTGCTCATTAAGTAGATAAAAATAACTACAAATATTATCATGACATTCTATTATATGTCATTTTGTCAGAATATACTTTGAAGCATAACAAATTAAAACTCCCACTAGATTTCTAATTTCATTTTTAGGATAAAATCAGCATTAATCACCAAGAAAGCTTTCTATATTTAGTAAAAGAAAATTAACTCTTGATTCCTTGCTGTTGTAAAGGGCCTGACTTTTCTTCTGCTATGAGAATTCTCCTATCAAAAGGCATTTAGTTTAGAAATAATTAATCACCTTCAAGTTTAATGATATAAAGTGATGCTTTTCTGTATTTCAGTTATATGTTGGTATTTTTTCAGAATATATTTGAGTTAAAATTTATATTTGAGTTAAAATTGTACATATAATTTTTGTTTTCTTTTTTTAATTTAATATATAATATCTAAATAAATATTCATAAAAAATAAGTCAAACATAAAAGTGTATATAAATAAAACATGAAAGTTGTATCTTCACTCTCCTTCAGCCTTAGTGTCTTTCCTAGAAACACTCAAGGTTAACCACTTGGCGATGTTTTCCTAAAGTTTGAAAAGCAACCTGTGCACATAGGTATAAAAAATCCTAAACAGATAAAATCATTCTGCACAAAAGTATTATATTTTTAAATTTTTATTTCTGCACATCTAGGCCTATTTAACTGTGTTGTTATTATAATCCCTAAAGTGACAGCCACAAACTTATGTAACCATTCCTGTATTGGTGAGAACATTGTCTTGTCTCCATTTTTCTATTACAGGTAAATTTTTTCCTGTTAAAATCATCCTTTAAAAAATAATTGTTCGGGCAAACAATATGTGTAATTGTGATACTTAATATGAAACTGCCCTCCAAAAATTTGAAAACAATTCACATTCTAAATCAATGGTGTATGAGAATGTCTGAAGATTTAAGCATATTAGTATAAATATTTTTATAAAATGTATTTATAAACATATATATGTTTAAACTGAATTGATGATATTTTTGTTTCACAAAATATCTGTAATCACCAATTCATTAAGATATGGTCAAACAGGTAAAACGTACCTCCTTTGTTTCCTTATCTATTCTACTTGACCATATAAGAGTATAAATTATTAAACTTATACTAATTAATTTGGATTTTAAAATATGTAATTATGATTTATTATTGCTCAACATAAGAAAACATTTTTGGTGATAAATACCTGTTCTGAAGGGATGTACATGAGTGTGTGTGCATGTGTGTGTGCATGTGTGTGTGTGTGTGTTTTTTTTTAAAAAAATCCTTTTACTTGTTCCAAATCTCAAAGCCAACATAATCTAAACCCAGAAAAACCTGAGCCATCGTTACTACTCTACATTTCTCCTCTCACCACAGCAGCTTTAACTATCAAATATTTCATATGCATTTTATATACAGAAAGCATCGTTTTGAATTATACTCAACTAACAGTTCCAGACTCACCTAAAACTATGAAATTTTTCAATCATCACATCAGGATACTTCTAAACTCAAGTCTTACACTCAAATTTTGACAAGGCAATTTTCCTATTTCCCTAATTTTTAAGCAGGGCCTTTTCTTATTTTACATACCGGAGGAGCAGCCTTGATAACCTTAATAATCTTACCTAGTGTCCTCTTTCTCTGCACTAGACTTTTTGACATCATATTGCTTGTTGGTTTAATCTCCCCAGGAATTGAATTCTTAGCCTAAATTACTGCTTGCATTTAATCCAAGTTAACTGACTCTCTTTCTGAAGGGAAACTTGTTTTTTCAGACATTCTTACCCGTATAAAAAATCTATAATGATTCTTATAACAACACTTTTTTGTTGTTGTTTTTTCAGGCCTAGATACTACCTCCCCAGTGAGATAAATATACCCTTTCAATTTTTCAAAAATAGATATAATTTTGTGAAGTCTTCCTTAACTTCAATAGCTCCAAATTACCAGTTTAATTTGTTTGCTATCTCCTATCTACCACAACCTTGAAAAATACAAAATTCACTTAATACTTTTGACCTATGAAAAGGTTAACAAATCCTGTTGAGAGAAAACAAGTTTAAAACAGGAAACAATGATCAAAAACAACCATTTCAACACTCTGAAGATTGCCTAAAGACAATGAACTAAAAAATGTCATCTTTCAAAATCTGCTAGAACTTTGGGTAAGAACAGTGGAGGTCTATGCTCTTGCTGCTTCAGTGTGCTCCTCCCCCATAACTCTACCTCCAGTGGTCAATAAAATAATTACCTTACCCATGTGTGCCTGGATTTGAAATCCAGCAACTTTGATATCAGAAGGGCTGGAATCAACTGGGGTTGAGTAGCATAAATTCATGGCTTTGACAGATAAAATAGAAAACTTGGTAGGATACAAATGGGGCTAATGTCATAGGCTGTCAGTGTGAGGTTGTGATAAGCACTGGGGAAGTTGTCAGACAACTGATAATTCTAACAGATTGACCCTAGAGAAAAGATATCCAAATAAGGACTAAATCATCTCTCCTAATATCCCTAGCTGACTGAGAAACTACACATACATGGAAGACACACCAAAGCACAGTGTGAAAAAAGCTAAGGTAGCTTGAGAACTGGCTCAACTTTGAATACATTCCTGAACCTAACAGATTGATCAGCAAATATTGGAAGTCAAGGTTTAGAATGTCTTCACATAATCCCTTCCCATGTAATAGGTTTAGTTATAAAGATAAAAACAATTATACATTGGAAGTGAGGCAAAAGAAATAAGAATTAAAAACAATAAAAACTAAACAGATATATCAGGGCTGTAGACCCTAGGAATGACAGATCCTGCAGTTTATCTCAGGCATGTTACAATAAAAAACAAAATTAAAATAAAATAAAATAAAATAAATAAAATAAAATTTTAGAAAACATAAAGACAGAACTGATAAAATTGATTAACTAAAATATGTAATTTTAAAAAAATATCTAAGAGAGAGAGATAAGAAAATGTCATCCATTCTCGGGGAAGGCAGGGAGGATTGAGAATGCAGTCAATAGAAGCTCACTCTGAATGAGCAAAGGTGATAAATTTAGATAACAAAAAATTAATAGAAGCTATTATAAATATGTCTAAATAATTGACTAAAGAAAAATATCATGGCAGGATTTCAATAAATAGGTAAACTCAGTAGAAAAAAGAGAAAGTAAGAAAAAAGAGCTAAATGGAACTTCCAGAATAGAAAAGAACAAAATACAGAACAAGAAAGACAAAATACTAAACTCATAGATTAATAGAGAATATTCGATTTGAAAAACGGAAATTTAAAAAAATTAAATAAAATTAAAGCAATTTAGAGACCTATCAGACAATGCCAAACATGTCAATATACATGTGATAAAACTCAAAGAGTGAAGAAAGGTTGCTAACAGTATATTTGAGGAAATAATAGCTGAAAACTCCCCAACATTACAAAAAAAAAAAAAAAAACACCTATATTAACCTAGAAATCCAAAAAACTCAACATATAACAAATGGAATAAACACAGATAAATATGTATCTAGACACATGATAAGTCAATCTTCTGAATAGCATAGACAAGAAGAAATATTGAAAGCAGCTAAACTTTTATTACATGTGGGAAAACATCAATAAGTTTGAGCTAACTTTTTAAAAAAATGCATTTTATTTTACTATTAGTTTCAAGTATGTGTTACATTGGTTATACATTTATATAGTTTATGAAATGATCCCTATATTCACTTTATCACCCATCTGGCTCTACACATTGCCATTACATTACTGCTGACTACATTCCTTATGCTGTCCTCTCATGTCCATCTCTCAACTACTAATTTGTACTTCCTTAGCCAGGAGACTATGGAATAACATATTTAAAGTATTAAAAGATACAAACAAAAAATCAACCAACATTTCTGAATCCAACAAGCTATTCTTCAGAGTTACACAAAGACTTTTTAGATAAACAAATCAGAGAATTTATAAGTTGCAGACCTTCCCTACATGAAATGTTAAAGGAAGTCCTACAGTATGAAAGAAAATATTGCCAGACAGGCTATAAAACACTAAGTAATGATACATTTCAGAATCTATATTAAAATGTAGCAAAGCTTCTATGTAATACCAAAATTAGGTCAGTATAAAATGGAAGTGGATTGTGATAAATTAAAGATGGAAAATTCAATTCCAAGAGCGATATAAAAAAAAAAATCAGAACATATAAAGAAGTTAATATAGGAATGAAAAGACTACATTAATCATATTTGTTATTAGATTATATAGATAATATTTGTATCTAAAAAACTACAGAATGCATACATATTCCTTATAAATATACATGCAATATGTTTCTGGATGAATTATAACATAAAACCAAATAAAATTTAAAGCTTTGGAATCTCATGAAATATATTCTTCAGCTAAATCAGAGTTAAATTGGAAATAAAAAACAAAACCAAAAAAAATTAAGGATGATTCAAAAAAATTTTTAAATTAGTATTTTTCTAAATAGTCATGAGCAAAATAATAAATCACAAATAAAATTGGAGAACACAGTGAATAAATTGTAAAGAAAAACATGACATGTCAAATTTGATGACGTGTTAAACAGTGTTTGAAAAAAAAATTATAGGTTTTAAAATATATATTAAAGATAAAGCAAGACTTAAAATTTATAAGAGGCACTCAAAAAAGAAAAAAGGAGCAAATCAAACTTACAGACATAAGAAGGAAGAAAATAATAAATATCAGAATGAAAAACATTACAATAGAAAAGGGGAAAGCAGCAGAGATGTCCAAGAAAACAAAATCTGGTTCTTTAAAAGAAATCAACAGCATGAATAAGCCTTTAACTAGACAAATAAATAATAAACAGACATAAATAAATAAATAAATAAATAAATAAATAAATAGGGAAAAAATGAATACCAAAATCAGGAAAGTAAAAAGGGACAAGAAAGAAATATAAGAAACTATTGTGATTTTACTTCTGGGTATTTGTCCAAAGAAAACCAAAGCAATAATTCATAAAGATCTATGTACTCCTATGCTCATGGTAGCACAATTACAATAGCCAAGATATGGCAGCAGTTTAAATGCCCACCAACAGACAATTGGATAAAGAATTTATGGTTCATATACAAAATGCAATTTTACCCAGACATTAAAAAAAAAATAAAATTCTACCCTTTTCAATGACATGGATGGACCTAGAGGTTATTATGTTGAGTGAAATAAGTCAGATAGAGAAAATAAATACTATATACTTTCACTTAAATGCAGAATTTAAGGAAAAAAATAAACAAACTAATCAAGAACAGTAACAGTCTCACGAATATAGAGGACATTCTGGTAACAGAGGGGAGGGGGCTCGGAGAAACAGGTGAATGATTAAAGAAGTTCAAATTAATAGTTGATAGATGGACAAGGAAATTGGAATATGGAATAAGGAATGCAATCAGTATTAAATAATGGCTAGGTGGAGAGTCAGAGAAGGGAAAGAGCATTTAGAGAGATTATTGTATAAACTATATAAATTTCTAACCAATAAATTGTATACTTGGAACTAACAAAATAATTTTTTTAATTTAAATAAATAAAAAGTGACTATTGTGAATAAATTGGTGCCAGCAACTTAGATCAGTAAAATAAAATGTATGAATTTCTAGAAAGACACAAACTATATTTTACTTAAAAAGAAATAAATAGCTCTATACTGTCAAAGTATATAAAATTTAATTGGAAACAAACATAAATAAAACTTCAAGTCTTAATACCTTTAATGGGACAATTTTCCAAATATTTAAATAATAAATAATAATACTACACAAACTTCACCAGAAAATTCAGAAAAATTGTATGTATTCCAACTTAATTTGTAAAACTTCCATTACTCTTATATTAGGTCATACAAATTCCTGAATAAATTGAAAACAACACTTTTTTAATACCTATCAGTTAAAAATAAATAAGTTAGAAACTATTTTGAATGGAATGTAAGTAAAAAGGCACCATATCAAATTTGATTTCATATAAAGACATTAAAAGCAAGAAGTGAAAATAGACACTTAAAGAAAACTACAAATTAACATCTCGGAAACACATATGCAAATTTCTTAACTTTTTAGAAAATTGAATCCAATAATATATAAAAAGATTAAGCCATTTCAATCACGGGGGTTATAGCCCCAGAATATAAGGTTTGTTTTACTTCTAAAAATATATTAATATTAATAATACAACATAGTAATGAATTAAAGTAAAAAAGCACAATGTCATATCAGTTTTCACAGACAAAGCATTTGAAAAATCTGATATTCATTTCTGATTTTAAAAAAAGCACAACTTTTTTTTTTTATCAAACTAACAATAGAAAAAGATTTCTTTAACACAAAAAAGGGCACCTATGAAAAACATCATTAATATCATACTTAATATTGAAACAATTAATGCTTTCCCCCTAAGAAAGACATAAGGTATGAATGTCCATTTTCACGAATTATGTTCTACATTGTATTAGAGGATCTCACTGTGCTATAAGCCAACAACAATAACAACAACAAAAGTGTATCTATATTAGAAAGGAAGAATTACAAATACATTTTTCACAGACAGCATTATCATCTGTGGTTCCTAGAAATTCAAAATAATTTTTTAGGAAAAAAATTAATTTTAAAATGATTTGCATCTCTATATACTAGCAAAGAAAAAAATAGAAATTGAATTTAATAAATAATACCATTTTTATAGCATCAGAAATTATGAACTATTTTGAAATAAATATGATAAAATATACACAACCTCTATACACAGAAAACTAAAAACTATTTCTAGAAAGAATTAAAGTAGACCTAGAAAGATGAAGAGCTATTCCATATTCATGGATCTCTATTCAATGTTAGTAATATGTCAACTTTCCCCAAATTTAGTTACAGATTCAATGCAATTTCAATAAAAATTTAAATACTTTAAAATATATATATATATTCATTGGCCATTTGATATTATTTTCATGTAAAAATAGCAAGAGCCTACAGAAGCCAAAAGAATTTTGGATGAGAATTACATAACTAATGGCTTAACTACTGAGTTCCTGACATTATAAAACTACAGTAATCCAAACAGTATGGTATTAGTGTCATTACACACACACACACACACACACACATACACACACACACACAGAGACCAATTTAACAAAAATAAAATCACAGAAATCAATCCACATAAACATGGTCAATTTATATTTTTATAAAGGCAAGAAACAATTCAGTAAATAAAGAATCGTATTTTCAAAATTTGTGGCAGAAAAATTAATATTTATAATACAATAATTTATGAATAGCTTTTTTTTTTTCTTAAGGCAAGGCAACCCTGGGTTAACCTCACAGATTGCAAAGACCTTATCATTTTACAATCCCTTATTTTTTTTATTTTTTAGACCTAAAGCACCTGGTCTTGCTAAGTGGTTTCCCGTCCAAGTACTAACCAGGCTTGACCCTGCTTAGCTTCTGAGATCAGAATATATCTCACTCTTAAAAAAATTATTAACTCCAAATAGATCAAAAATCTATGAGAGAAATTTATGAAAAGTCTCGGAAAACTATAGTTAAAATTTCTTGTGGATGAGGCAAAGATTTATTAAATATAATGATTTCTTAAAATATTCTTAAAATAAAAGATTTTGTAAAAATAATCTATTAAAATATGATAAATTGGACTTCATCAAAATAAACAACCTCTTGGACAACAAATTTCAACAGATATTACAGAAAATAAAATGTACAGATGAAAAATAAGCACACAAAAAGATGCTCAATATTATTTAAAAACTGACAATATTAGGGACTTTTTTATACTGCTGGTGTGAACATCAAATAGTAAAACTTTTTGGAAAACAGTTTTGTAGTTTCTTAAAAATTTTAACACACACCTTCATATTATCCAACTAGTCCACAACTAGGATTTTACTCACAAAAAATAAAAGTATATGTTGTAAATATTTATAGTAGCTTTATCTGTGATATACCAAAATTTATAATAAAACAAATATACATTAATATGTGAATGGACCTACAAAGAGTAGTTTAGTTAGTCATTAATGAAATACTACTCAGATTTTATTAAGTAAGGAATGTACCCTGCTCTTCGAATACATTGACATAACACTATGCAGGTTATTTTTTCCTACTATGCATACATATATAAATGTTGAATTTTAAACTAATTCTATTTCCTGATGGAAAGTGGTAAAGAAAAAAATCTATTAACTCAACTCTTGCTTTCAGTTTTTAAAATGCCAAAAAGAATTCATTATGATTTTAAAATTAGGATGGTAAGAGATTTGAAATATATTCAGTATTATAATACCAAAAGGCTAATAAGTAAAAAAACATGAATACTAATGCTTACTTATGTTTATTATACATAGTGTGTGTTAGAATATTAAACAACTATTATTATCACACTCTATATATAATTTTTAAAAGATTTTTATTTGCTTCACTAAGTATTGTTCAAAACCCAGATAAATCCAGAGGTGGCAAGGAATGTTATGAGTCACTAAAAAGAATATGTAGGAAATGTTAAATGAAGTTACCATCATAAATAAAGAACAGCTGTTGTAGTACCCATCTGCAGGGCTGCGATGACTTGAGAAAGAGTAGAGATAGGAGGGTGCTACTGTGTGCTCACATGTGGCTCTCCCTCCTAGAAAGAGAGAGGAGTGGACAAAATGCTGTGGTGCCTGCATGCAGGACTGGTTTATCCAGAGAAATTGCAGAAATATTGGGGCACAGCTGCACGCACAAGCAGGGCTGCCCAGCCAGAGGTAAGTATGAAGTCGAAGGGATTTTGTAGTGCCCACATGCAGGGTTGCCCTATGTGGGCCAAATGGGGTGCAGCTGTCATTGTACCTGTACAAGAGCATCTACCCTTACTTAAAGAGTTCAGAACTAATAAAGTACAGTTGTGCATAAATGTGCAGGGCTGTCCCAATCAGAGAAAGGGTAGAGCTAGTAGGGCATTGAGACTCAATTGCACAGAGTGGCCTGCCCCGTCCCTGCCCTGAGGGTGGATAGTTTAAGCAAAATGGCAAAGGCAGGGCTTCCTGCAGAGTAAGAGGAGCATGGCTGAGCACACAAGGAGCTGTACTTCCCAGGAATGGGGCAGAACTAACAGAGTACTGAAGTGTGCACATGTAGCCTTCCCTAAAGGAGACGAGCTGATAGATCCTTGAAACACAAGCTCATGAAGCAATGTCACTCAGACCTAGCTTGATCACAGAAGCTTAAAGCAACAGGAAATGCCAAGAGCACATGGAACAGGGAACAGCCCTGTTTGCATTAGACAACCCTAGCCAGATTGCAAGGGCAAGAAAGCAAGCACACAACAGGCTACTCCACACAAATCCCATCCCTTCAGACCAGGTGATGCACAAGGCACTGCATGCATCTGTCCCAACTACAACCTTACCAAAGCAATTCAGTACACAGTATACTCAGAAATCACTCTCAAATTTGGAAGAGATAGTTGTTCTACCGAATTCATAGGGACAAATGCAGAAAGTCAAACAAAATGGGGAGACAGAAGTATATACCTTAAATGGAAGAACAACAACAACAAAAAAAAAAAAACTGAAAAAAAATTCTAAAGAACAAAGAAAAGTATTTTGCTTAATAAAGAATTTAAAGAAACAGTCATAAGGATGCTCAAGAAACTTGAGAATACAATAGAGGAACTCAGTGAACACATCAATGACAAAATACAAAATGTAAAAAAAGAACCAATTAGAGATGAATAATAGCTGAAATAAAAAATACATTAGAAGGGATCAGCAGTAGACTAGTTAATACAGAAAAAATAGAATCATGGAAATCACCCAGTTAGAACAGCAAAATAAAAAAAAAAAAATAAAAAATGAGGATAATATAGGAAATCTCTGGGATTACATCAAGCACTCTAACATTCATGTTAAAGGGATTCCAAAAGCAGAAAAAAGAGAGAGAAAGGGGCAGAAAGAATATTTGAAGAAGTAATATCTGAAAACTTTCCTAATCTAGGGAAGAAAACAGACATCCAGGCCAAGGAAGCACAGAGAGTTCCAAACAAGATGAACCCAAAGAGACCCACATCAAGACATATTTTAATGAAAATGACAAAAGTTAAAGATAAAGAGTCAATTTTAAAAGCAGCAAGAATGGAAAAAATAAGTCTCATACAAGACAAAGTTCATAAGGCTATCAGTTGATCTCTCAAAAGTAACTTTACAGACCAGAAGGGAATGACAGGAGATATTTAAAGTGCTTAAAGAAATAAATCTACAACCTAGAATACATTATCTAGCAAGGTTATTATTTAGAATTGAAGGAGAGATAAAGAGTTTCTCAGACAAGCAAAACATACAAGAGTTCACCACCATTAAACTGGCTTTACAGGAAATGTTAATAGATCTTCTTTATGCAGAGGAGGCCATAACCATATATAAGAAAATACAAAAAAGGGGGGAAAAATCACTGGCAAATGCAAATGTACGATTATCACAGTGAATCAATCACTTATAAAATTATAGGAAGGTTAAAAGACAATAGTAAAAAAAATAACTATACAATAATCAGGAGATTCATAAAACAAAAAGATATAAATAGAATATCAAAAACAAAAAAATTGAGGAAGAGTTAAAAATGTGTTTTTACAATGTATTTGAACTTAAATGACTATCAGCTTAAAATAGATATCTATAGATATAAATGGGTATATATGAAACTAATGATAACCATAAACTAAAACCATACAAAAAATACAGAAAAATTTAAGAGAAATAAATCTAATCAAAGCACTAAGCAACAAATTAAATAGAAAAAGATCAAGAAACAACACAAACAACTAAAAACAATGAACAAAATGGCAATCAGCACACTTTGTCATCAATAATGACCCTAAATGTAAATAAATTGAATGCACCAATCAAAAGACACATGGTTCTGAAATGGCTACAAATATATGAGCCATCAATACACTGCTTACAAGAGACTCATTTTAGTTCAAAAGGCACACATAGACTGAAATCAAAGGGATGGATAACGCTATCCCATGCAAATAGAAATTAAAAGATAGCTGGGGTACAATACTTACATCTGACAAAAATAGACTTCAAAACAAAGAATATAAAAAAACACAAAAAATACATTTTATAATTTTAAAGGGACTAATACAAAAAGAGGATATAACAATTATAAATATCTATTCACCCAACATAGGCGCACTCAAGTATGTAAAGGAAATGTTAATGGACATACAGGCAAAAATTACTGGTAATTTTATAATAGCTGGAGACTTTAATACTATACTAACTTCAATGTGTAGATAATATAGACAAAAACAAAACAAAGCAAAACAAAACAAAACAAAAAAAACTTCATAAGGAAACAATGGCCTTAAATGTTATATTAGACCAGTTTGACTTGATAGATATTTATAGAGCATTTCATCCAAAAACTGCAGGTTATACATTTTTCTGAAGTGCACATGGAACATTTTTCAGGATAGATCACACACTTGCCAGAAAACAAACTTCAATAAATTTAAAGAGGTTGAAATTATATTAAGCATCTTTTCTGACCATAATGATGTGAAACTAGAAATCAACTACAGAAAAAAAAGAAAAGAAATAAAAAACACACGCAAATATGTGGTTTTAAAAAAAACAAGCTTCTAAACAACCAATGGATCAAAAGGAAATTAAATAGGAAATCAAAAACTACCTTGAGACAAATAAAATATAACCACAATCCTACAAATTCTATGGGATGCCACAAAAGCACTTATAAGAAGAAAATTTATAGCTATATAGATTCACAACAAGGAGCAAAATATTCCAAATAAATAATCTAAATTTACACTTAAAGAAACTAGAAGAAAAATAAACAAAACCCAAAGTAATCAGAAAAGATGAAATAATAAACATGAGAGCAGAAATAAAAAAAATAGAAAATAGAAAAACAGTAGAAAAGGTAATGAAATTAAGAGCTGTTTCTTTGAGAGGACAGATAAAGTTGACTAGCTTCTAGCAAGACTCATCAAGCAGACCAGAGAGAGAGAGAACACAAATAAATAAAATCAGAAATGAAAGAGTAGAGATTACAACAGAAACCATAGAAATACAAAGGTTCATTTGTACTATGAACAATACTATGCCAATGAATTCAACAATCTAGAAGAAACAGATAAATTTTTAGAAACATACAACCTTTCAAAACTAAACCAGAAAAAATCATTATTAACAATGAAATAATAATTATCAGCAATAAAATTGAAGTAGTAATCAAAATGCTCCTGATAAAAGCCCAGGAACAGATGACTTCACAGGTGATTCTTCCAAATATTTAAAGAATTAGTACCTATACTTTACAAACTATTTCAAAAAAGTGAAGAGGAAGGAACTCTTTCAAACTCATTCTACATGGCCAGCATTGCCATCATTACCCTGATACCAAAACCAGACAAAGACACTACCAGAGAGAGAGAGAGAGAGAGAGAGAGAGAGAGAATTCTAGGCCAATAGCCCTGGTAAATGTAGATGCCAACATTTTCAACAAAATACTATCGAACCAAATTTAACAGTACATTGAATGGATTATACATTACAACCAAATGAGGTTTATACCAGGGGTGCAAGGGTGGTTTGACATCACAAAACAATTAATGTGATTCTATACATCAACAAAACTAAGGATAAAAATTATATGATTATCTCAATGGATACAGAAAAACATTGGACAAAATTCAATATCCATTTATGATAAAAATGCTCAACAAATTATTGAAGGAATTTACTTCAACTTGATAAATGCTATATATGACAAATTCACAGCTAACATCATATTTAATGTGAAAAGCTGAGAACTTTTTCTCTAAGATCAAGAACAAGACAAGAATGCCCACTGTCACCATTCTTATTCAACATAGTACTGGAAATCTTAGCCACTGCAATCAGACAAAAAATATCAATAAAAAGCATCTAAATAGGAAAGAAGTAAAACTGTCACTAGTTGTAGATGCCATGTTATTATATATAGAAAGCCCTAAATTACTCACCAAAACCTGATATAATTAGTATGATAATTCAGTAAAGTGGCAGGATACAAAATTAAAATACAGAAATTTGTCACATTTCTATAAACTACTAATAAACAAACAGAAGAAAAAATAAAGAAATTCCATTTACAATTGCATCAAAAATAAAATACCAAGAAATAACCTTAACAAAGTGAATGGAAAACCTATACCCCGAAAACTATAAGATAGTGAAAAAAGAAATTGAAGAGGACACAAATAAATGGAAGGAGATACTTTGTGCTCATGGTTTGCAAGGATTAATATTGTTACAATGATCACACTACCCAAAGCAATTACAGATTCCATGCAATTTCTATCAAAATACCAAAGTCATTCTTCTCAGAACTAGAACAAATAACTCTAAAATTTACATGAAACCACAAAAGACCCTGAATAGCCAATGCAACTTTCAGAAAATAACAAAGTTGGAGGTATTACGCTTCCTGATCTCAAACTGTTCTACAAAGCTATTACAATCAAAACCATATGGTACTGGCACAAAGACACACATAAAACAGTGTAACGGAATAGAGAATACAGAAATAAACCCTTGCTGATATGTGTAACTAATTTATGTCAAAGAGGGTAAAATATACACTAGAGTAACAACAGTCTCTTCAACAACTGGTATTGAAAAAACTAAACAGGACATGCAAAAAAAAAAATGAAACTGGACAACTCTCTTACACCATATACAAAAATAAACTCAAAATGAATAATGAATTGAAGATTTAAAGAAGATAACATAGAAAGTAAACTATTTAGTGTTAATATCTTTTTGGCTTCATTCTCTTAAGCAAGGGAAACAAAAACAAAAATAAACAAATGTGACTTACATTAAACTAAAAAGTTTCTGCACAGAGAAGCAAACCTTCAACAAACCAAAAAGACAACCCCTTGAATATGAGAATATAGCTGCAAATGATGTATCTGATAAGATCTATATTCAAATTATAATAAGAAACTCATACAAATCAATAAGAAAATAATCTAATCAAATAATGGGCAGAGGAAATGTAAAGACATTTCTCTAAAGAAGACATACAGATGGCCAACAGACATTAAAAGATGCTCATCATCACTAGTCATCAGGGAAACGTAAATCAAACCACAATATGATACCACCTCATACAAGTCAGAATGGCTATTACCAAAAAGTTAACAAATAATGCGTTGGTGAGGATATGGAGAAAAGGGAACTCTTGTGCACTGTTGGTGAGACTGTAAACTGCAGCCCAATGGACAATAATATAAAGATTCCTCATAAAACTAGAAACGGACATAGCATGTGACCCAATAATTCCACTTATGTATAAATAAAATCACTGATTCAAAAAGATATGTGCATCTTTCTGTTCATTGCAGCATTATTTATAATAGCCAAGATATGGAGGATATGGAAGCAATGTAGGTGTTCATCAATAGACAAATGAATAAAGGTATATATACACATATATATACACATACCACATCTTCTTTAAAATATATATAAAGATAGTATATACATATACAAAATAGAATATTGTGCAGTAATAAAAAAGAATAAAATCTTGCCATTTGCAACAACATGGGCAAACTAAGAGGATTTCATGCTAAGTGAAGCCAGGCAGAGAATGACATACCACATGGTTTCACTTATATGTAGAATTTGACAATAAAACAAAACAAAACAAAATGAAAACAGATTCATAGAAATAGATACCAAAGGGTTTGTTACCAGAAGTAAGGGGCTGAAGTGTGAAAAAAGACAGACAAAATATAGTCAAAAATATTGTGATAACTTGCATAGAGAGAAGATTACTAGAATTAATTTATATTGTAAGATATAAAAATGTTGAATCACTATATTTTACACCTGAAACTAATATAACCAATATAAGGCTGTATATTAACAATACTTAAGAAATAAATTTCAAAAAGTAGAAGTTATTATATTTGTAAATTTGTATAAAAAATAGCTATGAGGTTATCAGGATTATGAAATATTCACAATAATATGTTACACTATTAATTCTTCACATGTTGAGTTTAGAAAGAGCAAGGGAGTGTGATAACAGATATTCGAGTCATTCTTCAAGAATATTTATAAATTATGTTTTTGGCAAGAATTCCCCAAATGAGTAGATCTACATTTTTATATATTTGACATAAAACAAACATGACTACTGATGGACACTACAACCTTTCCCCATGGCTGATGCTTCTTGCTATTTGAATAATTTCTTGTTATTAAATTTTTTTCTCTATTGAAACCCTATGGAATAGTTAAACATTTTTTCCAAGATGTCACCTCTGCACCACCAGCATCAGAATCACCTGGAATGAGATGAGAGCTGCAAAAGGAATTTCCCAGGTATCAACACAAACCTCTGATCTTAGCATTACAAACAAGGGTCTTAAATACACCACAGCTTGTTGAAGAATGTGACAAGACACATACATCTCCTCTACTTCTGCATCTATCTAAAATATCAACTTGGCTCAGGCAAGAGGACCTAAATTTATGAGGCAGGGAATGCCTATCGCTGGAAATACTAATATTTCAGAAAGATATAGTTTGCGGGAAGGTCAAGCCTAGTAACATAAAAAATGATGTAATTTATACAAGAAAATATATTTTATATTCTAAAGAACAAGTTTAAAACTTTAATACATTGATAACAATGGCATAAATTAAGAATTTTGCACATGCTATCATTTAATCCATAAAAACAAACATAAGAAAGTTGCACTTATGTAAACAGATGAAGGAACTGAGGAATGAATTAAAAAGTAACCTAGTAATTATAAGCTGAAAGCTATCTTTAATTTTTTTTACCATTGAAATTAATTTGTGATTGGTCTACACCTTACAAATAGATATTTAAATTTTGATCTGTGGTTTCAAACTGAGGTTGATGTCAAGAATAAGAAGTTTATGCCTTTCCATTGCAGTTCCACTATCACACAAACCTGATATATGATGTGCATGAGTCAAAACACTGAGCCTTCATGTACTTTTCTTACTCAAATTAATGTTGTCGTATGTTTGTATTAGTAATACAAAAGTTGATTTTAGCCATAATGAAGTTATAAGAATAATCATTTATTTTCCATAATTCATTATTTTATTAGATCAAAAATTAATAGTCATATAAGTCAACTAAATTCTTTGCTTGGTTAATCAGGCATTATTTTTATTTTATTAATTTAAATTCATTTGAAAAGTCAGCAAAATTTGAAAAAGTCAGAAAATCCCATTTAACTTTTAGATCAATTGTTTTCCTGAATGTTGATACAGTAAAAATCTCATGTAAATAGGTCTCCAAGCCCTTTAATATTGTATTTAAATAAATATAATTATTTGTAAAAAGTTGTTTTTATGTAGTTTACTTAGATAACTAATTTTTAAAACTGCTTTTAATATGACTACACTGATATATTAAATAATGTGAAAGAAATCTAATAAACTATGTATTTTTCTGAAGATGTCAAATAATAGTACCAATTATTTCCAAATAATAAATTGCAATCAAGATTATCCACTATAATAAATAAAGTTAAATAAATATATAATTTGACTTTCCAAGTATTTCTCCATCTTACCTGCTGATTTACAGGAAAGTTTCTGTTGATTTTTTTAATCTGCAATGATAAATAAATAATAAAAGTGAGAACAACAAAGGGAAGGTGACACAAGATTTTCAAAACTTTATGACAATCTATTTTTGTATTGACATACTAAAATCATTTTATATTAAATAATTATAAAAAGTTTAAAAATAATTTTTGTTATCAAAATTGGCCCACATTCATTTGAAAACATTCTTTAAATAAATGCTACTATACCATTTCAGGAGAAGGAACCAGTTATCAGAAGCATTAAGTCATACATAAAAAGAAGGTATTGTTGATTTTGTGAAGATTTTCATAAAATTTTTTTGTTTGTTTACAAGAAACCAAAACATTGTGCTTTCATACATGTTAAATAACTACCTACTGAGAAAACAGAGTAATGTCTGTTTTTTTACTTTAGAATCATAATTTTAAATTATAAAATCATAAATTTTAATTTGCTTTTACACTAAGAAATAGAGAAAATGAAAAACTCTAAAAGATAAAATATATGTGTCAAAATAAAGTTAAATAATTTATAACATTTACTTTAAGATAATTGAATGAGTGACATTTTATAAGATTTTGAAATAAATTATCAGAGAAAGAACATCTTCTGTTGTAAATTATATAAAATACTTTAAAACCCCAATGAAAATGCATATGAGATTTAGATAAATAATCTTACACCACACAAAATCTTTGTTCAACAGAATTTTTACTAATTAAAACCATTATGATTTTTCATTGGTTTTCTAGAGAAAAATATGCTAATTTCGAATGGTCTAATCTTACATCAGAATATTCTCATTTATAAATGGTTTTATTGAATTATTTTATTTTTTCTTTTTAAATTTTATTTTCCTTGTCTTACTAAGAAATGTAGAATCATAGGAAATTTAATGAATGTTATGGACAAAGTTGGAGAATCTCAAATGGTTCATCTACAAGTTCAGACATCCTGGTAAGCTATTTCTCTTTTAAAATATAAAATTTAAAAAAAATGAGAAAATGTATGTAATTTCATCAGGGTCATGTACAAAAACTATGTCTCTTTTATTTCACAATCATCACTTCAAAATAGTTTTGTTCTGGTTAAGAATCACCTAAGGAAATCTCTAAAACTATTGGTAACTTCAACTAAAATGAAGATAGTTTGGAGATGTAGAGAGAAAGAGCAGATCCCCGAACATCTTTTATCAATCAATCAAAAGCCTGTATTGAATAATTTGTGAAATTATGCATCTTGGTGGGCATTATTAATTGTTATAAAAATTTCATTATGTAAATTTGTAAAAATAGCTTCAGGACCCTTGTCATCAAGTGCATGCTATCCGGCTTTATAGCTTTTGATTTTTCAATCTGAAAAAAAAAATGCCTGAATGATTTGTTTTGGAAAGCTGAAAATCATCTGTACAGATAAGCAGTGCAAAATGGAAAGTAGTGGTTGAGAGTGAAGTACATGTGAATCACGGAAATCTTGTTCTTTATAACCCATCTCCAGTAGTGTTTGTAAAATTGAAATGCTTTCTCTCGTAGTGGTCCAGTTTTTTCCCCATTTCAGTATTTACTAGATCATCAGTTTTATTTATCTGTGTAAAGCTATCATATTGTATTTGGTGGTGTTGTTTTTGTTACAGTTTTCCTTAGTATATCCTACTCCTGTTGTTATTAGGACAAAAAGGGATTTCTCTGCCTGCAGGTGTTTAAGCCTAAGAAGAGATACATGCAGGTTTGTAGCAAAGAAAGTAAGGTTTATTAGAGTTGTAAGTCCTAGAAACACTGTTGGGCTATGGCTCAATGGCCTGGCTTCCAGGGTGTCTTGGGAGTAAAGATTATACAGGGTAGAATCTGTAGTCATAGAAACTAAGGGAGTTGGGATCATGGATGCTACTGATTGGAAGACTGGAGGGGGCTAAGGTAATTGATCATTGTGTCCTGTTCTGGAATCATCCACCAGCCATGGTGCCATTCTGTGGTCAGTGCTGTTGTTCTGTCTCAATTTACCTGGGGCTGGAACCCATCTAAAGCCAAGATGTTAGCCTTAGTCCAAAGTCCAGCTGAAACCTATTGTCTTTGTGATTATAAAACCTGATGCAGATTAATCTTATGTCATAAGGCTTAATAATTAAAAGAGCAGGCAGATGGTAAGTGCAGGAATGAGAGGTGGGGGAAGCAAGCTAATTTAAATGCTATTACCCGGGTAAAACAATTTGAATTAGAGAGAGTAAAAGAACTATTTAAAAGAAATGATATTTCTATTCAGTTACACTACGATAGATCAACTTAGTAACATATACACCTTACCATCTTTGTCCTTTAAACAAATGTTATCAGATACTATTAATTCTATGAAAAATAAAATATATTGTATATTTCTTACCTCTCCACAAAAAATACTAACAAGAATATAGGAGCAACATAGATGAACAACAATTAGAATATAAGGAAAGGTAAAGAAAGAGTATATTAGTGATTAGAAAGTTAGAATGACAAAGAATTTAGTGAGATATTCAAACAACTAGAATAAATTTCTTAAAAATTATGTTAAAAACTAATCATGCTTGAAAAATCAAGAAATTATTTAAAATTAGTTTTTAGAAATTATTTCTAGATTGTTTTCAGAACATGCAATGAATACAATAAAAAATAAAACAGAATATAACCTTAATAATATTGTCTGTTACTGAAGGATTAACATTTTTAAAATTATAAATACTAAAAATTGTTTTCTCTTTTTTAAAACTATACCATTATAAACTTACAAGTTTATATTCTTTATGAAATCTCCATGCCATATTTTTAACAATTTATCTTACCCCAGGAATCTGAATAGGAATATCTAAATAGAATAAATACTTAAGAACTTCTACTTATAGTATTAACAAATTTGTTTGGCAATGGCATAATTTTTAAAAGTTATTTCTGCTAAAATATATATTTTTTAATTTTTTGTACAAAAATATCTTTATACTTATTTATAATTTAATGAAATAAGGAGTTAAATAAGCTAAGTACTAAGCATGAAGAAATAGAAGATTGGTAATCACAGATTAAGGCCTGGTGCAATGGAACAATAAAATGTCTCATCTAATGTAGGAAAGAAGCAGAACTACTACACAATTTGACAAAATATTAAACCAGGTTGTATTCAGAGCCATGCGCTGCTAGACAGGGGAACCTGGCTGATCAGCATAAGGCTAGACCACAAGGAAACTTACAGGAAGATTCCTGCTGAGATTACTAACTACCACTTTCCCATGTTTTTAATGCTTCAAATTCACACCCTGAAAAGAAAACATATAAACCCAATTTCTCAAACACAGGGGCCTCATTCTCTGGCTTTGAGAGGAGACCATGTCTTTCTGTGGAGCCTTATGCCTTCTCTAATAAACTTTCCTTTGTCTCTAACACTGCCTCACACTTGAATTCTTTCTTGCACAGAATCAAGAGCCACTCTCAGTATAGGATTTAAGGCTTCACTCTGGGGCATTTGCCCTGTCCGGTATCACATCTAGTGCCCTTTGCAAGTAAATTAATTCAGGTTTTCACTGTGGGATTATAGTACAGAAATAACTTAAAATGGTGGATTTATATATACCCAAATCCACTTTAAATATAATTTCAACCTCTTCTACAGAAAGTAGAGTACAATGATATAAAATATTCCATTTTTTGTTCAATATTAGCGTTTTAAAATAAGACAAATATAAAGAAAAATTTGAAAAGCTCACATTCCAAAAATGTTAAGGGTTAATTCAAACTTTCAAACAGCATTTTATACACAGAGAGCAGAAACTGAGTGGAAAGTGCACTGCTGTTAAGATTTATGTGCAAAGATTTATACTTTTCCTTCAACTTCTAAGTTCTTCTACCTGGGCTTACAATCAAATTAACAAAGACAGATTCACATGAGAAAATCAAATGTTTTTGTTAGGTGATTAGTCAGACATGAGTGACAGGGGAATAAAGAAACAGAGACCCTGCTTACAGATTCCCCAAAGAACACCCTATTGGTAGTTAGAGAATCCTTCCTATATCTCCAGAGATAAAGGACTAAAGGACACAGGAAGGCCATAACCTATAGCTGGTTTAATCCAGCCACCGATACTTGCACAGAAGGTACTAATCTAACATGCCCACACCTCAGCCTCATATGCCATCATTATGCCCAGAAGTTCACGAATCTAATTATAAGAGACTAAATTCTAGGTAAGCACACATGCACTAGACAGAGTTATATAGCAGCCAAGTTTCAATTAAAATGACCTCATGTGTCGATTATCTAGGAATGCCTTTGTAACCACCCATCACAGCCCCAGTATAATGCAGACCTTCCCTCTCATGCCTCGTTACAGCTCTCTCCACTGAAAACCCACTCCTCTTTTGGGGTACTCTATTATTTCTTTTATCTTTTTACTTCCCAGGTAAGAATTTTACAGGGCTGTAGTCTTCTTTAGCATGGCCCATCTCCTTCTAAAATATACTCTTTCTAAATCTCGCTGACCTGCAATTCTTTGCTGTGTTGGTGGAGAAGAGCATGCCACTGGGGTGATACAGAAGTTCATATTGCTCCCCAAACAGTAACATTTTAATATATGTGTATGGGGGATCCATATAAACATGGAAATTGCAAAGAGGGTGAGGTAGCATTGGGTATATAAGACAAAAGAGAAAGGGAGGACAGATATTAGATCTCAGAAGTGAGAATGGGCAATTTACAGTTACTTAAGGAAGAGCAGAACATACACAGGGAAATTCTTTCTGGGCAACTTAGAAGCAATAGAAGAAGGGGTATCTAGCTAACAGGTGGCTACCGAATGTCCTCTTATTTACCAAACTTAATTCAAATTAGGCTAAGGTAGCACTCAAAGATTTCCTTCCTGAAGCAGGTTCTCTGTCTGAACATCTTGGGCAGGAAAGAGAAGGGTCAAAATTTCATTCTGAGTCTTGTTTCTTAATAAACAGCTTAATATCAATATCTAAAAAGCAGCTTCATATTGTTAAAATTTTGGTTTCCTTCAAGCGTATATTAAATTGTTTACAGTGTTAGGTGATAATATGTCCAAAACATTAGAATACTGTGCAGTCAGTACAAATGCTTATGAAGTATTATTTATTGATTGATAAAAAATAATGCTTATAAAATGTCCCCATTTAAATACAGGTTAAGCAATTATTTAAAAATTATATATTTTATATATAGATTGATAAATGATGTAAATCACTTATACATTTAGATTAATATCTGCATATGACCCAAAATTTATTTTTGTATGTTAACTACACACATAGACATATGTATATCTACAATGAAGGTTTTGACAGTTATAAAAAATGTTAATTTTATTTTGTGCGGGAGCCACATCTAATGTTTGACAAGGTCACAGCGTACAGTGTGGCACCTTTGCAAGGCTTAGGCTCCCCCAGATGGGTTCGTTGTGGCTCCCTCCTTTTGGTGTGAGTGCATTAGCATGTGTGTTATGTGTGGGATACTTAATACAGCCTCTTATGCAGGTCGGTGATGGGGATTTGGGGGCTCTGGAGGAAGCAAATACATTAGAGCCAGAAGAGGAGCCATGTCCTGACTTATACAAAAATTTATCAAGAAAGCCTTATGCATTGCCTCTGAGAAGCAGGGTGGGAACATCAAAACATCTTAGACCTACTCGAAAGCCTGTTACAGTCAGTGTCACAGGAGTGTACTCAGAGGATGGTGGAGAGTGGGTAGTTGTTGGAGGAAAGAAAGTAGATGCCTCTGGCTTGAATCCATGGGAACAGTTCATCAGGCAGAGACCTCCATGTATAGGAGAATTAGGATTTAGAGCTTTACATGAACAGCTATGTGCTTTTTATAGGTGTTATATAAGAATCTTAGAATAGTGTTGTCGTCCAAGCAAACGTTATAGTTGGTAAGATTAGTAATTAATAGAAATATAAGATAGATATTATTAACAAATAGAACAATAAAAATATTTTAAGTACTGGGAGAAGCAAGACCGCAGTGTGGGTGCCAACTTAACAGACAATGTGTTCAAGAAACAATAGGCACAATCTGCAGTGATAGTGTGAGGAAGTAGCCTAGTTGAGAAATAGTATGAGGAAGTAGCCTAGTTGAGAAAGTAGCCTAGTTGAGTTCTGAGAAATCCAGATAAAGGACAGGCTTACCTCAGCAGATTGGTGAAGCTGTAAACCTGCAATGATTTAATTATAGAAAAGTCTGTTGGAGCCAAGAAACCGCGGGCTTGCTTTTGTAACCCTGGAGTATAAAAATGCAGGTGTTAAGACAATAAAGTGAGATCCTGATGTATTATCCCTGAGTACTGTCCCCTCCTTCGCCGACTCCGCAGACACCCCTTGGGACCTGGACTCTGGAGCAGGGGCTGGCCCCCGGCAATTTTGGTTTTGTGAATTATTGCATTTTTTTTTCTTTTGCTGCTCTACATATTCTCATTATTTTAAAACAATATTATTTGCATAATTAAAAATATATAAATTAGTGTCAACCTTGTTTTCTTAAAAGAGCTGCCTGATATATAAAACTTTGAAAACCTAAAATGCCATCAAAGCAAACCCCAGAATAGGACTGTTTTTAAGAAGAAAGCATTTTACTTTTTTCCTCTCTTCATTGAGTTCTAAGTCATTTATGACATTTTAAAGGCTTGTGACAACCTTGAGCCACAGTAATTTGTGTATAGGCATGTATGCACAGACGTATGTATGTATATATTTGATAAATTAAAAAGTGAGGAGACATTTATTCATTTCTAAAACCCTTTAAATGATCTACCATGTATGAATTATGGCATTAAGTGCTGGAACATGGAAATGAAAACACGCCATGCAAAGACAATAACATGATGCTAGCCTACAGAGTCCAAATGGTCCAAAATGTCTGCAGTGTGGAACAAATATAAGTTCAATGTAAGAGTTACAATGAAGATAAATAACAGCATTGTCAAGCTCTGCAGTCAGAGACCTGGGTTTAAATTCTAGCTGTTTCTGAATATCCTCAGGCAGGTTATTAATTACCCTTTTGTATAATTCTCTTTCTTTTTAAAATGTTGATAATAATGTCAACTGCATATATTTGTTGGGAAATTAAATGAAAAAACAAATGTCATGAAGTAGGGCTCAGTAAGTGGTAATTATTATTAATATAAAAGAATTTTGCATTTCATTTGAAGACAGTAAGGGTTTTTTAAAGAATGCAGAGCACAGATGTCTTTCTCCACTATAATTTCTAAATGACTTTCTGTTTTCTTGTCAATTCTAGATTAGGATTTGCATACTCATACATCAAGTGGGTGACAAGCATGTGCAAATCAATCTGAGTGCAGATCCTATGGTAGAGTGGAGATTACAGTCTATTAGCCTCAATAATCTCAATCACTTGCAGGTATTCCCAGAGTTAAATGGATACAAAATCAATTAACGCTTTCTCAAATGTGAAAGTGGTGGAATATCCTGTTCACTGGAAATAGTATGCCTCCTTTTACCTTTTACAATTCTAGGAAACCTAAATTATACATGAATTCTCTATGTAGAAAACACCAAAGGTCATTCATTTTGAAAATTACTTATTTTGTAATAATAACATAATACTGTCAATAAAATAGCTTAATAAGATAAAAATATTTAAAACATTAATGACAAATAAATTTTTTAAGCTTTATGTCATATGATTGAGATTGTGTTTATTACATGTAGTAAAACAGTAAACTATAAATATTTAAACAGTAAAATGCATTATAAAGCAAAGTTTTATAAATTGTCTACTTTGGCAACAATGTTAATTTGAAATAATGGAAATCCCAAATTCACTGCATTATTTCTAGACTACTCTTCAAATGAAAAAAAAAATTAAAATATGTCCAAAAGACATTTTTAATATAAACTTCTTAGAAACATATGCTAACAGTATGTTATCAGAACCAATAATGTGTTGTGAGAAGCTGAAAATTAATGTTATCTATAGTATGAAGTCAATGTCTGAACTTAAAGGCTTATAATGACAAAAGGACATAATTTCAGTCTACATCACAGTAGTTGCTTGTGGAGCATGATTACTTAAACTATTAGTCTTAAGACTGTAAAGAATACAGAACATGATATGCAGTAGGATTGCCTAACACCTCATTCTACAAGAACAGCAAGTGATATAAACTACTGCTAAGTAAAATGCATTCAGAAAAAGTAAATCCATATTAAGGCTTACAGTCAAAAACAGAAAGATAAGCCCATAAATTATATATTCATGCTCACTTAATTTCTTGGAAGATATTTCTTGAAAGCCTCGGAAGCAGACAGTGTCTTTTTTCCAAGGGCCCCATTACACAGCAGACACATAAAGCTTTGCGATTGCATACCTATGACCCTAAGCCTATGCCTGCTGTTATGAAACCCTTCTTCACAATTATTGGTTCCAGGCTGAGGTGCCTGAAAATAATTTTGTTCTCTGGGGATATACATGCAGACATGAACAGTCTGTGGATACAGCATTCACCAAAACATGCGGCTATCAACACAATTAGAGGACAGCTGTATTTGAGGACAGATCTCATCATGTTAGAGTTACACAGATAAAGTAGCTTCCAGGTCATAAAAGAGTTTTTTCATCTTTCATATTCATCTAATGACATTATTGTTCTACTAACAAAGTAAACTTGACACTCATATTTCATGCCAGACTGCATTTAAAGTATAGCCTAGAGGGCCACAGTTGTTCAGCCTCCTTGAATAAAAGGATCACCTGTTTTCTTATGAGGAGCAAATGAGTTAAATAGATACTGTTGCTAAAAACACAATGACTTAACCTTGGAGACTATGTGTCTGTTGTACCTATAGTTTATTATTTAATTCAATATTAATGCCTTCCGAAGTTTGCACAGCTTTATATGTCACGTCTTTCAGGATGAATTCTGTCTTCTTGTTCTTTAGTATTTCCTGTTTCCTCAGTGCCCATAAAGCCTTTTGTAACATAGTAAATGCTCAAATGTTGAAGGTTACATTATGTATCAATTTTAAATTATATGTTGCCAAAACACACTAAATATTTTAACATAGTGTTGACTTAGCCAAGTTCATAGAATACAATCAATGTCCACTTGGAAGTATGAAAGGATACAATTTACATTTTGCAATTTTCCAGGAATCCTTCACATCTCAATAAAAAATAGAAAGTATATACTTGAGTACATACTCATAATAATAAAATTATAGAAATAAAGAAAGGGAAGGAAGGAAGGAAGGAAGGAAGGAAGGAAGGAAGGAAGGAAGGAAGGAAAAAAAGAGAGAATAAACATTTCCCAGGCAAAATTGTAAATAATATATGTAGTTATTCAATTCTTAAAATGAGTATAGAATTAGATTTTCTTTTGTTACCTGACAAACACTTATTTAAAAGACAGAAAAGTTACTTTTTAATCACTTTTAGTCATAGACCTCATCAACAATTTATTAAAATTTATGTGACCTCTTAGCAGAAAAAAGTGTTAAACAGTTAACAGTTTGCTTGCATTTCAGATAATGTATAAATATTAAAACTCTATAGGGACTTCCAGAAAAGAAGAAAAATTAATACCATGGCCTAAGAAACAAAGTTGATTTGACCTTCTTTCATTAAGTAGTAAACCATGTTGGTTGTTATTATTTAGAGAGGATGACCACAGGAATAAAAGCTGAAACTAATAATGATATGTACCATGCAGAAAGGCTTTGCATCTCTAAGAATTTTTGATACCACAGCTATTTACAAATATTTAAATTAGTGTAACAATTTTTATGTATTTTGAAAGACAATATCTACTTTCAGGATGGTGTAACCTAAGAAAACAAAATCTTTATAGTTATAATTTTTTATTTTATTTTAGGACATAAGTTTCATATAAGTATGATGTAAAATTTAATTTAAAGTAATTTTTTTTGTTTTGTTTTATGGGTTTAATTGTGATGACATTTTAGTTGGTCATTCTTAGAATTATTTTTGAGTCCTAGGACACTGTAAGCTTTTTGAGAATGGAAATTCTGTCTTCTATTAGTTCCCCCAGTATATGCTTTTTTGTTCCATAAATGACAAAATTTATGACCCAAAGTTAAGTAAATGACACTGCTTTGTGCAATACTTACCTTGAATGTCATTCATTGAAAATTGTTATTCAAAATCAAGCCTATGTCATTGTATCACTAGGATTTTCCAGATTTGTTCAAAAAAACAATATATAGTGCTTTATTTTTTTTCTAAACTAATACTGGACATTTTTTATCAAAGAGAAAATCATAGTACTTCAGATAGATTAAATTTTCAGATTTATAGAGCATTCACACACACACACACACAGTGTTACAGCAAACTATGTTTTTACAATATGGACGATCTGTGGCAGCCTACAAAATTTTTTCTCATTAATCTGTATCCATATGATCTAATCAAGGTATATCTTGAATAACTTTAAATTGCAGCTATGAAAAATAGTTATCTGAACAAAATTTTACATTAAAATAGCTGAAATTATCAAAAGAAAACAATTTTATGTTATTACGATGTGAAAACAAATAAAACTATGTTCATATTTCTTTATAATTCTTTAGACTTAGAGATAAAATAATAAAGATATAAAATAAAGTGCCATCATATATGGTTATTTACTAATTTTTCCCTCCATATCACTTTCTATTATGTAATGCTATTATTTTATCTATTTTTGTATTTGTTTGCCTGCACTAGAAAATAAGTTCAGAAGGTAACAGATTTCTGTTTCATTAAATGCATTACCCTTGCACTTATAAGATTGCCTAGGTCTTAGTAGGTGATTGCTCAATATTTGTTGAACGTTTGAAAAGACAACCTATCTCAGAACAGAGAGTCATATTCTCGTATTTAAGTTCTTAGTCTTGAAAGCAAGTCATTTTAAGAAAAAATAATTTTTAAGTTGAATGTCTATAGTTATTCTGATAGCTTCAAAGCATAGAGTGCATACCACATATAAAAACATTGGAAGGAATACGTGATGATTTAATAGCGAGTTCTCATCTAAAGGAAAAGTAATTTCTGGGTTGAGACAAAAATGGAGTAGGGAGAGGGAGAGAGAGGAAGAGAGAAGGAGGGAGAGGAAGATGGAAAGGGATAGGAGAGAGACAAGGAGAGGTAGAGGAACAGGTATGTCGGCACCTGCAACTTGGTTGCTGTCTGCACGGCAATGGGAAGGATTGCTCCTCAGGCTGATTTATTGTGAGGACTGGACAGTGACTATAGTGGAGGACCTTATGAGCAGGCTTTCCTTAAGCAGGGTTCTGGTGTCTGCTCTTTCTGACCTTTCAGCCCTTTGGGTATATCATTTGCAGAGGTAGCCAGGTATTGCTCTGGCTCAGTCCAAAGAGGCCATGAGGCATGCTATTCCTTGGACCTCCAGGGAGGTGCTCCACCACAGGCCAAGTTCAGCCACCACCTGTGCCTTGCCCAGGGCCACCTGGAAGGGAATATCAGGACAGGATGAAAAGAGAGTCAAATTCTCACATTTGCTAGGTAGATGGAGACTCAGATATGATAGCTGCCTGCGTTTACACACTGGGAGTAGGGAAGGCCCAATAAAAGAATAATACTCTCTACCAGCACTTCTGTCTAGAAAAAATTGCCCCTCTAGCCTTCATTATGAAGCTCAACAATTCAATTTCTCTTTATGTGTTTCTGCCACCTTTCAAGCTGTTGCCCTAGTGTTGGAGCTCAGAACGAGTGAGTAAGTCAGCAAGGCCACATGAGAGGGTCCTTTAAGAGAAACATCTGGTAATCCAGCTGCCTTTTGTCTCACTCAGCCACAATTTCTGCTGGTTTCATAGCCAGAAGTTGTGGAGACATCTCCCCAGACCTGCTGCTTTGGGTTATGAAGTCTGAAGTAGGCTTGGGACCTTTTGCTACTCCAGAGGAACTTCAGCAGTTGAGATATTACTTTTCAATCATCACATGTGGGTGTGAGGCCAGCTGGTTTTGTGTACCCACCCTTCCTACCAGTCTTGATGTGACTTCTTCTGTTTTTCCTTAGTTGTAGCACTTGT
This sequence comes from Cynopterus sphinx, assembly GCA_030015415.1. Taxonomy (NCBI): domain Eukaryota; kingdom Metazoa; phylum Chordata; class Mammalia; order Chiroptera; family Pteropodidae; genus Cynopterus; species Cynopterus sphinx. The sequence goes on along the minus strand of CM057389.1, from coordinate 34,837,649 downwards.
ATTAAGCTAGACTTCAGGCAATTCTCATTGATGGTTGTTCTGTAGGTTAGTTGTAATTTTAATGTGGTCATGAGAGGGGGTCTGCACAGACCTTATCTACTCCACCATCTTAAGATCATAATATTTGTTAATTTGAAATAAATTCTGATTCTATATGATGTAAAAAGAATTATTTTTTTTATTGTATTTATGCTTATTTTCTATTCCTTTTATAAAAACTGGAATTATATTTTTAAACAATATCTTTTACACCTATGATTGTTTTATTCTTAACACAGCATTCCATAGATGTGTTTCTAAAAAACACATACGAAATACAAGTATTTTGGTGGTTAATTCTCTCTGTATTTCAAATTTATGTAAATATCAAAATTATATATTGAGATTTGTCATAAACATTAAATTTCCAAAATTTCTGACAATATTAAAACACTGCATTGTATTTCAGTATAGTGAGAGTATGTATGTCAGGTCTAGTACTAACTGCTATGATTAGTCCAAAGTACATGTTTAATTTATGAATTTCCATTATTTTTGCGTCTCTGTTCATATTACTCATGTGAAAATCATAGACAAAGTAGAAAATAGAGTTCTTTAAATGAATTTAAGGTTCTAAGATTACACTAAAAAAGATTAAACCAGATCCTAGTTAAGAAAATTAAAATAGCTGAACCAATTTTAGATTTTCAAGTTAGAAATGAGAGCCTTATACCAAGCTGTTGTGATGAGCTTCAGATTATCATCAGCAGCAGAAAGAACACTTAGCATTATTTTGGTTTAGAGTTAAGATTTTTAATAAGTTTAAAAAAGTAAGAACAGCATAAAACATGCTCCACAAGATAGTTAACATGTTTGACAGTACTTGTTAGCTAATGTGAGCACACTGCTAGCCTGAGGGAAGATAAAGTGGAAAAGACAACAGTCTCCGTAATTAAAGGGTTATAGTGTGGTAGAGGCCAGTGGATAACATGCAACAGGAGCAATGGAGGAACATCTAAACCCTCAGGGGACACTGATGAAAACATTGTGAGCCAATTTTGCTTAAGTTTTCAAAAAAAGTTACATGGCATATATGGTTCTTGAATACATAATACAACAGCATAGCCTTTGGTGTCAGACAGAACAGGCTTTGCAGGTTCGGTGTGAATCTAAGCTGTGTAATCTCTGTGCATCTCAGGTAAACATAAAATAAAAGAATGTGTTCTTGCTAGGTAAAAAGATGAGACAAAGAAAGAGGGCATAAAGGAAGCCACTAGAGAGAAGATGACAGAAGGATCTATGGAGGAACAGTTCACGTGTGTCTGGGAGAGTGAGAGAACTTGTGAGCCAAGGTGGTAACAGGCAGGGTGTGGGTGTGGGTTCATATGAGCAAAGGCACTGCCTTCTGGCACAATGAAGCACATATCCAGTGATTCTGTACAGATGAAGACCTGGTATACAGGTGATTTGTGGGAGAGGAAGGGACTAGAACATGGAGGGATTTGAATGGCATAGGATTCTGGGTCCCTTTTGTTGTTGTTGCTGCTGTTGCTATTGTTCCTAAAATAATGAGCAGCAATTAATTAATAAGAAATGGTGATTTAAGATTTTCATTTTGAAAATTTTACCCTAGAGTTATTGTATAAGTATAATAGAAGTGAAAAACTGAAATTTTATTTTTAATTATTTATATTTTTTAAAGAATATATAAAATTGCAGGAATATATTTTTCTATGATGTCCAGTTTTGCTACATGATAAATTGGATGCCTAAATTCTGAAATCCCTTCTACAACTGAATGGATGTAGATCACTGTAAAAAGTCAAGAAAAACAGATGATAAATTCTATTGAAGAGAATACATTTAATAATTTACTGGATAAGAACTGTGCTCAGGTTTCATTAAAAACAAAACAAAAACAAACAACCTAAGTCTATTTAAATTTCACTGAATTTAACCTGGCATTTCTACTAATACTGGAATCTTGATCTTGGTGATTCTTAGTAACTCAGTTACTTAATCTTTTTGAGTAAATATCCAAATTATAGTTATCTTCTTCTCTTCCTTAACCTTTCTGTCATCATAATTGGTCCTTGTGAATCCTTCTGTGAAGAAGTTCTTTCCTGGTAGTTTTAGTGCCATCCTTTCTTCTTGATAAACTCATTGCTGATGTGTGTGGTCCCACCAGTTTCTCTAGCTTGCATTTCATAAAGATTCTACTTGTCTTCCAGCACTCCTACTTATTTTCTCATCAGGTTTGCACACATGCAAAACCTTGGAGTCTCTCCTTCAGAGAGAAACACTTTCTCTAGCTATTGCTATGCTATTATTATTTTGAAACCACACTTGACATAAGGATTTCCTAAGCACATGGAAAGACAGTCCAATGCATTCTCAACTGATATTTCTAAAACTACTTGGTTCTTTCTATGTCCACTCCTCCCATTGATATGCAAACAGCAACCAAGACTCAACTACAACAGTAAGGCATGCACAACCCACACAAGAGACACTCCTACGACACCAAGATCAGGTGCACAAAGACTTCTCCATTGGGACCCACAGCACACCTACCACATAAGGCCACCATACTAAGCATGGGAGACATAGCAGCTCTGCCTACTACATAGAAAAAAATGTAGAGGTATCCAAAATGGGCAACAAAGAAACATGTCCCAAATAAAAGAACAGAACAAAGCTCCAGAAAAAGAAGTAAAAAAAATGAAAACAAGCCATCCACTATATGCAGAGTTCAAACACTTGTTAGAAGGATGTTCAATGATCTCAGTTAGAACTTCAACAAAGAGATAGGAAACATAAAAATGAAGATAGAAAACATAAAAATAAACCAGTCAGAAATAAAAAAATACAACAATTGAAAGAATACTACTTTAGAGAGAATCTACAGTAGATTAGATGCTGCAGACAATCAAATCAGAAATTTGAAGATAAGGTAAAGAAAACCCCTAATGAGAACAACAAGAAAAAGTAATGCGAAACTCTAAGTGTAGTTTAAAGAGCCCCTTGGACAACATTAAGCATACCAACATTCACATCACAGGAGTATCAGAAGGAAATGAGAAAGAACAAGGCATTAACATATTTGAAAAAATGACAGAAAACTTTCCTAATCTGGCAAAGGAAACAGACATACAAGCTCAGAAAGCACAGAGAGTCTCAAACATAAACCTAAGGCACACAGAAAGGTGCATCATAATTAAAATGATAAAGTTTAAAGACAAAAAGAGAATCTTAAAAGCAGCAAGAGAAAGGAAGTTAGTTACCTATAAGAGAGCTCCCTTATAACTGTTAGCTGATTTCTCAACGGGAACTTTACAGGCAAGAACAGATTGGCACAAAATGTTCGAAATTATGAATATTCAAAGTTATGAATCTGACCTACAGATTACTCTATCCAACAAAGCTATCATTTAGAATCAAAGGACCAGTATTATAAGAAATGTTAAAGGGACTATTTTAAGGAGAAAAAAATAAATAAAAAAATATGAATAATAAAATGGTAATAACTACATATCTAGCACCAATTAGCTTGAGTATAAATTAAATGCTTTAATCAAAAGACATAGTGTAGCTGAGTAGATAATAAAACAAAACCTTTATATATGCTGCCTACAAGAGATTCACTTCAGATTGGAAAACACAAACACACTGAAAGTAAAGGGATGAAAAAAGCATTTCATGACATGAAATAAAAAAAGCTGTAATAGCAATACTAATTCCACACAAAATAGTAATACCACACAATACTAATACCAGACTTTTTTTAAGACTATAATAAGAAACAAAGAACCCAATAATCCTATTCTTAGATTAGTGAAACACAAACTCTACAATGCGCATCCATATGTTTATTGCAGCATTATTTCCAATAGCCAAGATATGGAGGCAACCTTGGTTTCCATCAGTAGATGAATGAATAAGTGGTGATACATATATACAATAAAATATTAATTAGCCATAAATAAAAAAGAAATCTTGTCATCTGCAACAATGTGAATGAACCTAGAATGTACTGTGCTGAGTAAGTCAGACAGAGAAAGATGAACGTTCTATGATTTCACTTATATGTGGAATCCAGAGAACAAAATAAACAAATGATAGGAAAAGCTCATGGATACAGAAAGCATTTTTATGGATGCCAAATTGGGGGGTTAGGGGAGAAGTGAAGGGGGCAGGGGTTTAAGAGGTACACTTTGGTACTCACAAAACAGTCACGGGAGTGTAGGGTCTAGCATAGTCAGTAGTCTTGTCAGAACTATGTACTGTGTCAGATGGGTACTAGACTTATCAGTTATGGAAATGTCTAATCACTGTACATCTGAAATTAATATAATGTATGTCAACTATAATTTAAAAAATTACAAAATACAAAAAACAAACATAATTAAATGTATGAAATCCATTTAACAAAAGACTATAACTGCCTATAAAATAATGATTTGACAGAGACATTAAAAATAATAACCATGATAATACGGTGGAAAATAGAATTAAATGTATGACTATAAGGAAAGGTAGATATTTGTGATATTAATGGAGGATAATCTACTATATCATAAATACCAAGATGAGTAGATTAAAAATAACTAAGAGATTTCAAGGTGTCTGAATATCAAGTATGTATATATACAAATTAATAATCTTCCAATGTTTGAAAAAAAGATACAGAAATATAACAAAATGCTTTTTAATCACGCTAATAAGAATACAGTTTGTAGCAATTAATCTGATATGAAATATATAGCTATATTCCTTAATGTCGAGTTTCTTCCAAAGTAAAATATCTGTTGATCTTATTCTAGTACCACTTTTTAAATCCTTTATGGGCCTTTCAATAATTAATGATCAAATATACCTAATAGCATTTAAGATTAACCTCAGGGGGCCTATGTAGTTGGAATATAGAATTATAATCATTAAAACAGTGTTTTACCACTGCAATATTAAATATGCCAATGACTTCTAATAGCAAAATAACAATTTATTTTAAAATGTACAATACTGAGTTGATGTTAAATATATTTTAAATTTGAGAACAAGACTGGAACAATTGGTTAGTTATTTGAAAAATAATTTATCTACCACTAACTCTCAATGCAATTCATGCTTAATGCATACATATATAAGAAATGAAAAAAATTCTTCCTAAATGAAATGGGATAGCAAGAGGCACACCTCTCTTTCTATTGCCAACAACTAGAATAAAAAGATAAACTTACTGAAAGCATTTTGTTTAAAGATATCTGAGAGTACCTGTTGTAACAAAGGTGAACATGGCTAAAATTCCAGCAATATGAGAAGCACAGAGACATGAGTTGATCTTCTGTAGCCACTAAGTATGCACAGGAAAGAGATTGAGAAGTATAATTTACCTACACAAAGATTTGGACAGAAAGAGAAAGATACAGAGCATTTACTCCTGAGATATTGGCAACATTTGTGATCTGTAGGACTTCAAACTCATTAGTTTTCATCTCAAGACACTAGCTGAATTCTGAGCAGGGCAAAAGGCTAAACAATGTTAATTTGAAAACCTATAAAAGCCAGATGTGAGTATTAGAAATTTTTCTGTGCTGAGAGATAAGCCAGAAAAATTCATAGTCAGCTAGGAAGAAGAGTTTTAGGAATAAACCATACTCTCAGCTCCAAAACCTGGAGGATTGTCTCTTTGGGGCAGAAAAAATATAGAAGCAAACAGAGTCTTACAAAAACTTCAAGCCAGCCTTGATCTAGCTGATTGAATTAAAATATTGATCTTGATTTACAGTATTGAAAAATATTCATATTCTCCAATTATTTTTTGAGATACTTAATATTAAGACATAATCTGGTTAATATACCCAAAATTCATAAGGCACTCTGATATTAATGATACATTTTAAATCATTTGTATCTTAAGTAATCATTCATTAATTATGACACAAACAAATAGATACTTTGAGTTAGTTCATTAAAGGTAGGTAATCTCAGAATGTAATTACTATAATGAGAAATCCTCATGATTAAATGGTAACTGAATGAAGAATACCACCTACACAATACAATAGTAAATTTATTTTATATGTAAACAAAAATATACATATTTTAATGTATATGTAATCCATACTTAATAAAAGACACTAGCAATAGATATATTTTATTATTGCAATAATTTTTATGTTTTTCTATATTTTAGAAAATTCTTAATTTTTAAAAGAATTATGAAAGTATATATTTTAAAAGATATTTTTTACCAACTTTAGTACTCCAAAAGGCAAATTAAGTTTTATATTTAATTTTCTAGAAAACATTTTTACCTAAGATATATAAAGTCAAGTAACATGGATATACTCTTCCAGAAAGAAGATTTTGAATAATTTTCTTAGGGAAAGAGTAAATTAAAAACAGCATAAGGAGAAACCACATTTTGAATAAAATGGAATAGAAAAAAAAGTTATTTTTAAAATTTTACAGTTTATTACCAAAAATTGTACTTGTTGCATGTCATCTCATTTTTGTAGATGTTAAATAATATTACAAAAAATAAATCATATTTTATCAAAAATTTTCACCATTTATTCTGCCTTCTTTTATTCTATTATGTTAGTGATTTTTTCCTCAGGAATCTCTGGTATTAATGAAGAATTACATTTACAGAAATAAATAGTTAAAATCTCTATTCTATGCAAGAATATATTCCTATATTATTAAAACTTTACATTTGGTAGCTTTTTCATTCGAGATCTTTCATTAGAACTTTGAATATTAAATTTAAGACTCGGCTTAAAAACCTTGAAGTATAAATATAAAATCATTGAATGCTTATATTACAAATGTTTTCAGAGGATAATCCTTATACTCAAAAATTGATAGGATACTGCAATTTATCTAAGATCAAAAATGAACATCTGTTTAAATATTATAAAATGTATTTTGAGGAATAATATTTATTTTGGCTAAATGCTGAAGAAAATGATAAATACATGTTCTTTTTTTTGGTTTGAAAACAATTTATTAAATATTAATGATGGAAACCCCTTAAAGGAAGTTCAATTATTGCTGATCTATTAAATTGAAATAAAGATAATTACACAAATGGAACTAATAAAGATCTCTTTGGAGTTAATTTATTAAAAATTAAATTGGGGGTAAAGGAATAGCTGTTTTAAGTATTGCTCTAATTTTTAAAATCCCTTTATATATTTAATTTTAGTATATTCAGTTGTTTCCAGAAACTAAAATAATCTTCTGATTATCCCTTTAGACAAAAAGAGAAATACAATAGGAAGTTCAAATATTCTTTTTAAAAATTTCTCTCCTCCTACATTAAATATCTTCAGAAATAATTGTTGCTGTTGTTTTTTTTAACTAAATGTTTCAACTTTAATGAATATCTTACATTTCAAAATTTATCCTAATTTTATCAATTTTTATCTTTAAAGCCTCATCTATAGATCAATTTTGATGACTGGTGTTGAATGCTTTCAGAATCCTGATAACAAGGTATATTTTCCAATAAAAATAAATTTTGAAGATTTACAGAAGCAAATAATTATTGGAAGCATTAAACATTCCTGCAATCCCCTTAAAGATTTATGGCCAATATTATTTAACAGATGTGCAAGAACCTAGAGAGATCTTTATTCTGTATAGATATAAATCTATCTGATGAATATATCTGTTCTGCAGCTGCTGATAAAACTCTGCTTTTACCATCTAAAGAAAAAAAATCAAAAAAATGTTTTTTACCTCAAAAGCCCACATTACAGCTCATAATTTTTATTCATATTTTTCCAGGATATAAATTCTATGCTTTTACTATATTGGTTAATTCTCATGACTATAGATAAAAAGTTTTAAATACTACCATGTTGCTTTTAAAAATACATACATTAAAAGTTAACCAATATTTCAAAATGATTGGGTATTATATCTAAATGAGATTTCTTAAATTTTGTTTTTCCTAGTATAAGAAGTTTTCAATTTTATGGTATCATCTTTAAAATCAGCATATATGCTATATATCATAACACACACACGCACACACACACACACACACACACACACACCTTATCATGAGTTAGAAGCTTGAAAACTAAAAGTAGGGTGCAACCATTTACAAACATCTAGGTTTATTCATCCAGAACTGACTCATTAATTCTTCCTTGAATTCACTAAACATTAGACTTCAAATGAGTGCTCAAAATACAAGACTCCAATCATCAAGAATCATCTGGTATAGTTGGTAAAACAAACATGCAATAAATAATTCTAAGTTTGGGGGATGAATGTTCCAGCAGATAATACAAGATACTATAGAAGAAGTGAAAAGGAAGGAAAAACTGACTGTGAGGATAGGTATGCTGAAACAATCAATATATTCACTGTGGGCTTTGGAAAATGATGAAAGTGATTTTTTACTTGTCTGTATTAGTTACAGTTGAAGAAAATAGGTTTGCCATTGCTAAATTATTAGTTAGGATTCCTAATGTTGGGAAAGCACAGTGTTTATACATAAGAATTCAGATAGAGTCTCAGGAAATGTTTGTAGCCAGTTCCCCTAGTCATGTATCCTTAGCTTTTAAGCTAATTTTAGAATAAGGGGAAATCTAAGAAAAATCAATTGAGTAATGGCAAAGTCAAAATAACTTTTCACAATTTTCTCCAATTTTCTCATGGCCCTTCATCTTTCTACTTAGTATACTTCATTTACACCTTCTCTTTCATACTATGACAGCTACTAGGGAAGACTGTAACCCCTATGGAAAGCTCAGTACATTGTAATAAATATTTAGAGGTAGAAAACATTTCCTTATTCTTGCTTCCTTGAAAATAAAGCCTGAGGAAAATCATACGTGTTGAATTATTATTGAGGGAGAATATTCTATTCTAAGGAAGCAAGAGTAAATATGAAGGGAAGTAAGGCATGGCAACAGAAAACAAATATAAGGTGATGAGTTGCCCAAGTCACTGTGCTAGCCACAGTTTGTCAACAAAACACTGTCAATTGTTTAATCAAATGTGGTATGACTAATGTAACCTCTGTACTTCCCAATAGTTCATCCATTAAGGAAGGGCAAGTAATTTGTTACCTAGGTTCTTACTGCTCCTTGTGTCTCTTTGGACAATCGCCAATGAGGGATTAATTATCAATATTCCTGTTGGATTATCTCCTGGAACAGCTAGTGGGCCCAGTGGAATCAGCTTTTGCCACTGAGGGCATAATAGAAACATTATTGAAGTTGATGCCTAGGCATTGCAGGTAACAAAAGGGGCTGTGTATTAGGAAGAGGCCCTTTGTGTCATTCCTGTAGCTTTGAGATTGCTGGAACATTAAGAACTGGGAATGCTCTGGCCAGAGAGAAGGAATGAGGCCGAATGGGGAGAGAGGATCAGGGTCAGCAAACAGAACCCAATTGAATCAAGAGTGGCATATAAACTGTGTCCCATTAAAACTGCCTCATTTTGTTATAATTTCATTATCCAGTTAACAACAAAACAGATGTTTTAGGTTGTGCAAATAAATATCAGCTAATATTTTTCAATATCAAAAATTATTTAAAAATTTTATTAACTTTTGATGAGTAGTTTTCTAAGAAATGAAATAGGTTAGTTATTTTATTGAAATCCCTCCTGACATAACATGCCAAAATAAATTCTAATTATGTAAAAAGCAAAAATGTGATTGTTGATATGCATTTATTTTCAAAATTAGACCTTGCTTTTATTCTGATTTAAGTTTACTGACTATGTAGTTGTTTGCTTTCACTTTCTGTAACCCACTTTTAGTTGACACCTGCATGTCTGATATTCATATTTTTGTGTATGAGGAAAAACAGTGCAAAAACAACAGGCTAGCACTCAAAATGCACATGTAAGGACTCAGAAATGTCAGAAACTATAAAAGGAAAAAAATAGTTTACTTAAATGACATCTATGCTTGTCAGAACCACACTCTATAACCTCTGATCACAGTCTTTAGTTTATTTTCAGTAAATCTCCTTTCTGCAAGGCTCTATTTTTTCATGGCTTTAACTCACCTACTAGATTTGTCAAGTCTTCAATATGACAAACAGAATAGAAGTTTTTCCTTTATCTGTCCACAGCAAATGTTTTTATGGAAAAAAATCCATTTGTTCAACTTGCATGTCTTTGACATCTACTGTTGCAAAATCTTTATGGATTAAATATATGACTCCACAATTTTTTTTTTTCACTTCTGCAGGTAAATGAGTAAAATATAAAAAGTTGGGTTAAATACCTGCTGATAACTCAAAAAACTAATTGTGTGTGTGTGTGTGTGTGTGTGTGCACGTATGTGAATCCTGAAGAACTGTGATGATCCCACAAAAATCACAGAGGGTATTGATTGTTTATGTATTTTATTTAGGATTAAAATGTCTTTAGTACTAAGCAATGTGGTATATGTTGTTGGTTATCTGACTTAAAAACTATTCATAATCTTTTTTTCTTGGTTATATTCAATTATAAAATCTAGGAAAGTTAAAGACTACTCGCTTTGATTGCCCCCTAGAATTGTCATAAGACTGAGTTCAGGAGAATGAGAAATGAGCATTAATTAGTCTGCTAAAGAATTTCTGGGAAATTTTCTCTTAGCTTGACAAAATGGAAAAGATGTAGGAGGTACTGCTATCCTTATTCTTTCCTTCCTCTTCTTAACACTAAAGTTATGTTTGGAACTGTTGAAGCCCTTGTGTGACCATGAAGTGGCAAACATAAGGTATAAGCCAGCACTCTAAAGATAGTGGAGGACAATAATGTGTACAGATAAAAGATGGCTCTTTAGTAGCTTCATAAAACCACTAAAGCAAATGCCATCATCCAGAATTCTTGTCAGCTGGGGACAAAACCCAATTATTTACTTCAATAGTACTTAGGGTTTCTCTTATTTGTCATTGAAAGCATTCTTAATTAATGAAAATATTTGAGAAAAAGAAAAAATTCTTCTTTAAATAATAAAATGTTATTTCTATTTTGAGTATCTTACATATGCAATTATACATTCTCATTTAAGATCACACTAATTTTCAATGAACCTTTAAGGATAGAAACATTATCTATCTATCTATCTATCTATCTATCATCTATCTATCTATCTATCTATCTATCTATCTATCTATCATCTATCTACATCTATCATCTATCTATTATCTATCATCTATCATCTGTCATTATCTATCTATCTATCTATCTATCTATCATCTATCTATCATCTATCTCTATCTATCATCTATCTATCTATCATTATTTATCTATCATCTATTTATCTATCACCTATGTATCTATCATCTATCTATACATTGATCAATCAAATGATCTATCATCTATCCACACACAAACACACATATAATAAATTTTAAGTAATAGGGAGTAATACATTCCATTTAAATAATGGAAGTGGATGCATAAAATATACATGGAAGAATTTAGAATAAAAGAGGAGTTTCTTCTATGTTAGTAGGTAAACTCAATAGAAATATCAGATGAAATTCTGTGTTTATCAATCAAGATTTGTTTTAGTGTTGTAGCAGTAATGATTAGAAAGCCTGGGTTATGAAACACTAGCTAAATAAGAGTTTTGCACATTATCTGCTTTTCTGTCTCTTTTAAAGATGAGGGAACTGATGTGTGCATTTCTGGTTTGCCAAAAATCATATCACTGCTTAATGGTCTAGTCACCACTGACATTTATTTTCAGTTTTATCCTGTTACCCAAAGAATTATCTTTAAAAATCTCAGATGACAATTTGAGGAAATAATAATGTGCAACTTCACATACAATAAACAAATCAATACTGCCATTTATTAATTTTTATAGATTAAATCATTTAATTTAGAATGCAACTGGAGAGAAGAAAAACTGCAAACAGTTCCACATTATTTAAGGACCAGCACGTTTAAAGCACTTTCTTCATTTGACCTTCGCAATGACTGAAGTTAACTTAGTCCCTATTTATGAAGAGTAATATGAAGTCCTAATTCTATAACTAGTAAATAGAGAATATAGGACTTCATACCAACTCTGATGATGATAATGCTCTCGCTTGTTTTACATTGCAGAATAACTCTGTAAAAATATCATTCTCAACTTTCTTCCACTGGTCAAACAAGAGTGTTTTGAACATAGCCTTCTTTCTAGCTTCAGCTTTAGCATATGCAAACACTTTTACTAATGGTTGCTTATATAACTTCCCAAATCAGTCATATAGATCTTAGTATTTTCTATTACTTTAATCTTCAATAAGTCTTGCTTTTCCTATCATACCTAGTGTTGTGCACATATATGTAAATGTTTTTATAGTGTATTCAATTAATATCACAGATGTTCTTAGAGAAACTTGAAAAGTTGGTCTTTTTGACTTTACAAAATTCAAACTCTTCTTAAATGTTTTTGTTCTGTTAATGACATCACTATATGCATTTGGGCTCGTATAGAGTGATCTGGTATTTCCACTTATTTTAGGTATTTCTCTAGACTTGCCCTATTTTACGAGGCTCTAATTTGACAGTGTGAAGATACATATTTTCTAGAACATTAAAGTTACAAGAGCTTAGTGTAATGGCATAGAGTAAACATTCTCTTATTTTAATAATCATTAATATAAATAAAATATAATTTATCTATGATAACCATTATTTTAAGAGAATGGACATTTAACACCATAGATATAGGAAGAATATACATCAAATTAAAAATCTGTTCTTAAAATTATATTGAAATTTACAGAAAATACATTTTCTTTGATCTAAACTTTATATTTTACTGATGACAAATGACAATTCACATATTAAATAAGATTCTTTGTTATAACTAAGTCTGTTAATTTTTTTCTTTTGCATAGATACATACTATCACCTTTGCATAAAATGTCTTCCCCCACCAATTCACCTGTTTTACTCTTATTCATTGTTCATTTATAAACTTTAAAAAGCTGTCCTTATATCTCTGAGTTGGTACAGACTTGGCCTCCAGTAACACTTCTTCATGTTATTTATGAAAATTGTAATTTTATATTTACTTTCATCCTCATTTAATTAATGTTTCTCTTCCTTACTAACTATTTGCTCAATGAAGGCAAACTCAGTTTTACTCAATATTAAAATCCCGACCCCTAGCAAATTGACACTATAGGCCTTCAAATATATTTATCAAATGAATAAATGGATGGAACAAATCAGAAAGCTGATAATTATCTCAAAAATATGTTAATAGCTGGTATTCATGTGAATATATAAAGTGTAAATTTATGAATACATACATTTAGATTATCTATACCAATATACAGTCTTACACATATTTTTAAATGAACTTTTTAGTTATAACAGTTTTAAATTCACAAAAAATTTCAAAAATAGAAATTCTCATATACCACACACATAGTTTCCCTTATTATTAGCATTTTATGTTTTATTACTATGGAACATTTGTTATAATTAATAAACCAGTATCAATATATAATTATTAACTAAATCTATGGTTTATTCAGATTTCTTTAGTTTTATATAACATCCATTTTCAGTTCAAGAATCTCATCTAAGATACCACACTTTATTTAAGCTTCATGTCTCAGACTATTCTTGGTTATGAAAGTTTCTCAGTCTTTCCTTGTTTTTCATGACATAAATTTTGAAGACTATAGGTTAGATAATCTGCAGAAATTTCATTAATTGGAATTTTTTTGATGCTTTCTTGATGCCACAACAAAAATTTTAGATATGTGGGAGGAAGACCAGGGAAGTAAAGTAACAGTTTTAATACATCATAACAATGGTACTTACTTTCAACATGACTATAACTTTTAAAGTCAGCTTTGATCACTTGGCTAAAGTTGTGCTTTTTTTAGTTGTTTCCATAATACAGTTATACTCCTGTCCTATTTTTATTTTTTATTCTGGTAGAAAGTCACTATATACATTAAGAAACAACATTAAGAAAGAAAACTTATATTTAATACTTTCATATTTTTTGAAATTTTTACTATCAGCTGTAACATTTTAGTTTTATTTCTATTGTATAAAAAACTTCTCAAAATGTGAGGCAAAATATTTGCTTTGTATTAATATGTATATAATGCTTCTCTTTAAAAATAATACCACATAGGCTACAGTATTTAGCAGTTGTAGAAGATCTCATTTGAATCTCATTGCAACCAAATAAAAAAAGGCAAGAATGGTAATAACTCAATTTTGAAAAGTTAAGAAACTAAAAAAACAAGCTTTTGTCTAAATAATTTAGTATGTAATGGTTTAGGTTTGCTTGTATCATTCAGTATTTTGTAATTGGTGCAACAACTAATACAATAATCAGGATTTCTCACTCATAAGTGTGTTTTGATTTAAAAAAATGCATTTTTCTCTACTCAATATTATATAACATTGAGAAAAATAATAAAACTTGATTAGCCATTATAATAAAATATAACTGAGTATTTTCAATATATGACAATAAATGGATCATATATAATTAGTAAATACATACCAAGATAATAATGAAACCTTAAAATACTTGAGTTCATGCTAATGTCATAAAGTTTAAATCTATAATAAATACTCTGTTCTAAAGAGCTTCTACATACAGAGACAGTGACAAGGAAGAGAAACCCTGGGATAATATGCCAATGAGGAACAGAAAGGAACGAATGATAGGTCTTTTGAAACAAATAAAAAAATGTGGCAAACATATGCCTTTATATATTTAAGGATTTGCCACTTAATGGAGGAAGAAAACGTATTGTGTGTCTTTTCCAAGGCAGAACTAGTACAAATGGATGAAAATTACAAGAGAATTTTATTCATTGTAAGAAAGAATTTTCTGATACTAGCTAAAATTAATTTGCTTCATTGTGAAGCAGTGGTTTTCTTGACAATGAAAGGTTTCCAGCAAAGAGAGTTGTCTGAAGAGAACTTCACAGGAGATATTTTTTAATTAGGTGAGAAATTGAGTGAGATAACCTTCATGGTTCCTTTTCATGAGAAGATTTTAGAAAAACACACATAAAAATGTTTTTAAGAGAACCATGGTTGTTGTACAATATACACATTCAAATGCATTTGCCTTGATTTTCAGATATATGTGCCACAGTCCGTTTATTCCTGGCCATCTAGTACACTGTATTTTTCTACATTTGCCTCCTAGAAAATGACTCAAAGATTTATATGAAGAAGCTTTGTTAAAAAGCACACTTGTTTATCAGACATCTCATTATGAGAGATAGCAATTTATGAGGGACAAAGAGAATTATGTCCAGACAACAGGCTATCCTCAGGAATCATCTTTGCTGGGCAGTGCTGTTGGTACCTCTTCTCCACAGCTACTCTAAAACTAGAAGAGGATTCTAAAGTTTATAAGAATTTAATGATTACTATTCAATAAATTAAAATAATTTAATGAGAAGCTATACTGCAGTACTTACTATAGCTCAACCAATGTCTCTCCTTTACCACTTTTTTTACACTTTCTTGATAGTTTTTCCTTTAAATACATATTGTTTGTTGTTTGACTAATTCACATAATGTTTGTTCAGCATAGACTATGTTAAATACTAAAAATACAAAACATAGGGCATTTTGCTGCCTGTTTGATCACAACCAAATCAAGAAGGAAGTACCAATTTCTTGCTTAGGGTCCCTGCTTCTGTTTTTACTGAGCCTGTCAGCACTTCAAACATGACATCTGTACAGTGACTCTTTGACTTCAGTCATCATCATTTTCAATTCTGACCTCTTAAAAATTAGACCAGTCATATCTGTTTTTCAGTTACCAGCAGTTCTTCTGACTGCTTTCATGTCATCTCCCTCTTCATTTTCTATAGTATTTGAAGGCGTCTAGTCATGCTTGACAACTCACTGAGAAATTTTCCAACTGAAAAGACAGTCCTTATTCAGTGTTCTTTAACTCAACAATTATGATAATTTTTTTGTAATATCATTACAAGTAGTTATTTTTAAAGGATATAGGAACTCAAATGATAATATAGGCTGCTTTGCACTTGGACTAATTGATAATATAAATATTGCATGTTTTCTGATATATGCAAATGAATTTGATAATTATTCTGAAAGAGTTAAATGTGATGAGTAAAGGTATGATTTTTCAGATTAAATCATGAGATTTAGATTGTGAAAACATTAAATAGATTTATTTAAAGATAAATAGATGTTGTATTAGTTTTCTATTGTTGTAATAACAAATTACCACAAATTTAACAGATAAAAACAAGTAATCTATTATTTATACTCTAAGGTTCAGAAGTTATAAATGGTATAAAATCAAGGTATTGGAAAGGACACACTCCTTTCTGGAGGCTCTGGAGGAGCAACATCTCCTTGCCTTTTGCAGCTCCTACTGGCTTTGGATCATGGTGTATTGCCCCCATCTACAGAGCCAGCAATGTCTTCTCATGCTACCACCTCCCTGGTTCTCTTACTTTGCCTTCTTCTTCCATTTTTAACGACACTAGTGATTGCATTCACTGTACCTGAATAATGTCAGCTGATTAGCAAAGTTAATACCATCTGTAACCTTAATTCTCCTTTGCCATATGACAGTTTCTAGAGATTAAGACATTCACATTTGGGGAAGGGGCATTATTCTGTCAATCACAGATGCTCAGAGTAGTAATATGGTAAACAAAACCAGTGTAACTGTTAATTCTGAGCTATTGACTAAATAACATTTTCATTTTTTTTTAGTTACCTCTCATAAATTATAAATTAGAAACTAGGAGAAATTTTTAAAACAAATTCATGATTATCAATTTTTTGTGTATGTGTGGTGGATAGCATGTAAAGGGTGTACATAGAATGGATATTGGATGGTGAAAATCCTGGCAGAACTATTTTTGCCCTAAGAAATCCTGGGGAGAGAAGCTGATGTGCTTTAAAGAGAGATAATTAAAGTGAGCTTCTTTCTCATTTTAGGTTGCAGAGACATTCCAGACTCACTTAGTGCTAAATTAATAGTTCAACGGGCGACTTCCTATTCTGTAAGATGAGAAAATGAGATAATGACTCTCTATAAGCTAAAATTAGGAGGTAGTATAAATATGTTATTTTTCTTTTCCAGTTACACAATCCATTATATTTCTTTCCTGTTCATTGTAAATATGCCTTAACTATTTTGTGGTTCTAACTCTGAGGTAGAACTTTTTGTCTCTCTCTCTTCAGACTTTTTCAATTCTATGTAGTAGATACATTTTTATTATTAAATTTGACTTCAGTATGACATTTGTTTTATCTACCTAATGAATTAAACATTATTTTTATTATTATGAAGCAACCATCTCTATCTTTAGTAATATATTTGCGATCAAGTCTACTTTACTTGGTATTTATGTATCATGAGGAAATTTACAACAGTGCAAGAGGCTAAACTCTGAGAGAAGCTCTGAACTTCTTATCCTATAAGGACAGGGGCTCCGTGAGAACTAGCGTGTGGAGGAAATCCCACAGAGGAGCCAGTGAGAGAAGACACCCAATTCCAAGTGTGAACCAAAGAAGTTCTAGGCTCATCCCCAGGCAGTGAAAAACAAAGACTTTGACAACTCAACTGATATTAAAAACACTGCCAAGGAAAGTAAGACAAAACTATTTAAATCTAAGTGTGTTTTTTATCTTCTGTATTAGTTTTGTGGTAGGCCAAAAAAAATGACTGCCCCCCTGAAAAAATTACCCATGTCAATCACTGGAACTCACAAATATTTTCTTATTTGGAAAAAAGATCTTTGCAAATATAATTAAGTTGAGTACCCTGGGGTAATGTCATCCTGGATTAGTTACCTTACTGGGTCTTAAATTTAATCACAAATATCTTTATAAGAGATATATACAGGATAATCGGCACACAAAAGAAGAGGTGATGTGACTGTGAAGACAGAGATTGGAGTGGTTTGGCCACAAGCCATGGAAGCCAAGAAATGCTGACAGCCAGCAGAAGCTAAAATAGAAAAGAAAGGATTCCCATGAACACTACAGAGGGAATGACACCCTGCTGGCTCCTCAATTTAGGACTTCTGGTTTTCACATTAAATTTATATTGTTTTAAGGTACCACATCTGTAATCATTTGCTACAGCAGCTCTAGGAACTAAATATGTTCCTTATCGCCGTGACTCCAAAACTTAATGACTTAGGAAAACTTACTCTCACATTAGTTCTGTAGGTCAGAAATCTAGGTGTGGCTTAGCTGGGGCCTCTCTTTCCAAGTCTCTCACAGTCTGTAATCAACAGTCAATTGAAATTGTAGAATCATTTGAAATTTTAACAGGAAAGCAACTGCTTTTAAGCTCCCTTTTCAGCACATACATAGGGGACAGGATTGCATAAGAGCATGACTACCAGAAAGTTAAAATAATCGGGAGCACTTTTAGCCTATCAAAACCTTCCTACTGACCCAATATTGCATATTTCTAAATGCAAAATATATTTACCCCCTCCCCGGGTTTCCAAGAATTCCATACCATTACAACATCAGCATATTTTAAGATCTTTAGTTATTTAATATAAATTGATCATGGACATACAAATTGATAACTTTCCACAGATACTCGATCATATATCTGGTCAAATAATGAAGGATAGAAATAATATTAACTTGAAACAAGTACCATTATTTACAATTCATGCATTTTACTGTTTTCACAGCCCATGAAGTTTACCTCTATCAATCTTTTAAGTCCATTTTATGCAAAATAACAGCAAATGCCCAATGGAAATTGGTTTAGGATTTAGGTGGAACAAATCCCACTAAATCATAGCCTCCACCATTCCTCCTTTTTCAATGTCTAAGCATATAATTTAAGTAAAATGAATAGGCTTCTGTGCAAGCACAGCTTTGATACAAATACCCAAAACATCTTATTATTTTTTTTTTTTTACTGCACGCCATTTACTAAGTGTATTGGAAATATTTTGGAGCCATCATGAATAATTGTAAAATAAAAATGTGTTTGAATATTTTTAACCATCCACTTGTATCTGGAAAAAATTTTCAGCCTGCAACTGTAATTGGATGGAATTTTCACAAAAAATAGTTATGAAAATCTCCTGATTTCACGGAATTATTACTGCTGAAATTAGTGAGCAAAGAGAATAGAAAATGAATCTTATATTACTCCAGTGATTCTAGTACTGGTCTCTTTATTTTTCTATCTTTTAACCTTCTCCTCAGTCTATTACCTGATTGGTCCACACTAAAACATGATTAATCATAAAAAAGTTTCTATAAAATTATAATTTTAATATTCCTCTTTTTATTCTAATTATTACTTGTGTATAAATATACATGTAGATGTGTATATATGTACATTGCAAGCACATCATTTTAATAACATGATTGTTTCACTTATTTTGTAAGCATTTTCTACTTAATTTTTTCAAATTGATTCTTATGCATGCTAATCTCTAGATTACAATTTCCTTAGTTGTCTCAATATTTTTCTTTTGTACCTAATACTAACAAGTAAACTATTCAGAGTCAGACTTAACATAAGCCTACATACCCTCAAAGTATTTACAGATATAAAAATAGTTCTACATCCTTCTAAAAGGAATGATTTCTAGTATCTTTTTAGAATTAAAAAAAATATTAAAAGAACTAGAATGAGCATCTGAGGAAGCTAAAAGAAACTTTTCTACTTACTATCAAATATGCCTAAATTCTTTCTTTAGACTAATCAACCGTATCAACTGTATCAATAATGCAGTCATCATACCTTCACTAAAGTAACAGTATTATTACTATGTGTAACAACTTTTCAACATTTATATAGCACTACATATATGAGAGTATATTGTAATCATGGGTGCTTTTGAGTAAGAACTGATTATAAGATCAACAAGACATACAATTAAACACAACCACAGGAGATTAAAGAACAATGAGGTAATTTATAAAACAGCAATAGCATACTAAACATATGAAACTTTCAGCAGCTAAAATAATATTGATAGATAACTGTCTGCTTTCTTAAGTTTCATGCTGAGCACTTATTAAAAGGGAGAAAAACAAGAAGTAAAATATGTCTATTCTTTCTTTGTTCTCAGGTATTTTAAATAGCTTTTTATTTTATTTTATTTTATTTTATTTTATTTTATTTTATTTTATTTTATTTTATTTTATTTTATTTTATTTTATTTTATTTTATTTATTTTATTTTATTCAAGCTGGTTTTGCTTAGTAATGGCACCTGTGACTCACTTGCTTTTATTCTGCCCTTATCCTCCTTTCCTTTGGAAACGGACTCCTTGAACCATTAAGCCTTAAGACATTAGGTTCTAACAGTGTCAAATCTTTTAAGAATGAAGCCTCAGATTTGCAGACCAGGAGGACAATAACTTTCAGTTAAATTAAGGATAACTTCTTACCTTTATATGTGTTTCAGGCCCAGGTCCTCATCTGCCATAGGACTAGATGGGATGACACCCGCGGCTGAGTCCAACTGAACACAATGATCAATTACCCTATGACCCCTAACTCCCTTAGCTTCCATGATGACTGATTTCCCTCTATATAACCTATTTCCTCAAGACAGCTTGGGAATCAGGTTTTTGAAAGCAATAGTTTGCTTATGTCTCCAGAATTTATGACTCTAAATTAACCTTTATTTTCTTTGGTGCAAAACCTATATGTATCTCATTGACACAGAAGCACACAGGCAGACGGGCAGACCCCTTTACTCTGGTAATACTTAAAGATAGTGGCATTTATACCTTCACTTTTTTTTTTTTTTTAAGAAATGTTGACTTTTTATATGCTTGCTTTCAGGGTCACAGCATTCTACCCAAACATACATTCCAAAGAATCACAAATTTTATGAGAATTCCTAAGATTTGGAGTCAATATAAATTTGGATATAGATAAAGAGAAAACCATTGGATTTACAATTTAACATCCTGTTCTTTTTAACTTTTTTTTCTAACAAATATAAGTTGTTGGCTCATTTTTGTCACTCTAAAAGTTTTATATAATAAAATAGTCAATACTCTCACAAAGTATTTTACTCATTTCTTTAATCCTAGAACATCCCTATTAGTAAGTATTGAGAAGGAGAGGCATGATCCTCTGAGAAACACTACTTTGTTTTGTTTTTGGTCCATCTGAAACCTCTTGTCATTTTCTGCAATTCTAGTACGATGATGCCACCAGATTAACAAAGATTGAGTGTTACAGAGTAATTCTTCCCCAAGACAGACATGCCTAGTCCAGGCCTCCTTATTGAGTGATGTCCCAGTTAAGGTTTTGTGTGTTTGTACCTATGTAGGTACCATGAGAAAAAAAGTCCACTTCCTTTTATTAACACCACAACGAGACATAGTTTTACACATACCAAATAAACAAAAATTAAAAAGACATGATAATATGAATTGTTGAGGTGACCTGCGGAAAAAGATCTGTCAGCCACTGAGAAAAATGGGGTAAATTGACTAGTAATTTGGAAAACATTGGCATTATCAGGAAATATTGAACAACTACATATCCCATGCCTATCAATTCCATTCCTAGATAATCCCTTAACATTTACTTAATATATATGTACATGGTTATTTATAATGGCATTGCTGTCTTTAATGGCTGATGGTCCTACTTTTAAGAAATATTTGACACAATCTTTTTTAGATTTCAAAGTAAAGTCTGTGCAAAGATATTTGGGTCTAAAGTGTCATTTATGTGAAGAAAGTTTTATATATTCATGAATTGATGAAAAAATTACATATGTTCACTTGACCATTTATATATCAAATCTCTGAATTTTCCTTAAGACTTCTTAAATTCTCCAAATGGCATAGCAAAGTTGTGGAAATAGGAAAGTATTAAGACATGTATGATGGCTAATATTTTTTAGCAATTTTAAATGATATGCATTGGTAATGAAGTGAGGTTTATGATTTTGCATATTTTGTTAAAACTAAATTAGTTATTAATTAATAGTGATAAAGAGTGGATAGTGACAAGTAAGAGCAAGAATGGAGAAAGTTGAAGTAGAAAGACAAAAAGTAGAGAAGCCATTCTTAATAATATAGACCTGGCTGTAATGTGGCAATTACCAGATCCAACAGTGATATCTTCTGATTTTTCCTATACTAGGGCAGACTTAGGCAAAATCTTCAGTCTCCATGCTAACTCTTTTAACTCTTCCCTCCAACTACTTCAAAAATTCTACCTGAAATTCTAAAGTCACTAAAGGAAAATTAACGATAACCTCGATATTTCCTACTGATTCAGTCAAGAATGCTTTCGCATATAGATGATAGGTAGATAGATGATAAATAGATAGATTGATATAGATATAGATAGATAATAGATAATAAATGTCTAATCTTATGTTGATTTACCTACCATCTGTCTATATGTGTATTTAATGATTACATGCAGAATGTTTATTTTCACTTATTTAAATAATGTAGCCGTTTAGCAGGAAACTTATGTAGGGAAATGTTCTTAAACTGATATTTGGGGCCAAAACTCAAAATAAAGTAATTTTCTTTTGATAAGTATTCTAGAAAGATTTCATGATGGATTTTCTTAGACGAAATCCAAACAGTTGATGTAAAGTTTTATACATATAGATGTATTTTTGAAGAAATTTACCAAGGGGAGAAACTCTATGGCCAGGTGTCCCTTGAATCACTACTTACATTGTGCTTTGTGAGGTTTGAAATATTAGTTGCTATTGCTTGAAGCCAGTCAATACAGTCTTCATCAGAGAGGCACTGAATAATCCCACTGCAGACCCCATCCACAGCAATGACTTGAAAAGCATTCTGCCTGCAGACATGTCAGAACAAATCAGATCAAAACATCATTCCATTTATGTATTTGCAACTTGAAAGAGTATCATCAGAGTTTTGTAATTTTTTACATATATATTTTATACATATTTTGATAGAAATATACTTAAGTACTTCATTTATTTGGATGCTAATGTAAATGCTATTGTGATTTTAATTTCAAATTTCACTCGATTGTCGCTTGTATATAAGAAAGCAATTGGCTTTTTTTAATTAACCTTGTATAGTGAAACCTTGTCATGAGTGTGTATTAGTTACAGAATATTTCTTTTATTGATTATTCGGGATTTTTTACATATGTCACCTGAAAACGAAGACGGTTTGATATCTTCCTTCCCAATTTGTATATCTTTTAATCTTATTTTTTTGCTTATTGAATTAGCTAGGACTTTCAAAATGGTCTTAAAAAGCAATGGTGAGAGAGACATCTTGCCTTGTTCCTGATTATTAGTGGGAAAGCTATGTTTCTCACCATTGAGTATAGTGTTAGCTCCAATATTTTTGTAGATATCTTTTATGAAGTTGAGAAAGTTCTCAATTCCTAGTTTATTGAGTTTTTAAATTTTTATCATAGGTGTTTTACTTGTCAAATGTTTTTTCTTTGTATAAATTTATAGAATCATGATTTTTCTTAATGTATAATATTAATTAATTTGTTAATATTGAACTAGCTTTTCATAGTTGAGATAAATCATACTAGGTTATGGTATACATTTTTTAAAGACTGTTGCATTCAATTTGCTAAGATTTTGTTAAAGATATTTGCATCTATGTTCATGAGACTTATTGGTCTGTATTTGCTGTTGTTCTTCCTTCTAATGTTTGTTTGTTTTTGGTACTAGAGTAATGTTGGTTACATAGAATGATTTTAAAAGTATTTCCTCTCCTTCTGTTCAGTAAAAGAGATCATAGAGAATTGGTGTAATTCTTCCTTAAAGTTTTAATAGAATTCCCACTGTACCTGGTCCTTTCTGTTTTGGAAGCTTAGTAATTATTGATTCGATAGGCATAAGTCTATTCAGCTCATTTATTTCTTCTTGTGTGAGTTTTGGCAAATTTTGTCTTTCAAAGAATTGGCCCATTTCATCTAGGATTTCAAATGTGGGCACAAAGTTGTTCATAGTATTTCTTTATTATCTTTTTAATGCCCATAGATATGTAATGATGATGTAATGATTTGCAAAGATTTATAATCATGTACATTCTTTATTTCTAATATTATACATTTATTTGTTTCTTCTTTTTTTTTCTTAACTGACTAGAGGCTTGCCAATTTTACTGATCTTTTCAAAAAACTCAGCATTTAAAAAAAATTTTTCTATAGTTCTATTTTTAATTTTATTGATTTTCTCTCTAATTTTTATTATTTATTTTATTTTGTTTACTTTGGATTTAATTTGCCATTTCTTTCTAGTTTTGGTGAAAACAGATTATTATTTTTATTTTTTTCTAATATATGCATTTGATCTATAAACTTCCCTCTAAGCACTTTTCTTACTAAATTCCCTGAATTTTAATAAGTTGTTTTTAGGTTCTAAATATTTTTAAATTTCTCTTCAGGTTTTTCTTTGAGCCATGTGTTATTTAGAAGTGTGTTATTTAATATCCATGTATTTGGGGTTTTCCCGTTATCTTTCTGTTTTGAATTTCTATTTTACTTCTGTTATTTTCTGAGAGCAGACATTATTTGATTTCTCTTATTTTAAATCTTTCTCAGTGTGTTTTGTGTATTTTGAAACTTATAGACTGGGTTTCATAAAACTTGACAATCTGTTAAAAATGCTTGTTATATTATTTCTGCCTGTCAAAATCTAATTCAAATTTTAAAAATTAACTCAGGTGCCACCTATTCCATGATATTTTTTATAAGCCATGTATTTGAAATGAATCGTGCCCACTTGACTACTCCTATCCAGTCTGTTTATTATAGTACTTGATCTCTGCTAAAATAAAACATTTTTAATAGGCTGCAAGTTCCTTAATTTTCATTGTTCATAGTACTAACACAGTGTTAGTAGGTTTTATTTTAGCAATCCCCTGCTTTTTCTAACTTGAGATCTAGTTGTCATTCAAGATGGCTCCAATGTCAGACTTGAATTCTGACATTTGTACTTTGACTATAACCTCATTCTTTTAATAGCCACCTAATTAACTTTTCTTTCTTTTTTTTTCCTTTCTTTTTTTCTTTCTTTTCTTTTCTTTCCTTTTCTTTCTTTTTCTTTTTCTATCTTTCTTTCTTTCTTTCTCTCTCTCTCTCTCTCTCTCTCTCTCTCTCTCTCTCTCTCTCTCCCTTTCTTTCTTCTCCTACTAATTGGTCGGCACATCTATTCTGGAAAAACTTTATTTCTTGCAAAGCTGGACTCCTCTTCATCCATATTAAATATGTGTTTTTTTTCCCCACCATAGAATTTCTTGTCATTTTGGTCTCCAGCTATCCCTACCTTACTAATACCTAGTCTTCAATAACTTCAATTTGTAGTCTTTTCTTCCTAATGTGCCAGGATTCTCTGGCAAAAGAACAATTGTGCAGAATCTCAACTGATCACTAGGGATCCAGTTATTTAGTTCTTTAGAAAATAGTACTTTACTATTTTTCTAACCTCACAGCAGTCAGTATTGTATATTTCAGAGTCTATTGCCTATCTACTAGTCATTTTATTTATCTCTTTCTGACTGAAAAATCCTGTTCCTCATAACATTCCTACCATAGTTTATCTGTTCTTTAATTCCTAGATCCTTCCATCTCTATGTGATCCTGAGAGGGTAGCAGTGCATCAACAGATGAAATTTATATTTAAACAGTAGGTTAAATAGTGGTTGCGAAAACTATGCTTTCAATAATGCAAGTGTCTTATCATATACGATTCCTTCCACTTAATCAATAACCATAACCATAATATGCTTTGAATTTTATATTCCACTTCTTTCTCCTTCATCCCATTATAAATACAGTGTTCTTACACATCATTTCTCTTTTTTTGCCATCAATATTCTTTGTATGACAAACTGTTTTTTAATCCAATTGGCTCCAAAAATTATACTACCCAAAATCATCCCAAAATTAATCACTTTTCCACAGTTATTTTAATATATCTTTTCTGTCATTGATATGATCCTTCTCTTTACCACCCTGTTTGCAATACTTTCTTCAATATTATAGTATCATACTTAGTTCTCCTTAAGTTTACTTTTTTCTTTCATACATTCACTGTTTTTGTTTTCTCTTCAGATCTCCTAAGTATATATTCCTGAAAGTGCCACTCTTCAATGAATTGAATGTTTACTATGAGCTAGATTCATATTTGGCTTTATTAGTGGAATCTTATATGATAAGACACTTGCATTATTGAAAGCATAGTTTTCACAACCACTACTTAACCTACTGTTTAAATATAAATTTCATCTATTGATGCCCAATATGGCATCATCTCAAATGTCTTCACCTCAGGAAAAACATGCTGTGTGCTCTTGGAAGGCCACTAGAAATTCTCTTGTTATTTAGAATTTTTCTAAAAGCAACAGCACAGATTAATAGACTTTATTTCAATGCTATTGACTTTCATAGGTTTTAATAAGCATGAATTAGATACTTCTACTCAAAAACCAAACAGAGATAAAATTCTTCATCATTATAACTCACTTAAGAAACATTTATAGAGCACTGTTCAGCTTTAAAGCATGCTTAGCAATAAAAGTATGGAGATAAATACCATTTAAAACTCAAATATATATTTTATTACATATTTCGTATATATTAAAATGTATATATACATACACAATGTACTCATCATTCATAGAAAGAAAATAAAGCTTAGAGATTGAAAACTCAGCCAAATGTTACATAACCTCTATTTCCCATTCTAACATCCTGGGACTGTAATGTTCTTTATTATTATAACACTGCAGAATTAAAATCAGATATGTAGTTATGAATTCAGGGTTATTACCATATAATGAACTTAACTGTCTACACTGATAAAAATATTGAGATGTTTTAATTCATATCTACACAATAGTAAATGATAGTAACACAACTGTTTAGCAATTACATATAAGAAATATTACATTATTTGAGTTAAAATTATGGGTCTTGGCAAAACCAACCAACAGATAGTATTCCAATTTTGAACTAAACTAAATAATCATTTATATTTGTCATCATGACTCAGTTACTTATTATTATTTTTTTTTATTCCTTACTGTTCCCACTGCCTGCGAGTTGATTCAGGGAAGGAACCAAACACAACACCTTCCACATACAGCCATTACATCAATTTTTATTTAGTGAAGAGTGAACAATGAATTAGCTCTTGAATGTGAATTGCTGAGCAATCCATTCTGAATAATGCTGTTTATAACTGCTTATCACTGTAATATTACTGAGTGCAATTAATTTAATTGCTAAAAGCTATTGATATGTTGAGGTACTATAAAAATAAAAATGTAAGTAGTCATTTAGACTCTTTCAAATGATTTGTTGCTTTCTCTTGAATTGTTTTAGCTAAATGATTCTATTTCATAACTCTGTATAAAGTGTTTTTAAGTAAAAACAAAACAAATATACATTTTTTAAAAATCAGCATTAATAGTAATATAAGGAGAGTTGTTAAAGCAGAAAAAAAATAGAGCCAAAAGAAATAAATAATAAAATAACAAAAAAATTAAAGGTAAGCTACATATTTAAACAGTTATGTAACTATAATAATATAATTAATATCTTGAAGATTTTAAAATGCATAATTAAAATCATATCAAAAATATACCCAAAAGACAATAAAAAGGTGAAGTAAAGTGTTCTAGGTTTCTAGCATTTTCTGAACAAATTAAAATGAATAAATTGCATTAAACTCGAATAAATCATGTATATGTAGCGCTATGTTCTGAATGTGTGTCCTCCCTCTCCACAATTCATCTTTCAAAATTGCAATGCCTTATGTGATAGTATTAATAGATGAGGCCTTTGGTAGATGCTTAAGCCATAAGGCTGGATCCCTTATTAATGTGATTAGTACCTTATAAAAGAGACTACATAGAGATCCCTTCCACCAAGTGAGGATGCAGAGAGAAGACACCAGCTCTAAACCAGTAAGAGAACCCTCACAAGAGAACATAACCATGCTGCTGCCTTGATCTTGGACCTCTAGCATTCAGAACTGTGAGCAATAAATTTCTTTTTTTTTATGAGCCACCCAGTTTGCGGTATTTTGTTATAGAAGCACAAATAGACTGAGACATACTGTGTAATGTTTAGACAATAACTAAAACAATGCTAAAAGAATATATTACTAATGATATACTAGAAAGAATATTAAGTATAAAAATATTTATTGTAAAACAGTAAAAATCGATATTGATAATAAAAACTAATGTGTGTTAAGACAAGATTTTATATACATGTATATATATGTGTGTGTATATATATATGTATGTGTATATATGTGTACAGACATACACACACACGCATATAATTTCAACAGTAAAAAGTAACAAATAAACCAATTACAAAATGGTAAAAATACATAACCAGACATTTCACTAAAAAGTAGTTCATGTAATTATTAGCACATAACCTCATAAAGATATGTAAATTTAGGTTAGAATGACATATCACTTCATATTTATCAAAATTGTAAAATAAAAATAGCAACACCACCAAATGCTGGCAAGGACATGGATACACTGGATCACTCATAACTGCTGGTTGGAATGTAAAATTGTACAGCTATTCTAGAAAATATTTTGACTGTTTTCTAAAAATCTAAACACTCTATTACCATATAACCTTGTAATTGATCGCTTTGCAATTTAACTAAAGAAATAAAAATGTAACTTCATAGAAAACTTTATACATAAATGTTTATAGAATCTTTATTTACAAAAGCCAAAAACTGGAAATTACCAGATATTCATCAATGGCTGAATTTTTAAAAACATCCATACTGTGGAATGAAACTCAAAAATAAAATGAAACGAACAATTAAATATTATAGCTAATTGGAAAAATTGCCAGAAAATTATGCTGAGTAATAATATTCAATCCAAAAATATTACATAATTTAAAACAATGTTTAAATAATGTTGTTAAAATGACAAAATAATAGATGAAGAACAAATAGTTGCCAGAGGTTAAGGATATAGAGGGGAGGAGTGAAGTTAGCATGATTATAGAAGGGCGACGATGATTCTTGTGATGAAACCTTTATATCACAACTATGATGATGAATACAGAAACATGACATGTGATAAAATTTATAGAACTAAACACAATCACACAAAATCTGAATGAGTGGTAGACTTTATCAATGTCAGTTTTCTAAATGTTTTATAAAATATTACTATTTGGGAAAATAGATAAATGGAATCTGAATTATTTTTTACCACTGCTTATGAATATACAATTAACTCAAGACAAAATGTTTAATCATAAAAATACAAAAACTAGAGTGGTGAACATAAAACAAATACCAAAAAGTTAAATATTATACCAAATATATCAATAATTACATTAAAAGTAACTAGACTAAATAATTTAATTAATAGACTGTTACTTTGAATTAAAAACAGGAAAAAAAGAAAAAATCTAAATGTGTACAAATCAGAAGAGACATATTTCAGAGATCAGCACTAAGAAAACTTGAAAGAAATGAATAAAAGGACATACAATGTGAATATTAACCAATGATAGCAGGCATAATTATTCAAATATTTATGAAGCAGACTGGAAAGCAAAAACAATTCCAAGATATAGGACATTTTATAATAATACAAGTGTCATAATGCAAGAAGTTTTAAAAATTTCAAATCTGCTTATATCCAATAATATAAAATTAAATATATACAGCAAATATTGACACAACTAGAAACAAAAATGCACAAAACTACCATCAGTGGCTAACTTTAATAAACCTCTCTCATAGATGATACAATAAACAAAAAAACTTTATTAATAATATAGATTATCAGAATCTCTAATGAATAAATGCAACCTAGTTGAAATATATAAAACCAGCACTAAAAAATACAATACAGATTATTTGTAAATGCATATAAAACATTTGCCAAAATTTTTCATATATTAGGTGAAGTTAAACCTCAACAAAAATCAAAAGATTAACATTATTCAGCATAAAATTATGCTATAAAATAACAACAAAAAAGATAATTGAAAAACCCAAAATATTTTGAAATTTTGTAATACACATTTAAATAGTTCATGGGTTAAATAAGCAATTATAACAAAAATTAGAAAATGTTACTGAATACATTTTTAGAAATACAAGAATATTAATACTTGTGGACTTCCAATTCTGGCCAAGAACAAGTATCCCCATTACTCCCAGGAGTTACGCAATTCAACTAAAGAACCCAGAAGCCAGTATATATAGTCTCTGAAATTTGAAATGATGAAGCTGTCCTGGGACCTTGGGACTTGAAAATGACAAGGTAGTAAGTACCTTGGCTTTTCTTATTACTTCTCATATATCCTAGTTGAGTGTTCTGGAAGGAAGCTTCCAACCCAGAATTACCAAGAGCAAGACAAAAAAAAAAAAAGACTCCAAGAATATTTGTTTCCAGTTAAAAAAACAAACTAACTAACTAACTAGCTAACTAACTAACTAGCTAACTAACTAACTAACTAACTAAGGGGCTAAAGAATTAAAAAATAAAAATAAACTTTTGGCAACCTGCCCTAGTAGCCAAACATCAATAGAGACAGTGTCCCTTTATTCTCAAGATTTCAGCAGAGGTGAGCAGGAAGCTAGTCTTCCACCCATCCTCTGGTTCTCCCACTTGGTGGCATTCAAAGAGTCAAGCAGAAAGCTGATCTTTCATTCCTCACCTGAAAAAAACAGACAGCATCCAACTTTCTCCCAGGGTAGTGTCAGTGGAGTCCAGTGGGAAGTTGAACTTCCACACCTACCCAGCATCAATTAGACTGAAAGAAGTAGTATAAAATGTGGGTAGTTAGTATTCTGCCTCTTCTCTCATGTTGACCATCATAGCTGAACAGGAGATGAGCCTCTACTCCCAGCTAGCATCACCAAGGTGGAAAAAGATGATAGAAAGTGGGGCTGATTTCACTCAGCTTTTCCTCCCTCCTTTCCCAGCTGTTAGCAGAGTTCTGTGGTGAGCTGAGCTCCTGTTCTACCACCACCCTGTAGAAAAGAAGCAATGTGCCTCAGCCCTGCCTGTTCACCACCCTCCCACGCCCATGAGGCTACAGAGCCTGTCAAGAAACAGAACTGACACTTCATTCAAAGGCAATGAGGTTATCAAGTTGG
Organism: Cynopterus sphinx; assembly: GCA_030015415.1. NCBI lineage: Eukaryota > Metazoa > Chordata > Mammalia > Chiroptera > Pteropodidae > Cynopterus > Cynopterus sphinx. The sequence goes on along the minus strand of CM057389.1, from coordinate 34,806,580 downwards.
TGCTTGACTTTCATCAGAATATGGTCATCAGGGCTAAGGGGCATGATAAATTTACACCACAACCATCTACAATGAGGCAGTTAAAGTTGGCATTACACTTTGACTGGGATGGTGTAAGCAGGAAACAACAGATATACACACACAGTTCTCATACTACACCTCAACAAAGGGAAGGTCTATCTAAAAAAAGATTTGATTAAATAGACTCTAGAGTCTCTTAATTTAATATCCAAAATTTCCAGCATTTTTAAAAATCACTTGCTTTACCAAAGCCAGAAAAATATCAATTTGAGTGAGAAAAGACAATTTGAAAACACCGATACTGAAATAAATGAGATAATGAAATTATCTGACAAGTATTTTAAAACAACCATCATAAAAATGATTTAAGTAATTGCAACTTCTCTTACCAGAGGGAAAGCGGGGAAAGGAGGAGGTAGATAAAGGTAAAAAGGATCAAATATAAAGTGACAGAAGGAAACTTAACTTTGGATGGTAAACACTCAATGTAATATATATGAGGTATCATTGAACAGTACAGTTCAAATCTATATAATTTTATTAACCAATGTAACCTCAATAAATTTAATTTAAAAAATTAAGAATTAAAAATATCAAAAAATAAATGCAGGATATAAAAAGTGTGAATGGACAAAATAGAGCAGAAAAATACATTATATATATTTAATGGAAACCAATTTGAATGACAATAGAGGCCAAAAGGGAGCAGCACAATATTTTCAGGTACTAAAAGAAAAGGTGTGTCAACTATAAATCTACATTCAGGGAACTGTCTTTAGGAATGAAGGTAAAGATATTCTCAGACAAAGAAAAATGAATAATCTCATACCAAAAATTTTACTTTTAAGAAATGGCTAAAAAAAAATTTCTTAAACAAACAAAAAATAACAGAAAGCTTAGAACTTCAGAAAGAATTTTGGAGTGGGTAAACATTGGGTTAAGAGTTACCCTTTTGCCATGAATTTTAAAAATTATTTTGATAGCTAAAACAAAAAGTCATAGTACTAACTGATATGGCATTTTAGGTATGTATGTATGTATGTATGTATGTATGTATGTGTGTGTATGTGTGTATATGTATGTATGTGTGTGTGTGTGTGTGTGTGTGTGTGTGTGTGTATATATATATATATATATACACACACACACACTTACAAATTGAGGAGGATAAAAGGACCTAATGGGAAGTAATGTTTCTATGTTACACTCAAAGTTGTAAAGAGTCAATACCAGTACTCTCAGGAGATATGTATGTATATTTAGTACCTGGAGCAACTATTCAGAAAATTATATAAAATATTATGTTCAAAATCACTATAAATAAATGAAGATGTAATTCTAAAACTTTTGGGTATAACTGAAGCAAACTTTGATGGAAATGTCTAGCTCTGACTATATATATTAGGAAAAAAGTCTGAAAAATCAATGATCAGATGAACATTTGGCAAAACTATGGCCTATGGAATAAATCTAGCTTGTTATGTGTTTTTATAAATAAATTTTATTTTGAAACAGAGCCATACCTATTTTTTTATGCATTGTGTATGACAGTTTTCATTATAGAAGTGTAGAGCCGGGTAGTTGTGACAAAGACATTAGGGCCTGCAAAGCTTAAGATATTTACTATACCACTCTTTACAGAAAACTTTCTGGACTCCTATAACTTCCATTTCAAGAAGCTATAATAACAAAAAAATCAAGCCAAAGAATTTAAGAAATGACAATAATCAAGAAAGAAGAGGAGACATGATTTACAATATATTCACATACTGAACAGCTTCAACAATGCCCAAATTAGTCCTTTAAAAAAAAAATTAATAAAATTTACAACCCCTTAAAACATACCAAAATAAAAAAGAAAAAAAAAATTCAAAGATGCAGAAGATGACATCACTAATGCTCCTACACGTATTTAAAACAATAATATGAGAATATAATAGACTATATGAAAATATTTTTGCTATTAAATAAATAATACAATTTCCTTGAGGAAAAGAACACAAAATTCAATAAAACTATATGCTAAAAGACACTAAATTCATTACAAAAAGTTGTGTTAGAATCAGGGTTTTAAGTTATGTTTTTATCACCAGATTCATAAATGTTTTACAGTATTACACTATTCTAAATCTTCTTGCTAAAAATAAAAATTATAAGTCATACAATGTTAAAAGTTTGACTAAAGTCTTTTTTTAAAATAAACAGTACATCAGAACTCAATAAACATGAACTCACCGACTCAAATCTGTTCCAGGCACATACTGAGAAAAACGAGAATGAAGTAGAGGGATCAGTCTAAGGTCACACCATCGCTTTTCCCATCTCAAGCCTGGTGATGTTGGCCATGAAGAGCATGATAATGTGTCCTAAAAAGAATACAAATATTTAGTTTTTTTTCTTCCTAAATTTTGAGTGTCTTTGTCACAAATCTTCAATTGAGTGATATATTTTCTCCTATATAATCAAATAACATTTACAGATTACCACAAGAAGAAATACATATTCATTGACAAGAAAACTGTGTTTAATATATTTATTAATGGAATTCTATAAGGAAGTGAAAGAGTGAGTTTTGAGATTAAGAACAATAGTGAAAACATGAAAAATGGGTTAGAAGAAGGAAGAGAAAAATAAAAGCGTGATGTAATTGAATTCATTTACAAATAGGAAAGATAGGAAAAACTGTAATTGCAATGAACAAGTAAGTGACAATATATTTCATTTAATCGGCCAATATTTTCTGCCTGCTAAGCACAAAACTCTGCTAGAAGTGCTTGTGTTTGATTAGTTATTTGTAAATATTTTTGAGTATAATAAATATTCTTATAAAACAACTTTAAGAAACTACTCAAGAAAATATTTGTCCATTGTTTTACTTAATGTTTATTAAACATTTTATGTTTTTATATAGAGTTTTAGTGTCAATTGAGTCAACTACTACTGATTTAAAATTACATGTATGTTATGTTTCATTAAAAGTTTAGATTTTTTTTCTTTGTGTGTAGAGGAAATAGATTTGAATAAAATTTGAACTTTTTGCTTTATGTTGATTTATGCTTTTTTCATTATATGAGCTTCACTGTTAAAATTTCTTCCTGGCACTAGCACATGAAACAATGTTGATATTTAAGTTGGCATGGTTTGTGAGTAGTTAAGGCTTAATTTGATTGGGAAACTGTTGATGCTGATTTCTCTCTATTCTATAATTTTTGGGTGACGATGTTAGGAGGTTCTATTCTAGTCATGTTAAAATGCTTAGTCTATTATTAAGATTTTCTTTCAGATATTAGCTCATTTAAAATTGCTTAGGGGAAAAAAATAACTTCCATTTTTATCAGTAAAGTTTGAGTGTTCCTTGGCAGTTTTATATTGTCACCAGTTGAGCAAATACAAATATACTAAATCCTTATTAAAGTTTAGAACACCCAGAAGGTTAGACTGGCTAAGACCATTCAGTGAGGGGTCCTCTACTGGCAATTAAGTAAGCACCTATTCTTTGATGCAAGACTGTTGTCTTTAATGCTTATTGGTGATTGCAAAGGCACAAACCAAGGTTTGATGATAATCTTTCGCCTGACCTTCATGTCAGCAAGAGGTCAGTTGGTAGCAGGGTGGTGAGGGGTCAGACTGCAACCTATAACTAAACCACTTGGTTTAAAAATCCCAATTATCCTACTGACTTGTCCTTTAACCTAGGGGCAAGTTGTTTAAATTGTCTGTGCCTTATTGTGCCTATTTCCAAAGATAAGGCTATAACAAGTCTCCTCTTACAAAAGAAAAACCTAAAGCTTTTTTAGAAACATTAAATTATTGTTTCCCCACTTTTCTGCATGAGGGCACTTGCCTTATAACTAAGCCTTATATCAGCATATGGCTCAAACTCTCTTGCAGGACTCCAGTACAGTTCTGAGATGGCCCACTCCTGAGCAGTTCTACAGTCTATAATTTATCCAAGTTATCCAGCTAGCAAACAGCAATGCTAGGATATATACAGACCCACATCTTTCTGATTCCAGGGCCAACACATCTATCATAGGACACTTATTATTCATAACCAGGGTTAAAACCATGAAAATAATTCAAATTTTTATCTTGATTATTATACTGTTTTCTAAATAAGTTTAGGCAAATTATTTAAATATGATTCTTCATATGTCTTAAAAACACAAATAGTTCCCCTTGATTTATATGTTTATAAACAAATGGGATAAAAAAAGAAAAAAAGAAAAACATAAAAGACAGGCAACAGAATATTGAGGACAATGATAATCACTAATAGCTGAGCTAAAGTTTTAAAGTGTAGCATCTCAACTTGATGCCTTTATGTACCAAAGTTATAAAATGTCACTTTCTTTTATGTTTGCTCCTTATAAAACAAATGAATAAACCCCATTTTAGCTTTTGAAATATAGATCTGTCATTTAGTGGAACACCTAGTGTCCTTTGAAAATTATTTATCTTTGTTTTAATTTTGAAGATAGAATGTAATTTTTTCCAGTCTCTTTCCATAATAGTAGTCTTGCAGTTATTTCAAATTGTATATAAGATGATATAAAACACAATCATTTTCATGATTTTAAGTCCTATAACTATGTAATAAGAGTCTTATTCTTCAGTGCCTAGAATGTTGTTTCCTATGTTATTAATAATGAGAACAGAAAAAGTAGGCTTTGCTTTAAAATACTATTTTCCCAAAGCTTAATAAATTCAAGTTATATTGCCAGAAGATAAGAACAATCATCTTATCAAAACAAAATTGATAGTAAAATGATGATCAAGATTTTTTGAATAATTGGCATAAAAAGTATTTATTAAAGGAATCTAGTTATGAAAAAGTCTCTAAAAATCTGGCTGGATGATTATCTAAATTTATGCTGGAGCACAAAGCTAATTGCCTTTCTCTACCTTGGCTGGCAAACCAGATAACTCTATGCCCCAAAATTGTTGAATTCAAAATCTTAGAAGAACTAGACTACATTTTCATATAAGATGGGGGAGTGATATTAATATATTGTAAAGTGTTACTTTGCCATATGTTTAAAATGTTGTTACCAAAAACCAAAATTGTGCCTACTCAAAATTTGCTTCAGAGAATAATTAAGGCTAAGAATTATAAATGAAATTACCTGGGCCCAGGATAGAACTGGGGATTCAGATGAATTAGAAAATTAAATATTTTTCTTAAGGAGACTTATAATATGTGCACATTTGGGGGAAAATATTTCATAATGCATACTTCCTTCCAACCTTCTACTGCTCATTGTTATTTAGTGTTTTCTTCTACTAATTTTATAAATCTTGAGTAAAAATGTCATCCATTCCTTATACCTACATCAAAGCCTATTCAAGATAAGGAAGAGAAACACAGGATAGCACTAGTTGAGTAAATCTGTACAGTCCAATTAGGCCTGAGGCGTATTCCCACATGAGCAACAGAAAACCTGTTTATTTGTAGTTCCTCAATTTTTGTTCAGTTCAATTAAGTCAGATATTCAAATTATCTATCAGGTTTTTTCCGTTGACATTAGAATTTTAATATTTATTATTTGTATTCTGCTTATTGTTAATTTTATGAATTTTTTATAGATTTAAATTTTAAACTTTTTGTTCAGATACCATAATTAACTTCTCCCCGTTGGTATCTAGAAGACTATTTCCCTAGAGTAGGCTCTTGGTAAATATTCACTTAATTAAAATGCATTGAGATTATTTTCTTTATTTTTAATATACTCTATTTAAATTTACATTTGTCTTGATTATTATAGTCTAAATTCATGATAAGCATCATCAGTTCCCATACACTTAAAAATCTTTAGCAGTGTCAAAATAATGTTCAATCTTAATGCTAAAAAAAGAAATAAAATCTGTTTCTTTAGAATTAAAAGATATAACTCCAGTAAGAAAAAATTATGACAACTCTTTTATACATACATATATATGTATATATTTACATATATGTGTATATACATATATACACATATACATATACACACACACACACATACAGCTGGATTTATTTGGAACAATCATGTTATAGAATTACATAGTGATTTTCTTGCTTTAATTATCTCTTTCTAAAGGTGAACATTATATCAAGCAACAACATAGAGGGATGATTCAAAACATAAGTTCCATAGATTTATTTTGTGCATATCAATAGATGATTTCTACCTACAGACCTTTCACTCTGACTTCTCTACTTTTCATTATTATAGAGGAGTCTAGGGGTATTGGGACAAGAATTATAATAAAAGCATTACCAAACAGGTTTCTACCACTCTTAAGTAAAGTAAAATAACTCTTCTTTCCTGTCTTAGGAGCAGAGCTGAGATGGGGATTCTTTTGTGAGTGTCATGTTGAAGGAACGTTCTCAAGAGAAACCTGTAAGGACTGAGGGAAGCAGTAAATGAAGTAGAGAACAACCTGGTCAGAGATAAGAGCTCTTGAAGAAAAACCTCTGTGTCATCCACCACAGTCCGGTTAAAGAGACCTGCCATTATATCCCTATCAGTAAGTCCTTGGCTGCAGCCACACGATGATGAGGCGTAGTGAGCCCTGATTCTTAGGCAAATGTTCCTACAAGATGGGTCAACTCTGAATTAGAGTCAGTCAAAACTCACAGCAACTGGGAGTATGCACACCATCCTAGTAAAGGGAACTGGAAGGGCACCAAAGGCATCAAGAGCATCTAGAGTGGAAGGGAATTGTAAGCAAAACAATTATTGAAATAAGAGATGATGATATAGTTGAATATTGTAAGTCTATAGAATTGAGAAGAGTGCTGATGGGAGCACAAAATGTACATATTCATTTTCTCATTAAGAAATTAATGTTTAAGTAACCCAGAACTCACCATCTTCTAAAGATTAACATTTTAATATTACCTACTGTGTAACAATAATTCTATGGCAACAAAAATAAAAGGTCAGATAAAATATACTCAGAGCTATTTAGGTTATACTTGTAGAGCTAACATTTGGTCTACCCAAGAGTTTCCCTTTAGGATAAAACAAACAAACAAACAAACAAACAAACAGAGACATGGGGACTCAAGGCACCCAGCTAAAGGATAACACTGGTGCAATTAGATACAATGAAGGACTTTCAGGCCTTAAATGGTCAAAATGAGTACTCTGAAATAAAATGTTGCAATTAGGTCAAACATTTCAAATGGAGGATGAATCATACAAGTCAGAAGAAGAAGCCAAATGTCTTATACATATCCCAACATATAAAATAAAAATTTAAAAGCCTATTTAAAGTTCTCTGCTACTCTTCATGTTTGTGAGCACAAGAGATAATTATTAGTTTATACATAACCAGAAAAAGTGTTTTGCCTTTAGAATGTCTGAATATTTTAAAAAGTAGAATCCATAAAATTTCAAAAATATTTACAAAATTTAAAAAAAAACCTGTTTACTCCAAAATGCTGATAGAAAATTAAAAAATAACATTGTATTAAATATGTTTAAAACACACAGGCCAGTTTTATCAATTATTAAATACATGTATTGTTTAACATTCATTATTACATTTTTAACAAAATGTATAGGTTAGATTTTTCTCATTTTGCATTAACACCTTGGTGTGCGTGAAGATAGCTAATAAATCCTAATAAATGTCAAATAATTTTACTAAATAATTTCAATAGAAAAATGATAAAAATTGTGGCAAATTAATTAAAGTATGAAATTACATATAACATGAAATGTTATAAAATGATTATATGATTTTATGCATCAAGTTAAGGTTTCTACAGCTTACAAAGGGCCTAATACAGACCTGAGAGGAGAAAAGTAACATTAAATAAATAACTAACCTACTTATGTTTTTCTTTCTAGCTAATCATAACACTTAAATCATGAAGCAACCAAGGATTTTAAACCAGATTCAACAGCAGTTTTTTTGTAAACTATAAATATACATATTCTTCTTGGGCTTCTTTTGTGTTATCTCCTTATTAATCTAAAATATGTTCCAGTCATCTTACTGTATTGTTGGGATGATAGTTAAGATGTAAGCCACTGTCACAAAGAGGAGAGGAGGTGCCACTGCTCTGGTCACTTGGTGCACCTATAGGGAATAAGAACACAACATCCCACTGGTTAGAACACAAACTATCCTAAACAAATGCATTCTACATTAAATATGTTTAGTATACTCAATTATATCAAGTAAATCAGATAAGATAAATTTTTATTGCACTTATAGCAAAGCTAGAATTTTTCAAGTAAATTGACTAAAGTTATTGGGGCATAAAAGAGACCTACAAATATTGATCTTTGATTTCAAAGATATTAAAGCTCTTTAAGATAATTATACAACCTTATAAAAGTAACATTTCATTTTATTATCCAAAGTGACCTATGCTTATGGACAATACTTATAACATTTTTGTCTACAAAGGCTTACATAATGTCATGTTTCAATCTACTCACAAATTCTATCTTTAGACACCATAATTTTCCATAATTATGCCTGTGCTCTGTCATTACAAGTGTTCTTGGTATATACTGCAATTGAAAGTGCCCTCATTAATATTATCTAATTTTATGAAAGTACAACTAAAAAGTTTCACATTAGACCCTTATGAGAAAGCTATTAATATCTATTTTTTAAAAGTGAGTAATGGGTGTCAAAGATTTTTGATTTTCTAAGATTTTGCAGTTTGGTAAGTTTTAGAATTGAGGTTCAAATACATATTTCTTGATTCTCTTTTGTTGAACTTTATTAAAGTCATACTTTTTGGAGTTGTTAAAGTTGACAAGAATGAGCTATTAATGTAATTGGCTCCCAATTTTTATCTGAAATATTATACTTAAATTCTAACATCGGAGTCATAAATAAAACTTCTAACATATTAACCAATGTGTTAAAAAATAATTATTTTTTAACCTATTTTTTTAGCCTAAAATTCTATAGTTTTTCTTATGCTAACAAGGGAATCATACCACTTTTTGCTATACTAGTCTGGAACTAGTTTTTTGACACTTTAAATCTTAAATATTTTATTACTTTGTTTGAGTTACTTTTCCTGTTATTTATCTGCATTTCTTTTATGAGATAATAATTTTAATGCACACACAATTTACTTTAAAGTTTATATCCATTTTAAATTGAAAAAATGAAAACATAACATATCTCATTCTGTGAATGCATCTATAGCATTTTTTTGAATAAAATTTAAAGATGGGGTTAAAGGGATCAAATATGTGGTGACAGAAAGAAATCTAACTATAGGAGATGAATACAGAATACTATATATATATATATATATATATATACACACACACACACACACACACACATATACATGTACATGTGTACATATATATATGTGTATATATATATATATATATATATATATATATATGCCTTACTATTAAATTATACACCTGAAACTTACTCAGTTTTGTTAACCAATGTCATCATACATACATACATACAATCATGAAACTAAAAAAAAGAAAAGATTTAAAGGTAGGAGCACAAAGAAAATAGGTATACATTCAAAGATGTATGCTTACATTTTGAGAAGTTAGAAATGAAAGAAAAAATTAAACAGAATAAATAGAAGACTGAAAATAATAAAAATAACAGTGAAAAATAATGAAATAGAAAATAATATTCAAAATTAACCAAGTCAAATATGAATTCCTTGGAAAGATTAATAAAACCCATAGTACACCTTATCTGATAAGAGAGAAAATACAAGTCACCAATATCAAGAATAAAAGAGGCAATAGTACTGCAAGCCAACTATATTAAAAGAAAAAATCAAAACATAAAATGAATAATTTTAATCAATTTTACTGACAACTTAGTTTCAGTAGACAAGAACATTAAAACAAATCTTACAAAAACTTACAATAATAAACTTAACACTGTGTTAGCAAATGAAACCAGTAATAATAATACTAATTAATAATAATAATACTTCATTACTGTGGCATTTATCCTAGAAATGTAAGTTTAATTTAACATTCAAAATCAATTTTTAATAGGTCATCGTATTAAAATAATTAAAGAATATCTCAATAGATTAAAAAAATTCAGACAATTTAACATCAACTTATTTTTTTAAAACAAAGAAAGAAAAGTAAAATCCTCAGTAATAGTGCAATAGAAGGGAAGTTCCTCAATCTAGTATAGGACATCTTTAAACACCTATAGTTAATATTATACTTAATGATGAAAGACTGAAAATTTCCCCTCTGATATCTTCAACAAAAAAAGGATTTCTGCTTTCAATACCTTATTCAAAATTTTACTGGAGGTCCTAACTATTAGAATAGGAAAAGAAAAAGAAATTAAACCATATATTTTGGAAAGAAATAAGCAAAACTCTATTTCCAGATGATATAATATGTAGAAAAAAATTAAAGAAGATAAGAAAGTCCTAAAATTAATAAGAAAATTAAACTATGTTATAAAATATGTCAATATATAAAAATATATTTCTGTATGTTAACAACAAATAATTAAAAAATTAAATCTTTAAAATACCATTCATAATAAAGTAGAAAAAAACATAAATGTTTAAAAATAAAGTTAATGAAAGATTCACAAAACTTCTTTATTGAAAAATTCAAATATTGCTGAGAAAAATTGAAATGTAAATAAATAAAAGGTATGTTATTTTCATAGAGTAAAAGATTTAAAGTTCTTAGGAGGTTCATTTTTCAAATTTTCTATAAATTTAATTTAGCTCCATTCAAAAGTATTTTAACAGAAATTGACAAGTTATTTCTAAAATGTATACCATGATGTAAAGGACTTAGAATAACCAAACAACCTTAAAACAGTGCAAGGTTGAAGAACCTATCTTAGGGGATATTTTAAAGACATTATAGGCATACCTCAGAGATGTTGTGAGTTCATTTCCAAACCACTGTAATAAAGTAAGTATATATAATGTTATGTTTATATTACTGTGTTTTATCAAGTGGGCAATAGCATTATGGCAAAAAAATAAATAAGAGAAAGAGAAAGAAAGAAAGGAAGGAAGAAAGGAAGGAAGGAAAGAAGGAAGGAAGGAAGGAAGGAAGGAAGGAAGGAAGGAAGGAAGGAAGGAAGAAAAGAAGGAAAAAAGAAAGCAAGTAATGTGCATACCATCATACCACTTTATTGATAAAAATGCTAACCATCATCTGAGCCTTCAATAAGTTGTAATCTTTTTCACTGGTGGGGAATCTTGCCTTGATAGTGTTAGCTGCTGACTGATCAGTGTGATGATAGCTAAAGGGTGGGATTGCTATGTCAATTTCTTAAAATAAGACAACAAAGAAATTGTCTGCATTAATTGACTCTAGCTTTCATGAACTATTCCTCTGCAGCACAGAATGTTGTTTAATAGCATGTTACCCACTATAAAACTTCTTTCAAAATTGGAGTCAATCATCTCTAACCCTGCTGCTGCTTTACAAACTAAGCTTATCTAATCTAAAACCTTTGTTGTTATTTCAGCAATATTCATAGCATCTTCACCAAGTATAGATTCCATCTCAAGAAAGCACTTTCTTTGCTCAACCATAAAAAACAACTCCTCAACCACAAAAGATTTATTATGATATTGCACCAATTCAGTCACATCTTTAGGCTTCACTTCTAATTCTTATTCTCTTGTTTGCCAACATATCTACAGTTGCTTCCACCACTGAAGTGTTGAAATCCTCAAAGTTATGTATAAAAATCAAGTGTTCTTTTTCCAAATTTCCATTAATGTTCACAGTTTAACCTTTCCCAATAATCACGCATGCTTTTAAATGACATCTAAAATGGCAAAATTTTTTTTGGAAAGTTTTTAATTTATTTTGTCTGGTTTCATTAGAGGAATGTTATCTAATGTGATTACAACTGTATGAAATGTATTTTTTAAATAGTAAAACTAAAAAGTCAAATTTACTTCTTGTACATTGTATTAGCAGAAATTAAACATTAATCTTGTACATTTCCATCAAAGCTCTTAGGTGAACAGATATATTGTCAATGAGCAGTAATATTTGAAAGAAATCTTTCTTGCTCTGAGCGGTAGGTCTCAACAGTGAGCTTAAAATATTCAGTAAATCATGTTATAAACCGATATGTTGTAATCCAGGCTTCGTTCCATTTATAGGGCACAAGTAGATTATATTTAGCATAATTCATAAGGGGCATAGGATTTTTCAGAATGGTTATGGGCATGGGCTTCAATCTAAAATGACAAGGCAATCAATCTGTCCTTTGAAGCTTTGAAGCCAAATACTGACTTCTTGTTTCTACTTAGGAAAGTTTTAATGTCATCATCTTTCAACATAAGGTTGTTTCATCTACATTGATAAACTTGTTTAGTGTAGCCAACTTTATTAATTATCTTAAATAGTCTCCTTGATAACTTGCTGCAACTTCTACATCAGTACCTGGTGCTTCACCTTGTATTTTTAATGTATGGAGATGTCTTCTTTTCTGAAACCTCATGAAACAATCTGTGCTAGCTTCACTGATTTTTCTGAAGATTTCCCACCTCTTTCAGTTATAAACTGTGGCCTTCCTCTGGATTAATCTTTAGCTTAAGGGAATGTTGTGGCTGTTTTGGTCTTTTATCCAAATCACAGAAATATTCTCTGTATAAACAATAAGGCTGTTTCATTTTGTTTTCATCCATGTAATCACAGAAGTAGCACTTTTAATTTCCTTTAATAACTTTTCTTTGGCATTCACGTTTTTGACTAACTCTCTGCTTCAGAATACCTAGCTTTCAACTTGTTTTGACTTTCAATATGCCTCTTTAATTAAGCTTAGTCATTTCTAGCTTTTGGTTTAAAGTGACAGATGTGTGACTGTTCTTTTCACTTGAACACTTAAAGGCTATTTTGGGGTTATTAATTGACCTAATTTCAATATTTTGTGTCTTGGGAAATAGAGAGGCCTGAGAAGAAAGAGAGAAATGTGGAAATTGCCAGTCAGATAGAGCAGTAAGAACACATGTTAAATTTATTAGTTAAGTTTATATGGGCACAGTGTGTTGTAGTCCAAAATAATTACAATACAAAGGTGTCCAAATTCTATTTAACATAATATTGGAAGTCCTAGCCACAGCAAATGAGCAAGAAAATAAAATAAAAGGCATTCAAAATGGAAAGAAAGAAGTAAAACTGTCATCATTTGCAAATGACATGATACTATATAGAAAAAAAAAAATCCTAAAGAGTTACCAAAAACTATTTGAACTAATAAATACATTCAGTAAAGAATTCAGTAGCAGGATACAAGACAATGTTCAGAAATGATAATACAAGAAAGAGAAATTGAGAAAACAATCCCATTTATGATTGCATCAGAAATTAAAAAAAAATAGGAATAAATTTAACCAAAGAGGCAAAAGACCTGCATTTGGATTATTTTAAGACCCTGAAGAAAGAAAAGGAAGACAATAGAAATAGATGAAAACATATACAATACTCATGGATAGAAAGAATTAACATAATTAAAATGTCCATATTATTCCAAGCAATCTATAGATTCAATGAAATCTCTATCAAAATAACAATGACATTTTTTACAGAACTAGAACAAATAATTCTAAAATTTATATAGAACCACAAAAGACCCTGAATAGACAAAGCAATCTGGAGAAAGAACAAAGATAAATGTATCATGCCACTTGATATCAAACTGTACTACAAGATTATAGTAATCCAAACAGTAGTATGGTGCAAGGATAAAAACAAACACATAGAACAATAGAACAGAATAGAGAGCCCAGAAATAAACTCACATCTGTGTAGTCAATCTATGATAAAGAAAACAAGAGTATACAATAGAGTAGATACGTGTGAAATGATGAAACTAGGTCACTTTTTTACACCATATAAAAAATAAACTCAAAATAAATTAAAGACTTACACGTAAGACCTGAATCCATAAATTTTCTAAAAAAAAAAAAATAGAAGTTACCTCATTGACCTCGCTCCTAGCAGTAATTTTTTGGATATAATTCCTCCAGCAAGACTAACAGAAAAAAAAAGGAAAGAAAAAGAGAAAGAATGAAAGAAAGAAAGAAAGAAAGAAAGAAAGAAAGAAAGAAAGAAAGAAAGAAAGAAGGAAGGAAGGAAGGAAGGAAGGAAGGAAGGAAGGAAGGAAGGAAGGAAGGAAAGAGAAAGAACAAAAGAAAAAAAAGAAAGAAAGAAAAAGATATGGAAGTACATCAAACAAAAAGTTTTTACATGGCAAAGAAAATCATCAGCAAAATAAAAATGCAGTTTACTAAATGGGAGAAGATATTTGCCAATGATACACCTCATAAAGGGTTAATATTCAAAATATAGAACAAACTCTTATAAAGTAACACTAAAATGACAAAAAATCACATTAAAAAATATAAACAGACATTTCTCCAAAGAAGATATATACAGATGGCCGATAAACATATGAAAAGATCCTCAATGTCACTAATCAGAGAAATGCAAATCGAAACCACACACCTGTGAGACTATCATCAATAAATCAACAAACAAGTGTTGGTGAGAATGTGAAGAAGAGGGAACCCTTGTACTGTGCTGGTGGGATTGCAAATTGATTGAAAATTGTTACTGCCTCCATGAAAAACAGTTTTAAAGTTCTTCAAATGATGAAAAATAGAATGACCATATGATCTAACATTCCCATTTATGGGTATTTAATGAAAAATATTCAGAACACTAATTAAAATGCATATGTGCATACCTATGTTCATTGCAGCATTATTTACAATAGCCAAGATTCAGAGGCAACCTAAGTGTCCATTGATAGAAAATTAGAAAAAGAAGACAATGGAATATTACTCAACCATAGAAAATAATTAAATCTTACATTTGTGACAACATGGATGGACCTGAGAGATATTATGCTAAGAGAAATATGTTAAACAGAGAAAGTCAAATATCAGGTTATTTTACTTAGTGCAATCTAAAAACCAAAATAAATGAAAAAAAAAACAAACAATGAACTTAGATATAGAGAACAAACTGATAATTTTCATGTGGGAAGGGATTGTTGGGATGGATGAAAAAGGTGAAGGGATTAAGAAATACAAATCAGCAGTTACAAAATAGTCATGAGGATGTTAACTATAGCATAAGAAATATAGTCATTGATATTGTAATATGTATGTATAGCGTCACATGGGTACAAAACTTATCTAGAAGGTGGTCACTTCTTTAAGTTATATAAATGTCTGATCACTATGCTGTACACCTGAAACTACCATAATATTAAATGTCAATTGTAATTTAACATATTTTTTTTTCAAAATAAAACAGTCTAAAAAAATTAAAAACTGCAAACTTAAGAAAACTTTAGATAAAAAATGTAGTTATGCACATCCTAAATGAAAATGTAACAGATATAACTGACAAAACGCTTATATATACAGAATATATTTTTAAAATTTTTACAATGCTGTAATATAAAGACCTCCACATAGAAAAATGGAGAAAAGACTTGAATAGATACTTCTTAAAATAAGATATGCAAATGATATTCAAATATAAAAATTAACATAATAAAGAGCTAATTATCATTAGTCTTCAGGGAAACAATAATTAAAACTATGACGAGATACCACTACATGCTCAATCTAATGCCTAGAATAATCTTTGACCATCAGATATTTGAATAATTATAGAGCAACTAGAACTCTCATGTATTTGCTGGAGTAGAAAGTGAGAGTCTTTATATGTATGCTCATTTTGGAAACATGTTTGGCATTTTGTTAATAAGTTAATTATATATCTATCCTGTAACTCAACTATTCTACTTCTAGTGACATAAAATTGTAAGACTTCCAAAGCCTCATAGCAGCTTTTTTAATAATAGCAAAATAATAGAAATAGTTATGTTGTCTATTGACGAGAATGCATTATCAAACTTTAATATATTTATATAATGGAATATCACACAACAATATAAATGAACAAACTACTGAAATATATAACAAGTGATTGTACATAAGAAGCCAGACAGAAGAGAGTAAATACAATATGATTCCATTCTATATAGTTTTTGAAAAAGCAAAACCAGTACATGATGATAAGGAATAAAGTTAATGGTTGTTTCTGGTGGTGTTATTTACTGGGAAGAGGCACAGCAGAACCACTGTGATTTAAGAGTGTGGAGTTAGCCAACGTGCACTTCTTTCAGAATCATTCCAATTACACATTTAAGATATTTGAATTTATTTGCATGCAAATTATGTCTCAGTTAAAAATATATTTAATTTTACAAAGAATATTATAAAATATACATTTTACTTTATTATATGCAAATGATACAAAAATTTTTAAGTGAGCCTTATGAAAATTATTACATATCCACATAGACAGGTACATCCTTTAAGTTTGCATTTTCATCTGGACAACTTACATATAAATGCTAATTTAGCAGGTTCAGTAGCTGAATAAATTTATATCAGCTTTTATTTTGAGAAAATATATTTATAAAATATTATTAATAAAGTTTAATAGATATACACATGTATATATTTGATATACTTATTTTTAATAAATAATGTTTCTTAAATTATAAAGAAGACTAAATGTAATGAATAAATTTTGAAACAAAATTAACATCTGTTCTTTTGTATAAAGATTAATAGAATGACTTGTGACATAAAAAAATGTATTTAGGCAGAAATCCCAATTTAAAAAAGAATTTACTAATTGCTGTCAGGATATAGTAAATATGGTGATGTGAGCATTTTACTTAGTCTTCATAAATGCTTACATGCACAATCTTCATTCAGTGGCAGTTTGAGGAAAGCAGGTGCTCTTTTTAAAAAAGACACTGTTAAGGTCACTTCTTCTCCAGCATTCCTAAGAACTTGTACCTAAAAAACAAAAGCATAAAAAATACCATTATCAGTATGTTCACAATATTTTTATATGATTACAAAACCTCTTTCTACCATTCTGTGGTCTCCTGTTCACTCACAATATCTTCATCTTCGATTTACATTTACTGAGATTGAGTTTCCAGTCTATATTAGGCAAATATGAGGAATTTTAAAGTTTACAGAAAGATGCAGTGCTCAAACCACTAGGTTTAGTAATTCAATAACTATTTATTGAACATCTATTATGCAATATTTGGAGATATATAAATCAATGACCTTATATATGTCATTTAGAGTGCTAATTTTACTTAAATCCAATTGCCCCAATTTACTAATATTCTTGCAAGAAATAAATAGGTTTTGTTTTTCTACTATATAATCATTTCTGTTCCTTTTCTTGAAAATTTAGAAAAATAATGAAGACTATTATTATCAATAACTCGTGATATTTTCCAAATGATGTAATTATTAAGTCTAGATCTATCAGTTAAAATAATGGCAATTTCTCAAAAATCTAAGATAAATGTAAAGTATGCTAAAAATATTACAAAAAGGTGAAGATTTATTTATTGAAAACATACCTGAAAAAGATGTAGGTATATTTATTGTTTTAAAAATGTCACATAAACTAAGAGGAGAATTAAGAATAATTAGAAAACAGCAGTTAATAAACATGGGGAAATAACTGATTATGGAACATATACTAAATGTGCTCTACTTCAAGTCATTAAACAATCGGCTATCTAAATGATTTAAAATAACTTCTGGTCTCAACAAGATGACATAGTGTCTTTTCTCCCTGCTCATACCTAGTAAGTACAACCACAAATAGATAGATAGATAGATAGATAGGTGATAGATAGATAGATGATGATAGATAGATGATAGATAGATAGATAGATAGATAGATAGATAGATAGATAGATGATAGATAGATAGATATAGATAGATAGATAAATGCAAGAGATAACCAAAGTAGAATTCTGAAAATTAGAATGAAAATGAAGAACTGATTAGGGGCCCCAGGACTAGAGGAATAGGACAGATGATGGCTGTCTTAAACGTTCTTACCAAATACAGAAATTATTTACCCACTGCTGTGTAAAACATTCCTTTATCCGATTAGTGGCACCAGGAATCCAACCTGGAAAGCTCTTTTCACTCCAAACAGCATCAAGAGTGAACAGTAAGTGCCCCACTGACACAATCAGATCAAAGTAACAAATCAGATCAAAGCTTCTAAATATATTGTTAATTAAACCACAGCCCACAAAATTAGGCTAGTGTATATTTGCTAAAAAGAGTTAATTCTTGGTAAAAAAAAAAAATCTTAAATAAGAGCCAAAATATCTTAACATAATAAGCAGAATGGCCAAGATACAATAAAGTATTTCAACAAGAAATTACAAATTCTCACTTGAACTGAATGAAAAACTATAAAGCTTTAACAAAGAAATGCAATTCATAAAATGAACCAAATAAAAATTAGAACAAAAATACAAGAATATAGATAAAAAAAAAAAACCATGCTGGATTGGCTAAATACCAGAGTGAATAAGACAGAGGATAGAATCAGTAAACTTGAGGACAGAACAATAAAATCAACCCAGTCCGAGCAACAGAGAAGATACAGATACACATGCTAAAAAAACAATATATTCCATTACATTAACTGTAAAAAAATAAGTTTAAAATGAAATTATATATATACATATATATATGTATATATATGTAAAATATTTTGATAGAAGCATTTCATAACATTCATTTGAAAAAACTTAGAAAACTGAGCCTACAAAGGCATATTCATACTATAAAGAGTACATACAACAACAACAAAAAATACCTTTAAGAAACATCATAGCTAATGGTGGATTATTAAAACATTTCTCTCTGGGTTCAGAAATGAGGCAAAAAAGGTCTATTATCTCTATTTTTCTTATTATTTCTTCAGATTTTACTTTAATAAGGCAAAAATAAAGTAATAAAATGTGTAAGTGTTGTAAGAAGAAATTAAACTCTCATTATTTAGAGGTCACTTTTTTTAGAACATAAAAAACCCTTAAGAACATATAGGCATGACTACATGAGACATTAACAGTTACATTTAGTAAGCAAATTCAGTACAGAATAACATAGATACAAAGTAAAGAAAGATCAATTGATTTTGATTTAATATCTACAAATGGAACATTAATTTTTAAATAAACAAAAGAATATGCTATGTAATGAATTGCTAGCCATAATATTGTAAAGGTATCAATTCTCTCCTTTTCTATAGGTGAAGACAAACCCATTCAAACTTACAATTTTCTTTTTATTTAATTTTTGGTTTAGTCTGAACTTAAGAACTTGGCTTATGTTTTGCACTGGCATTTAATATTGATATTATCATTATTATACAACTGTACTAGGAGTTTGTGACTTAGTGAAACATATGGAGATGTCGAATGCAGTAACTCAATTCTGAGATACTATGGTAAGTGTACAACAGACAATATCTAGAGTTAAATAATTAACAAATAACAGTAGGAACATTATAAGTGTAAACATGATAATAAATTAGACATAGAAAAATTAAATAAATGATTGACTCATAAATAGACAATGGACAACTGCTTTTATTTTAAAACTTTACATTTATACTTTAATCTTGAAGTTTTGTCAGGTATAACTGAAAAAAAAAAGGTTTTTTTAACTATAAAATCTCACCCTAGAGAGATAATTTTGTATTGTCTTTAATAAAAGATCAGTTATGGGTATCTTTCTCATTAATCACAATTTCAAGTTCTTGATGCTTATACATTTTTAATTAATGCACAAATATTCATGTTTTCAGTGAACAGGACAGAGATAATATGCTTTTTATTCAGGCTTTCTACTATGCTTGGAATGCATATTTTATCTGCCTGATATTGCTAGGTTGGAGAATATAAGTTCTACATCATGAATAATGATGTCATCTTCCTACAAAGTCAGAGATCTACACTAATAAATCCAGTTGTCTTTTTAATTTGCATTCACATTTTATAATGTAAATCAAATGCTGTACATTTTAATCAGATAATGTATTAGCACAGTTATTGCCTTGGGTGAGTACATGAGCAAATGGAGAGATTGGTGAATCATGGCAATCAGTAAGAACAGAAAAAGGAAATAAAAAGAGAGATTTATAAGTTTACTCAATTAAACCATGATGCACCTAACAACTCAGTACCTTAACAGAATATTCTTAAATTCCATTCATCCGTTAACTTCATAAACTCATTTTCTGTTCTTTTCCCTTTTTTTTTGACTTGGAGTTTACTTTAGGAGGCAAGAACATTGAAACGCTTGATTGAATTTTACTGAAACATTTAAGGCTATGACTGAAATAATTCTATTTCTTCTAAATACTTTGTTAAAACAAAATTCTATGTAATAAAGGTTGGTGAAAAGCCACATTCTAGATGAACTGAATTTAACTCAACAGCAGAAAACTTTGTTAGCTTGCTGAATTGGCTATAGAAATGCTTTTCATCATTTATTTCAATTTCAAGATGATTTTCTTAATTATTCAAACAATATTTTAGTTTTTTTTCTTATTGTTATGTGGCTAAATCACTGATGAAAGCCCTAGTAAGCAGATGAAATTACATTTTTAAATTGATAAAACATTAAAAAATCAGTAACAGACAAATTTAAAACTAAATTTTATCTAATTCTTAAATAAAAAATTATTTAAGCATAAAATTATTGGTCTACTCAGTTCATGTTATTAAATCAAATGAAAATTTTAAAAAAGGTTGTATAAATAGTTTGAAGAAAAAAAAGAGATCATTAATATGAACATAAGTACAATAAACTTAAATTTGCCATTAGCATATAGAATCCAAAATTACAAATGAATTTGTACTGTGAGCCTTTATTTCAATAGAATATACCTGGATAAATATCAAAAAGTTATTATCAATATAATTAATTTCATTAACAAGTTAAATTTACATACATTATCTATTTATTGTAATGGATAAATGATGGAATAATAGATGATAAATGATAGATGATAGATGATAGATAATAGATTGGTAGATAGAAGATAGATGATAGATAGATAGATAGATAGATAGATAGATAGATAGATAGATAGATGATAGGTAGATAGATGACAGATAATAGGTGGATTTTTTATCTCCTTTAGAAAACCTGAAAGGGCATTTTTGTCAAATTGAGCTGCATTTATAATAAAAATTATTTTAAAAAATAAAAATAGAAGAAAATTTTATAATAATTTTTTAATATGTCTCGCTGTTTACCTGAGCATAGCATTGTCTTTTCCTACATGTTTGTAGAGCTGAATTTTACCTCCTTCTACTTTTTGCTCTAAAACCATCCCAATGAATCTTACCTTCATAATTATTTAAAATTATAGCTATCCAAATATTTCTAACCTATTTTATTTTGTTTACCTGTCATTTTTCATGCCCACTAGCACCTTCCTACCTACCTTATACTGTGGCAATATGCTATTTTCTGTCTCTACTCCATGAAAATGTGTGTTAGACAAGGGCAACTAGCCATATCTTGTCCACACATGTATTCAAAAAGCTTAGCATGGCACCTGGCCCATAAATAGTCTTCATTAAGTAGACTTGAATGAATACACTTAAAAAAGTAAACTTTAAAAGTGATCAAAATTATCCTAAATGTTAAACCAACTAAATTTTGTCAATTCAAATCAGGTACTAGATAAAGATTCCCAATATCCTTAAAAATACTTTGTGAGTTCTTGAAAATACAATATAAGAAAATAAAATTACTTTTTATTAATATTAAGAAAATAAAATTATGAAAAATATAATTGTTTATTTAAAAATATCACCACCTCACTGCCCTCCTTCTGAGAGGGAGATAAAAGACATCCACTCAGGTACCAGAAAACAAGTTAAAATGGAGTTTATATCTTCTCTCTAAATTGTTAACCCTGTTACTTACTTGTGCATAATTTTTTTGAGATTGATAAATAGAGTTTGAATCAATACAACAAACATACATCTATTGTCTACCATATTCACTTTATATTATGTAATGTAGAATGTGCAATATTGATATGAGAATTATAAAGACCTTTAGTTCCAGACACTACCAAACTAGTGAGAAGACAAATACTCACAATAAATGAAAAAGAAAAAGAAAAGCAAAGTATATAAGGAAGATTTTAAAAAGTAAATAGCAAATTATTCAGATATGAATTTAGTCAACATCATAGGCATCACAGTATTTATTCTAGTCACTTTGCTAATAACATCACTAAAGTTTTGTACACTCTTCTTATTGCTTAGCATGATAGAAAACAAAAACAAAAACAAAAACAAAAATTCTCACAATGCAAAGGTCTCAGGCACCAGTTTCTGCAGTTATATCATTGGTCATACTTCAGAGGTCATCAGTGACTTTGTCAAATTAGCAAAATTCAATTATCATCTCAAATGTAATAAAATCTTTCATAAGATTCTGAAATATTCAAACCAGACCTTTATGTTTGAATGCCCACTACCTTCCTTCAATAATGGACAGTACATTTATAAAATGGAATTATTGTACATTAATAAAGTATATACATTTTCTTCAGATTTTGGAGGAAGAGGAAAGAGGACATATTTTACAGGCTGAAAATATTGAACATATTTTGATGTGTAGCTATGATATATTTAAAGGTAAAGAGTGAGGTACAGAACATCTCTATATTTAACAAAATTCATTATTTAATATACAGATGATATTTCGTATAATCACATTGGACTGAAATGTACATGTGTATTTTAAATTAAAAATATTAAAACTACAGCTACATGAGTGTCCAGTTTGTAAATAGTGCACCCAATTTAAGTAGAATTCTTTAAAATAAAAGAGAAATTGTAACATTTTTATTTTTTAGAATTCTGTATAAGAATATCTCATATAAATTGAAGATTTGTCAAGATTTGAAAAACAAAGTTAAACATTAGATGTTCAGTTTCACATACAGATACTAAATATTTGTTTATACATATTATCAAAAAATATTTGCATAACATAGAACCAAGAAGTAAATATTTTAGAACTGCTGGTGCTGTTTCTTGACATATATTTTCATTTCGTTCTACTGCATGAGTCATTTAAATATGCTATTCTGAATTTTAAAAGCTATCCCCTGCGATGCTCATTTGAGTGCAGTACAAATACTCTGATTTGATTAGCATCATTGTTAGGACCACCAGAATAGGCAGTGACAGCATTTCCTTGGTAACTGAAGTTTGTGCAGAAAAAAACACAGCTGTACTGCCATTAGAAAAAAGTAGTTTTTTGGGGAATCTGGTAATTTAAAACACTTGAAAATGTATATGTCTCAAATATAACATATTAAATAACTAGGGAGAAAATAATCTGCCTTATATGTTCCTAAATACATGAAGAAAAAGTATATTAACTTGATTAATTAATGACTTCAAATTTTAGTCTTTACAGAAATCTCTCATATACAAAAAATATGTTATGTATATGACAATCGTACAAGCCATAAGGTATTTGTAAAATTGTTAGGTAGTTAGCCAGACATGAGCAGTAAGGGAACAAAGGAATAGATTCTCAGCCTGGAGACCACCCAAAGAACACCCTGTTGGTAATCAGAGAATCATGCCTGCATCTCCAGAGACAAAGGACAGGACAGCCATAAATCTTAACTGGTTTCACCCCACCACAGACATCTATGCAAAAGGTAATAGCCTAAATTGCCCATAATCTAAACCTCATTATTCTAACATTATAATACCATGTTTATCCTGGAAGTTCATAGATCTAATTGTAATAGACTGAATTCTGGGTAAGCACATGCACAATAGGCAAAGTGTTATACAGCAGCCAAGTGCCAATCAAAATGACCTCACTTGCCAATCACTTAAGAATGTCTGTAGAACCACCCATCGCAGTCTCAATATAATTCAGAGATCCCCACTTTGTAACACTCAGAGTGTTACAGTACTCTGTTACAGCTCTCTTCACTAAAACCATGTCTTCTTGGAAGCATTCTTTGTCTTTCTAAGATAAACCTTTTCTAAATCTCACTGACCTGTCAATCTTCACTGTGCCAATAAGAAAGAACCAAGACAAAGTGCTAATTACACTTCTCCGCCTTTATTCCCCACCATTCCTTCCATTGACATGGAAGTTCAAATAGTCTCCAATTATAACAAAGTTATGTGTGATACATGTATTCTATAAGATTCATGTACTTTATTTGGAAGCCATGTTATAGTTCCATCTTACTTATATGGAAATTACTAAAAGTATATAGAAATGACCCTTAACAAAATTGCAAACAATTGTTTTTCTACTTTGTCACTTTGAACTTTTCTCTCTTTTACTTTCTATTTATATTCTATCAGTTTCTAATGACACTCTTGCAATGTAATACCTGAATGACAAAACAAAGAAGCAAACAAAACAAAACAAAACAAAACAAAACAATAAAAACCCCAATCTTCAGGAAATCTCTCTGTTCATGCACTGTTTCAGGCTCAGATTTCATTCTCATTCTCATCCTCATTCCTCTCCAAATCATCCCCTCATTTCAAAGGAATGGCTAGGAAAGGGGTAAACGCATCAATGACAATATGTTAAAAATATTTTTGTGCCAGCCTATTTTTATATTAGCCTCCACGTGTCTTAAATCTACATTTTGTCAGAACACATCTGGAATCTTATGTATCTTTTGTGACTTTGTAGCAATGGTTTAGTAACAAAACTTATACTATCTCTTTAAATAAAAAGAAATAAATTAATGCCAGTTTCAGAAATCCATAAGCTATTCACTTAAGAGGTAAAATTGATATGGTTCATTGAGAGGTTTAAAAAGAATGAGTATTCATTGAGGTTATGTGAACTCACAGATAATACTTTCAACTGAAACAATGTTGGAGAAAACTACTGATTGTAATTCTCACAAACATTTGTTTTGAAAAGCAAGTGCTAAGTGGGTGAGAATAAGGGAAGATGGACTCCCTGCCTACCTGGGGTGTTAAAGACACTAGACTCAGGTCTTATAAATCCCCTATTTCATTCCTCCTTTCTTAGTTATATTTGAAGTCCTGAGTATAATAAGAGTCAGTGTTTCTTAGTAATTAGAGGAAAGAAAAAAAGCTGCTTTTACTTCCATATCTATTATTGTTCTATCTCCATAGCAACCTGAAGCACCAATAACCGAGACAGAACTGCTTCACAACTACGGCTAAGTGAGAGAAAAGAGGAAGCATGGGAAAGACATGTTGACAGACTGATTGGGGCAACAATTTGTCAGATCACTGAACTGGGAAATAGCTGCAACAGTGCTGCTGATTCCGTTTCTATTTTAGTTTTATAAACTGGAGACTCAAAAATGATGTCTCTAACATATAGCATGCTGGGCCAAAATCCAGGACCAGCACTGTTTCTATTCACTACTGAACTGACCATCTCATTTCTACTACAGTACAGAAATCACAAAAACAATAGTAACACAATTTGCATTGTAAGGGGAATCAAACAAAACAATAAAGTATGCCTTCTCTTTGATATTGCTTTGAGAAAGACACTGAAAAGGAATACTTAAACATTTTCCAAACCAATCACCAAACTCTCTTTGATGTAACTAAGAGATATATTCCAACTGTTGAGAAGGAAAAATATCAGAGAAATACTACAAGTTCTTTCATTCAGTCCAGAACAACAAAGTGGATAAAAAAGGGCAGGTCTCTTGTTATATATATACAGATATATAATCAGTGGGTTTTGACAGAAAAATAGTAAAGGTTTTGAATTTCATTTGATAGAGTCATAGTTATTTGTTACTCAATAAGCATAATATTTCATAGTTCTTTAAGATATGGAGCATGATTAATTGTAGGAACAGAGTGTAAAATATACCAAAATAAAGCATACATTACTTATTGTCTATCACTAGCATCTGGTAATACCTTACATTGCTTGCCTTCAAACTATTACTACTCTGTTTTGTGGGTGCTGTCGTCTTAAACTATAAATTCTGCAAGGAGAAAATAGAGCCTCTAGTACAACTTTTTGCCCAAGAGAATGTTATGTGTACATAGAATACTCATTTATTAATAAAAATGATGGCAATTATAGTTTTGTTTCTGACAGTTTTTGAGTTAAATCACCTTAAAAACAAGTGTGCATTCTCTCATTTTTTAAAAACTATAATTCTTTCAATTAAATATTTTATATTATTAAATATAAACTGATTTCTGTTATAAAACTAAAAAAATTATAATCATTACTGGACAATACAAAATATCCATATTCAACCACCGAAATATAATTTTGTAAAGAAGATAAAATATCTTTGACCAGACCTTCAACATTAAGTCAATATGATAGAAATGCTTTAGAGATTATAAATGTTTTCTGAATGCTTTATGTTAACATTTTATGCCCCCCAAAAGTTTATTGCATCTAATTATTTTAATAACTAGCAGTGTGTGTCCATTTCTTTTATTAAGTTTTTTATGATGCCTTCAGTCAGAGGATTCTGAATTTGTGTGAGCAGCTCCCCTGGTAAATAGTAAATAAATTTAAGGAAATCAAGCACTATAACTCCAACGAATGCAATGAATTTAGACATATTTATTTATTTTTAAAAATGTTTTTAAGTTTATTGGGTTAACTGATTAATACCATTATATAATTTTCAGGTGCACATTATAATTTGACATCTGTATATTCTACTATGTGATTACCACCTAGAGTCCAGTTGCCTTCAGCTACCGCGTATTTGATCCCATTTACCCACTTCACCCTCCCCCAAACCCCCTATACTTAACCCCTTTTACCCTGTCTACTTCTTCGCACCTCCCCCAACCCCTACCCTCTGGTAACCACTAGTCCATTGTCCATGTCCCTGAGTCTCTGTTTGTCCCGTTCATTTGTTGCTTTCAGGTTTATATCCCACATAAAAGTGATATCATGTGATTTTCAACTTTTTCAGTCTGGCTTATTTCCTTAGCATGATTACATTGAGGTCCATTCATGTTGTCGCAAGTGGCAGTATTTCATCTCTTCTTATGGCTGAGTAATATTCCATTGTATATATGTAGCACAACTTCTTTAGCCAATCATCTATCCTAGGACACTTCAGTTGCTTCCATATCCTGGCCACTGTGAATAGGGTTGCTATGAACATTGGTGTGCAAATATCTTATTGGATATAGGTTTTCAAGTCTTTGATGTAAAAACCCAGTAGAGGAATTGCTGAATCATATGGTAACTAAGAACAGTCTTAGTTTTCAACCACTTGTTTTTTGAGGATCCTCCATACTGTTTTCAATAGTGGCTATATCAATGTGCAGTCCCACTAGCAGTGTATGAGGGTTCTTTTTTCTCTGCATCCTCTCCATCATCTGTTATTACTTGTCCTGTTGATCATAGATATTCTAATAGGTGTGAGATGGTATCTCATTGTGATTTTGATTTTCATTTCCCTAATAGCTAGGGACGTTGAGCATCTTTTCATACTTTTGTTGCCATTTGTATGTCCTCTGGGGAAAAATGTTTGTTCAGGTACTCTGCCCATTTTTTGATTGGATTGTTTGTTTGTTCGTTGTTATTGAGTTATATGAGTTCTTGGTATATTTTGGATATTAGGCCCTTGCCGCAGGTGATGCTTACAAATATATTTTTCCATTACAATGATTATCTCTTTACTTTGTTGATGGTTTCTTTTGCTGAGCAGAAGCTTTTTAGTTTGATATAGTCCCATTAATTTGTTTTTGCTTTTACTTCCCTTGTTTTTGAGGTCAAATTCGTAAAACCCATTTAAATCCAAGGTCCTTGAGATTAGTTCCCATTTTTTCTATGTATTTTATTGATTCCCGTCTTATATTCATGCCTTTAATCCATTTTGAGTTAATTTTGATGTGTGGTGATGTGGTGATAGATAGATAACAGTCTAGTTTCATTCTTTTGCAGGTGGCCTTCCAATTCTCACAGCACCATTTATTGAAGAGGATTTCCTTTCTCTACTGTATGTTTTTGGAATTTTTGTTGAAAATTAATTGCCCATATAAATATGGGTTTACTTCCGGACTCTCGTTTCTGTTCCACGGGTCCATGGGTCTGTTTTTCTGCCAACACCATGGTTAGATTACTATCGCTCTATAGTATAATTTGAAATTGGGCAGAGTGATGCCTCCTGGCCTCATTCTTATTTCTTAGTATGACTTTGGCAATTCAGGGTCATTTGTGCTTCTATACAAATTTGATGATTTTTTGTTCTACTTATTTAAAAAATATTGATGGGATTTTGATGGAGATTGTATTAAATCTGTATAATGCTTTAGGTAATATAGTCATTTTAACTATGTTGATTCTTCCAATCCAAGAACATGGAATATCTTTCCATTTCTTTGTATCATTTTCAATTTAATAGGGTCATGTAGTTTTTATTATAAAGGTCTTTCACATGACTCATGAAATTTGTTCCTAGGTATTTTATATTTTTGTTGCAATTGCAAAAGAAATTATTTTTTCACTTCTTTTTCTGACACTTTCTTGTGGCGTCTTTAATGTTTTCTATATAGAGAATTATGTCATCCACAAATAGTGACACATTGACTTCTTCATTTCTTATTTGGATGCCTTTTATATCTTTCTCTTGTCTAATTGCACTTACTAGGACCTCCAATGTTATATTGAATACAGTGGCAATAATAGACAGCTTTGCATTTTCCTGATCTTAGAGGAAGGTTTTTAGTTTTTCACCATCAAGTATAATATTGACTGAGGGTTTGTCATATATAGCCTCTATTATGTTAAGATATGTTTTTTCTATTCTAATTTTATTATGTGTTTTGATCAGAAATGGATGCTATATTTTATCAAAGGCTTCTTCTGTATCTATGGATATAATTATATGATTTCCTTTTTTTAATTTGTTTATGTGGTGTATCACATTAATTCATTTGCATATGTTGGATCATCCCTGTGCCCCTGGGATGAAGCCTGTTTGATCATGGTGTATAACCTTTTTAATATGTTGCTATATTTTGTTCTCTAGTATCTTAGGATTTTTGCAACTGTGTTCATGAGAGATATTGGTCTATAGTTTTCCTTTTCTGAGTCTTATCTTTACCCAGTTTTGCTATCAGAGTAATATTGACCTCATAAAATGAGTTCAATTTTTTGGAAGGGTTTGAGGAGAATAGGTATTAAATCTTCTTTGAATGCTTGATGGAATTATCTGGTGAAATCATCTGGTCATGGACTTTTACTTTTTGGTATGTTTTTGATGGCTGTTTCAATTTCCATACTGCTGATGGGTCTATTTAGATTTCCAAATCTTCTTGATTCAGTCTAAGAAGGTTGTATTTTTCTAAGTACTTGTCTTTTTCTTCTATGTTATTAAATTTGCTAATATATTTTTTATAGTATTCTTGCATGATCGTTTGAATTTCTGCCATGTCAGTCTTAATTTTCCCTCTTTCATCCCTGATTTTGTTTATTTGTGTCCTTTCTCTTTTTTCTTTAGTGAGTCTAGCCAGGGGTTTGTCAATTTTATTAATCCTTAAGGAACCACATTCTTGTTGTATTTATTTTGTCTATTATTTTATTGTTTCCAATTTCATTTATTTCTGCACTCACCTGACCAGGGGCTGAAGTTAAATTTATTCATTTTGGAAAAGATCTCAGAGAAGGAAAAGATGGTAATATTTGTCAAGGCTAACTTTAGGCTCCACAATCAGAGTGAGTATAAATGTGTGTACAGTGAAGGTAGAAAGAGGGGGGATAGAGACTTACTAGAGAATGTTCATTGAAGGGTTTATGATGTTGAGTCTGATGAGTTAAAGAAAATGTAAGGATTATATTCCAAAGTATTTGACATGTAGTTCTAGCCAGAGGTATTCTTTCCTTAGGTAGATTAAGATGTTGTTTTATGATATCTATAATAAATAATTTACCTATTTTCATAATCTTTTTTTATATAAGTTATTGCCCTAATCAAAAAACATTTACCAAACTTCTATAGTAAAAATTACAATAGTATTCATTAAAAGTTCAGGAATATTTGAAATATAGATAAATATTTTTAATTGTTGAAGTCTAGTCAATAGAAACTATTTTAGGCATATCATGCAGAAAATTTAATCAGGGAATTTGGAGAAAATCTCAACATAAGAATGAGGCAATGTATAGATTAGCAGCAGCAGAAATTCACAACCACCCTGATATAAAGCACAACATAAGAGGATGATGCTGTCTGAGCACAGGAGGCACAGTGGTTTTCGACTCAAGATAGGGCTCTCTGTGAAAATAGAGGGCAGGACTCTCCAGTGAGTAATAATGAAGCCAGGGTATACAAATATTATGCCATGTGCATCAAAATGGTATGCAGATGAGAGGCTAAATAAATAGTGAGAGTCATTTAGAAGGTAAAGTTATATAGGAAAAAGAAAGCAACCAAGAATTTCTCCACAATGGGGAAAAAGGTAGAGGGCAGGTCTTAAGAAATCAATTTCAAATGCTAAGAGAGGAAGCATTTTTCTGTTAAAATATGACATAGAGATATAGAGCACTTAAAAACACTGTTGGACATCAAGCATCAGAGGAGAATCATTAAGCATCAGAGGAGAATCAGAGGATAGAAGGCTGAATATTCAGGACAGTTCCTCAAAACCCATAGTCTATAACGTTCTTGAAGAAAGAAGAAAGCCAAAAACTTTAATTCCCTTTATATTTTTAGAAGAAAAGTTACTATAACGAAATTGTCACAAAAATATTTGATCTAAATGGCATGTACTTGTTAAAATTTGAACTCTGGAGTGAGGCTTTATTAATTAGATTTTATTTCCACAATTTTTCAAAAATGGTTTTAAAAATGGTAGGTGGAGGTCCAGATTTCTATGAATTCATCTGTAATCCCATGGTTCTTTGTAGGAAAAATAAAGACATATTTTAAAACTAGTAGGCCAGGGTCTGTTGTCTAAAGCTTCCTTTTTTAAATTGGTAAAAAAACGATTATGGCAATTGAATATAAGAGCTGTGGGAGTTATTTGGAAAAAGTGAGACAAGGATAAGGAGGCAAGATTTACAAAAGAGAAGGAAACCTATTTGTTAGACTTAGTGGGGTAGCCTAGTTTGAAGTGAGGAGGGTATTTCAAGATTTCATCCACTATATATTATTTATCACATGGATTGTGTTAATATACAACTCAGTGAATAAAAGACACAGTTCTCACTTTTAAAGAGCTGACATTCCATACAGAAGTGACATAAAAGAAGTCAAAGAAAAAGAGAACTATAAGATCATGGTAAGTTCTCATTCTATTTAGTTTTTGTTTTAATTAACTTCTTTTAATATTAGAACCATTTTAGAATTAACGAAAATTGAAAAAAAAAATAGTGCAGTGTCCTTACACCATACACCCAGTTTCCCCTATTAACATCTTACCTTAATATTGTACATTTTTCATAGTTAATGAACAAATATTGGTACATTATTATTAACTGAAGTTCGTGGTTTATTCAGATTTCTTAATTTTTCTTTAATGTCTTTCTTAGTTACAGGATACCATCCAGAATATCACATTACATTTAGTTGTCACATCTCCTTAAGCTCCTCTTGGTTGTGACAGTTTTCTGACTTTCTTGTTTTTGATAACCTTGGGTTTTGAGGAGTAGTTGTCAGATATTTCAGAGGATGTTTATGAATTAGAATTAGTCTATTTTTTCATGTGATTTTTTATGTGATTTTGAAAGGATGACCAAAGAAGTATAGTGACATCATCGTTTTATTATATAAATGGTGCATGCTATTATCATAACTATTAGTGTTATTTTGACTTGTTTAATTATTTGAGATTGTGCTTGTCAGGTTTTTATACTCACGAGTTACTTTGTTCTCTCCTTTTTAAAAATTCCTTTACCTTTTTCATCCAGCCCCACAATCCCTCTGGGCCCATCTGACAATCATTCTCTGTATCTGTGATTCTGTTTTCATTTCGTTTGTTCATTTATTTTGTTACTTAGATACCACATATGAATAAAATCATAGTGTATTTGTCTT
Organism: Cynopterus sphinx; assembly: GCA_030015415.1. NCBI lineage: Eukaryota > Metazoa > Chordata > Mammalia > Chiroptera > Pteropodidae > Cynopterus > Cynopterus sphinx. The sequence continues at coordinate 34,774,640 of CM057389.1, read as the reverse complement.
TATCTGTCTGACTTATTTCACTTAGAATAATACCCTCAAGGTCCATCAATGTCATTGCAAATGATAAGATTTATTTTTTATGGCTAAATAATATTCCACTGTGTATATGTTTATTGGATCGTCTATTGATGGGCACATAGATTGTTTCTATATCTTAGTTATTGTAAATAATGCTGCAGTGAACATGAAGGTGAATATATCTTTTCAAATTAGTGTTTTTGTTTTCTTTGGATAAATATCCAGAAATAGAATAACTGGGTCATTCTATTTTTAATTTTTTGAGGAAACCCCATACTGTTTTTCCTAGTGTCTGTAACAACACAGCACATGGGTTGCCTTTTCTCCACATCCTTGCCAACACTTGTCATTTACTGATTTATTAATGATAGCCATTATAACAGGCATAAAGTGATATTTCATGTGATATTGAGCATTCTTTCATATATCTATTGGTTATTTGTATATCTTTTTAAAATAAATGTCTATTCAAGTCCTCTGCACTTTTTTATTTAGATTGTTTTATTTAGTGTTGAATTCTCTGAATTCTTTGTAAATTTTGGATATTAACTCCTTATCAGGTATATCATAGGCAAATATCTTCTCTCATTTGGTAGATTGTCTTTTTATATTATTGATGGTTTCCTTTGCTGTGCAAAAACTTTTTCGATGAAGTCTCATTTGTTTATTTTTTCTTTTGTTTACCTTGCTCGAGGATATATAACAAAAACAAACATACAAAAAAAAAAAAACAAAAAAACGTTACTTAACAGCAATGTCAAAGAACGTACTGCCTGTGTTTTCTTTTTAAGAGTTTTGTGGTTTTGAGTTTTTAAAAACATTTGTCTTTAATTCATTTTGAGTTTATTCTTGTACATGATGTAAAAATGTTATCTACTCTCATATCTTTTTCATGTATCTATCATCCAGTTTTTCAACACCATTTATTGTATAGATTGTCTTTACTTAATTGTATATTCTTGCCTCTTTTGTCATAGATAAAAATGACCATGTACATGTGGGTTCATTTCTGGGCTCTCTATTTTGTTCCATTGCTTTATTTATCTGTTTTTATGAAAGTAACATGCTATTTTATGTCTGTTTTTATGCCTGTTATAACTATTGTTATAGCCTTGTAGAAAGTTTGGTATCAGGTAGATACCAAATTTTTCTTTCTCAAGATTGCTGTGGCTACTCAGGGTATTATATTTTATATAAATTTTTGGATTATTTTTTCTAGTTCTGTGAAAAACGTAATTGGTATTTAACAAATATCGCATTGAATCTATAGATTGTTTTGGGTAGTATGGACATTTTAACGATATTAATTTTTTCTTTTAATGAGCATGCTATATGCTTCCATATATTTGCATATTTAATTTCTTCAATGAATTATAATTTCTGAGTACAGGTTTTTTACCTTTTTGGTTGAATTTATTTCTATATTTTATTATTTTTTATGCCACTGTAAATGGGATTGTTTTTTTTTAAATTCCTTGTTCTGATAATTCCATGTTGTTATATAAAAATGCAACTAATTTCTATGAATCTATTTGGATTCACTTTGCTTATGACTGTCTGCACTTTCTAGAACTATATGCCTATTTCCTTCACCAGATTAGGGAAGTTTTCTCAAATAGGTTCTCAACCCCTTGCTTCTTCTCTTCTCCTTCTCATATGCCTTATGATGCAAATGTTATCCTTGATATTGTTCCAGAGGTCCCTTAAACTATGTTAATTTTTATATTCTCTTTTGCTGTTTTTGGTATTTTTTCTGTCTTCTAAATTGCTGATTCCATCCTCTGCTTTATCTAATCTGCTATTGATTTCTTCTAGTGTATTCTTCATTTTGGCTATTATATTCTTCATTTCTGACTGGTTATCTTTTGTGATTTCTGTGTCCTTTTTTTATGCTTTCTATATATATATTTTGAAGTTCTCATTGAATTAATCTCTTCTTCATTGAGCATTCTTATAACTGGTGTTTTGAACTTTATATCTGTTAGTTTGCTTGCTTTTGTTTAATTTAGTTCTTTTTCTGGAGTTTTCTTCTGTTTTTTTTGGGGGGGGCATGTTTATTTTCTAATTTTTGGCTGCTCTCTGTATTCACTTCTATGTATTAGGTAGATTTGCTGTGTCTTTTTTTTCTGAACCTGGTGGCTTTATTTAGTATCAGTGCTGTGTGGCTCACTGGCTCAGTTTCCCTGATCAACTGCACTGGGTGCTCCAGGGCTATTTCTTGAGTGAGTTGTGTGTGTTCTCTTGCTGTAGTGAGCCTTGATTGTTGTTGTCATATCAGTGAACAGGATTGACTCTCAAGCTGACCAGCTATGATTGTTGGCCATGCCCATACCATATGACCTGCTGTGTGGGGGCTGAACCCAGACAGTGGGATTTGCCCCACTGGGCTTATTTACCTGTTGGGACTACCCTTTGTGTGTATTGTTTATGGGTCTAATTAGGTGGAGCTCCATTTAGGTATAATGGCAGCCTCTGTATGTGTTGGTTTTGTAGCCCCTTGGGAGGGGCTTCCATGCAGGCAAAGGTGAACTGCTGCCTCTAATCAGTTTGGGGCTGATAAGAGCTACAAAGTTATCTGAAGATGGTAACTGTCTGTGCTGGACATGAAGGCACATGGGAAAGGCCACAATGTGAACTAAGACAGGATGCCAGAAGTAGTAGGCTTGGAGCAGCTCAGCCCAAGGAAGCCCAAGGCCTGATACTGCCTGCTTATACGGCTCAGCAGGTGAAAGAAACTTGGGCAGTTAGTGGTGGCAAGTTCCAAGGGAGTAATCAAAGTGGGGCAAGTGGTATTGCCCAGGTTAGCGCAAATTTAGATTTAGTGCCAAGCTAAACCAGTGGCCACTCATAAAAGTCTCTGATCACACTGATGCCAGCCACAGTTCACCTCAGGCTCACAGACCCCCATGATTTGTTCAAAAATGCTGCAGCTTGGGCCAAGTCTGGTTTCCTGCCATTAAAAATTTCTCTCGAATTAGGTGAGCCAAGGCCTGTTAATTGCTGTAGAAGGAGCCTCCTGTTGAGAGAGTTGGGTAGAGATGGTTGCTTAGAATGAAATTGTCACTGGTATTTGCCAGGTGAATGAAGGGGAGTCACTGGGGTGGAGTGAAGATTGTTCACCGGGGCAATGTGGAAACATATTTGGCCATGTGGGGGGAACACATGGATCAACACAGGGAAGATGATGGCTGTCTCTCCAGCCCTCAGTCTGAAGCCATACAACTCAGTCTTTTCCTGCATGTCTCTGGCACCTCCAAGCTATACTGTCCCTCTGCCAGGACTCAGGTTAAGTGCCTGAGACCAGGTGAGTTTGTGTGCAGGCCCTTTTAGGGGACTTTTGAATTTCCAGCTGCCTTCCATTTCACCTGGGTGGCTGGAATCTCTATTGATTTTAACAATCAGATTTTGTGGGGACTCCTCTTCCCACCACTGGAATTCTGGGCCAGCAAGCCCTGGTTTGAGGCTGGAGTCCCTTGCTCTTCCAGAAAAACCTCTTCAGCCAAAATGTCCCTCCCGATATTCAACTGCCACAAATGGATATGAGACTGGCCCATTTAGTTATATCTGGTTCTCCTGCCAGCCTCAGTGTGTCTGTCCTCTTTATATATCTTTAATTATAGTACTCTGTTCAGTGAATCTTTAGATGATTCTCCAAGATGACTGTGCCACAGTTTAGTTGCAATTTTAATGTGGTAGTGAGAGCAGGCAAATACTTTGCCATCTTGACTAGAAACTATTCCTCACTCACCCTTTTCACTTAACAGTTCACAAATCAGTTTGAAATATTTAAAGTTAAATAATTTTATATAAGTATTTCCTTGGTGGTAGCTAATTTGAAGAAAAAAAAAAGTCTACTAAGGTTAGAATTCTTAAGGAAAATATTAGAACTTAAAACTTACTTCCAAACTGAGAACAAATTGAAAATTGTTAGTAGTTAGGTAAAATATAATTTGTAATTCAATAACATTTTAATATTTTTTCCTAAATCTGAAATGATTTGTTTTCAAATCCCATCCTAAATGTTTTCTCAGTAACTCATAAAACCTTCTTATATGTTCCAATACATAAATTAATGCCTTGTCATAACTCAGATGATATGTTATCTCTTGTAATATTATTTTCTTATTAAGTTTAAAATAAATATAGTCTTTTATTCCAATGTAAATATTAACTTACATATATATTATAATAATTAAAATGCTATTAATCAATATTTTATATTAGTTTTATCAAAATTTGTTTTCATTGCATGAATGTATTATTTTAACTAATTTAGCTACTCAATTTGCTTTTATAAGAATTATACAGTGTTTTAGAGTTTAGTTTAAAACACAAATCAGAATTAGAGGGACAATTATTTGCATTACTAATTATCAATTATTTTCTATCAATAAGACCATTAAAAAAGCAGGTGAACCTCTTTTTTTAGGACCTATGAATCTCAAACCTAGAACCAGAAATGTTCTTTTAGAAGAAAATGTTTGGAATCATCTATCCATCCATTCTCCTTTACTCAGTGGTAAGCTATTCTGTTTTTGAAGTCTTATGAGATGGAAATTTCAGTCATACCAATAGCTTATTATTTCAAACAATTTTGATTGTAAAATCAGAACACAACCTTTTGTGCTAATGCTAAATCTTATGTCCTTTTATTTCTAATGAGTATAGGTAGATCATAATTATGTTTTGAAGACCACTGTAAATCCATTTTTTTCATATTGACATTTCCTAATATTTTTTGTATATTCTCTTAATTATTAAACTCTAAAGAAATTATGCCATATAGCAATAAAGTTAGAGACATATAAAGTTATATACTCTTTCTTGTCTCGCAAAAGACTCAGTTCAGTGCATATTATGTAGATGACACCCAGAACATTTTATGTGATTAGGTTAACTGTAAAGAAAAATAAAATATGGATAGCTAGATAAAGAGATAACAGTCACTTAATATGTCTAGGGCTCATAGGTAGAGTATAGAAAGTAGAGTCAATCTTAACATAAACAATGGCAATAGATCCAGGTTTCCTTAGGGGGAAAAAACAGTACACTTTTGATGCCTTGGGTGACAACTCATGGAAAACAAGACACGGTTACAACAAAAATAAAGAGACACCCTATTAGAATGAGCAGAGAATACTCATTTTTAAAAATGACCCTTTCATGTCAGTCATATGTACTTATTTTAATTCATGGCAGGAAGTGGAAGAGCTTGGGATGTAGAGCAGCATCATCAGTTCCTTCTGTTGTGAGACCTCCCAGAGGCCAGCATGCATTTGCAACAGTGGCCGATGGGGGTAAGTGAAGAGATAACTGCTAACTTGTGAAGCAATAGTATTCGATGACATAAAATACTTTTTTTTTTTAATTGCCAGATCTATGATAGGACTTTCACGTACATTACGCTAATATAATCCTTATAGAAGTTATTTTTAATTTATTTTTACAGATGGTTAATAATGGGATAGAAAAGGTAATTTACTTGAAATTACAATGTTAAAAAGTGGTTGAAGATGAAATTTGTATAAAAATGTCTCTGAATATTAAAGCCCTCTATACAGGGCCTCCTGCTATCTTTCTGTCAGGTAATATGCAATTTGGCACTTGTTCTAATCTTTCTCAATGAGAAAACTGGGACCTTCTCTTCTTCAGCAAAATTTGAGAGAGAAAAATGCCTTGCAACCTGTGGGTGAAGCCCAGATTGACTTATTATACCTCTAAATTGGTAGCATAAGAAACATATAACTTCAAATATTTTGATGATCTAATTTTAGGCATTTGTCTGAAAAATCCCATCAACAATTCTATATTAAGTGCCAGTGTAGACAATATAGAATGCTTCTTTTAAAAAAGCCAAAATTTATAACCTCAACATGAAACAGCTATACTGTTGAAGCCTTCCTAAGTTAGAAGCTGATCAAAGACAAAGGCAGAATTTCTAAAAATATCACTACATAGTTTAGGTTAATAAAGGAAAACAACATATAGTCACAGCTACTGAGTTTGTTTCTGAATTTGAAATTTTATGTGACTTGGAATAAGGCATATGTTCTGTTAATCGGCAAGCTACTTTAAAACCATCTACATTCTCTGATATTCTTGTGCTTTTTTGTGCACATGTAAGTCCATTCTTAAACACTTAATTAACTTCTTAGTACCAATGAGATAAGGTAAGTCTGTTTATGTAATTAGTAGAGGACAAAAGCAACTAATCACTGTTGGAAAGTGAAAGATTAAAATTAAATAAGAATATCAGCTCCTATATTTTAAAACTGATAAAACTCTCAAAAAATAAAAGTTTTCTGTGAAGGAACACATTAATTTGCAATATCATTCTAAATTCCTTTTCTCTGAAACAGAATGCACACCATTAAGAAGTGGCATTACTAGTGAATTCCATTCTTTTATGCTACATTAATTTGTTTAATCAAAGCTTCATCATTGTTTGTCCAAACATGCTGCCTGCCTCTGAAGGGCAAATTGCAAACAAGATTTGATCTAATAGCATGTGGCTCTGAAAGAAAATATACTTATTTTTGCTCATTGTATAAAGAGTTTAAAATCATTTTGTACTTTTCAAAAAAAAAAGACAAAGTTAAAATATCTTTAATTATATGGCAGTTTTTAAGATTAACATATGAATCTGCAGAACAGTGTGCTCTCTGCTATACTTTTCTCTCACTTGTCTAAAATACTACTTTTCTCTGTATATATATTTGGAGGAAACTTGAGACTTGAAATATTTATATTTTACATGAAGTTCATTGTAAAGTGCCGATAGGGTGGCTCTAGTAAGAAGAGAAAGACAGTGATGAATACTAACAAACCATGATTTATTATTCCAAGTGCTTATAATCAAGAACCCTCTCTAATATCACTACCTATAGAATGATGGCTTTTTCGCAAACGACAGAGGTGGCCCCTTTGAGGTTTAAAATGGGTAAATATATCAGAATTGAGTGTTCTAAATAGCTTTTGACAGAAATACAATGTATTTTTAAAAAAAGAAATAAATCAGAGCTATGAGAATCAAAATGCTTACAGTATGTTTTTAAAAATTTTATTTGACCCTTGAGTATAAACTTTTAAACATAATTTCTCCTATACCCCTTCTCATGTGAGCTGATAACAGAAAATCAGCAAATGTTCTACACATGTTATTTAATCAACCACAACAAATATTTTTCAAAGAATCTAAAACTATTCCACTCTCTATCGTTTTTATGTAATCTCACCATCCTCAACAAAAAGTCCTCCTTTCCAGCTTCTTCCAAAATATAGTTTAGAGGCCATGTGTGATGGAACCACTTGGGCTAGTTGTTAAAATCCAAATTCTTGAACCCACTTAAACTGACTGAATTAGAATCCCTGAGGCCAGGGCTTCAGATCTGTACATTTACTAACATCCAAGAAAATACCATAGTACAAACTGATGACTATTCAGCTTAGTACTAAACCCTTTTACCTTGAATTAAGGTCCTTTAAATTCTATCTGTTTATCTGTCTCTCCTTCCCTCCCTTCTCCCTGTCTCTCTCTGTCTCTCTCTGTCTCTGTCTCTCTCTCTCTGTAACTCTCTCTCTCTCTAACTCTATCATCTATCTATCTATCTATCTATCTATCTATCTATCTATCTATCTATCTATCTATCTATCTATCTATCTATCTATCTATCTATCATCTATCTATCTATCTATCTCTATCTCTATCCCTGCCTTTGTCTATCTTCCTATCTCTATCTCTATCATCTCTATCTCTATCTCTATCTCAGCATCTCTGTCTCTTTCTCTACCTCTGACTCACATAGCAACACAAACACATAGTCTTTATGTCATCTTTCGATTGCTCCTGCTACTCTATGAGGCTTTTACAGGCATAAATTGTATTCTTTATAAGTTTATAAGTTAATAAACATTAGCAAAAATTCAGAGATGTGTTTCATGTACAGATATATGTAATGAATATTGACTGGTAAGGATTAACAGAAAAACTGGGAAAACATAACAAATGACCCTTCTTAAGTATTTCTTTGTATTACATTTTATCCTGGGCAGTACTCATTGATGTGCTTCTAATATAAAACAAAAAACAAAAAACGAACAAACAAAAAAGCACATATTAAGAGATCAAGAGATACTTTGTAAATCAGATAGGACAATGGATCAGTGTCATATCTTTCTAATGAATAAAATGAGAAGTTTTAGTAATGTACAAAATCTTCATTTACATGTGAAGAAAATCATGATATTAAAAAAATAGAGAAAACTTACAACTTCTTCATGTCTGCATTTTCCCACATTAATTCCATTTATCTGCAATGAAAAAATTATAATTTTATGTGGTATAATATGAATCGACTTTATGTTTAGGTTGCACATAAAAGAATAATGGTAAAATGTATACCTGCAGAATTGCATCCCCGATAAAGAGTAGTCCTGAAAGCTCCGCTATAAATGAAAAAAGACAATTGATTATTCATAGACTACTATCTTCATATGAATGAATTTTTAAATTATAGTCAAAATTGATAAAGAGTAAAAAATAAATACTTTGTATAGATAGTGTCCTAAAAGATCCACAAGGAATGGAAATACAAAAATCATATAATTCAGCCCAAATACTAAAACACAAGTGGAAATATTTATATTTAATTCTACCTTTATGGATGTTACAGTCATGAAAAAGGGTCACTATTTTGAATAGATGATGACATTTTCTCATATACTTATAGCTTTAAGGTATCTATAAAAAAGTTTAGATCCAGACATTCAATCCATCAGCTATGGAATCAGCTCCAACTTTCTTTTTAAACATTAGGTTGTCTTATAAATTTTACATCTTCAGTGTTTACCTAATGAAATTTTATATTGAGGACTAATTGATATAAATTACATATGAGAAATGAAAATAACATATATATAAAAATAGGTAATACTTGATGTGACTTATAATTATCAGATTTGTTTGTATGTTTGTTTAATGAAACAATTGAAAAGTTTTGCAGTCCCTAATTGATAAGAATCACATGTTCTGTTATTTTTCCTTTGCTCTTCTGTGAGTGAAGCTTATTCCTAGAATAATAAAGAGCAAAGACTCCGGAATCAGACTAAACTACTTACTGTACATGGGAAAACTTGAGCTAGTCAATTACATACTAACTTATAATTCTTTAATATCACTTTATTCTTCAATAACAGCAACTTACAAAGTAGCAGCAACTGTATAATTCTCTTAATATATTACCTCTTTGCTCCTTGGAGATTTTTGAAATGACAACTGGAATATTATGCTCTGCTCCCCCCTGAAAAGAGAAAATCACATACAGGGCTTTTATTCAGAAAAGATAAAAATGTGGCATTTAGTTAGAAACTGTACGGGCTAAGAATAGTGTATTAATGAACACTAGGTAGAATTTAAATAAACATGTGGAATTTCTTTACTGTGTAGATAGTATGACCAATGAACTTAGGTAAGTTCTGTTCAGAATTTCACTGCAACACATAATAATTAAAAACAGATGACTTTAAAAGTTTTTATTTTAAAATAAAGAACGATAATGTTAAATAAACATTTCCTTCAATGTGGAACAGTGCTGTCCACTGTAGAACTTCTTATTTAGGGCTCCAAATACCAGATTATCATGTATTTCCACTATATGGCTAAATTGTTGTATGCTGGTGACTAAGAACAAACCCCTTTGCACTCTAAGTGACTAGAAAGAACTCTACCTACATAAATGAATACAGAAAATCAGAGTGTGCATATGTATGATAGGAAGGGTAGTCTGCATTTTCTTAACTAGTATTAGATTCTTTTGTGTGAAAGCATATACCAAACAATTAAGAGAATAAAATAAAATGGCAAGAATATTGCAATACTGCTTTGTCTAATTGATCAAATGAGATATGTAAAAAGAAACAAAAGTAAATTAGCAAAATTATGTATAGTGAAAAGAAATAAATCTCTGAAATAATTGAGTTGAGATAGTTGAAAGCAATAGTGAAAAAATTGAATAAGTGCATTGAAGACTAAAATGTCATGTAGAAAAACTTACAGTACTTTTAACATACAAAATTTGAAAAGATGATCTAAATTCCACTGGGGTTTCACTGTCATCAGAATAAGTAAACCTCCTAAGCCATCACGCCCCCTCCACTGAGAATAATACATTATTTTACAACAGACATTTTTTCCCCTATGGATGTTTATTTTTAACACTGAATTGCCAAAATACTTAAATGTAAGCTAGGCTGTAGTTGTTGAGAAAAGCGATGGTATTTAACTTTTCTTCGGCAAGTAGTTCTTTCTACATCTATTATATTAAGGAGAAACATAAAACATAAAATATCAAAAACTGTTTTACTCCACTTGAAATTCAAACCCACTAAACTTTTTCTCACTATTTCTCATGAACCAACTCTCTATTCACTCACCCACTGTTACTAATTCAGTAAAAAAAGTTTCTGGCATAATCTATAATGGCTCCTAATACTGCTTTTGTATTCTATTCTGTACATCAAAGGAATAGTAATTTGTAGTGGAAGTGAATGCTTATTTAGCACTGAATACTGAATTAAAATATTGAATTAAAAAATAGCTATTGTTTTTATGCAGTCTATTAATTAAGATTTACGAGAAAAATTACCTAGCATTAAATGGTATTAAGGTTAGGATTAGTCTCTTCTGAGACCCTTAATATTTACTAGTTAGGATTTCAAGTTCCTAATCCCCTCAATTCTGCTCTATTCTTTCCCATTATATTTATCAGCTTCTATCCTATTTTATTTATTTCTTACATTCATCATTTGTTTTCTTTTTCATTTCTTTATCTGTAAATAGAATATAACTTACATGAGAGGACTGATTTTTTTTTTTGGTAATTTGTTGTGTTCATTGATGTAACCCCAATAAATGAAAGTGTCTTTCTCATTTTTTATCCAAAATGTTTGTGAAGTAAGTCGGTGAATGAATAAATGATTTCTAAGTCTTTTTGAAAGCCTAAAATTATTTCAGTCTTTAAATACGTTGCAAAATTATTTTTAGTAGAAGCAAAGAAGGCATACAATAAAATGAAATGTCCATGGTCACTGATAGTTTCTAGAGATACTTGGACATTAGAAAGGATTTTATGAATGCATCTCCATTTCTTAGAAGAAAAAGCTGGTTAACTAAAATTAATCAATCATGGAAGAAGTTTTAGGTGACATAAAAAGAGGAAGCAAAATCATCCAGATATTGTGATTTAGACGTTTTAGAATAGACACTGACACTGTTTATGTCACCTTTGTCTATGTGGCTCTCATCAGTGTGTTTTCCGTCAGCTGTTTTTGCTATTCACAGTGTTCTGCCATTGTATTATTGAATTCAAAATTTTCTTAGTGCTTGGACTTTTAATGCAAGTTATCATAGTATGAGAATGGAAAATCTCTGTCTGGGATATTTCTAGAAAAAAAGTCTGTTGAGATAGCAACTTTCTGAGGGTCAACTCAATACCATTCTTCCTTCAATATCCAGTTTTATAACTATCTATTAATGACAAGATAATAAAGGAGTACTTGATACATGGAACCCAATATTATGGGCCTCACGGCGACCCCAGCCTCACTTTTTACCCTATAGCTTATAACTGCACACAAACTTAATTTCTTTAATATAGTTTTTTGTTTCCTTTTGATTCAAGCTGGTTTTGTCCAGATAATGGCATTGTAACTCACCTGCCTTCACCCTCACCACCTCCCCTCTCTTTCCTTCTATATGCCTGATCTTTTAATCATTAAATCTTAGTACATAAGATTAACTGAGCCTCAGGTCTATAATCATTAGGACAAATAGGTTTTGATTGGACTTTAGACTAAGGATAACATCTTAGCTTTGTATATAGTTCAGTCACAGCCCCACTGAAGGTCCCAGGATCAGATGGGATGGCACCATAGCTGATTCCAGAAATAGATACAATGATTAACCACCTCAACTTCCTTTAGCTGTCTATTTAGTAGCACCCACAACACCAACACTCTTAGTTTTCATGATGACTATTTCCTCTATATAATCTGTGCTATGAGATACTCAGAAAGCCAGGCCTTTGGAGCCTACTTGTTCTCCAGAATTGTTATTCTTTAATAAACACCTTATTCTAAATAGCCCAACACCTATGTAGATCTATAGGCTGAACTGTGCAAACAGCATGAACCACCAGTCTTATTTGTCTTCCAGTTACAATATGACTAACCCTTATTTTGTAAATATTTTTCTTTTATATGTAATTTTTTTTCTGAAATATGAATGGCTTGTGCTCAAAGGTATTTTTCTTTCTCTTTCTTTCTTCTTTCTTTCTTTCTTTTTCTTTCTTCATAATCAAACATTTGGAGCTCAGAGAATATTTTTAAACTAATTTCAGAAAATTATTATGATTAATTATATAGAAACTTTTAAGACTTAAGAGATAAACTTAAACTTAAGAGATAAAAATTATAACTTAAAATCACAGTACCTTTATTTATTGGATGAAATGTGAGATTTAGTTCTGGACCTAAATGGGGAAATTCAAGGTTTTATGGGAAGGGATCAAACAATGTTACTCACCCTGTTTAAAACAAATGATAGACTTAGAATGAAAACTAAAATTTCTAACAGCCCTTTGTCATTTGGTTTCTTCATCTTCCTTCTGTCAGGCAGTTAGGAAGCCATAAGCGACAAGAGCAAAGGCCCAGTGTCATAGCTATAGAAATGACAACACTGATGGCACAATCTAAAAGGTCACCCCTTGGCCCTCCTGGAAAAAACTCATTTTTCAAATAACAATATCCCTAAGTCATGGAGCACAAAGAAGTAAATGACCAGAGCAGAGCAACCAGTTTAGGCCAGTAATAAACATTTGCACAGTAAGGAGTTCTCTGCCCTTTTCAGCCTCATTATACCATCATTATAATGTCATGTATGTACCCAGAAGTTTGTCATTATAACAGACTAAATTTTGGGAAGAAACATGCATAGTTGACAACAGGTTATATAACAACCAACTGTCAATCAAAACGATCTCACGCATTAATCATTGATCACCACCCATCCTGGCTCAGATATAAAACAGACCTCCCCACCTCTAACAAGGCTATAGCCCTCTCTGGCACAGCCAATTTCTCTCTTGAAATGTACTTTAATAATAAATCTTACTTTTCCTAATCATTGCCAATCTGGAATTTTTTGCTGTGTCGGTGGAAAGGACTGACAACCCTTAGCATCACTCAGGCAATGAAGGACTCAGATTGCCCCCAATGGTGATGCTTCTACAGCTTCATACTGTACCTTTATCATTCTGAGAACTAAAGGAGGTCAGCATATTCTGTCCCCTCTGACAGGAAAGCATTTTTTTTCTTTACTCTTAGTTAACTCTGATTCATACTCAAGATTTCAACTAAAGGGTTCTGTTCCTTCTTTAACGTCTCCTCACTTAAAATAATTTACTTCTTAGCACTGAATCATGACTGTAATATACACTGTTTACATCATAATTTAAACAATTTCTACTTCACCACTGGAGTATGAAGACCTTGAGGTGAGGGCAATGTTTCTGTTACCATCTTCTCTTCAATGTTAGGCCAGAGTGTGTGGCTCAAGATTATGGTGAGAGAATAAAGGAATTAATTGAGTTCTGTTGTTCCATCATAAAATGAAGATTAGAGAATACAAGGTATCATTCTAAAGGATATCCCAGAAAATACTAAAACATTTTATAATAGTATTTTTAAAAAGCAAAGTTAATTTTATAGGTAGCTTCATGAAAATCAGGGTATAAAGTTCCATCTGAAGCATATTTATAACCATGATTGTTGTGGCTATATTATAGTCTTATGATTGTAACCATTTTTATTCTTTTCCTCTCTTTTTATCCTTATAATTTCACTATTTTATGTACATAAAAATGCCTTGTTAACTAATGTGTAATTCATAGATAAACAACTTGCTTGATTGAAAGCTCTAGACCCAGAGCTAACAGTTCCAAGACTGGTTGGTGTCACAAAGTTGACTGCAAAATCCTCCCCAGACCTCTGCTTGACCAGCTCCAGTTGTTTATCAGAACAGGATGCAAAAGAGAGTTTATTGTGTTGACCTGCACCTGAAAAGAGGAGTTATGCAACTGCTCCTTGTTAATTCTTTTGTTGCACTTGCCTCTTTTTCAAATGGTCCTTGAAACAAGCCAAAGCCAAGAAGACAAGGTAGATGCTTTTGAACATCACCTCCCCTCCAGGATGTGGCCCTCTTTAGAATTCTTCCCTGATCCCTTACTCAGCCCTCTCCTTATAATAACCCTTGTGTGCTCTGAAGCAACAAGATGGCCTTTGCAAACAGTACATAGTCTTCTCAGGATGCCTGCTCTTGAATAAACCTGCTTTCTTTCTATCAAACTCTTGTCTCACAAATTATTGGCTTATGAGCAGCAAGCAGCTGAACCTGAGTTCAGTAACATTATGAGTAGGATTCTATACAATGATTTTGTCAGTATAACTGTGCAATTCATTTCAGTCAAATCAAACCCAGGATATTTTTAGAGCATTGAGGTTCTTACCAAATAAATCTTTTCAATTTAATTTTTTATTATTTTAATCAATCCAATCAATCAATCAATCAATCAATCATATTCTGGGCTCTGGGAAAAAATGCATAAATCCCACCATTGTATATTTATCTGGAACAAGAAAAATACTTGTAAGTAGATAATAACACAGTGATTAGAGTTGAGAGCCTAGTGAACAGAAATAGAGAGACACCTAAGGAAGGTCACCTGAAAGAATATGGACAACTATGTTTATTAAATTTGTATCCCATACTTAGCTGCCAAAATCACTTAGTTTAATTTTGTGAATGAAAAAGGGGTTCTCTGAAAAACATCTTCACGGGGTGATCTGATCATAAATTGAGGAAGGTCATGTTGAGTGTCATTTTTTAGGCATATAACTTTTGTTTAGTAAAAAGCTTATCTTTGCATTAATTCCTTGTTTAGAAAAGAAAGTGCAGCTCTCTGCCAGTGTTAATTAAATTTTGCATAAATTCAATCTTTGAGGCCAAAGCAAATCTGACTGATGTTTAATGTGAAAATAAAATATAAAAACTGATCTTGGAGTTATTTCTAAAGAGAACTTGTCTCTAATCCTAATGTAACAGGAATGTATACATAAATTGATTCATCTTCAGCTAGCTAACTGTTTGAGAACGATACTAACATCACATGTAGAAATGCTACTTTTTCTAGAATTTGATATTTTCAGTGATGGAGAATTATTATATTTTATAAATGGAAATACCACTACTAAAACATAGAACATTATAAATAGAATGATGTCTTTTGTTTCTAAAGACTATCAATATACTAGAGTGATGCAAAAATAATAATAAAAGTAAGATATTTTATGGCAAAATTGAGGGTAAGTTTAGGACTGTGATCCACAAGTTACCTTGGGGTAACAGCTACAAGTGCTGCCAGCAAATATTCTTGGGGCAAACAGGAAATGGGTTAAGCAAATCTTATCTATTGTTTCTGTGCATCTAGGCTAATGAATCTTTGAAATGTCTCTTTCAGATCCAGAGCTCTTAAAGCATGACCACTTTTGCTTTTTCCTACCTTCTTATAATCTTCTTTGACTCCTTTCTTAATTCCAAATTCATAAAAAAAAAAAAAAAAAACAGTCATTTCTTAGAGGCACTTTTCTTAGTTTTGAGATCTGGTGTCCAGATTTAGCTCAGATCAATTATAAAAATTCTCAGCAAGTTTGGATATTCCTACATTGACAATTTTGGCAAAAATTAATAGTTGCCCCCAGACTATATGCTAGCCTTCATATGAAAGTACAAAATAGGAAATTCTATAGAGAAAGAAAGTAGACTAATAGTTGCTTAGAGCTGAGTCAGGAGGACAGGGAGGAGAAGAGGTGATGGCTAATAAATAAAGGGGCAATATTAACAAATAAAGCATTTAAAGAGATGCTACATAAAAGCCTTTTCTGTGATGTTGCCTACCAACTTTTCTTCTCTAGCAATGGCCACCACATGAGATACCTGAGGAATTACTGCCAAGTACAATAATGCAGAAAGGTCCCAGAAGCCAAGATTTGTCAGAAGTATGAAGCATAGCGAATTAGCCTTGACTTCTAACAGGACATGTTAGAGTATTTTAGTGTTTTCTGATCAAGAAGAACATTTTGTTTTATTTCAGCCATTTTTAAAAAACTTTTGGGAATGGTAAAATAAATAATAATACCATATGTTCTGAATACAGTGGCACCTATTAGAGTCTTAGCTATATTTAGAAAATACCTTTTCAATTATTTAACATATGCTCTTCTTTCTGTTATCTCTAGTTGAGATCTTATAGGTTTTAATTAATAATTCTCACTATAAATTCTCCAGTGTGTATAAGTGGTAATTATTTACCTGAAGCAAATAAGGATAAAATATATGTGTATATATTTATGCATATAGTTATAGCTGACTGAAATTACTCCAGCAATAAATAGATAAATAGATACATGATTAACATTAAAATATTAATTCTGCATTTAACATAGAATAATTTTAAACTGCTCCTTATATAGTTTATAATATGAAAATATATTATATAATTATGTAGTAAAATACTATAATTAATATTATAAAATAGTAAAACATATATAACATATATTTTAAATTCTCAGAAAATAGTGCAAATAAATAGTAATTTATTTAATTTACATATGACAGAGCAAAAGGAAAAGGATTTGTATACCATTGCTAATAAATAATCATATTTTGAAATAAATATCATGGTAAAAAACAAAAAACGAACAGTCAAAAAACTTGTCTATTGAATGATGGAGTTTCCATAGCATCATTTCCATTATTAAGTCCTCTAATTTGTCCTGTGTATCTGCATGTATTTCTGGTCCTGGTTGATGATAAGGTGAAAGTACAAACATATTTTAAAATTAACATGTTATATAGTAACTTTTTTATTACTTGACAACATAATACTATTCCACAATGACCAGAGATCTGGGTCATTTTTTTAATGTCAACTGGAGCTATAGTTTCAAATTTTGAATTCTACTTTCCGAGCATATATGACTTGAGCTGTATTAAAATTTCATAAAATATATACTCATGATGTACAATTTTCACCCAAAATAAGCAAAATGCCTAATTCAACAATCAAGATAAAGTTAAATTTTATTTATCTATGTATAGATTTAGGTATCTAAAAAGGCATTTGGAGTCATTAACTTCCAATATGTAATTTTCTATTCTTTTAAAATTTCCATTTTATTTCATTTATGATAAATTACAGGTGTGATACACTGTAATAGTGAACAATATACAGAAAAAAAGCCCTTTAAAATTTAATAATAAATTGAAATAGACATAGTCATTCTTATAATATATGCTAAAACTTTAAGTATATATTTGGCAATGTAACATAAGATTTTGCTTATTTCTTTAAAAAATAAAAACTAAAGAAAAAGATGAATAGAATACAACTAATATTTAACTAACTATAAGACATTATTAGCATAAAATTTCTTGCGCCATTCAGCATTTTCTACTCTGGTTGGTTAGAGGAAGATATACGCACTAAAACACTTTCCCTATTTGACATTTTTAATGAAACCAGATGAAGTTAATGGGTTTTACTTAATGATAAGTAATGTTTCCAAATACTTTTTTAGAATTTGTAAATTAAAAGGTGGCCAAGGTACTATGAGATTCTACCTACTTTATAACCAAATTCAAATATTGAAGAGTTCGCTATACCTATTCTTTTCTAATTATTAATCAGCCAAAATTCAAAATACACAAAATGCAGCATTATTAGTACAACTTTAGTAAGTATGGACTGGAAAGACAGGTTACCTTTATGCTTAATCCAAATCCTCCTACAGTTTGTCTTCTAATGGTCACCGTTCTTTCCTGAAAGACAGGAATTTTAAAGTGGTTAGAATTTTCTAATACTATAATTGCACATTTTCCTTTTCTAGGTTTTGTTTTAACTCTTAAAATATATATACATATAGTGTGTGTGTGTGTGTGTGTGTGTGACAGTATAGAAGCTGCAAATCTTGCAATAGAGTGCTTTATAATTTTAAAATAAAAAAATTAATAATTTAATTGTCAAGATAAAAGAGATTGTGGTGTTAATAAACAGATAAACTTTTAAAAATTAAATTATTTTCAGTGATTTCTTTTGGACACACTATAAAATCAACTTTTAAATCTTCTCTCTTTTTCATATTATGTATTCTTGCTGTTCAAGAAATAACAAGTTTTTGTTACATAAAAGTAACTCATTACCTATAGTCAATATTATCTTTGTCAGCCAAGGTCTTATCTCTATCACCACTAAGTCATATTTCTTGTAGAGATTTGAGACCTGAGCTGGGAGGCTGCCATGTCCCAGCACATAAATGATTTATGCATATGTCTGGGATTGAAACTGCACATAAATGAGGTTTGAAATGATTCCTTTTTTAAAAAAAATAATTTTATACCTGACAAACAATGATAATGGGATTATCAATTTTCAAAATCTCTTTTTCCTTCTTTTTTGAAAATAATAATTCAATCACTAATGTGGGAAACTGTTAAAAAGTACAAAGAACCATATTTGAATAAAACCTTTAATCTCCAATAAAAAACGAATCAACAACACTGTTTTAGAGCACTTATCTCTACACAATACATATTATGGAAGCGTGCAGAAAGATTGAGGGTGTTTGTTTATAACCTTCTTTATTCATTTGTAACCATCTCATCTTGAATCTTTTTCTGTCTATAAAGATTTGAGATACCGTCTTTCTTCCTTTGCACTCGCCATAAATATTTATTGTCTGGTTCCTATATCTCACGAATGCCTAATTTATTTAGCTACATCATTCATTCCCCAGACTAAATACTACTCTTTCTTATAAATTAATCCTCTTCTTTACTTCCTGGTTTTAGAGGGGCTATGTGAAAGAGATATAAAATCATATAAAAGAACGAAGAGAAAATCTGAAAAACATGTGCTTCTAGTGGCTCTTTCTAAATATTTTAAATTGCATAAAGTTCATCACTTTGGTGAAGTTACAAATTATCATTAGCCAAGTATTTAGATTTCATAAATAAAAACAAAATAATGCTTAAAGAACAAGATTGCCATATCAGAAGCTGAGGTTTATTAACTTATTTATTTTTAATTAAAAATGTCTTATTAGTTGGAAATTGGTAAATACTAAAAAACAATCTATAAGTTCCAATGAGTAATGTTTAATAATATAAATTTTTTTTTGACCATGTGCTAAGTAATTGGATCTGTTTTAAAAGTACTTATAACTTTTACTTTTAAAATTTGTCATCTAATCATGTTTTCAATCCAACATTAAAATTATATTTATATAACTAACTTTATAGGTGTTACCATTTACACAAAGGAACTTGCAATATAAAATACACTATTAATGTTAAATAATACCATAAACTCTATTTTTTAAATTTATAGACAGACATATCATTTCTCATTGGTGGAGTTACAAGTATGAGAAGATGAAGTATTTTAGAATTTATATTGCAAAATTTAATAATAAATTTATTGCATGAGAAAAATCAAAAATTAAAGTGAACACATACATTAGAAATATACAAAATATAAGGTAAATTGAATATTTGGGGGACTGTCCTTTTATTAAACAGATAAGAGCAATTTGTCAAATTAATTTTTCTTTAATTATTTTCCATTAACAGATTAATTAAAGGGAAGTTTCACATTGCAAACAATATTAGAAATGAAGTCAGATACCCTATCAATAACTCAAATATTATAACTTAATATGTTTGGCAAATTATGAAAGCCCTGTGAGTCTCTGTTTCTGAATATGAAAGACTGTATAAATAATACATAGAAATAGCTTTGTTTTGAAGATTAATATTTGTGAATATATTAATATAGTAGAAAGGATGAATACCAACATACAGACACACACAATCTGTTATTCTAGGCAGAAATTTTCTTAATAGTCACATAAACACCTTTCATGGCAATCATTAGCCATACAAGGGCAACCTAGTGGATAAATTCTACTAAGTAGCCAAGTGTGTGCTGAAACATGACTTTTCCTTGATGAAACAATGGGATTATCAAAGGTCTATGCAATACCTTTACTCATTCTCTACAGGATTGCTTTCCAATCTTTGGTCAAGAATACTTAGAACACATTTCAACTTAAATATAAAATTTCCGATGCAGACAGAAGTTTGGAGATATTAAAGAGTCAGCAGAAACTGCTAGAAATCTCAGAGGCAGCACTTATTTTAATATATATATATATATATATATATATTAAAATTATATATATGTATATTTATATTTATACATATTTATATAGGAACACACACACACATGCACATGCAAACCCTAGCCAGCGCTTCTACATACTATTACTTCATTAGCTTACTTTTAAGAAACTTATGAGAGCTAGGCAAGACAAATTATTTCTAGTTTTAAAGCTAAGATATTAAACTGGTCACTGCAGGCAAGAAGAATAAAAAGGCAAATAATTGTTCTCAGTATGGCACCTTGCTAATATTCTCCCCACTTGTTTGTATATCTGTGTTAGCTATGCCTTCTATCCCCAGTCCACTTCTCCACATTTAGTGTTTTCCTCAAGCCCTTCCCCTCCTCCAAAAGACAATAAATTATTTCAGTTGCTCAGTTCATAAATAAGAGAGTAAGCTGATATGAAGTTATATTTAGTTAACACATCTCAAGTATCATAAAGGTGTTGCCTAGTAACAAAGCACTGTACTTTGGAAAATCATAGTATTATCAGTTTTTTTTAACACAAAATTGAGATGGTTGCTCTTATAAAGTCACATATATAAAATATCTTTCCTTAATCTTCCTCTTTCTTACAAAATGTGATGAAAAGAATCTAAAATAATACTGGACTGCATAAAGATGTGCTGCATACCTCAACAATCAGCATTAATGTTATGAAAAAGCTTATTTTGGATAAATAATGTGCTTTATATAAAAATATAATTATAATGACCCTGTTCTCTGGAATATTATATTTGAAATATTCTATATGCTTTATGATCTATATGAAAACCAAAATATGCATGTTAGCAAAAATATAAGCACTATTTTATACCCCAAGTGTAAATATTTTTGAGTTATACATCTTACATGTTTTTGTTAATCTTCCTAAATATATGTATAGCTTACATTTATTTCAATGTTTACTGTTAGAAGTGTTTTAGGACTTTGCTTAGAAGTTTGGTGCTATTTCTATGACCAGAAATATACTGTAGAAATTTAACTCTTGTTTATATCAACAAACCTATTATAAAATTTATTTTATTATACATCATTTTACTTAAAGTTGCAGTTTCTAAAAACCTATCAATGACATCAAGTGAGGGTTAACTGTGCAAAGGTCAATTGTTTTCCTACATATCAGCCATGAAAAATTAGAATTTGAAATGAAAAGTACAAAACCATCAATAGTAGTACACTAGTAAAATAATATTTTGTTATAAATATAATACAGTGAATTAAGATTTATATGTGAAAAATTCCAAAACTCTGGAGGAAGAAATCAAAGATGATCAAAATAAATGTCAAGAGAGTCCATGTTCATAAATTTATGTTTAGATGATTCAATATTTTCATAGTTTCAATTACTCTTAATTTGATCTGTAGAATCAATGCAATTATAATATAGATTTTAATGAGCTATTTGTGATAATCATAAAACTGATTCTAAGGTTTATATGGAAAGCCAAAAAATCATAATAGCAAACACAATATTGAAGTAGAAAAATGATGTTAGAAGACTTGGTATGCTTGACACCAGACTTACTATATTTAAAACTCTAGTAATCAAGGAAGACAGCATAACTTTTTTTGAAGACTAAATGCATACATCAGTGGAGTAGAACAGAGAGCTCTAAATAAAACCCAAAAAAATATATAAAGTCAAGTAATCTTTGACAAAAGAACAAAGACAATTCAATTGAGAGAAAAATAAAGTCTTTCCAATTACAGCAACAATAATAAAAAAAGAAAAAAAGAAATACAGACATGGATATTATTCCTTTCAGAAAAATTAACACAAAATGGATTGTAGATATAAAACATAATAGTATAAAACTTCTAGAAGAAAACATAGGGAAAATCTATATGATTATGCATTTGGCAATTAACTTTTAGACACATCCAAAACATGGCTCATGAAAGAAAAAGAAAATTTATCGTAGGATATATTAAAATTAAAAACATCTGCTTTGTAAAAGATTCTGTTAAGAGAATAAAAAGACAAGCTGTAAATGGCAAAAATTTTGCAAAAGTCATATGTGATAAAGGAATTGTTTCCAAAATACACAAAAGATTCTTTTACATTCAGCAGAAAAATTAACAATGCAATTTAAAAATAGCCAAAATATTTTAACAAACATCTTATCAAAGAATATACATATGGCAAGTAAGCCTATGAAAAAGTGTTCAACATCATTTGTTATTAGAGAATTGAAGATTAAAACAATGAGATAACATTACACACCTATAAGAATGACTAAAGTAGAATACATCGACAATACCAAAAGCTGGCAAGGATTCTCATCAAGAGGAATTCTCATTCCTTACTAGTAGAAATTCAAAAGAGAGTTTGATATATATATATATTTTTAAAGTTAAACACAGTATTAATATATGATCCAGGAATTGAAGTCCTAGGTATTTACTTGACTCATTTTAAGATTTATGTTTACATAAAACCTGCATACAAATAGAAGCTTTATTAATAATCACTCCAAACTGCAAGCGTCCAAAATATTCTTTAATAGGTAAATTAAAAAACAAACAAACAAAAAACACAAAAACCAAACACAAAAAAATATTTTTAGCAATAAAAATAAATGAAGTTAAATATTCAGCTTCAAAAAGACATGGAGAAACCTCAAATGTATATTACTAAGTAAATGAAGCTAGTCTGAAAAGTATAGATATTCTCATTTCATTTATATGACATTCTGGAAAGGCAGAACTATAGAAACGATAAAACTATCAGTAGTTGCCAGGCAGGCATTCAGAGAGAGGGAGGAAAGATTGAATAGGTGAAGCACAGGGGATTTATAGAGAAATGAAACTATTCTTTATGATATAAAAAAGGTGGATACATGATATTATGTATTTGTCAAAACCCATTGAATAATAAACCTTAATGTGTACCAATTTAAGAGTTAGAAAGTTAGTGGATTCAAAGAAGGAATGTGGACTGTGATAAAACAATCTAAATGCATCTGTGTTGTGAATGTATGCTTTCACCTCACTGACAGGGGCAGAGGAAATGTGCTTATTTAAGTAACTTTGGGAAACAATGGAGCCTCTGAGGCAAAAGGCTAAAGACTAAGGACAGAGGAACTGCACATAGCACTGTATTTTAGTTGATACAATTGTTTCTCATGAGGGTATGGGCTAACAATTATGATACTGCTATACACATAATGAAATTAAGCAAGTAAATGGATGGTGGATAGGAGGAACCAGTTTCTCACTGTTGGTGTGGGTTAACTTACAAGCAAACAAGAGAAGTCTAGAACAGTCCATGGGGTAATAGAAAACAGTTGAAGATGTTAATATGAACTCTCATGTAGCCTAAAACAGATAATAGCAATGTATTCCTCATTACAAATTTTACTAAATCTCACTGATGTTGCTACTTACCAATCAGCCCACCTAAACGGGGCCTCTAAAATTAAAGGCTCTAAAATCTGTCCAAATTAAAATCAGCAGGCACTCCCATTTGTGCCTTCAAAGACTCCTTCACTATAGAGGCCTCAAAAGCCTATCATGCTTCCTGGAGTCTCTGGACCAGCTAAGATGTCTATGAATTGCCCAAGGCCTTCTTATACAAGAAACTGACCCTCTCAGTCTTGCGCTATTATACCATTAAAGCAACAAACAACTGGCTCTCTACTGGGCACTCCTAGAAATAAAGAATCTCAGACCCTGAGCCTGTGGCCCTCCATACTCTGTTGCCCAATATGCTTGAGTCATAGTAACAACACCTCCTAAGCTCAGCATGGCTACGAGGCATCCTTAAGATAGGATAGAGCCAAACCTGGGTCCTCGGGCATATTCCACCTTCAGGAGTGGGTATCAGTCCTTTGCCTGAATCTATAATGCTGGAGGAGGTCAGCCCTCTCCTGGACCCCTTGGCTGCCTGGGGCAACCCCTTGAAATTAATTGAATAAAGATCAGTGAGAATTCATAGACTGTATGAATGACATAGCCACCATTATAAACAATGAAGCTCAGAATACTGCTGTTTTTTCCACTATAGTCAAGACATCTCTGGATAAAGGATGGGATCCAAGGGTCAACATAACTGGCCAAACTTTAGCTAGCCATTTTAGCACTGGATCGCCTGGCAGCATTCATTAAAAATTGTTGAGAGATTGCCTAAGAGCGGTCCCTTTCAGAGTAAAGAACTCTTGAAATCTCTTGCTTCACAAAAGCCAAAAATATAAATCAAAATCACACGTCTACATACATGAACGTCACAATATAAGACCTTGTGAGGACCTCTTGCTTCACAAAAGCCAAAAATATAAATCAAAATCACATGTCTACATATACGAAGGTCACAATATAAGACCTTGCGAGGACATTCCTTATCTCCTTTGCAGTTACAGGCAGTATTGATAGTAACCAGGACACACATTTCATTTCTTAGAAAACATATGCTAAACTTTTAAAGGCATTCAATAGAACTTTCATGTTCCATATAGGTCCCAAATAGCAGGTTTGACTGAGACAGTCTTCTCAAACAATTCCTTTCTGAATTCTAGTCCAGCAAACAGAATAGCCCCTAAATGAGCCTTTCTCTCATCACAGACATCAATCTCTTAATTCAAGGTATCTTAATGAACAGATATGAACTAAAAAAAAAATACTTTTTCATTTCTCTTTTCTAAATTTAAATGTCTTGCTTTCATGTATATAAAAATTCATCATATGACAAATAAACAGAGACTAATGGACATAGACAGTGGATCAGTGGTTACCAGAGGGAAGTGGGAAGGAGAAGGTAGGTAAGAGTATAAGGGGTCAAATAAATGACAGAAGAAAATTTAACTTTGGGTGGTGAACACACAATGCAATATACATATGACATTTTATCAAATTATACAATTGAAATCTATATGATTTTATTAACCAATGTCACCTCAATAATTTTAATTTAAAAAAAACTCATTATATGAGTTCCTCTATCTTTATGAATCCTCAGTCTTTCACTCATTTTATAAGGGTTGGAGGCCAGATCAAAGGTATAGACTTTTCCAGGACCCATTAACTATAGATTGTTTCATGGACCAAGCAAGACCATCAAATAGGAGAACTAATTAAGACTAAACTTTTACCACTCCTCCCCAAAATATAGTCTAGAATATTTGGGTTATGAAGGGTAGATACTTAATCTGGTCTCTCCCGCTGACACTCTCCTGAAAATTTAAATTAGTATTCTAGGAACAATTCATCACATAGCATAGACAACTGAAAAGGGGAGGTAGACAACTCCGTTTTGTAAATAAAAAAATCACATTTAGAGATAACAAAATCAACACCATATTTAATTGTAATGAAATTAGACAACCCTTTCTTGGCAACAATACATGCTGGAAGAGAATCAACATCAGACAGCAAAACACCTATCCAATACACAATTGGCTGTTAGTCTCAGTACTATTGGTGCTTCTATTGGTTTGTAATCAGGAGGCCCAAACCCTTCCAGTAAGCCTTTTTATTTTTTAGGAGACCATCGAGTTGGTTAAAACAAGCCCTATAGCCAAAGACCCTGCTAGCTTACCTGTTACCAAACAAAATGAACAATTGAAGAAAAGGACCCATAGTAATTGGCTACAATAGAGTGTCTGCCTACTAACTGATGCTGGAGCCCCACTTTCAACCACATATATTTTAATTGGCATCAATCTAACATTCTCGTAATACTCAAATAAGGCCATATGCTTTAAATATACTTGCAACAGAACATGTCTCATCATCTACCTAGACAAAACCTTAAATGGTTGAAAACTTTTTTAGATTCCATCACTGTTAATTGAGGCTGGTTAATTGTGCCAGTCAGGCCTAGGTACTTTGGTCCATTATGATAGTATCACAGATGACACCTCTACTACCTGAGCACTTACAAGCCCTAGACATAAAAGATACTTACAAGTCAAATCCCTAGGCCTAAGGTTTCTTTCCAGTTATATAAGCAAATCCC
The DNA here is from genome assembly GCA_030015415.1 of Cynopterus sphinx. Classification (NCBI taxonomy): domain Eukaryota; kingdom Metazoa; phylum Chordata; class Mammalia; order Chiroptera; family Pteropodidae; genus Cynopterus; species Cynopterus sphinx. Next base: position 34,748,333 of record CM057389.1, on the reverse strand, counting down.
TATTGCTTTTTAATAGGGTAGGGCTATAAAAACAGGAAGCCACATCAAGTTAAGCGCACATTGATTTGGTCAGGATACTCAAGTCCCGCATGCTAGGTGACATCATCCTGGCCCATTATGTGCACTGCTGGAGAATACTTTACCTCAGTCAACATCACACCCGTCCAAGATCTTGGCATTAGAGATGACATGCCCCCTGACCAGAGACAACTTCATCATGAACACTAAAACTTCAACTCCAAAAATACCTATAGACTTCTCTTATGGCGCTGACAAATTGGAAACAGGATGTTTTTCACTTTCCCTACATTGAGATGAAAAATTCTATTATGTTTCCTGAGTTATTTATCTTCTGAGCCCATGATCCTGGTATATTTTTTAGCTTACTGCCAAAACTTTTACCCTTAAAATCTCATGACTTAAGGGAAATCTGATAAAGGTTACTATTATCTGTGCCATTCCAAAAATTCATCAAAATTATCACTTCTCCCAACAGGAAATTGCCTCAGATGAGTTAACTCCTCAACTCCTTGGAGAGAGGAGAGAGAAGACCACCCACTCACCAGTGACTCCTCCTCCTCCTGCTGTCTTGACCATGACACTTTTAACACCACCAAGACTTTGTTAGAGATTGAAAATTTCAAATGTGTTTTCTTGGCTAATATATAAATGTGGAAATTAGTTATAGGTTAGTCTACAAGATCTCTTTATATCTGTATTCCTCCCTTTTGTTCTCTTAATAATATGCCTGACATGTTCTTTAGGACAACTTAGAGCCTGCGCTCTAAAACTCTCCTCTACTATTCAGGCTACTCAAATACCCCAGAAATTCAAGCTCAAAATTGACGTCAAGACATCAAGAGGTCAATTGTAATATAGTTCTTATAGAGGCTGTCTTGACCAAAATGTGAGGCCCTGGCTAGAAGCTGGACATTTCTTCTTCTTGAGCATCTGATTATGTCTACACACTCTAATCTTATATAATTTCAATAAACTACAGACAACTCTGTAATTTTTATTATAAAAATTCTGTTTTTGTGATAACCCATGGGCTACTGAACAGAATTATGTAGCTGCTTGATGTTATTCCCAGTGAACATAAGAGAACATATGCAAACAAAGCATCAGAAGGTTCTGCTTTTTTCCCTCGGTGATGTGCTGAGATCTTTGTTCAAAGCATTGGGAAGATCAGGTTACTCCAATTTATTATCATCTTATTTTAGATGACCATGGCCTGCTCCTCCCTGGAAATCAATACTAAGCTCTTTTTGTAAAGATGGGTTCCTGTTGTGTGATTCTCTCCCCAAGTAAGTATCCTTTTCTCCTCTTCTAGGGAACATTTATTTGTGCTTCAATGTTTAATAAAGAAAAAAGTATTGTCAAAAACAAATTCTCACAGAAAACAACAAAGGTTCTTTCCACTTTTTCCCCTTACTCTTTGCCTTGTAATAAACTCTTGTGTGTTCCTCTAAGTATCCCTGTACGGTATGCTGTGTTCCTCTCAGGAAACTGTAACAAAACTATAAGGTTCTCCCTGATTTCTCCCTCTCAATCTGCGTCTGGTACATCATAGCTCGCCCAAGGTAATATAGTTAAAACACACTCCAGAAGCAATCAGCACACTTAGCACCAGTTTTTGGTTTCTATAGCATTCTCAAATGTAATAAAATATGGTTTCTTTGGATAAATGATTAACATTTATAAGATGAGCCAAGCAGGAAATATATAAGATGAGCCAGGCATATCTTATAATGCCCAGAAATTAGGACATTTTATACAACAAAACAAAATGAAACAAAACAACAAAACAAGTCCAAAAGAAGAAGGAAGAAGCAGAAGCAGAAGCAGCAGAAGCAGAAGCAGAAGAAGAAGCAGAAGAAGCAGAAAAAGAAGCAGAAGAAGCAGAAGCAGAAGAAGCAGAAGAAGCAGAAGAAGAAGAAGAAGAAGAAGAAGAAGAAGAAGAAGAAGAAGAAGAAGAAGAAGAAGCAGCAGAAGCAGAAGAAGAAGCAGAAAAAAGCAGAAGAAGAAGAAGAAGAAGAAGAAGAAGAAGAAGAAGAAGAAGAAGAAGAAGAAGAAGAAGAAGAAGAAGCAGCAGCAGCAGCAGCAGCAGCAGCAGCCGCCGCCGCCGCCGCTACAAAGGGGCACAGGAGTTAGCTAAAACAGCTGCCAATGACGTAGGCTGGAATAATTTGAACATCAAAATTTTTTCTGAAATGATATTCTGCCTGCCTGCCTGCCTTCCTTCCTTCCTTCCTTCCTTCCTTCCTTCCTTCCTTCCTTCCTTCCTTCCTTCCTTCCTTCCTTTCTTCCTTCCTTCCTTCTTTCTTTCTTTCTTTTTTTCTTTTTGATACATTATTTTATTTTTTTAATTAAATGTATTGGGTTGGCTTTAGTTAATCAAATTATATAGGTTTCAAGTACAATTCTATATCATCTATATATTGTATTGTTTGTTCACCACCCACAGTCAAATCTTTTTTCATCACCATATTTTCGACCCCCTTTACTCTTTTCTAACTCCTCTCTCCCCTCTTTTTCCCTGGTAACCACTAAACTGTTGTCAGGGTCAGTGCGTTTTTATTTGATTGTTTGGTTGCTTGTTCATTTGTTGCTTTCAGTTTTATATTCCACATATGAGTAAAACCATATGGTTCTCAACTTTTTCTGTCTGACATATTTTATTTAGATTATAATCATAAGATCTAACCATGTTGTCATAAATGGAAGTATTTCCTCTTTTCTTATAGCTAAGTAATATTTCATTATATAATGTACCACATCTTCTTTATGAAATCATTTATTGAACAACATTTCAGTTGTTCCCATGTCCTGGCTACCATAAATAAAGCTGCAGTGAACATCGTGGTGCATATATCCTTGAGGATAAATGCTTTCAAAAATTTGAGGTAGAGATCCAGAAAGGAGATTGCTGGGTCATATGGTAATTCTATTCTTAATTTTTTAAGAAATCTCCATGTTGTTTTTCATAGTGGCTGTACCAAGTTATTTTCCCACCAACAATGTATGTGTTCATTTTTCTCTACAACCTCAACACTTATTATTTGTCTTGCTGATGGTAGCCATTCCAATATGTGAGAGGTGGTATCTCATTGTGGTTTTGATTTGCATTTCTCTAATAGCTAATGAAGCTGAGCATCTTTTCATATGTCTGTTGACCATTTGTATGTCGTCTTGGAAGAAATGTCTGCCCATTTTTTAATTGGATTGTACATGTCTCTTTGTTTTTGTTGTGTGTGTTTTTTTTTAATATATTTTGTATGTTAGCCCATTATCAGAGGTACTATTTGCAAATATCTTCTCTCACTTGGTTGGTTGTCTCTTTACTTGGTCAATGGTTTCTTTTGCGGTGCAAAAGCTTTTTAGTTTGGTACAATTCTATCCATTTATTTTTGCTTGACTACCCTTGCCTTGGAGGTCAAATTTATAAAATCCTCCTTAAATCCAAGGCTTATGAGTTTCATACCTATTTTTTTCTATGGAATTTACTGTTTCAGGTCTTTATTTAGATCTTTGATCCATTTTTAGTTAATTTTGGTGTATAGTGACAGACAGTAGCTTAATTTCATTAATTTGCATCTGACTTTCCAATGTCCCCAGCACTATTTATTGAAGAGGCTTTTCTTTCCACATTGTATGGTTTTGGCTACTTTGTTGAAAATTATTTGCCCATGTATTAGACATTTCATTCTGGATTCTCAATTCTGTTCCATTGGTCTGTGTGTCTGTTTTTCTGCCAATGTCATGCTGTTTTGGTTATTGTCACTCTGTAGTATAGTTTGAAGTCAGAGTGATTCCTCTGCGCTTGTTCTCTTTTTTTCAAGATTACTTTGGCTATCAGGGTCTTTTGCACATCCATACAAATCTGATACGTTTTGTTCTATTTAAAAAGTACAGTTAGGATTTTGATGGTGATTGCATTAAATCTGTATATTACTTTGGGTAATAAGGTCACTTTAATTATATGTTGATTCTTCCAATTCATGAATACAAAATACCTTTCCATTTCTTTGTGTATTATTCAATATATTTTAATAATGTCTGGTAGTTTTCAGTGTAGTTTTTAGATCCTTCACAGCCTTTACTAATTTTATTTCTAGATATTTAATCTTTTTCTTGAAATTGTAAAATGAATTGTTTTTTACTTAATTTCTTTTTGTGAAATGTAATTGTTAATATATTGGAACAAAATTAAATTATGGACATTGATTTTGTATCCTGCAACTTTGCTGTATTTGTTTATTGTTTTTAATAGTTTTTTTTTTTTTTTTGGTGGAATCTTTAGGGTTTTCTATGTAAAGAGTCATGACAACTGGAAAAGTGACAGCTTTATTTGGATGCCTTTTATTTTTTTTCTCTTGTCTGATTGTTCCAGCTAGAATTTTCTATACTACATTAGTAATGTTGAGAGCAAGTATCATTGTCTTAGTTCTCATCAGAGAGTAAAAGTTTTCAGTTTTTTACCACTGAGTGTGATATTAGATGACAGTTTGTGGTATATGGCCTTTATTAATTTAGGGAACTTTCCTTCTGCACCCATTTTATTGATTATATTAATCATAAGTGGATGTTGTATTTTCTCAGATACTTTTTCTGCATCTATTCATATGATCACATAATTGTATCATTTATTTTCTTTATGCAGTATATCAAATTGATCCTTTTGCTTATGTTGAACACTGCTTGCACCCTTAGAATAAACCCCATGTGAACATAATATATAATCTTTTTAATGTATTTATTTTAATGTAATATATTCAATTTAATGCTATTTTGTTTAGAATTTTTGCATCAGTATTCATCAAAGATATTGATCTGTAATTTTTTTCTTTAGTTATTCTTACGGGGTTTTAGTATGAAGGTAAAGTGTGCCTCATAAAATGAGTTAGAAAGTATTGCTTCTTCTTTAATTTTTAAAAGAGTTTAAGAACAGGTATTAAATCATCTTTGACTATTTGGTGGAATTCACTAGTAAAGCTATCTGGTCCTAGACTTTTACTTTTTGATGCCTGTTCCAATTTCCTTACCGTTGATAAATCTATTTACATTTTATAGTTTGTGATTCAGTCTAGGAAGGTTATATATTTCTAAGATCTTGTCTATTGTTTAGGTTATTGAATTTAGTGATGTATAATTTTTCAAAGTATTCCTGTATAATTCTTTGTATTTCTGTACTTCTTTTTTATTTATGATTTTGCTTTCTGAATTTTTTTCTCTTATCCATTGGAGTCTAGCCAGGGGTTTGTAGATTTTATTTATCTTTTCATAGAAACAATTATTTGCTGCATTAATTTTTTTATTGTCTTTTTCTCTATTCATTTAATTCTGCTCTAATACTTATTATTTTCTTCCTTCTGCTGACTTTGAACTTTATTTTTTCTAGTTTTTTAAGATGAAATGTTGGGTTTATTATTTGGAATTTTTCTTTTTTCTTGAGTTAGGCTTGTAATAATATAAATGTCCCTCTTATTATCCCCTTTTGCTGCGTCCCAAAAGTTTTGATATGATTATTGTCCTTCTCATTTGTCTCTATGAATTTTTTATCTCTCCTTTTATTTCATTCTTTAGTAGCATGATTTTTAATCTCTAAATATTTGTAAGTTTTTCCACTTTCATTTTGAAGTTGATTTTCAGTTTTAAAGAATTGTCGTTAAAGAATATGTTTGGTATTATTTCAATTTTAAAAAACGTGTCGAGGTTAGTTTTGTGTCCTAACAAATGGTCTGTCCTTGAGAGACTGTTTTATGTGCACTAGAAAAGAATGTGTAATCTGTTGGTTTTATATGAAAGTCTCTGTAAATGTTTTATATGAAAGTCTCTGTAAATGTATATCCATTTGGTCTAATGTGTCATTTAATACTGCTTTTTCATTATTATTAGTTTTCTGTTTGGATGGTCTATCTATATAGCTTTCAATGCGGTATTTAGGTCCCCTACTTCACTAGTGCTTTTGTCAGTTTATTTTCTTACTTCTTTTAGTAGTTGCTTTATATATTTTGATGTTTCCTGATTAGGTGCATAAATATCGGTATTACGTCTTCTTGATGTATAGTTCCCTTCATCATTATGAGATGTTCATCATTGTCTCTCATTACCGTTTTTATCTTAAAATATTTTTTTTCCTAGATATAAGTATAGCTACACTGACTTTTTCCTGCCATTTGCTTGGAATATCATTTTCTACCCTTTCACTTTGAGTCTATATTTGCCCTTGCAGCTGAGATGTGTCTCCAGAAAGTAGCATATGGTTGTTTAAATTTTGTTTGTTTTTTTGTTTGTTTTGATACAATTTGTTACTATTTTTTTTTAATTTGTACATTCAATTCATTTACATTTAAGGTGATAATTGATGTATAAAGATTTTCTATAGCTACTTTATCTTTTGCTTTCTGGTAGCTCTATGTCTCCATTGTGTCTTTTCCCTCAGGTTTTTCCTGTTATTTTAGTTTGGTGGTATTCTATGATTTTTCTTTGTTTCCTCTTTTTTGTGTTATGTGTCTTAGTTCTGGATTTTTGTGTGTGTGTTTAGTTACTATTAAGTTCATGCAATAGAAAGTTTCACATATACAGTAGTCCTTTTTCTTCTAAATGCATCTGATCTCCATTCTCCTTTGAAAATTCAGAATTTAATTCCTTTCCTTTTATATTTTTATTCTCATAAGTTCCATTCATGTTGTGAGTTTCTAGTCAAGTTTCAGTATCTACTGTGTTCAACTCAGTTTATAAAGTATACTTCTACCAGTGATATATGGTTCTTGTGGTGAATATTATCACTCCTTTTCTTTTTCACTTGGGAGATTCTCCAACTAACCACACCAAAATCTCCTACTGCATCCACTTCATATATCACAATCAAAGAAGCTACCAGCAATCATGAGCTTCGCTGTTTTGGCTGTGCACACCATTCAGCTGTCCTTGAACAATCAGAACTGCTAAATGTTGCTATCAGGGTACCTTCCCACTGTGCCACCACCATCACTTTGGAGATGCATTTTTGCTCAGACCACATTCTTTTCTCCCAGGACTGCCATATCTGCTGCAGCCAAGTCCTGGGAAATTTAGAAACAGCAGTGGCTCTAGTAGTGATTGTTGACTATTTCAAAAATAAAAGCCATGCAATAAACAGGAGAGAAGTTTTCCAACACTGTGACAATAAAAAAAAAAATACTATGTTTTCCAAGGTCAGGCTTTTATACATACTTTATAATGATAAAATCACAACTGTCTAAATCATAATTGCCTATCTATAAGTATAATTTTTAATTTTAAGAAGTATTCATACCCTTCCCTTTTTAAATCTTATTTACAACAAATTTGGAATGACTGTCTTCCCCCAAAAATGAAGAGGCTGAACAAAGAGTTGCAAAAACAAATATCCTCAATTGCTTCATTCATAAATATAAAATCAAATGTAAAAAAGATCAGGATTAAAACAATAACTAGTGTGTTAATTTTACTTAACAATGATCACTTTTACCTCTAAAACTGATTAGGGAAAATCAAATGTATTAGAACAAATCAAATTTTATAACATATTCCACTAAGTAATTGTTGGCATCTGAAACTACTTTTTTTTTAAAGTTCAAAAAATACGTATAATGTATATTTTGTGCATGTGTGTATATATGCAGATTTTAATCTCTGTAGTGAATGGTTCTTTGATGTAGGAACAAGAAAAAAATGTTATTTCTGAGGCTACAGACACCATTCATCCTTGAGGACCTACTTACATTGTCTAGTCTAGATGAAATCTTTCTCCTGATTTTCCACAGACAATAAACCTCACTTCAGACTGCTTCACATCTTGTCACATCTTATGTGGAATTTAACTCTTACTCCAAGATTAAAGTTAACTATTACTTCCTCTTAACACTACTTTCAGGAAATTATGGTTTTACTAATGGGATCATTAATTGTGTATTTTCTTCAGGATAAATAAGTAAAAGAAGTGGTTTTGTTTTGTTGATTCTAAATCCTCAGGTAAAACTATACTTGAAGATGAAGGAGTTAAAGTTTGTTAATTAATTTATTTTATTTTATTATTTATGTTTTGTAAAATTCAGAATTGGGTTGAGATGAATGCTTTTGCCACCTCTATTAAACCTAATACTGGAAATCTTAGAGAATTTAAGCAAGAAAAATATATAAAAATTAACAAATTAGAAAGGAAGAAGTAAAATTATATTTGCTCACATATAACATGAACTTAATGTAGAAATTCTAGAGATTACACACACACACACGCACACACACACACACACACACGCACACACAAACCCATTTGAACTCAAAAAGAATTCAGTATATTAACAGGTACAAAGTGAACACACACAGAAAAATCAGTTGCCCTTCTATACACTAATAACTAACAATCTAAAAAGAAAATTAAAGAAAAACTCCTTCTATAATAACATCTAAAAAATAAGATATGTAGAAATTAACTAAGCAAAAAGGTAAAAGATATACACTAAAAAATATAAAACATCACTAAAAAATATTAAAGACATAAATAAATGAAAAGGCATCATATGTTCATGGATTTGAAGGCTTATTATTGTGGAGACATCAATTCTGCAAATTCAGTGTTATCCCTATCAAAATCCCAATGTGATTTTTTTACAGATATAAAAATATTTATTCTAAAATTTATATGGAATCTTAAGAAACTCCAATTAAACAAATCATTTCTATAAAAGAACAAATCTAGACGTCGCACAGTTCCTGATTTTAAAAGTTACCACAAAGCTGTAGTAATCAAAACAGTGTGTAGCTGACATAAAGACAGACATATAGAACAGTGGGATAGAATAGAGAGCCCTGAAATAAAACTTCACATATATGATTAATTGATTTTTGACAAGAGTGCCAAAACACAAATGGTATCAAGAAACTGAATATCCACCTGCAAAAGAGTGAAGCTGAAATCTTACCTAACAGCATATGCAAAAATTAACTCAAAATGTATTATATATATCATGTAAAAGCTAAAACTAGATCTTAGAAGAAAATATAAGATAACATATTCATAACATTGAAATTGGAAATGATTTCTTAGATATAGTACTAAAGTACAGCCAACAAAAGATCAATAGCAAACTGAACTTTATAAAAATTAAAAACCTTTATGTATCAAAAGAAACGATCAACAGAGTAAAAAGGCAACCCACAGGTTGAGAGAAAATATTTGTAAATCATATATCTGATAAGGGATTAAGCAACAAAGTGGCAGAGAATCACCATTTTATCTAGCAGTTCTACTTCCAGGGTCATACACAAGATAATTCAAAACAGTGACTGAAATATTTGTAAATACATTTTCATAAAGACCAAAAGGTGGAAACAACCCAAATGTTCATTGTTTGGTAGATGAATAAACAAGGTAAACAAAATGCAGTACATGCAAGCAATGGACTATTGTTCAGTCTTTTAAATTAATGAAATTCTGATACATGCTACAATGGGGATGAACCTTGAATACATTAAACTAAATGAAATAAGTCAGAAACAAAAGTATAAATATTTTGTAATTCTACTTATATAAATCAATACATAAAGACAAGAATTAGAACAGCGGTTACAGGGTCTAAGGAGAAGGGGACATGAAAAATTATTGTTAAATTGGTACAGAGTTTCAGTATGCTATGACAAAAATTCTAGAGATGAATAGCAGTAGTAACAACGAGATTATACTCAGTGATACTAAAATGTACACTTAAAAATGCTTGAAATGGTTGATTTTATGGTATGTATAGTTTACTACAAATTAAAATAAAATATTTGACTATATAAGTGTGAATCTGTTTCTGGAGTCTTTATAATATTCCACGTGCCCAAACTTATGACAATATCACATTGAGTTCTCTATTGTAGTCTTATGTAAAGTTCTGAATGCAGGAAATATAAATACTCCAATTTTTTTCTTATTCAAATACTAAGTTCTTTGTATTTTTATTCAAATTTTAGAATCATTTTGGTGATGTTGGGGTTTTGATTGATATTGGATATTTAGGGAGAAGTGAAAACTTGTCAATATTAGTTTTTAATTCATAATTATACTATATTTCTCCACTTACTTATTTTCATTTTTTAATAATAGTTTTGTAGTTTTCAAGGTAGAAGCTTTGTACATTTATTAAATTTATTTCTAACAGATACATGTGACATATAGAGATTAGGACTATGTGTATTAGCTATTTTGACTGCAAAATTTAAAACGGTAACATTATTTTAATGTTGAAATACTGAATTTTACAAATTACAAAATTTTACTTGATCTAGAAATGGTGTAATCTACTCATTCCAGAAAGTTATAAAAAGCTTTTTTTTTTAGTAGGAAAAAAAAGAAAGATTAAAAAAAGAAAGAAGGAAGGAAGGAAGGAAGGAAGGAAGGAAGGAAGGAAGGAAGGAAGGAAGGAAGGAAGGGGAGAGAGAGAGAGAGAGAGAGAGAGAGAGAGAGAGAGAGAGAGAGAGAGAGAGAGAGAGAAAGAAAGAAAGAAAGAAAGAAAGAAAGAAAGGAAGGAAGGAAGGAAGGAAGGAAGGAAGGAAGGAAGGAAGGAAGGAAGGAAGGAAGGAAGGAAGGAAGGAAGGAAGGAAGAAAGGAAGAAAGAAAGGAAGGAGAAAGGAATGGAGGGGGGAGGAGGAAAGAAAGAAGGAAGGAACACTATGAACACTATCGTTTGTTAATTAAAACAAAGAAATGGTAACCCCAAGGGAACAATTTAATCAGCCTTAACAGCAAGACCTATAATTCAGGATGATTTAAATGATCTGTGACAAAAGAAAAATTAACAGTTTATAAAATGTCCATTATCTTTATTTAACAAAGGCTACTGATTTAGGACCTAATGTGACTCCCATAGGATGTTAGTGAACAGTGAGAATGAAAGTTCAGCATTATTCACCACTAATAAAAGATTATATGTCTGTTAATTAAAACTTCATGCTAAAAAACTACAACTTTCTGGGGAATCCAGGAAGCCAACTATTTGGTACTTGCTGTAACTTTCTTCTGAGATGACATATGGTGACATTGTTAAAATGATGGCTTTAATATTATTACACAATAAACGATAAATTCTAAAACTTGTCCTGTTCTATAACATTCTTTTTGCTGAAATTAATCTAATTTTACCTAAACATATCTTTCACACTGGTGCTTCAGTGCTAGTTAGCAAACCAATGTGTTTGACTGATAATTTGTGTTTTTTTTTTTTCTAAGACTGGAATAGCTGCAGGGTAATATGTTAACTGCTTAGAGCATTAGACAGAACTTGCTACAATACTCAGGCATAATCCTATCAAGTAAGACCACAAAATTATTCATACCTAACCCCTCATATAAAGCGTTGACATTGAGTTTCATTTCCCTTACCTAAAGCCTTAGGACTCTCAGATGCCAAAGATTGGGCTCTATCTTCGCAACACCTCCCCAAAGTCAACATGATGTGAGATAAGATCAAGGTAGGAAAAACTGACATGTACTGTTCTGTGTGAAAAGTTAGAATACACTCTCTAATGATCAAAAAATACAGGTGTCACTCTATTCATAAAGAGACAACAAGAAGTCAATGAGACACCAAATTGGAGATGGGCACTAAATATATGGCTGTGTACCCAGGTTTGAGTACTTATACAAGGACTGCTCAGTCAATAATGTGAACAAAAATTACATGCAGGATGATTGTCTGGGCTCTAACAGTAAATTATATATACATATATATATATATATATATATATATATATATATATATATATATATGTATGTATGTATATATGTATGTATTAATAATTTTTATGAATAAACATTTTAATAAACAAACAAAAAACTTCAATAGAAGAGCTACTTACACCAGAATAGAAAGGTTCACCAGACACACATATCACATCCTGTTCTTGAATCATCAAAATATCTTTGGCTAGGTGCAGCCGAACTTTGAAAGGGTCCTGATTACCATCCTGCAGCAAACAAATTCCTGTCTTTGTCTTCAGATAAAAAAACAAAAGAGCAAACAAAAGAGAAAAAAAATTATGCTTAGTTTGTAGATATAATTGTATGACATATTTACTGTAAAACTTGATGAATAACACTTGAAAGCTAGGGAAAATGTACTCTGGTGAGTTTGAAATGTAATACTTAATGTAGATAGAAAGAAAAGGACAACTGTTACACATAAATTTGTACCCAGATCCTGGATATTAGAGATTATGTCAGAAAATCTACATAAAGTTTTGGAAAGTGAGGAGTATAGTTTATATTTTATATTTTTTTAAAAAAGAAAATTTTGTTTAATACTTATTATCTAAATTTCAAGTAGCTTTATTGAGATAAAATTTACATCTTTAAAATTTAACCCATTAGAGTGTATGATAAAATGTTTTTAGTAAAGTTGTGCAGCCATCATTATGATCAATTTCAGAACATTTTCATTACTCCAAAAAAAAAAAAAAAAAACCCCATGAGCATCATTTTGCAACCTCCTCCTATTCTCTGTCTCTACCATAAAATTTTAAATTTGGAAACATATCTACTTTACATCTTCTGTAATCTCCACTATTTAATCATTTCTAGTTGCCAACACACACACACACACACACACACACACACACACACACACACACTGTGTACAGATGAGGGAACAAAGATAAAGGGCTTATGTGAACTGCTTAAATTAATATAATTAATTAAAACCACAGCTTGGTTTAAGACTCAGGATTTTTGATTCCCAGTCCACTGTTTTTGTTTCACACATTTTTGGGAATATGAAATAACCAGTGATAATTTTTAACTTGTATATTTAGATTTAATTCATCAGTTTAGTAATCCATTGAAGATTCCATGAATCTTGTCACTTCTGAAGCATGTCAGTCTTATAATATTCACCCAGATGAACAAGCAGATTCTTCCTAGCAAATGCACTTAACACTTCCATTTATCAGAGATATAAAATAAAATTCTTTTGAGACAGAATATAATTTAGGGCTGTTATATGGCACCAACAAGTCAACAGGGACAACGGTTGCTTTTGCAATTACATTTTTATTTAATAGTTATTGAACTATTTTTAACTTAAAGGGGTAAACTCATGGAAGTACACACATATCCTCAGTATATCATGAGCACAAAATCCTAGGAAAATAATACCAGGCTTTCTCTTGAAATATAATTTTATATGTGAATTTCTAGGAATTTGTTTCTTTAAAACAATGTTCATTAATGTTGATGAAGATATACTTAGATAAAGCAGCTTCCAAAGATAACTTTTTCTGTAATCTGCTTTAACCTATGTGTTAATACATATCATTACACCTTCTATCATATATGATATTGTAATAGTCTATAATTATTTGTAAGAGTTATGATATATTTTAAGAAGAAACAAACTTTCTAAGGAGCAAGGATGATGTTTCCTCCTCTATGAGACTGGTGGACAGCAGGCACTCACTAAATCATGTTGATTAATGTATTCTAGAGTGGATATGTCTAGAGGACAAAAATATTTCATCTAAAGCAAATTAAATGTTCCTTACAGAACATAATTTTCTACACTTTCATTTGGAAAAGTTTTCATGCTTATAGTGCAGACTTGGCCAGGAGCGAACATGAGGACTCTGAGATGACATGGGGCAAAGATAAGTGTAAAATATTATCAAAGCTAGGTAAATAGAATTGAGGACATTGGCTGATTTTTCAATGTAGAGTATATTTGGGCCAATTTTTTTCTCAGAAGTGTAATGACTAAACTAGCATTCACAAATAATGCTCTGTCTCAATGAGAATGAAAGAGAAGCTTTCCTTGAGATCTCATAAATACATTATTGTTACACATAAAAGAGATGCAAAAGGTTGCCCAGGGAAAATTTGAGGGATTAAAATAGCTATGAGCTTCTCTCACGGTGTTTATGATATGATCAATCCTCCATTCACTCAACCTTCAGATAACATGTAAAATATCCCCTAATTAATAGAAAGGGGCCTGAAAAACAAAATATAGACTTTAAACTCATGTTTCAATCTGATAAGATGAGATAATGAGGCTGTTTTTGTTAGAATAAAAATACATATGTATATAATTTTTCCAGGGGTTATAGATGTTACACATATTCTATTATAAAAATTCAGTTTGTGTACAAGAAAATATATTTAAGATCTTACACATACATGATTTTGCAAGTATTATGTAACACTAACAGAGTCAGAAATGAATTAGACAATAGTCTCTGACCTCAATGTATCCCTACTCAGAAAAATAAACATCTATAAATAAGATGAAATGTGATATTTGATACAGGAACATGGAGAGAGGAATTAAATATTCTTGAGGCTGTATTAAATGAGACTTTCTATATAATGGCCAAGGGAGAAGCACCAGGAGAGGAAAATGTAGGGCAAGGCTCTCATGAGATGTGCTAAGAGTTTGAATGTAATGGAGATGCCTTAAAGAAATTGAAATAATGTATTTAAATGTATGTTTTATAAATACATTTCTTATAGCAAAGTAGAAGATGGATAAAATTTGTAAAGTTAAACATAGTTTTTGTTGATAGAAACATAAAAGAAGAGCAGGAAATGTTGGGGACTGGGAAACAATTGCATTAAATTTGGATCTGCTATAGTAGATTAAAGAAAGGGCAAAATTGATTTGAGGGCACTCTCCTGATTCAGAGCATCGTCGCTGTTCTGGTACCATCACTAATAAAGTGTGGCCATATATTTCATTTACGTGTTGTTTAATAACCACTTATATAGAACCTACTGTGTGCCCAGAAATACTAATAACCCAGTGGAACTAGTTTCATAGATTGGACAGGATAGGAGCAGAGATGAGTGGGACTCAGGATTTGAACCCAAGCTGCTAGGCTTCAGATTTCATACTTTTTTCTACTGTCCTGGGCTTCCCCTCAGGCAGAGATTTCTTGAGGGTACTTGCCTCAATCTTTCTATACAGACATATGGCTATTGGTGTATTTCCTCAGGTAGCATTTTGGTCACCCAAATCTCCTATGGGAGTGCAAAGAGTTCTGAAAAGTAGTTCATCTTAAACAGGTATTCTTCATGTATCAAAGCAATGACAACTAGAGAAAAACTAAAATGTGCAAGAGACTGTTCTGGACATGACAGTTAATTTTTTCATGAAGAAAATGCTACTAATGAAGCATAAATAGGAAAGCTTGATTTATACACGTTCATCTGCTTGTATCACTTCAGGGATAAGAATAAGGACCCTGACAGTGGTGACTAGTCAGTGCAACCTAAAACAGCATGGCCTCAATATCTTTACAGATCTGTGGACCCAGATTTTTAAAAATAAAAATAAAAAAGCCTAAGTAATTATTGGCCCCACATTTTAGTATTAACTGAAGATCTACACTCATCTTCTCTTTATTAACACAATAATTATTTGTCTTCAAACTTTGTTGCCTGTGTATATATTATACATGAATGAAGAAATGTATTTGCTATAATGTACAAATATATTATGCAAAATCTAAAACATACATGAAACTTGAAATTTTAAGATGATTCATAAAATAATAATATAAATATATAAATTCAAATGTTGTTTTCTCGTGCCTGATGGATGATCTTACACTGCAGCTGGATTTTTCAAAATTCACATAGGAGATTATTTTCTTAAAAGAATGTTAAAAGCAATATTTCTTAATTACTTAAAAAGCAATATTTTTAAATACTTAGTCATTGACTTGTTTTCTGTAAATTAATGAAATGTGTTTATGAATTTGCATGGAATTATTCTATGTTTTCAAAACCTTGCATTTCGGCTTAATAGAAATTTATACTTAGCTTAAAATTAGTATCTCTGGAATTGTAAAAAGTAAACTAACATCACTTTTATATTTAATACTTAAGTCCTTTTTAGGTTCTTCTCTTTAAAAGAACACAAATTGTGTTTTGTAGAGACCATAATATGTACTGCAAATACTCTTGTAAGTATATTCAATATTACATTATTTTGGTTGCCAATTATAATTTAAGTTGTTCTGTAAACCTGTAGTTTTTAAGTGACACACACACACACACACACACACACACACATACACACACATATATTATATATTTATATTGTATCATACTATAGCAGTAGTACACTAAATGCCATTCCATGCACAGTTCAAATTGTGTTTTATTCTTTCCCTTTCCTTTCCAAGATTACTTATAACCATGGCCTTCTCTTTGTTAAATTCCAGCCAGTTATTAAGCTCTAGTATAAGACTCACTTCTCCTGAAGCCTTTGAAGACCACACCATCCAAAAACGAATTCTTACTATTCTGAATGCAGGGTTTTCATTGAATTAATATATCTTTCTAATGATTGGTATTGTATTTAAACATCACATATAGTGACCTCAAAAACATTTAGCTATATATCATAATATTTAACTTCATCTTATATATCATTATCTCAAGAATATTGTAATAATAACTTATTACTATTTTTATTACTAAGAATTTTTCATCTATAGGACCTAGTACAGTAGTTTATTTAGAATAAGATTTCTTTCAATATTTGTTGATTGAATCATAGTCATATATTGTATTTCACGAGGAATTTAATTATGTATGTGCATGAATTATCAAATTATTAATTATGTGTTACAGAGAAATCATAATCAACACAGAGACATGGATTGTATTTTAAGAAATGTAGATCTGAAAATAACATGTGATAAAAACCTAGACTGAAGATAGCTTCATGGCTTATGAACACGTAGTTAATTTGATGATACTTTTAGAAGATAAATCAATAATTATGCCTGACTATGTATATATTTTTTCTTCTAAATTGTGGATTTTTTATTTATCTCAATTGTGTTCTTCATTTTCATTTTTGTGTATTGTTAGACTTCTATATCTTGATTCTTTAAAATAATTATAACTTTTTAAAAGAGGATTTCCTTAAACCATAAACAAACTTCTCTTAAAGAAATCTGTATTACAAAATTAAGCTATACTTCATTTGGGGCATACTTAAATTCTTTTTCAAAGCAGAGATTTCCTAGCATTAGCACTATAATATTCTAGTTAAATCTGTCTGATTTAACATGGATATCAGATTTTCATATTTAATGGCTTATTGGCAGTTAAGGGAATGTGAGTTTTATTTTGTATATCTTTCTGATAATAATTTCCAGCAATGTAATAGTTTGGGAAGAGGCCTAAGCTTAGACTCCTAGCTACAAATTATAGTTTTACTTTCAACCAATTAAATGGCACTCAACATTTCATTAAATCTCTCAATTTTCTCATCTGCAAAATGACAGTTAAGCTAAATTATTTTTATGAACCCTGCCCATTTAGATGTTCTGAGACTATTAATGGCAGACAAACTCATTGATTGTGGCCTATCTACAGGGTGATTTGATCATCTTCAGAAAATCTTATAGTTCTCTATTCTTGCCAACACACCCACAATGTGGAAGACACACGGGTATTACTGCTGAGCAGTTCTGAGACAGTTGTTTTCCATGGGTGGGACAGTCTAAATGATAATGATTCTAAAAGAGTTTATTGCAAAAGACCAAGACCCTACTACTACAGAAGCAAGGGTAAGATTATCACAACAGAATTATCATTATAAGATAAATCTTCTGAACCTTAAGTAGAGTTTGATATATAGTTATAAATCAATGAATCAAAGCAATTTTGTTTAAAAAGGGTCTTGGAAATCAATCTTATGTCAGTCTCTGAAGTCCAAGGTAAACGATTTGTTAAAATACCATTTGGCCACTAATCTAGTCTCTATCTTGTGAATTCCTTATGTGTTTCATTTGTGTCTCATTCAATGAATGCTTTACTACCAGAAATATAACAGTTTGATGGAAATAGTAGACTTACTACATTTAAAACTAGAAATAGAACATAAATAAAATTTTGCTTCTATATTTAAGCTTCTGAAACATTAATTTATTTTTAAAATATAAATGGATAGGTGCTAATTTAAAAAATATGAATAAGTTATATAATCTGATCTTATAATATTCAGTGGTCATGAGAGGTTTGTAAAGAAATAACTATAATGTAAGAAGTATAAGTATTAAAAAACTAAAGGCAATTTATTAATTTTCTGAAAGACCTTAAATTCTAAACTATGAACCACTGTGATAAATATTTTTTAAAAAGATATTTTTCAAAATTTTTGAAACATGATGTTTCATTTAAAAAAATCACAAATATTAATAACTAAAGGTTTTGTTGATTGGTTTTTAACTTTATCATAGGCAATCTAGTTATGATTGTTTTTTCTTGGTTATTTATACACAATAAAAATATTTTATGCTTTATAAAGAAATGTGAAATATTTTAAACTATGAATGTTTACATTTTGCCTGAAGAATAAAAATATAATAATTTGAAAGTTCCATATTTAATAAAAAAGATAGTCTTTTTTTCTAAAATAGAATAATTACATTACCTGGAGGTCTAAGTTTATACATTTTTGACTGCACATTTGAATGGCTTTTAAAATCCTTAGAAGAGCAATGTGCCCCTTTAACTTATACTGAAATGTGATGACAGGTCTAGAGAGAATTTGAATTGCCATGCTTAATTCAAATGCTTAATACTTACATAACAGTGAAATACTTAAATAATATTGGAATCATAAAATATATAATTTTAGTGGTGAAAGAGACCTTAGATATCTTCTAATTTATAACCATTTATGTGGAAAGAATTACTTATAACACTTCCACTACCTGAAATCCTGCAGTGTATAGTTCATGGAGAAGGGCAATTCAATCAAACCAAATATTCAACTTTCTTTTTCTTAAGGGAAGAGTGGCTATCTGAGGCTTCCCAGGCACTCTTTTGCTTTCTAGTCTTGCAGAAAGAGATCATAACCAGGAAATAAAATGGACTTATCACCCACCTCTCTACTGAAAGCAATGATCTACTCACATAGAGGAGAGCCAAGTGTTTTCTGTTTATTCCTGTTTTCCTTATTTGAAAAGCAGAGAGACATTTAACCTACCTCTTCACAAGCAGTCCTGAAATCCATGTGCTATGACACTGTAAAGGATGCCGTCTGAAAAGACAGAAATAATAAGCCGTTTGAGCACAGCATCAAGTGTAAACAAGGAGAACACTACTAAAGTGTAAGAAATTATGAAGCAGATCCTATGCCCAGTTATGTTCATAGTCAACTGCACCAAGCAAGAACTCCTAGGGTATAACAAAGAGACAGTATAAGAAGAGATCGAAAAGTCCGAATTTCTGCTTTTGTGAAGTATATACATATTGCCACCATTCAGAGTGATTGAGAATGTGCATTTCCATGTCCCATTCCACTAAGTGTTCAGATATGATCTACAATATGATTAACCTTTTCTCTCAAGAGTTAGATTATTCCCAACATTCATTTTGAAAGCTGAGTTGGCAACTGGAAATGAAACTTCAAAAGAAGTAATTAAAAGTTGACTTTCATGATGTTATCTCTTGGAAAAAAGGTTGACTAATCTCTCTCTTTTTAATTTAAAAATATGTATGAATAATTCTCTTTGGAACTTAAAATTTTGTTCGCAAACGGTGTGATGTAATGAAATAAGTTATTTATCAGAGTGAATTATAAATCAATGTGTAAAATATATAATACAGATTCATTTTACGAGCACTATATTATCTAAATGGTAGACATAAACAAATGTATATAAATGCATCTAAGCTTTTTAAAAATGCTGTTAGAGAGTTTTAATTATATGATAAATGTAATAAAACTAGAAGTTATCACAGAAAATTGACAGCCTGGCCTTATAAAGAAAAAAAGACACAGTTGAAATATAATGGTTTAGGTAAATGAGACTTCAAAGTGAACTGTATGGTGAATTCCAAAAGAGAAGACTCTGTACACTTCAAACTTATTCCTCTTCTCAGTCTTTGAAACAGTATTTTGTCCTTTATTATTTTTTGTTATTTGGAATTAGTGAACAAGTATGTGTGGGTGAAATAGAGTAAGAGGTTCACTTATGCTGTTACTGGATTGTTACAATTGCTTTAGAAGGAAAAGAGCTGACTATTTCAATAGTAATTGAATATACGACATGATATACTGAGCATTTTCCTGAACAGGTTTTATGGGTTGTAGGCCTGGTTTTATTTTATTGGAATGCATAAGGAGGCTGATTATAGTATAGTTAGAAAAAAGTAAGTAACTAGCAAATAAAGGGCAATTTGATGAAAAAAAATATAATTTGATTATATAAAGTACATAATATTAAGTAAGGTATCTGCAAGATATTTTTAATTAATTTAACAATTATTTTTCAAAATTGCTCTTGAAGATTATATTGGAAAAAATTAAATATCTGCTGCACTTAAATTTTGACATAAAGTTATTATTATTTTACTATAAAAGAATTCAGAATTTATTGCTCATAAAAAACATGGTGTCTCTAGAATTAATTTTCTCCTATTAGAAAACCAAAAAAATAGACATGGGGATATTTAATCCACCTGCCTAAACTTAATTTTATATTTAGTTTTCTATGCTAAATTCACCTTTAGTACACACATTTTAAAGATGTCATTATTAATAATACGACACATTTGAGTAGGGGTTCTATCTATACCTTTTACCATTATTAGCATGTCCTTTTTTCCCTTAGTCTGCCATCATTTTTCATCAAAATAGAATATAAAAGTATCAAATGTTCATTCAGAAAATGAATTAGTATGAGATTTAAAATAACGGTTACTAAGTAGCATAATAAATTACATAACTATGGTAAAATTATTTTAAGTGATTATATATTTTTTTAATTTTCTGAGACATTTTTGTATATATTTTTATGATGAAATAGTTTAGATTTACAGAAATCTTAATAGCACAAAGTTTCCTTGTATGCCACATCTTCTTTCCTCTATTATTAACATCTTACATTAGTATGATATATTTGTAAAAATTAGTGAACCAATATTGTTATAGCATATAGACAAAAAAAAAAAGATGTGTATCGCATGTAAATGCTTACCAAAGGGTGTTAGGCAGAGGAAAATTTTAAAAATCCAGTGAATGAAATGTTCTGTTCTCTGGCTACCAGTCAGTCCCTTTACCCATCTAACCTGTCATTGTCCAATGGAAGAATGAACAAAATGGCTTTGGGGAAGGAATGGAAGCTATCCATGGGCTCAGCAGCCTGGACTTTCACACACTAAGGCCAACTTGGCTACAGTGGATCCAAGGCAGGGCTGCCTCTGGTGATCAGTTCTAGCTGTTCATCAGCAGGGTCCCTAGACTAACCAGAAACATTTGATATAAACCTTTATATCACAACTTTTAAGTTACAGTATATAACGGAGAAAATTGAATATCACTTAAGAACTTTCCATGTCCTTCAAAGAAAATTATTAGTGCATTTTAGGTTGTATGAAAGCTATCTGCATTACCTTGGTTAAAAATAGAAGTTTATGGTTTTTATTTGGAGGTTAAATAGGATTGAAAGTTGTGTTTGGGTGCCAAACTGACAAAAGGTAGATTCATAATGATTAATTTTTTGTGTCACCTTGGCTAGACCAGTTAGTCAATCTGGTACTCGGTTATATGGAGGTATTTTGCAGATATGGCTAATATCAAGAATCAGTTAACTTTAAGTATATGAGGTTATTCTAAATAATGTTGGGCCTCATGCAAAGAGTTGAAAGAACTTAAAAACCAAACGCAGACATTTCTCTGATAAATTCTGCTTTAAGACTTCAGCACCAATTCCTGCTCAGTAATTTTCAACCTTGCAGCCAGTCCTACAGAATTGAGACTTGCCACCCCCCACAATGGTGTAAGCCATTTCCTTGAAATAAATGTCAGAATATATGTATATAGATACATATGTATCCAATTGGTTCTATTTTTCAAGAGAGTCCTGACTTATACAATATTATATACCATGGAAATTTTATGGTTTTATGTACAGAATTATTGTTATAATATTATTGTTAAAATAACTGACTAAGAGAGTAAATGTCTAGGTATTTCTGAAAATCCATTTAGGACAATGTGACTTACCTTATTCTTGATTTATTTGGAATCCCCATGACCAGCTAAATGATGTCATACAATGTGAAAAAACTCTAGCCTAAGAAAACCTGATTTTACTATTATTACAAAAGGGACCCAATAAACAATGGTGACAGCCTGGTCTCTGCCCAAGAAAAGTCAAAGTGGAGTTGAATATTTCCTGAGTGCCTACAGAGTGCTTTATCAATGTCTCATGGATCATGAAATTTGTCTCATGTCCAAAGGTCTTGGCTCTGATGATTAAATCTCATACTCAGAAATTAACATAAGCTATTGTCATCAATTATGCTGAGAATAGTACCAATTCCTGTGATTAAACCTCATGTTTATAACTAAAACAAAGAAAGCAAAATCAAATACAAGTTCATGCACATCACAAAAATAAATAAAATAAATAAATAACACCTTTCCATCAAAATGGATTATTTGAAATGAAATTGACAAAATAATAAGAATGTACCTCTATAACAATACACACGTGAAAAATGTTGAAATAGTGAACTAAGTTCTATAAAATAGAATTAAAAGTATTGGTGTAAAATATTTGAGATTTATTTTAATAATTCCCAGGATGCCTTATTTATTGAGCGTAAAAAAATTCAAATACTCTACTTACTATGACACTTTAGTTTACTAAAGGGAAAAATGTTATATATTTATAGAAACTTGCCTTAGGAAAAATATAACATAGAAAAAATTTATCTTATATCTTTTTGTGTATCCCATACTCAAACCTAGCATATACCCTTTCCACATGCTTTCATATCTTCACATTCTACCTTGACTAGAAACTGAATAATTGTTTCCTTCTTAAAGTTGGTTGAAACAATGTTTTTAAAATGACAGTTTTAATTAGTTGGGTTTTATTATTTGGTAAACTTTTTGTTGATTCAGCATTGTGTACCTTGGGAGCAACTATGTATATCTTTTATCTTTAGAATACTGGTTTATTACTTTTTAAAAATACCAATATCATAGTGGCATAAACAAGATCACATTTTGTTTGATTTTTCTTCTGTGAAGTCCAAGCTTAATAGTTAAAAGGTGAATTTAAAAGTCTGAAACCACTCTCCTGACATCTTATTTCTCTGCCATCCTTACATATGTGTTCTGAGAGAATCCAGCTTTTGCTCCTTTTCCAAATTCCTACAAGGACAGAAACTGGGAGTTGAACACATCAATTACACAGGTAAAAACAAGTACAGAAGTTCCTTGAATAATGTTGTTTCATTAATCTTCTTTTGTTAAAATGATGACCAAAAAATCGATTTCTGACTAAATCCACTGTATCTATGGGCAGTTTACATGTTCATCCCATGTCTACGTGGGTTTTCTTTATATATTATAGTTTCCTCAAACATCCCAAAGATGTGCATCTTAGGTTAATTGGCCTGTTTAAGTTGTCCCAGACTGAGTGAGAATGGGTGTGGATGTGATTGTGTCCTGAGATGAAAGTTTTCGCTACAGGCTGAGTTTCTGCCCTTTGCCCTGAGCTAGTGGGATAGACTCCAGCCATCCACAACCTTGAATTGAAATAAGCAAATTGAAAAATAATTATCATTTGTTTTTATTACTCTTTCTTAAATGTACATGTAGCTTGCTTTTATTTCAATGTTTGATACTAAAAGTGTTTTAGATTTTTTTAGGTGTTTGGTAATGTTTTTATAATGAGAAATTTGCTATAGCAACTAAATTCTTGTTTGTATCAACTAGCTTATGGTATATGTGAATATTTTAGAACATAATCCTTGGTCAAAAGTCAAACAGTGAAGTATTTCAACTTGTTGAATATCTTTGTTTCTGAGGGAGATCCCAATTGGTCCATCAGAAAAAAAATTTCAATGACACTTTGTAAAAATTTTGGTGTAAATGATGTCAGAAAGGATATTGGAGCTGATACTACCATCATTAACAGAGTTGCTGACACTTTGACTAACTCTACTATCCTTCCAGATCCCAAGTGACAGACTAGTGAAGAGAGAAATGCAATTGCAAAGACTTATGATTTTTCTTTGCCTATGGAACATATAAAAAATAAAGGCTCTAAAATTAAATCTACTACAAAGCCATTTTTAGACAATCAAGATTAAAGATATTACTGATGTTAACTGTCTTTAAATTGTTATTATGATTGGCAGAGCCTGTTAACAAATCAAAAAAATAAAATTAAAAAGTTCCTAACCTTAAAAAATGACAACTAATCTAAAAAGAAAAGCAGAAGAGATATTGTATTAAAGAGATTAAAATAATGCTTTTAGTGGAACTGAAATACTTTTGTGGCTTTGGTTAGAACAAAATGATTGTTATATCTAAAGCTTTACAGATGTACTAACTTTTACAATAATTTCTGATGTGATAAAATTATATTACCATTATATTTTCACTGAGCAAATGCTTAATTTAAGATAGCTAAGATTTCAAAGTTTGCTGTTAGCATTCAATTGTTCTTAAATTTGTCTTACCTCCATACATCCTTTTATCAAAGCTCTTGTCGCACCTTCAAAACTTTTCTTTACAGAACACAACTTATGTATTATTCAAGATAGACACAGTGACCCTTTGTAATTTATCACTTTTTATCCTTTGAAGGTTGTAATTTCTTTTAAATTCCTTTTGAATTTAAGACAATAAATGTTCAGACTATAGTTAGCTTTCAGCTTATAATGTTTTGCTTTGATTTAGATAGTTTCCCCCCAAAAAACAAAATGTATATCTTAAAAATTCAGGTATCAGAAACACTCAAAAGGCTATTTTTCACTTTGTTCAAGTTTTGTTTTCAGGTATTAAATGTGTCAGAGTTGTTGCCATTGCAGTTTTCCAAATGTCTGATGTGTGCTATGACTAAAAATTGAAATTTAAAAGTCATTAGTCAAGCTTTAAAGAGAAAGAGAGAGAGACATACATTCGCATGTTTATTGCAGCTTTGTTCATCATAGCTAAGATATGGAAACAACCCAAGTGTTCTTCAATGGATAAATGTATAAAGAAGTAGTATATATATATATATACAAGGGAACATGATCCAGTTATAAGAAAAAAAAAGGACATCTTTCCACTTGTGACAACATATATAAACCTAGAGGACATTATGCTCAGTAAGACATCAGAGAGGAAAAGACAAATACTGTATAATAACATTCATATGTAGAATCTTAAAAAGCCAAACATAAAGAGAGGAAGCAAAATTGTAGTCACAACAGTATAGGAAGTGGAAGAAAAAGACAGATATAGTTGAAGGGTGCAAGCTTACAACGAGTACTAAATAAACCTATAGTTCTAATGCAGAGTACAGTGAATATAGATCAGGCTCCCAGGCAATGGTCAAAGTTGTATTGGACTTCTAACCCCAGTCTTTAGCCAACCTACAGATTACCAATCTGACTCAAGGAAATTTATGATTTGAATGGAAAACAGAGAAGTTTCAAATACCTACAGCTGATCACAAATCTAGCAGAATGGCAGGGGCAATTTTCTTACCACAGGTTTCTTCACAAACAAAATAGATCTAAAATGCCATATATTTTAACATTAATATGCAATATATTAATAATTAATGTAATTGGTTATTAAATTATAATTAAACCATAATTAATATGTCACATTCACAGCAAGAAATATGTGCATTTATTTTACTCAATTTTATAAGAAAAATATTTATTTATAGTATTAACAGGTGTAAGACACAATGATAAAAATATGGCAAAATAATTATACAATAGTAATAATTAAAATAACTTACTTTCAGAAGCAGGTTTATTAGTAATCAAGCATCTTAAAATTATTTCAATTTATGAATCCATCACATATATAATCAGATAGATAACATTTTAAAAGTTGACATAGTCTTATTGATTATTTTACTCTAATTTCCTCTTTATACTACTGAAAAAAGGTGTTCCAGAAAAATGGCATACATTTTCTAAAGTCTCTCATTTTTGTGCCCAAATTTAAAATAGAATTCCATATTTTTAAAACTCAGGCAGGCTATTTCTCATTGTGGCTTAAGAAAAATCTCGATTTGAATACAAGCCATTCATTTACCAGATTTAAAAATATGTCAAGTTATTTAAACTTACTAAATCTTAGTCTCTTCCTCTATAATCTCAAGTTGATACTCTCTTCCTCGAAGGGTGAATGGTAAGAATTTAGTTAAATAGCACATATAAAAAGGTGGTAAGAGGATAGCAGACGTATGGCAGAATGAGAGATGTCCCCAGATCTCTCCACTTGAAACAACAATAAGCTGAACATCTAAAACTCAACAAAAATCACCCAACCTGCATATAAGCACATCTGAGTGAGAGATCTGGGAATAAGAACTATCACAGGTCAGAACAGTGTGAGTTGGGTGGAAAATTGGGAGAAACAAAAAAGCAATCTCTTGCAACTGGAAAATTGGGAGAAACAAAAAAGCAATCTCTTGCAACTGGAGCTCCCTGCAAGAGAAGGGGGAAGGGAGAAGATGTGGCTGGTTCTACGAACAGCCCTGTCTGAGAGAGCTGTGAGCTCCACTCAGTAGCAGTGCCATTAAATCAGGGAAGGAAACAGAGAAGGAGGACAGCAGAGAAGCAACAGTTGGTTATTATCAGCCAAGGTTGCAGAACCAAAGCTGAGTGGCATACTCCATCGCCCATTCCAGAGGTCACTTTACTCCATATCCTCCAACACTAAACACTGTGGAGCCTCAGGGGAATCTAAGCAAATGTTACCAAAACTTACAGTTACAGGGACTGAGACTGAGGGTAGTGAGCACGAGTGAAAATTTAAAAACAAGGGGGGGGGGCATTTTAAGATGTTATATGAAGTAGGGATCCAATATGCTTAGATGCCACCAACTAAAATCCAAAAGAAAAATGCCTTCTTAGCAACAGGCTAAAAAGACACCATTGTTTATTGAATCTTCTTTCTGTAATAAAAGCAGAATACACTTTCATTAATGTCCAGGTGTATAAATAGTACATTAACCATCATGAACAATGAAGGTGATGAAGCAGCTCAGAAAGAAAGAGAAAAAGCTCCAGAAAATCAGCTTAATGACATGGAAAAATGCATCTTAAATGACAGAGAATTAAAGATGGTACTTCTGTAAAAACTCAGTGAGATCCAAAAGAATTCATATCAACAATTCCAGGACCTGAAAAAATAAATAGGTCAGCAGAATGAGATTTTTTAGCAAAGAGATTGAAACCTTTAAAAAGAACCAAATAGAATTTCTGGAAATGGTGTCTACACTAAAATAGGTGAAGAATGAAATAGAAAGCTTGAGAAATAGAGTCCACCAAATGGAGGAAAGGATCAGTGATGTTGAAGACAGAAATTAGAAATAAATTTAAAAAAAAAGAAGAATGAAAAATAACAAAAAGAGAAATACAAGAACTAGCTGATACCATCAGGAAAGGAAACATAAGAATAATGGGCATACTTGAAGGTGAGGTAAAGGAGCAGGGACAAGATAGCATTTTCAGACAAATAGTTGACGAGAATTTCCCAAATCCAAGGAATGAGCTGGAGCTTGGAATTCAAGAAGTCAACAGAACACACAATTATTTCAACCTTAAAATGCCTTCACCAAGACACATATTAAAATGATCAAAAATCAAAGACAAAGAAAGAATTCTCAGGGAAGCCAGAGAAAAGAAGACAATAACCTTTAAAAGAAAACCCATTATCGTCAGACTTCTCAGCACAAACCTTATAAGCCAGAAAGGAGTAAAATGGAATATTCAAAGTATTAAATGAAAGGAACTACCAGCCAAGAATAACGTACCCAGAATACCGTCCTTTAGATATGAAGGAGAAATAAATACCTTGCCAAACATATAAAAATTGAGGGAATTCTCCAATATGAGACCTGTATTACAGAAAATATTGAAAGGGGTCAGCTCAGCTAAATAAAATCTCAAAAAGATACATAACTAGGAGTAAGGAGATTAGCAGGCAGATAGAGGCAGAGGAGTGTGACCCTTACTAAAAACAGGGCATTGTAAACTTAAACAATAAGAAGAGATTTGCTATAGCAAGTTAGTAATGAACATTCAGCATACACGAGACAAACTGAGAGAACAGCAACAAAAAATGGGAGGATTCAAAGATGCAGATTCATAAAGGGGAATGGAGATAAGTCACATGCAGAAGAAAATGGATACATGCACACACACACACACTCTATCTGTTGCATATTTGTAATGTGCCACATGCCAAAGATTTAAACTGAAATGTATAACATAAAACAAGAAAGATTAGAGGGAAAACCCAAGAAACCCCCCAAAAAAAAATTAAAAAAAAAAGGACACACAAATATAAGTAACAATGAAAAAACTGATCTACCAGAAAGCAAAACATAAAATGGTTATAGGAAAACTTCATATTTTAATAATTACCCTAAATGTAAACGAACTGAACTCACCAATAAAAAAGCACAGAGTTGCTTAATGGACAAAGAACACAAAATCAAACATATGCTGCCTCCAGGAGACTCGTTTCAGATCCAAAGACAAATATAGACTCAAAGTGAAAGGGTGAAAAATTATATTTTAAGCAAACGACATTCAGAGAAAAGCAGTACTAATATTGGATGAAACAAACTTCAAAATAAAAAAAGGTAAAGAAAGATACTGAGGGACACTTTATAATGATACGAGAATCACATACTAAGAAGAAATAACACATTAATATCTATACTCCAAATCAGGAAGCCCTGAAATATATGTAGCAATTACTAACAGAACCAATGAGAGAAACAGAGCAAACATTACCATAATAGGAGACTTAAATACCCCACTGTTGGATATGGGCAAGTCACCCAAACAGAAAATCAATAAGGAAATAAGGTCTTTTTGACAAATTAGATCAACTATTCATAATTGACATTTAGAGATCCTTCCATCCCAAAACAGCTACTTATACATTCTTCTCTAGTGCACATAGGACATTCTCAAGGATCAACTACATATTGGGACACAGAGATAGCCTTGACAAATATAAGAAAGTTGAAATCATACCAACTATATTCTCTGATCGTAATGCTTTCAAACTAGAGATCAACTGCCAAAAGAAAGTGGGAATAACCACTAATACATAGAGATTAAGCAACATGCTACTGAAGAATGACTGGGTCAGAAAAGAAATAAAAAAATTGAGAGATACATAGAAATAAATGATAATGACAGAACAACATATCAAAACTTTTGGACATGGCAATAGCAGTAATAAGAGGAAAGTTTATATCATTAAAGGCTTATCTCTAAAAACAAGAATGAGCCCAAATAAAAACTTAATGCTTTATCTTAAAAATTAGAAATGGATGAACGAATGAAGCCTAAAATCAGCAGAAAAAAAAGAAATAACCAAAATTAGAGCTAAATTAAATGAAATTGGAAACAAAACAAGAAAAAAAAAAATGCAACCAAGAACCAGTTCTTTGAGAAAGCTAATAAGATTGACAAACCCCTGGCTAGACTTGCTAAAGAAAAAAGAGAAAACACACAAATAAATAAATCAGGAATGAAATAGGGGAAATTATGACAGACACCACAGAAATACAAGGATTATACAAGAATACTATAAAAAAGTATATAACACCAAATTTAATAACCTAGAATAAATGTGCCAGTACTTAGAAGGGTACCACCTTTCTAGACTGAATCAGAGAGAACTGGAAAACTGAAACAGACCTATCAGCAGTATGGAAATTGAAACAATCATCTAAAAACTAACAAAATGTAAAAATCCAGGACCAGATGGCTTCACAAGTGAATTCCACCAAATTTTCAAAGATTTAATACCTATTTACTTAAAACTCTTTCAAAAAATCAAAAAGGAAGGCAATACTTCCTAACTTGTTATATTAAGCCAATATTACCCTGATACCAAAACCTGGTAAAGATAACAAAAAAGGAAACTACATACCAGTATCTCTCATGAACACAGATGCAAAAATCTTAAATAAGATATTAGTGAAGCAAATACAGTAACATATTAAAAAGATTATACTCCACAATCAAGAGGGCTTCATCCCAGAGGCATAGGGATGGTTCAACATACACAAATTGATTAATGTGATACACCACATAAACAAATTTAAAATAAAAATCATATGATTATATTAATAAATACAGAAAAATCCGGACAAGATGCAGCACTCATTCATGATCAAAACATTTAACAAGTTTGGTATAGGTGGAAAGTACCTTAACAATTAAAGATCATAAATAACAAACACTCAGCTAACATTATACTTAATAATGAAAAACTAAAAACCTTCTCTCTAAGATCAGGAACAAGGCAAGGCTGCTCACTGTCACCACTGTTATTCAAAATAACATTGGAGGTCCTAGCGAGTGCAATCAGACAATAGAATGGTATAAAAGACATTCAAATAGGAAACAAGTCAAACTGTCACTATTTGGGGATGACACTAACTAGAAACAATAAGCAAATACAGTAAAGTTTCTGGATATAACATCAAAGTTCAAAAATCCATAGTGTTCCTATACTTTAATAATAAAGTGTCAGAAAAAAAGTGGAAAGAATAATTAATTCCTTTAGCAATTGCAACAAAAAAGTAAAATACCTAGAAATAAATTTCATGAAACATATGAAGAACCTATATGATGAAAACTATAAGACCTTATAAAAGAAATTGAAGAAGATACAAAAAATGAAAAGATATTCCATGTTCTTGGTTTGGAAGAATCAACATAGTTAAAGTGACCTTATTATCTAAAGCATTATACAGATTCAATGCAATCCCCTATCAAAATCCCTTTGGCATTTTCTAGAGAAATAAAACAAAAAGTCATCAAATTTGTATGGAAGCACAAAAGACCCCAAAATGACAAAGTCATCCTGAAAAAAACAGAATGAGGATTGAGGGATCACTCTGCCCAACTTCAAACTATATTACAAAGCAACAGTAATCAAAACAACATGGTATTGGCAGAAAAACAGACACACAGACCAGTTTAACAGAATTGAGAGTTCAAAAGTAAACCTATGCTTATAAAGACAATGATTTTTGACAAAAGAGTCAAAACACAATGGAGAAAGGAAAGCCTCTTTAATAAATGGTGCTAGAATAATTGGATATCCATCTGCATAAGAATGAAACTAGACTGTTGTCTATTACCACACACCAAAATTAACTCAAAATGGATTAAGGACCTGAATATAAGACCTGAGAGAAACAATAAAATGCATAGAAGAAAACATAGGAACTAAACTCAAGGACTTTGGACTTAAAGAGTATTTTATAATTTGACCTCAAAAGCAAGGAAAGTAAAAACAAAAATAAATGGATGGGACAACTTCAAACTAAAAAGCTTCTGCACAGCATAAGAAACTGTCAACAAGGTGAATAGACAACCATCTGAATGGGAAAATATATTTGCAAGCGATGCCTTCTATAAGGGCCTAATATCCAAAATATACAAAGAACTCATACAACTCAATAATAACAACAAAAACAATCTAATTAAAAAAAATGGGTAGAGACCTGAACAGACATTTTCTCAAGAAAACAAATGACCTAAAAAACATATTAAAAGATGCTCTACATCACTCACTGTTAGAGAAATGTAAAATAAAAGCACAATGAGATATCATCTCACACCTGTTAGAATAGCTGTTATCAACAGGACAAGTAATAATAAGTGGTGGAGGGGATGCAAAGAAAAAGGAACCCTCATACACTACTGGTAGGACTCAAAATTGCTACAGCCACTGTAGAAAATGATATGGAGATCCTTTAAAATACTAAGAATTGGTCTACCATATGTTTTAGAAATTTCTCTGCTGAGTGTTTGCTCCAAAGACTTGAAAACTCACATCCAAAAAGATATTTGCACACCAATGTTCACAGCAGCATTATTCACTGTGGCCAGGACATGAAAGCAAGGCAAGTGTCCTATGATAGATTATTGAATAAAGAAGCTGTGGTATATTTCCCAGCCATAAAAGGAAATGAAATAATCCCATTTGTGACAATGTGAATGGACCTTGAGATAATCATGCTAGGCAAAATAAGCCAGATAGAAAAATTTGAAAACCATATGATATCACTTATATGTGAGCTATATATCTAAAAGCAACAAACAAACAGGACAAACAGAGACTAGTTGTTGCTGGGAATGGGGTGAGATAGATGGCATAAAAAAGGGTCAATATATGGTGGCAGAAATAAATCTAAGGGCAGCAAACTCATTATATATATATATATATATATATATATATATATATATATATATACACACACATACACATACATACACACACACACACACTTTACTGTTGAATTTGAATTGTTTAAATTGTACATTTGAAGCTTACTGGATATCATTAACCAATGTCACCATAGTGAAAGAAAGAAAGAAAGAAAGAAAGAAAGAAAGAAAGAAAGAAAGAAAGAAAGAAAGAAAGAAAGAGGGAGGGAGGCAGGGAGGGAGGGAGGGAGGGAGGGAGGGAGGGAGGGAGGGAGGGAGGAAGGAAGGAAGGAAGGAATTAAAAAAGAAAAAAAGAAAAGAAGAAAGCTTTGATATTATATTAGAAATGTAGAGTATAAGATAGTGACACATAAATGATCCCGATATTATGTAGAATAAGAGCATTGGACAATGATGCAGAGAAGTCAAGATAAGTCTAAATAGCAAGAGGAGAGGATATTCAAACTTGTTGTTTAAGTCCAAGTTATTTTTATTGACAAATATTGTATGTGACTGAATTTTAAGGACATTTCGGTGATTGTATTTTGATATTTCTACTACCTGTTTACTTGCCATGATTAAAAGTAGAGCAAAAAATTAAAAACAAGGAAAGGTTTCAGTTAAAGTGACAGAGTAGGTAAGTAGAGTGTTTGCCTCCTCTCACAACTACATCAAAATTAGAACTAAACTACAGGACATTCATCATTAGGAGTCATCTGAAATCTAGCTGAACAGAAGTCTTACAATTAGGGACACACAGAATAGGCCACCTCAAGACTGGTAGGAGGGCAGAAACATGAAAAAGACTGGTACCACACCCACATGTGATGGTTGAGAACCAGGAGAAATATCTTGGCCGTGGAGGTCCCCTCAGAAGAAAAAGGAGCCCTGGGCCTACACTTCATTCTGCATCCCAGGGTTCCAGTGCCAGAAAAAGCAGTCCCCACAGCATTTGGCTGTGCAAAACGGTAGAGATTGTGGCAGAGTGAGATGCAGAGCTGAGAGAGGCACAGATGTTTCTCTTAAGGCACCCACGTATGAACTTACTGACAAATTCACTCACACTGAGCTCTAGATCTGGGGCAGCAATTTGAAAAGCACCAGGGATATATGGGGAAGAACTGAGTTGTATGGCTTCGGTGTGAGGGCTGGAGGGGTAAGTTTCTCCTGACAAAATTGCTGATAGAGGGCATTGTTTCTATGGTGAGCCTTCCCCTGCCCGGCTTGCAGACTGAGAGGGGCACCATATCTGAGTCTCCATCAACTTAACTAACCCTGATTGCCCCACCCAGGTGATTCCCTGAGACCTTGTCCCTCCCAAGGAGCAGGCCATCCAAACCACTTCCAGTAGATTTTTCATATAAATGGCCTGCCTTACCTCATACTGCAGACTTTCCTAAAACCTTTAAAAGCTTCACAATATCTAACTAAACAGCATCTGTCCTCAGCATGCCCCTTACCTCTTGCTGAGCAACTCCAAGTCTGGCACTAGCAATAGCCGGCCTCGGTTTGTGGCTTGGACTTTTGAGGAACCTCTAAGGGCAGCATGGGTGGTGGTCATATGTGGATTGCTTGGTGGCACATGCCAGGTGGCCCCAGGAAGGACACAGGCTGTAGCTGAACCTAGTTGTGTCAGAGCCCCTACATGGCTTACAGTCCTTGTGGACAGCTTCAGTCTGATCTTGACACAATCCAGGGTCACATCTGAGGATGGCAGATCCAAATGGCAGACAGGGCAGACACCAGAACCCTACTAAAGCAAATTCTGCTCTATAAGGTTTGCTCCTCCATAACAGCCCTTCTAGTGGTCATGGACAATAATTACAACCAATCAGCCTAAGCGTCAGTTCCTCCCACTGACAAGCAAACAGCAACAAATGTTCACCTGCAATAGGAGGGTACACACAACTCATTCAAAAAACATTCCTGGGGCACCCTACTGTGCTACAACATACCTTCTACATAAAGGCACTCTACTAAGACTGGGAGACTTGGTATCCCTACCTAACACACACACACACACACACACACACACACACACACACACACACACACACACACACGGAGGAAGCCAAAATGGGAATACAAAGAAACGTGTCCCAAATGAAAGAACAGAACAAAGCTCCAGAAAAATAATGCAACAAAATGGAAGCAGACAATCAACCAGATGCAAAGTTCAAAATACTGGTTGTAAGACTGCTCAAAAAACTTAAGGGAGGAGTAGGTAAACTCAGGAGGAACTTTAAAAAAGAGATAGAAACTATAAAAATGGTGACAGAAAACATAAAAGAGAACTAGTCGGAACTGAAGAATAAAATAACTGTAATGAAGTATACCTTAGGAGGAATCAATAATAGAGTAGATGAAGCAGAGTATCAGATCAGCGATTTAGAAGATAAGGCAGCACAGAAAACACCCAATTAGAACAGCAACCAGAAAAAAAAAATCTAAAATTTTGAGAATAGTTTAAGAGATCTCTGGAATGACATCAAATGTATCGATTTGTGCATCAAAAAGATACCAGAAGGAAAACAGAGAGATCAAGGAATTGAAAACATGTTTCAAGAAATAGTGACAGAAAACTTTTTTAACCTGGTGAAAGAAATAGACATAGAAGCCC
The DNA here is from genome assembly GCA_030015415.1 of Cynopterus sphinx. Lineage (NCBI taxonomy): Eukaryota > Metazoa > Chordata > Mammalia > Chiroptera > Pteropodidae > Cynopterus > Cynopterus sphinx. The sequence continues at coordinate 34,713,471 of CM057389.1, read as the reverse complement.
AGGAATTGCAGAGTTCCAAACTAGATGAACCCACACCAAGGTGAACCCACAACAAAGAGGCCCACAAGACACATCATAATTCAAATGCTAAAGGCTAAAGACCAAGAAAGAATTTTAAAAAGCAATGAGAGAAAAGCAGTTACCAATAAGGAAACTCTCATAAGACTTTGATACTCTGTACAGAGAAACCTTGTGGGCCCGAAGGGATTAGAACAAAATGTTCAAAGCGATAAAAAGCAAGAACCTACAGAAGATTACTCTATCCAGTGAAGCTATCATTTAGAATTGAAGGACAGATAAAGAGTTTTCCAGATAAGATAAAGCTAAAGGAGTTCATTATCACCAAGCCCGTAATACAGAAAATGTTAGTAGGACTTCTACTAACAAGTAGAAGAAAAAATAAATTATAAAAGAAAGAAAAAAATGAATAATAAAATGCTAGTAACTATAAATTTAGCAGCAATTACTTTAAATGTAAACGGATTAAATCCTCCAATGAAAAGATAGGGTGGCTGAATAAATAAGAACACAAGATGCTTACATATGTTGCCCACAAGACTCATTTCAGATTGAAAGACAAGCAAAGGGAGGCAAGTAAAGAAATGAAAAAGATGTTTCATGAAAATGGAAAAAAAAAAAAAAGTTGGATTAGCAACGCTTACACAAAGAAAAAAAAAAAACTTTAAAACGAGAGATAAAAAGGACCCAGTAATTCTACTTCTGGGTTTTTTTATCTCAAGAAGACGCCCAAAACACTACTTTGAAGGGACACATGAAATCATATGTTCATTGTAGTATTATTTACAGTAGCAAAATTGTGGTGGCATTCTGTGTGTTCATCAATTGATGAATGGAGAAAAACGAGGTTATATACACACACATACACACAATGGAATATTAGTTAACCATAAAAATGAAATCTTGCCATCTGCAAAAGCATGATGGACCTAGAAATTATTGTGTTGTACTGTATAAGTCAGACAAAGACAAATGTCATATGTGGAATCTAGAGAACAAGATAAACAAGCAAACAACAGAAACAAGCTCATAGTTACAGAGTACATTTTGATTTTTGTCAGATTGGGGTGTGGAGACATGGGTGAAGTGGGGAAAGATCTAAGACGTACAAATTGGTAGTTACAAAATAGTCATGAAGACGTAGAGTACAGAATAGTCAGTGGTACTGTAATAACTATGTATGGTGTCAGATGGGTACTGGATTTATCTGGGTGATTACTTCATAAGTATATAAGCATCTAATCACTGTGTTGTACACCAGAAATTAATAAAGTATTGTATGCCAAATATAATTGAAAAAATATATATACATGAAAGATTTTAGAATGTCATTTTCATTTTTTGAATGTGAATAAATAATTCAGAATTTATATTCTTTCAAACACACCCACCTGGAAGGAAAAACATACTTTTCAAAGTTAGAAGATTACCATTTAATAAATAATAGCAGTAAGTTCCTAAGTAACAACTGAATCCACAGGTATATTCATTTGTACAATGCATTGGTTTGGAGATCTGAGTACATATCATACTGCATTATATGAGAAGGGTACAGTCTGGCAAAGGTGACAAAGTACATACATTTCTTCTCAAAAACTTCAAAGGTGATTGATTTATAAAACCAAAGGTAATTATTTTATAAAACCAAAAACTTCAAAGGTGATTGTTTTATAATACAAAGTTATATGTAATATTTAGAAAAAAGTAACCCAAAACACAACACAAAAGTTCTCATGCAAAACTAAAAAGATACCTGAAATGTCAAGAATCCATAATCTTTTTTTTTTTTTGTAATCAGAAATATCTGGGATGTACACACACATTTTGTATTATTGGTCTTACATATGTTTGTAATTTCAATGTATACATAGCCTATAGGTAGACATTTCTTGAAATTATATACATATATACATGCATTTACATGTAGGAAACTATATTTGACAGATTTTTAAGCAAATGTACAATTGCATAGTTTTGGGGATAGTAGTATAACATAATAGGCTATTCATAAAATTATTATAAAAATTTTATTTGAAGAGTTCTTTTGCCAATAAATATGCAGTTTTGCAATGTACTGATTACAAAGTAAATAAACGATTAACTCGGGGTAAAGGGTAGCCATGCTTTACATTTCTTAAATTGCTGTAAATTTCCCAAGGCATTTTTATATTTTGCCACTGCATTCTCAAAATAAATATAAACAACATGCCTGTTTGATATTGGTATAAAACTTAGATAAAATATATAAAAAATATAAAATTAGATGAGGTCCCAACTATTTTTTCAAAGTTTTCAATTTCAAATATAATTTTTTGTAATTTAACTTGAAATTCTTGAGAGCATAACTCTAGTCTGAAATTTTACAAACAGTGAGAAGACAGTCATTTGGGTTATTGAAAGAAAATAATGGCTACTAAAATCCAGCAATTATTTACCTTTGGCTTTGGAGTTCATCATATTTTTTACTATTATTAAGCTTATTTCAGCATTGTTAAGTAATATGACATAAAATCCTTTTCAATTTCTTAAAATTATGTCACTAAGCAGTTATTAATGTACTGTAAAATAATCATAGGTGATAAGAAAAATCATTCTGGATATACAGATAAGTATGAATATACTGACAAGGATAATCAAATAATGATAGCATTAAACATGTTTCAGTATCAAAGCTGGTCAATTTCCCTTTAAGTCCAGTCTTATTGCACAGAAAATGATGTTAATATAATATAAACTATCCTTCTTGGTAATGGAAGAAATAATGATAACTCCCAAATGCTAGGGACATTTATATTGATTTTGTAATGTAATTATGGACTTTAGAACATAAATGTGTTTGATGCTGAGACTCATATTACTTCACAGCAATAATAAAGCATGTCTCAGAAATAATATGTATACTTAGTTTGTCACTTCAACTTAACTTAACTTAGCATTTATTGACTGACTTCTACATGTCTGGAATGCAGAAATACAGAGACATGTAGGACTAAGTTTCTGCCTTTGTGAGTTCTGGCGAAGGAGACAAAAGAGAAACAACTACCCTGTTTTGTGGGCTGTGCTGTGATGGGGCCGCATTTACAGAGCCCCGAGTTCTGAGCCCTGGTTGCTTAAATGATTGGGGAACATTTGGAAATCTGATTTCTCATCAACAGTAATTGATGCTAAAAGTCAGTGGAGTGACATCTTCAGAGCTATAGGATAAAATATTTTCAAACTATCTTTTAAATGTTAGGTAGAGCAAAGACATTTTTTTAACATTAAAAGAATCTCAAATTTGACCTTTTATGTATCTTTTCTCAAGTAAAGCAAGTGAGTATGTAAAGAAGCATGTAACTTAAAAGGTACCCACTAATCTAAAAATAATGTAATTCTCAAATTTGAACAATGTGGGTAGTATGAGTAGGTAATGTAAATTAGCTGGATTTTCTTCTTTCAGTAGATAACATCTAATCATGATACATCATGAATTAAAGATATATTATTTAGTTATAATTGGCAGTGTAATAAGAAAATTAATAAGTAAATATGAAAATGTCTAGGTACTTCAATTCTCATATCTTTACTAAATAGCTCTTTGGCTTATATTTCTCTGTTTCATCATTTGTCTAATAAAATATTTGAACTAAATTATGTGTAAGGTAGCATGTGATTTCAGGGAAATAGTGTAGGTATTAAAAGTAAATTGCATTTACATTTTCTTCCACAATTTTTAGAACTCAAGTCTCCTTGTTGGAGACAATATATAGTTCTCAAGAATGGCAAGCTTTCTTTTGTTAAAAGGCACATGAATGTCATATCTAAGTACCTCTCCCCATATCCTGCCACTTTCAAGAAGCAAAGTTGTAATCCAGTTTTACACAACTGGGAATGCAATTTTGTGTGCTCATTTCATCTTCAATTATACTACTTATCGTCAGAAAGAAAATGGGGACCTCAGTGCTATGACTACAAGGAACTCAATTCTGGCAACACAATGTGAGCTAAGAAGAGGAAACACTACACATTCCAGAAGAGACACACCCTCGATGACATCTTGATTGTAACCTTGGAAGACCTTGAACTAAGTACCCAATTAAGTCATGCTTAGACTCCTCAGACATAGACACTTTGAAGTATTAATGCATGCTGTTTTAAGCCACTAAATTCGTGGTAATCAATAGAAAATGAATAGAAACTGAATAGAACAATAGAAATAGAAAATGAATAGAACAAAAGACATGATAATGCTAGCCCTCAGGTTGCAAGATTTGCCTGGAGGTAATCAGGACAAAGTGAAACAGTACCTAAGTGCAGCTATTTTTTTCACCACTCCTGCAAGATTCAGTAATATACAACATATAGAAAATATGATCCTGGACCATAAGAGCCTAAATCTAGTATTATGAAAAAATAAAAAAATAAATTGTTATTAATATCACACAGAGTATTCCAGACAATGTGTGTTGATGTTGCAAAATTTTTTATAAAATCTAATTTAAAGGACTTTTTGTCATGTTTTAGTTTGTAGAGTCAATAGTGCTTTTATAATAAAAGTCAGATCTGTGGCTGTTTACTCTAGACATAAAGAACTGTTTGTAACTTTTAAGCCTTTCGGGAGGGAAAAAGTCAAGCCTTCCTTTAGCAAAGGCTAATGAAGGATAACTGTGGTTTTTATTAGCAGGAATATGTAGAGATCAGACAGATTGAGCTTTCTAGGTGAGGACAAGAAGGTACAGAGTTCTCTAAAAGGGAAAGTACTGTTTTGGCTATTATACAGTACACATTCAACTTACAGGTCTGCCCTTCCAAGATAGGCACACTCCCTGCTGAGGGCTCATGTGTCCTCCACATTCTTAAGAACCAGGTACACACTATCAATTAGTCCCTCTAAAGCACCAGTTTTGCTCTGAGACCAAATAAAATACTAAACACTAGAAACATGTTATTTATGACTGAAATATAAGCCCTTCACCCTTGCTTTGCTGTATGGTTTCCAATCTTTATTTACCAACTCTTCATCCACTCACATTTCTATTGAAAGCAGCACTTCTGTTATCATACTGAATGTAGCTTTTGTGGTTAAACTTTACCATGTGTGAAAGAGAAAAAATGGGTTTTGGTCCCATTATATTTATAGTCAACAAAGTGGAAGAACACATCGTGTGTGTGTGTGTGCATGGGTTGGCATACACGCAAACCCCCATCGCTGGTAAATGCACTTAAAATAAATGCTCATTTTGCATTTGACTGTGATCATACAAAAAAAGCCCAAACTAGCTCATCATATATCAATTAAGAGAAGTATTTAATTTGAGTTACTTATCAAGGTAACATTCTTATTTTTTATGTTATCAATAAATTTTACTTGCTTGGAATAATAAAAAGACTGAAGTGTTCCCACCCAATTACAGTGCTACTTTCAGTGAGTAGGATAATTACTAAAACTGTACTTTTTATGCATGTATTCTGTGAGGTCTTAATATTGTAAGAATAGGCAAGAGAATTTAAACTGCTTTTGAAAATCTGTGTAATAACTGTTTTAATTTGTGTAATGGCAGTTTACACCAGAAGGGAAAGAATAAAAATAAATCACCAGGGTTACTCCCTTCTCCACAGGGGTTGTCTGCAGTAGAAAGAAAACAGGAAAAGTTCCCTTCCTCAGGAGGCAGTTAAAACAGGGACAGATTAGTATAACTCTCAAAAATGATTTTCTAATCTTAAACTAGTTAATTAGTTGCATTTACCCTTAGCAGTTAATTTAACTAAGTCTACTTCGTTTGGTTTTATTTATGTAATATCTAAGATTAGGTGCTTTTAAATAAGATTCCTGTCTGTTCTAGATCAAAATTCTCTGAGCTCAAGATTCAACTTCATGTATAAAGATAAATAAGAGAAAGTCAAGTATATTAAACAGCAAAAAAAGGGGAAAATAACAATAAAAAAATTGTCATGGCTATATTTGTCTTTCTTGTCTAAAACTAGGTAGTTACAAAATACACATGGACATATAAAGTATAGCATAAAGAAAAAATAATATTATAATAAATGTGTGAAGGGAAAGTTGGGTACTAGATTTAGTGGGCTGATCACTTTGTGAGTAATATAGATCTGTAATCACTATGCTGTACAACTGAAACTAATATATTATTCTATGCCAATGATAATTTTAAAACATTACTGAATGGTACCATATAAATACAAACAAGTATTTATCTATTATATTTCAATAAAACTGGAAAAAAAACCAAAATTCAGTAAAAGCTATCTCCACAGAAAGTTTTAGAAAGTTTTCCAGTGTTTCCTTTTTCTGTTACCAAGAAAATACAATGGTGCAGGCACAATAATGTAGATTAATAAAATTATCTTCATGAAAGAATTTTTCAACAGGATAAATAATATCTTTGGGGAAAACATTTTCTTAAAATAATTTAGAAAAGCAAAAAGAGCAACCCTTATTAAGAAGGAGTATACCATGAGAAAAATAAGCTTTAGGGAATTATAAGTATCATAAATTTAGCTATTATTTAGTAAGAAGTTGGGATTTCATACTTTGAGAGCTAATCGTTAGTCTTTTGGAGAGTAAAGAAACACAATTATAATGATTATAATTACTTTAAACAACAGCATAAGATACAAATTTATGTTTTGGGTACTCTCACTAAAGTAATGTTTTAGAGGTAAATGCATGGTTGACCCATCATATAAAAACAGAAAATTCTGCAGATCTGTAGTCTTTACCAAATATTCAAAATTTTATTATACACTATTTTTTAAATGCCTAATGTATCATCTTTTTAATATTCAACCAGATTAGAAGGATTAAAATCTCCTCAAAGGTAGAATATGTTCTGCTTTTTCCTTTCCCCAAGTACCCAACAGTTGAAACTTGGAAGAATTAAATATTTATTTTTCATTCTTCAAAGCCAATATTATTTTTTTCCATTTTAGGATGAGTGAATTGGTATTTCTCAATCACTAAAGATCATCACGAACTGCCTGCCTATTTCAGAAAAAATATAAAACTTTACTACCATTTTTTAAAAAATCTTTACAACCAGCAAATCACTCTAGAATTAATTTTCATTTTCTTAGGCCAGGTATGTTCTGAAACATATAACCCTAACAGCTGTTCTCCACCCTTCATATCTCCTTAAATTAAGAAGTAATTTGTTTTCTAACACTATGAATTTTTTTTTCATTTGTGTTCACTATTTCACCTTTACTTTTTTATACCAGTGTCTATGTTTTACTATACTATCTTTGTTATAGACCTTTTTATCTCTAGATTAAACCATGTTATTAAATTATATATGATAAAAGACAATGCTATAAGAAAAAAAATAAAAGAGAGCATATTTGTCAAATGAAAAAAAATATTGTTGTTAAAGGTAAATTTTCTAGAAATTCCAAGAGTAACATTCATCCTTTTTGTTAAAAATAGAGTGCCTTTTTTTTCTATATAAATTTTATATTTAAGTATCTAAATGGTGGGTGAAGGAAAACTGTGTGTGGAAGTGTTCCATTTAAGAAAGCAACTTGTCCAGGTCTACCTGGACTTTTCCAGTTTTTCAATGAAAGTCACACATCTCAAGAATGAAAAACCCTTATTCTGGGCAAACCAGGAAGGTCAGACACTGTAATACAAGCTAATATACAAAAAAATTGCAAAGCTAAAATATCAGTATCTGAAACCCAAGTAAGCAATAGACCTAGTTAATAATCAGCAACGCCAGACAATAACACATGTACAAAAAAAAAATAAAAAAGAATACTGAGCATTTTCTGACAGAATTATATACAGTTAGCTAGGAAAGCAAATTATCAAATAACAGAAGCACTCTAAACCTAAATCTTATCAAATCTCTATAACTAAGTACTAATTTACAGGAGGATGTAGAAAAATAATGTATAACAATAGCACAGAGATGCATTTAGCAAAATTCAAATTAGGAAGCTGCAAAAGAGGTTTTATTTCTTCAACGAATTTTGAGGATAAAATAAATATATTGATAAAGAGAGAGAGTGGGGATCTACAGAATAAAAAAAAAATACTTCTCATACAAATTTGTCCTGCCAGACTGTGTATATTTGAAGCAAGAACCTGGTCTTAATCATCAGTACTCAACTCAGCACAATTCTGAAAGCATCATGGCCATTCAAAAAAGATTTGCTATATATTGAATACACAAAACTTTTTCTAATTATTCTAACACAAGTGATTTTTTTCCTCTATGTAATCTAATAACAATTTATACATGTTGTACTAACATATTTGTCTTGTTACATCAAGCACTTAGTTCATGGCCTTAATTGACTGTAAACCTCTTAATGTCAGGAACTCTCCCATATTATTCTAGTGTCTACAATGTCTCCCTTAATGTCATACATACTACAAGAATTATATTCATATTAAGCAATGCATACTATAAGAATTAACTTAGGATTAAATCCACAGGAGTGATAATTGTAATCATATGTATGTATAAGTGGTATACTGAAATAGTTTTTTATAAAACCTTAGCCTAGCAGTATTATTAAAAAAAAAAACTAAATCTACATCTGATATCTGATACCACAACATAGGGATGATGGTGGAACTATTAAATGATTGTTCTTGGCCTTTACATTCAATGTATCAATGTAAGTACTGCTTATCTTAAATCCATCAGGGGGTATTTATGTTTCACTATCATAATTAGTATATGTTATCTACTTGTGGTGTATGTGGTATTCATTTTTATTAGTTTTATCCTGAATGAACATAAAGTATTCTGTATCAGAGACAGATTTCTGATTAAATATCATACAGTAAACATTAAATGCATTGATCTTCCTTGCCTCAGACTTCACCCTTGGAGCAACATAATGAAAGGAAGGCCAGATGTCTTACATGAGTAGCCAAACACCTATATGTAAGAGATGGAGAACAATGTCTCTTCTCCATTATATGCAGAAGAGAGACAGTCCTTCTATCTTCACAAAAGGAGAGAGAGGGAAAAATAAAACCCTTTTGAGGCAATGAAATTTCTGAGTTCTTACCCTAACAAATTGGAATGCAGATACACCTTCCAAAGACCAGGAAGATGTGTTTATATTCTCAGTTATTGGCTTTTAAATCCTGGAGATGTCTTCTAGTCCCATGGCTTCATTTCTTCTTAATATGTAAATACCTAGAAAACTAAAGCTGCAATGCCCTGCCACATTGGGAGCTTACCTGGGTACCTATTCCAGGATATATCCAGTTAACTTTTGGGGAGAAGAGAGAAGTTTTATTTTTATTTTTCATTGCAGCAATTAACTACATAATTAGAGAAATAACTAGCTACAGATCTAATCTTTATGGTATGTGAGAATACATGTTGAGGAAGTGAAAGTAAATATTCTCTAACTATATATCATATATATATCTGTGGTTCATGAGGCTAAGGCTTTTTACAGGCTAACTGAGACATCCAGAAATTTTTATTTCCCCAGAGTCTTATTTAGAGTATACCTGTATACATGAAAATTTATGTTTGTGCATCACATTCATGTGATTGAACTGAAAGCTCTTCAAAAGGTCCACAACTCCATAGTTTCTTGCAATAAATAAATGAAGAATGAATATTTTTTGAGTAAGCATGAGTAATTTTCAAGAGATACAATGATGAGCAATGTGTGGTCCTTACTTTCAAGAATATTATAAATTATTATTATTTTTTAATTTTGTACATATTATGTGTCATGTATATAATAGGTCCCCAGAATAAATGAAACAATAAATGAATCCTACGTAAGTTTAAGGAAATCTCAATATAGCACAAGTAGATCTAATGACATTTATAGAAATTGATTAGAAGAAAATGCCTATTGGTGGTTAATATATCATAGATATCTGTTTAACACATCAAGGATATTTTGGCAATAACTTAGAATACCATTCTGTTCCATCATGGCCCTTTACCATGTTAAATAATATAATAATAAATTATAACACAATAGAATTAAGACTAAATATTTATATGCTATTAGTAAAGTTAACTAAATTAAGTTAATGTAATTAAACACAATTAATTTTGGTAAAGTAATACTATTAAACTAAATAAAAGATGAATAAAATTAACGGAATGAAAAAAGACAACAGGTAAATGCAGATAAAATGAAAAAGAAGTTAAAAATATGAGCCAAAAAAGCATACTTGAAAAAGCATTATTTTATGTAAAGACATCTTATACAGATAAAAGTGTACCAGAGAATAATAATAAAATACTAAAAAACAAAATTGATGACTATGAAGAAAAGTTGATAAGTCAATAGTCATTGCATACTTTGACTTTTGTCTGAACTTGATAAATTAATTAGAAAATAAACTTAAAGAAGAAATAAATATCTACTAGAAATCAATTTCAAGCTTATGTAATGCATTCATAATACATTCAATTCCTTATAAATCAAGTACAATTCAGAGTAAAAATCCAGGAACCCAGAGGGTAAATCCAAGATTTCAGAAAGCAGAATTGTGATCCCGAAAGTAGAACCAAGAGGTCAGAAGCGGGAATCAAGATCACAGAAGCCAGAGCCAGAATACTAGATACTAGAGAGCAGAGTCAAGAGCCACATGACTTATACTTAGGCACCATAACTGAGCTCTAATCAACAAACTGACAACATGTGCCCCACTGGCTTTTAGAATTATTATTGGCCAGTAACAGTTATGGGTCTCCAGTGTTTTCTCTTTGAACAGAAGTGTCTGTTGTATCTCTTCTGTTTCTGCCTCACCATTGTATAATGGTTATAGACAAGGAGAGGATAACTTGTCTCTTTGGTACAAACATGTATTAGTTTGCTAGGGCAACTATAACAAAATTTCACAGACAGGGTGATTAAACAACGTAAATTTGTTTTCTCATACTTCTGGAAGCTGGAAGTCTGAGATCAGTACATTTGGCTTTTCCTGAGGCCTGGCTCCTTAATTTGCAGGTGTCTGCCTTCTTGTGAGCTCACGTAGTCTCCTCTCTGTATATGTCTGTGTGTTCAAATTTGATCTTCTTATAAGGACCAGTCAAACTGGATAAGGGCCTACACCAACAGCCTCATTTTAATATAATCACTCTTCTGCAAAGGTTATCTCCAAATATTGTGAGGTACTGGGAGTTAGGGCTTTGATGTATAAATTTGAGGCAGACACAATTCAGCCAAAAATAATATCTTTCAGAACCAAAGAGGCTGTACTCAAGTAATCAAATATGAGAAGCCTTATTTACACCTAGAACTGAGCTGGATGATTAAATCTTGACCTGGAGCAATAATGAGATAAAACTTTGGAGTTTTTGAGAGAGGTTGAGTGTGCTCTTCTTATGAAAAAGATTCTGTGAATTGTGGTGGCCAAAGGGCAGAATACGAGAGATTATATTATTCAAAAATGGCCATAGCAATATATCTGTTTTCCCATGTTCTTCTAGAACTCTGCCACTACCCTGCCATCAAGAGATAGAATCACTTTTTACTCCCCTTGAACCTAGGTGAGATTTGGGGGACATCTTAAGCAAATAGAATAAAGCAAAAGTGACACTGTGTACTTTCTACTGTTATATCAGAACAAGCATTGTGGCTTCATCTTCATTTTCTCTATTTTCCTCTGTCTTTTCTTGTTTATCTCTCAGGGCACCTGCCCTTGGAACCCTGTCACCATGCTGTGAGGATGATCAGGCCACTTTAAGAGACCCCAGTTTGTTGTATCAGATTAACAAGAGAGTGAGTCTTCAAATGAGAACAGGGGCAGACCTGCCTTAGCTAACACAGCCTGGAGTAGAAACCACCTATCCTTATTGATCCTTGCTCAAATTAAAGCCCTTCAAGCAAAATAAATATTTTTGTATTGTTTTATACCACTAGTCTATTTGTAATTTTTAAAAATAAAGACATATTAATTGGAACACTGAGGGTTTTTTCCAAAATGGATCATATTTCAAAATTCAGAGAAAAAAATCACAATAAATTCTGAGTATAACACAATTAACTAATAGACTAATAGTAGAACAATCAATCCCCAAACTAAGCTTTCTCAGACAGAAAGTGAAATGTCTTTGACAATGATTTTACATTTTGCATTTTGGATGATTGTCATTAGAGACTATAGTATTCTGTCAGAAAGAAGAGAAACCACTGCAGGGCTGAGTTCTCTCCTCTGGATGCTAAAACCAGCCACCCTGCTCTATTTTTTTTTGTGTGTGTGTGTGTGTGTAGATTGATATCTTTTTCTTGAATTTGCTAGCCTGAGAAACATCCACATTCATCATATTGTAATGTGTTGAGGCCCAGGGTTTCAACTCTATTAAGCATAGAACATAATCTGATTTAAAAAATATGCTTTTTACGTATACTGAGTCATAACTTTTTATTTCAAAAATCAATAGGATCATTGCTTTGTTTTTCATTATCTGATAACCTCACTATGATAAATGGTTTTGGTGATCACATAAGAATTATAAACATAATTTAACCGAAGATTAATTTTTATGCAACTACAAATAAAGTACAGTAACATAAATTATTTTCTAAATCTGATCAAATTTGCCATTTGTTATTTACATTTCTTCATTTAAAAATCCAAGATAGTATTAGTAATGTTATTAAAAATAATTTATTTGGCTTTATTCTTTTGTTTATACTTTCAATCTTTTAAAGTGTTTTCATAGTTAAAGTGAATCAATTGTTCATTGCTTTCAACCATTCTACTATTCATGATACTTAGATTATTCTAATATAAATACCTTATTTTACTATTCTGCCCTAAAAACCTTGCTTCATAAACTCAGGTATGGACTTTGACATAAAAATCATGGTAATGGCATAAAAGTTTTCTATTTTGTATTTGGCTCTGTAATCTATTTAATCAATGCTGATGATATCCTTATTGATCTCCCACTTTCTATTGTAAGTTTGAAAGATTTTCACTCACTGGGATGTTTAGCTTGATTAAGTTTAATATCAAACTCTACTGACTGATATAAAAGCATTAGAAATTACTGTTGATTAAAGAAAAAGGCAGGAAAAATTTCAATGACAAAGTAAGTTTTCAAGTAATTTGGGAACATATTAGGAATATTATTTGTAGATCATATAGTAAAAGGATGATTTGTTTTGTAAGAAATTATCAAAATACCTTGGGTTTTATTGATTTGTACTCAATTTGACACTGCATTTTATTGGTATATTTTGTTCATTCACATGTAAGCCATTGCTAGTATAATGGAATTCATATCTATCATATTTGTAACTGCTCTCTGTTATCTTTTCTTTTTTTCTGTTTTGTACTTTCACTGTTTTTATGCTTTCTTTTGTTCTAATAGAACATTTTAGGTGATTTCACTCCCTCTTATCTCTCAGCATATCAATTTTATTTATTTATTTTCAAGTATTTCAGTTTGCTCCAATGATTACAATATACATTTACAACTAATCTGTCTGCTTTCAAATATACTATACATTTTCATGGATAATGTAAATAAATTATAACAGAGTATTCACAATTCCTCCTTCTCATTTCTTATAATATTGTTGTCATTCATTTCACTAATTCATAAGCTATAATCACCAACTATATTATTCCCATTAATATTTTGAATATAGAACTGTTAGATCAATTAAGTACAAGAAAAGTAAATGATTTTTATCTCACCTGTATTTATTCCTTCTTTAGTATTCTTTCTTTATAGAGTACAAGTTTCTGATCTATATAATTCTTCGCTCTGAAAAACTTTTTTTAAAAATATGTTTTGCATGCCAGATTTACTGACAATGGAGGCTCTCAGTTTTTGTTTTTAAAAAATTCTTCAATATTTTTTTCACTTTTGAAGGAATATTTATTTCACTGGATACAGATTTCTAGTTTGGTGTTTCTCATTATTCTCAACATTTAAATATTTTCCTTCACTATCTTCTTGTTTAAATGTTTTCTGAAGTCTGATGTAATTCTTATTCTTGTTCCTCTATAGGTAAGTTAGTGTTTTTTTTGGTTTTGTTTTGTTTTTCCATATGGTTTCTTTCAAGATTGTTTTTGGTTTTATGCAGTTTGTATGTGATGGGTTTAGGTGAAGAATTTTTTAGTTTATATTCTGTTTAATGTTCTCTGAATTTCCTGGATCTGTGGTTTTAGTCTGTCACTAATTTTGAAAAATTCTTAGAATTATTTCTTTAATATTTCTGCTATTCTCTTTGGTTTTTTCCTAGTGTTCTCATTACCTGTATTTACATTTAAAAAATTTTTTTTCAGAGTTCAGGATTACTTTGTTTTATTGTTTTACAGTTTTTTTCTCTTTGATTTTTAATTTTGATAATTTCTATTGACATATTTAAAGATTGCTGCTTCTTTCTTTGCTCTGTCTAGACACTGATAAGCCTATCAACTTTTGTTGTTTCATATTTTTGAATTAGGTTTGTTGCCCAATTCTTAATTTAATTAAATTCTTAATCAATCTTAAATCTTAATTTAAGAATTGTATTCTTAATTATAATTTCCATTTTTCTGTATATAGTAACTATCTGATGTTACATGTTGTCCACTTTCCAGCCCCCAGTACATCTCTTAGCAAATTTAATAGATATTTTAAATTCATATCCTGTTAATTCCAGAATCTCTGCATATCTGATTCTGGTTATTTTGCTTGCTCTGTTTATTTATGCTGTGCTTTTCCTTTGTCTTTTAATATGTCTTATCATTTTTGGTTCAAAGCTGGCTCAAATAATCTAGGAGAGACCTTCGCATAGCCTCCACCAATGTCAAAAAATGAATGACATTGATAAATGAGTGACATCTCTCCAAGTGGATAAATGAAGATAGAACATAAATACATAGACTCACTAGGGATAGGACAACATATTGAGAGAAGTAGAATAACATACTGAAGGAAAAACATCTGAAAAAATCCCAGTGAGACAATATTGTTTCCAATAGTAATGGCAAATAATAATGTGTGTTCTTCACAAAAAAAAAGCAAACCGGGTTTAAAATAAAAATAATAAGCTGAAGTACTACATGATTATAAGTTATTCAGCTAGGAATTGAGACTATAAAATTCTGCATAATAAATATTTATATAAAAGTTTGGGGAAAATATAAAATACATGTAAATTTTTAAATGGCAGAACATATAAAACAAATAAAATCATGTGTTAGGTATTATAAAATATGTGTTAGGTATTATATAAACTTAAAATATTAATTTATTTAAACTCTATAAGAACTTTCTGAGGTAGGCACTTTTATTATTCCCAATTTGCATACTATATTACAGAGATGTTAAGTTATTATATTCAAAGTCCCACAGCTGTGAAGTAGTGGGACAAGGACCTGAGGCCAATAATCTGACTCTAGAGCTTGTCCTTTAACCTCTGTTTCATGACTTAATATATGCCTAGAAGTATAGAATATTGACTGTAATTTAAAATATATCATAGTTAGATAGCTAAATGAAAGAAATAAGCACAAACTCTGAGGGAAGTAATTTCAACCGTTCTGTATATGATATGATAGGAAAATAGTTGGAAGACTTCTTGAAAGCATTACAACATTGTTTTTACAAAGTTAGAAGTGACTTTTCAAATAATTTTTTTGTCTTTCCTTTATCTTTTTTTTTTTTATTCTCAGCATTGTTCATTTCAGTAAACTTAAGTGGTTTGTTACCAAAACTTTATTTTAATGACAATACCCTTATATCTGAAGCCACATATTCTGCTATTGGTTGACTTTACTTACTTTTATTAGGCTACACATAGATACACATTTTCAGCCTGAGTACACAGAATAAATGGACCTGCTCAAATGATTACATTGGTTCTAAAAGCAGAAGAATTGTACTTCAGAAGAAAACAGCTGCTCCAAGTGTGCTATTCTGAAACTGAGCTCTTTCCTGGTGACATTGTCATTATTTAGCACTGAGTGTTTCAAATACCCTGATGTAAAAGGATCAAACTTTGATTTTAGAAAATTTATTAGAGTTGAAGACATATTTTAAAGAAGAGGGGCAATAAATAGCATTTACAAATAAGGCACATATTATAATTACATTAATAACCCCTTAAATATAAATAGTCTAAATAAAATAATAAAAAGACAAAGACTGTTACAGTGTATGAAAAATGTAGTCACAACTATATGCTGTCCACAAGAAAATTACTTTAAAAATAATAGCACAGAATGATATACCATGTTATGCTATATACATGATATACCATGTTAATACTAATCTAAAGAAATTGGAGTGACTTATTACTGGTTGAACAAACTGAAGATATCAACTATTCTTAGATTCCCCAGAGAATTGAAGGATTAATAGAATAAATGACTGACCCTAAATTTAGATGAGCAGATAATGCTACAACTGATTAGGAGAAAAATATTTTATCCAGGAGCAGAAACCTTAGTGGGAACCAGAACCAGGTAGAAAAACTTAAAATGTAGTTAACAAACTACTGGAGACTCACTGTGGACAAGTCTGAGAGTAAAAAACTCCAGGATGAAGGAATCTGAAGAAGATGACTCACATTTGTTTGAGATTTATCTCTACCAGTTTCTCACAGTGAACATTGGAGAAAAATCTCATGCTTCAGACAGGAGAAAGGGAAAAGTGGCTCTTTTGAAACATATCAAGGCATTCTGTTCTTAACAAGAACTACTCTGAAAAGAAACTATTATCAGGACCAAGCATATTGGTATACATTCAAAGACTCCAACCTGTGTGAAGAATAATATCCAACTCTAGCCCATTGTAGACTTTTACATAGAGAAGAGAAATCCCTGCCTCCAACATTCAAGAGAGAGAGAGAGAGAGAGAGAGAGAGAGAGAGAGAGAGAGAGAGAGAGAAACACCCAACTTCAAACTCTTCTAACCATCCTGCCCCCACCTGATTGGTAAAGTTAACAGTTCAGGGGAATAGGCTCACTAAAACTAGAGACCTCTCCCCAAACTTTCCACCACATTACTAAAGGCTTATTTATCACAGTTTCTTTCATCCAATACATCATGTTAGGCTTTCAATGAAAATAATAAGACATTCTAAAAAGCAAAAAAAAAAATGGTTTGGACAGGCAGAGAAAGCATCAGAATCAGATTTGGTAGAAATGTTGGAATTCCCATACCAGAAATTTAAAGCAACTATGATGAAAAAAGGCTTGTCAGAATCCATGAGGAGGTTTAAATTTCTGCTCTGTGAAAGACACTGTCATAATTGAGAAGACAAATCAGATTTGCAACTATGATTAATATGCTAAGGGCTCCAATAGAAAAAGTGACAAAAAGCAAGAGTATGTGAGTAATGTAAGAAGAGGGATAGAAATTCAAAAGTATAAAGTAACAATGTTGTAGATTAAAAAAACCCACTATAACAGAAATGAAGAATTCCTTCGATAAACTCATTAGTAGATTGAACACAGCTAAGAGAAAAAAATCCTTGGATTTGAGAATATGTGAATTGAAACTTTCAAAATTAAAAAGAGAGAAGACTGAAAAATTGTCAGACGAGTATCTAAAAACTATGAGATTACTACAAAAGTTAATATATGGATAAAGATAAAACTATAAAAAGAATGAAAAAGAAAGGATCAGAGAAACATCTTAAGTGATAACGACTGAGCATTTTCCCCAAATTAATGTAGACACCAAAACACAGATCCAGGAACTCAGAGAAGACAAAGCAAGATAAATGCAAACAAACAAACAAACAAAACTACACTACATCTAAATATCATAGTCCAGCCTCAGAAAATATAGTCAACTTATCTTTTACAAAGGAGCATCACAAAAATCAACTCAAAACAGATCATAGGTCTAAATCTAAAATGCAAAACTATAAAACTCCTAGAAATAACGTAGAAAAAAAATCTAGATGAACTTGGGTTTGGCAACAACTTTTCAGATACAGAAACAAAGGCCTGATCTATGAAAGAAATGATGTATAAGTTGGATTTCATCAACGTTTTATAATTCTGCTCTCTAAAATACACTGTCATAAATGAGAAGACAAACCATATTTGGAGATAATAATTATAAAAGAGATGTCTGATAAAAATCTATTTGAAAATGTACAAAGTACTCAAAATTGACAATAAAAATTAAACAATCTAAGCTTTAAAAATGAACAAAGAATGTAAACAGATAACTTATAAAGTGAGATAAAAAGATGGCAAATAAGCATATGAAAAGATGTTGAGGGAAGTGCAAATCAAAAGACCAATGAGATACATAACTACTAAAATGAGATAAATCCAGAACACTGACAGCACAAAATGCTGACAAGGATGTGGAGGAACAAGAATTTTATTTATTTCTTTGGGAAAATAGCATGGTACAAAAATTCTGGAAGATGGTTTAGGAGTTTCCAACAAAACTAAATATAGTCTCACCAAATGATCCAAGTTCATTCCTAGGTGTTTGCTCAAATAAATGAAAATTTACATCCACATGAAACACTGCACACTAATGTTTGTGGCAGCTTTATATTTATATGCCAAAACTTGGAAGCAACCAAGATGCTTTTCAACAGATAAATGTATAAAGAAACTGTGGTACATCCATACAAAGTACATAGTGCCACAAGAAAGAAGTTTGTATACAAATGCTACATACCATTTGATTGTACCTGTATAACATTATGAATAGGCAAAACTTTATGGAATATGAAAAGATGAGTTGTTTACAGGGGTTTAGAGTGAAGAATAGAAGTATTAATAGGTGGAGTAGAGCACAGAGGACTTTTAAGGCAGTGAAACTATCTGTTTGATACTATAATGGTGAATATATGACATTATATGCTTTTGTCAAAATATAGAACTAGAAAACATGGAATTAAACCTAACATAAACTATGGTTCTTAGATAATAGTAATAGGTCAATATTACTTTATCAAGTGTTAGCAAAAGTGCCACACTAATGCAAGATGTTAACAATAGGGAAAATTGGGAAGGGCATTTGAAACTCACTGTATTTTCTCCTCAATATTTTTATAAATTTAAAACTGCTCTAAAAACTTGTCTTTTAATTTAAAAAAATTATTTATTCAAAGAAAATTTGCAGACTATGTAGGCAATTTTATATTTAATGTACCACATACAACATATACTCCAGTGTTGACAAATATCTTCAAGATTTATTTTTGTTATGGGTAAAATGAGAACAAACTTAATAAAATGATTCAAGCTATTGTGATTATTTGCTTTTTCCAATGAGGAAAATTATATGTTTTTAAATTAACTTTTCTACATTCTATCTTTCCAAGCTACTACATAAATCTTTTAGATTAAAGATAAAAAAGATTTCTCAGCCCACTTGGGTTTTAGGAATAATCTTCTCATGGCCCATGGATTATCTATTATTAAAGATTCATGCCTGTTCAGATCCTTTCACCATTTTTTAATTGGATTGTTTGATTTTTTTTTTTTGAGTTGTATGAATTCTTTATATATTTTGGATAATAGCCCCTTACTAGAAGCATTGTTTGCAATCATCTTCTACCATTCAGTTAGTTGGCTCTTTGTTTTGAAACCTTTATAACTTTATTGTTACCCCAATATATTTAATTAAAATTTTATTTCAAACTTTTGTTTTTAGAAAATTTATTATAATTTAAAATGTTTTCTTAGAAGTAAAAAATGTATAAAAATATACATTTGAAATTATAAATACCAAGTCCAGGAGTTAGGAAGGGAAATAGCATTTTAGACACTTACTTCTAAGCATTTATTTAGTATGGTAGCAATTAAGTGGATATATGACACTATTTCCTGTGCTATTTCTCATGCCTGAAAGGTTGTATAAGAACAAGTAAGAAAGTCTACAAATTTATAAACTACAATTTTAACATAAGGAAGCTGAGCTAATATTTTTGAGAAACTATACACTTTAAGAAGAGAAACAGAATACCATATTTATTTTTTAAAATTCCAGAAATTATGTATATTTTAAATGTGAGCTTTGGAACTAAAATTATATGGACTGAAGTAAATAAGTCAAATAAAAACACAATAGCAATATAGAAATCTGGAATTATGGGGTCAATCAATTCAGGGAAGCCAATATACATTTGCTAAATATATCTTAAACAAATAAAATTTTTAAAATTAAAGGGGTCTATCCAGAGTAAGAAAAGTTTAAAGTATGTAGATGCAGAATAGTCAATTTTCAGACAGAAGTTGTTGAGAAAATTGCAAAATATTTATAAAAAATAACAGCAGAAGTGAACACTGTTCACAGAGAAACAGATGCTAAAATTAGCATCAAACTTTTAATGAGCTATATTGATGATAGAAAGAAATGGACCAATGTTATTGAAGAATATAGAAAAAATGTTTTAAATTAAGTAACATTCAAATTAAGGAAAATTTTATATATATATATAGCAATAATTGTGATCTTGTCTAAAATAAATATTTAAGATGTTCTTGGGCAAAATTAAAAATAAAGAAGAGAAAAAATATCAAAAAAAGACAAAGAAATTTATGAATTTTATTTTCAGTCAAATTGCTTTTAAGTACTATTGTATATATAAGTATGCAGCAAGAAACAAATCAGGTAACTCTGAATAATTTATTTCAAAAAAAGTTATAAAAACACGAACAACTATAACTACATTGGTATAAGGACTAATGGTAAACATTAAATAAAGAGTTTAAAATGGTTAAAAATAAGAGATTTTCATAATGGCACATACTCTGTCAATAAAAATTTATTGCAATTATTAAACAAATGAGAACACTACCGTTATAGCCCCGAAGTAGAAACAGCCTAAATGTTTCCAATGGTTATATGGATAAATAAATGTGGCATACCCATACAATGGAATAATAGTCAGCACTAAAAAGAAATAATGTACTAATACATGCTGCAATGTGGATAAACTTCAATGACATTCTGCTAAGGAAAGAAGCCAGACACCCAATCTCAGTATATATACCATTAAGATGAAATGTCCAGAATAAATAAATCTATAGAAAAAGAAAGCAGACTAGTTCTTGCCTTGGGAGAGGAGAAAATAGAGACTCCTTAATGGGTATGAGTTTTCTCTGGGGGTGATGAAAATATTGTAGAGCTAGATAGTGACGGTGATAGTACAACATTGTGAATGTACTAAATTATTGAATTGTATACCTTAAAATAGTTAACTTTATATTATGTGAATTTCACCTCAATAAAAAAAGGTAATCAAGATAACTGAAAAACATAAAAAGTAGAATAAACTAAAAAATGACAGTTATCTTATGGTTGTTACCTGACAGTAAAAGAATATTATTTCAGAATGCAGGATAAGAGAAAATAAGAAATACTCACTAATTTCATTATTACATGTAGAAGGAAATTGACAGTCAAAATCAAAACCAAAACTCAATCAGAGAAAAAAAATAGGACACTAAGAATATTATATATAAAGTTATCAATATAAAGGTAAACAGTAGAACCAAAATAGAAATCTTTCTAAGCACGAAAAGATGTGCATAAAAGAGGAAGATCACAAATGAGACAGATGACAAAGTAAAAGATCATGTTTTAAAATGAAAGTACAAATCACAAAATTAAATAAAAATTATTGCCTTCATGAAGAGGGAGGGAATGGGTAGAAGTAGACAATGGTAAAAATGAAACTTGTGTTTATATATACCACTTTAGAATCATGTAAATATTTATTACATAATTATGAAACAAAAATATTTAAAATATGTTTTTATAATTGAAAATGAATTGAGTCAGCTTATATGTCACAGATAATATAATTGTATCATAATCACACAGAAAATCGATATGAATTTTAATAATAACAATTTAACTATACATCTCTAGTGGGAAGGTTTAAAAAATTACAAATTAGTAGTTGATTGATGATCACAGAAATGAGGAGCATGGCATAAGGAATGCAGTTAGCATTAATGTAATGGCTAGGTGGAGAGCCAGAGGAGAGAAAGAACAATTAAGGGGATTGTTTCATAAACTATATAAATGTCTAACCAATGTACCGTATACTTGAAACTAATAAAATAAAATTTAAAAAAGATGTATACTGTTTTCAGTAATCATATTTTGAAGGTAATGTTATTTTAAAGCGTTATGTATGCAATGTAAGATAAAGTAAATTAATACTTAGTAACTATGTAACATTTTAATTGTATCATCAAAGGTATTCTAGAGAAATAGGATTCTTGTCTTATGACAAAAGAGAAATAAAACACAATAAGTTAAAGAGAAATCCTTAGCATTACATCCAAAATCAAAATATTGGTATGAACTAATGCTGTAATTTATGTATTAAAAATACACTCCTCTTTTTGTAATTTGAATAAGTTTGAAACAATGATCAACCCAGTAGAAATAATTAGTCCTAGATTAGAATGGTATCACAAACTATTGTTTCTCACTTAAAATATGTGCTATCTGGGAAATGATTGATTTCAGTTTGGGCTTAGAAAACTTTCAAGATGTTCCTGGAACATTATATCAAACAGCAAGGAAGCAATCAAAAACTACTAAGTAAGTGTTAAAAGATCCAACAGCTCAAAATTAACTAACTAATTAATTAATTAATTAGTGCAGAGAAAGCAAAGAAACAACCTGAATAAGTCCTCACAAAAGGCAGTTTGAACATCAATCAGAATAATAACTGTTGAGACTGAAATATATATAGTGAGTTCATTGAGCTCACAGTAGTGTGTGCATGTGTGTATATTCATGTTCTTAGTCAGCATTATGTGAACTAAACCACTTTTTTAAATTGTACTTTATATACTTTTTAACATGGAAATCTTCAGTGAAAGGCTTGATGAAAATATTCAGATGAAGAAATAGAAAGCTTTCTACACTGCAGAAAACTCCATAGGCCACTCTCATCAGTATTTTCCATGAGGGTAACTATTAATCTAATTTTTTACCAGAGATTAGTTTATCTGTTTTTAATCTTACATAAATGAAATCATGTTTAATGTATTTTTTTATTTGACTTCCTTAAATCAACATTGTATTTTGAGGTTATTCCATGACTTTGTGAATATTGCTAATTAATTCATTTGAATTACTATATGATATTCTACTGGATAGCTATAATACAATTCGTTTAACCATTTTATTAAGTGGCACTTGACTTGTTCCCCATTCTCATCTATGATTAATAAAGCAACTATAACAACCTTCATCTGCATTGTAAAGGGCCTAAGAATGTATTAATACCGAGAATATGAATTTAAAAAAGGTTGTTAAATAAATAAAAAGAAGTGTGTCTTCCATTTTCTTTATAAGCTGTAACTCTAGATAACATCAGTTAATCAAATAGTAGAAGAAATTTTTCTTTTTATATGAATATTTCTGTTGATAAACAAAGGTGGAAAGATAGAACAAAAAATATATGTAATAGCACTTTGAAAAGTCTTTAAAAAAAAGTACATTAAAATATGAGGTTACCAGTTAGATGGATATGCATGTATTCTTTTTCATGTAATACACTGTTGTGGTTTGCACACATACTTTAGAACATATTTTTCAGTACTTTTAAATTGATATTTATGTCTCTGTAAGTCTGAATTATCACCAATAATATAATTCAGGTACTGACAAGAAAGGCTGACAACTTTCTAAACCTGCTTAAGAAAATTTACTCAACAGTATTAGCAGCAAACTCTTGGTCCCTCATTGTATCCTTCTGAGACAAATAGTACAGACTATTATCACAGGAGATACATGGCACCATTTGTATTATGGGTAATTGAGAGATTAGTTCAGTTCTGTGAAGTATTGGAGGGTAATGAATCACTCATTATCTTCCTTTCCCTAGGGAAAATAAATAAGAAATTTTAACAAATAGGTCTCCAGGGAGGTAAATGAGATCTAGACCACAAGGAGTGGATGAATATGTGTTCTCAAGTTAAAGAAAGACAATGCTCGTTATGCAGTTAAGCTTTGTAACCAATGGATTCCACAGAGGCAAACTATAAAATTCCCTTAAAATATTCTTTTACACATATTTGTGAATGTTCTATACATGTCCCAAACAGTTTCAAGTACAGACTAAAAACAAAAGAAAAAAGTAATTATCCTCAAGTCCAATGAGGAAGCCAAACAAGCCTACAACTCAGGTGATAAATGGCATGTGTTAAGTGGGCAATAGATGCTGTAAGTATGCATAAAAATATAAGAAAAATTATTTAAAATCCCTTGGTAAATTTTACTTTTTTTGACAGTTTTGCTATATAATGACTATTAGATTAAAAAAATAATAAATACTTTACACTGCTCTCAATTATGTTTGATATTTTTCTAAATAGTACTATGAACAAAGGCACTAATTTGGTTTGAGATAATGAAATATGAGTTATCAATTCCCATGTTTCATTATTTAAAAGTAAAAAAAGTTAGAAAGAGAAATTAGTACTTTTGCTAGTTACTATTTTAATAAATTATAAAACATAATTGAAAGCCCAGAAATAAACCTGCATATATGTGGACAAATAATTTTTGACAAAAAAGCCAAAACCATACCATAGAAAAAATAAAGCTTCTTCAAAAAATGGGGCTGAGAAAATTAAAAGGCCACATGCAAAAGAATAAAACCAGACTATTGTCTGTCACTATACACCAAATTAACTCAAAATGGATCAAAGACCTAAATATAAGACATAAAACAATAAATTGCATAAAAGAAATCATAGATACTAAACTCAAGAACCTTGGATTGAGAGAGAATTCTATAACTTTGACCTCAAAGGCAAGAGAAGTAAAAGCAAAAATAAATGGGACTATATCAAACTAAAAAGTTTCTGCACAGAAAATAAACAATTATCAACAAAACAAAGAGTCAACCTTCTGAATAGAAGAAGATATTTGTAAACAATACCTCCGATAAGGGATTAATATCCTAAGTATATATCAAACTAATACATCTCAACAACAACAACAACAAAAAACAAACAATCCAATTAAAAATGGGCTAGGAGATCTGAACAGACACTTATCCCAAGAAGACATACAAATGGCTAATGGACATATGTAAAGATGCTCAAATTCACTAGCTATTAAGGAAATGCAAATCAAAACCACAGAGATACCACCTCAGACCTATTAGAATGGCCACCATAAACAAAATAAGTAACAACAAGTGTTGAAGAGGTTGTGGGTAAAAGGAACCTTCACACACTGCTGGTGAGAATGTAGAATTACCATATGACTCAGCAATGCATCTTTTGAACATCTACCTCAAAAATTTTAAAATATCTATCCACAAAAGTATTAGCATCCAGATTTTCTTTGCAGCATTATTTATAGTGGCAAAAACACAAAAACAACCAAAATGCCCTTTGATGGATAGATGATTGAATCAAGAAGCGGTACTCATAAATAATGCAATATCACTCAGCCATAAGAAAAGATGAAATACTACTATTTTTTAAATTAAGTTTATTGGGGTAACATTGGTTAATACAATCATATAATTTTCAGTTGTACATTATTATTTCATCTGTATATTTTATTGTATGTTCACCACCCAAAGTCCAATTTCCTTCAGCTACTATATATTTGATCCCCTTTATCCACTTCACCCTCCCCCTACCCCTGTATTTGACCCCTTTACCCCATCTACCTCCCCCTTCCTCCCACACCCCACTAGAAACCACTAGTCTATAGTCCATGTCCATGAGTCTCTGTTTCTTTGTCCTGCTTATTTGTTGCTTTTAAGTTTTTATCACATATATAAGTGATATCATGTGATTTTTAAACTTTTTCTGTCTGGCTTATTTCACTTAGTATGATTACCTTGAATTGCCTCCACATTGTCACAAATGGCAGTATTTCATCTCTTCTTATGGCTGAGTGATATTCCAGTGTATAGATTTACCACAGCTTCTTTAGGAAATTTGTCATAGGACACTTCAGTTGTTTCTATATCCTAGCCACCGTGAATAATGCTGGTGTGCAAATATCTTTATAGATATAAGTTTTCAATCCTTTGGGGTAAATACCCAGTAGAGGGATTGCTGGATCATATGGTAGGTCAATTCCTAGTTTCTTGAGGAAACTCTGCACTGTTTTTCATAGTGACTATACCAATTTGCAATCCCACCAGCAGTTTCTATTTCTCCACATCCTCTCCAACATTTGTTATTGCTTGTCCTGTTGATTATAGCCATTCTAACAGGTATGAGATGGTATTTCATTGTGCTTTTGATTTGCATTTCCCTAAAAGCTAGCAATGTTGAGCAGCTTTTCATATGTTTGTTGCCATTTGTATGTCCTCTGAGGAAGTAAGTGTCTGTTCAGTTCCTCTGCCCATTTTTTGATTAGATCATTTTTTATTGTTGTTACTGAGTCATATGAGTTTTTTATATATTTTTGATATTTGATATTGCAAATATATTTTTTCATTTGGATGGTTGTTCTTTACTTTGCTAATGAATTCTTTTGCTGAGCAAAAGCTTTTTAGTTTGATGTAGTGCCATTCATTTATTTTTGCTTTTACCTCCCTTGCCTTTGAGGTCAAATTCATAAAATCCTCTTTAAGTCAAAGGTCCTTGAGCTTCATTACTATGTTTAATTTCTATGCATTTTATTAATTTCAGTCTTATATGCAGGTCTTTAATCCATTGTGAGTTAATTTTGGTGTGTGCTGATAGACAACAGTCGAGTTTCATTCTTTTGCAGGTGGCTTTCCAGTTTTCCCAGCACCATTTATTGAAGAAGCTTTCCTATCTCTACTGTATGCTTTTGGTACATACAGTAGAGATTAAAAAATTATTTGCCCATATAAATATGGATTTACTTCTGTATTCCCAATTCTGTTCCACTGATTTGTGTGTCTGTTTTGCTGCCAATACCATGGTGTTTTGATTACTTTCACTTTGTAGTATAATTTGAAGTTGAGCAGAGTGATATCTCCAGCCTCATTCTTTTATCTCAGAATGACTTTGGCAATTTGGGGTCTTTTGGCTTCCATACAAATCTGATGATTTTTAAATCTATTTCTTTAAAAAATACCAATGGGATTTTTATGAGGATTGCATTAAATTTGTATAATGCTTTTGATATGGTCATTTTAACTATGTCAATTTTTCCAATCCAAGAACACAGAATATCTTTCCATTTCTTTGTATTTTCTTCAACTTTTTAAATAGGGTCTTGTAGTTTTCATTATGTTTTGTGAAATTTATTCCTAGGTATTTTTAATCTTTTTGCTGCAATTGTGAAAGAAATTATTTTTTCCAATTCTTTTTCTGAGACTTCATTGTTAAGAGTATGGGAATGTTATGGATTTTTAAACATTGATTTTGTATCCAGACACTTTATTGTATTTGCTTATTGTTTCTAGTAGTGTTCTTGTGGAGTCTTTAGGGTTTTCTAATAAAGAATCATGTCATCTGCAAATGGTGACAGTTTGACTTCTTTGTTTCCTATTTGGATGCTTTTATATTTTTCTCTTGTCTGAATGCACTTCCTAGGCCCTCCAATGTTATAGTGAATAAGAGTGGTAATAATGGACAGCCTTGCCTTGATCTTGATCTTAGAGAAAGGTTTTTAGTTTTTCACCATTAAGTATAATGTTGGCTGAGGGTTTGTCATAGATGGTCATTATTGTTTTAATGTACTTTCCTTCTATACCAATTTTGTAAAGTGTTTTGATTATAAATGAATGCTGTATTTTGTCAAAGGCTTTTTCTGCCTGCATCTATTGATATGATTGATATTTAATTAGCTTATGTGGCGTATCACATTATTTCATTTGCATATTCTGAATCATTCTTGTGCTTCTGGGATGAAGTCCACTTTATCATGGTTTGTAATCTTTTTAATATGTTGCTATATTTGGTTTGCTAGTATCTTATCTAGGATTTTTGCATTTGGGTTTATGAGAGATATCAGTCTGTAGTTTTCATTTTTTGTGCTATTCTTACCAGGTTTAGAATTGGCCTCATAAAATGACTTGGGAAGTATTGCCACCTCTTCAATTTTTTTGGCAGCATTTGAGGAGGATAGATATTAAATATCCTTTGAATGATTGGTAGAATTCTCTAGTGAAGTCATCTGATCCTGACTTTTACTTTTTGATAGGTTTTTAATGATTGTTTCAGTTTCCATGCTGTTGATTGATCTATTTAGATTTTCCAGATCTTCTTGATTCAGATAGGAAGACTGTTTCTCTAAGTACTGGTCCATTTCTTCTAGGTTTTTAAATTTGGTATTATATACTTTTGCAAAGTATTCTTGCATGATCCTTTGTATTTCTGCAATATCAGTTATAATTTCCCCTCTTTTATTTCTGATTTTGTTTATTTGTGTCCTTTCTCTTCTATCTTTTGTGAGTCTAGACAGGGGTTTGTTAACTTTATTAACCTTCTCAAAGAACCAGCTCTTTGTTAGATTATCATTGGACTTCTCAGCACAGACCTAACAAGCCAGAAAGAAATGGAACAAAATATCTAAACCATTAAGTGAAAGAAACTACCAGCTTAGAATAATATATTCAGCTAAGCTCTTCTTTAGATATAAAAGAGAAATTAAGACCTTTCTAGGCATACAAAATTTGAGGAAATTCTCCACTACGAGGCCTGCACTGCAGGAAATACTGAAAGGGGTCAGTTCACCTAAAACAAAATAATAACAACAAAAATACATATTTAGGAGTAAGGTGACTACCTGGAAAATAGAAGCAGAGGAGTGTAACCCTTATTAAGAGCAGAGCATTATAGCTTAAATAATAAGTGAATTGTTATAACATGATAGCAATGAATGTTCTGCTACATAGGGACAAACTGAGACAACAATGACTGAAAAGAAGAGTATTAAAGATCTAAATTTGCAAAGGAGAATGGAGATAAGGCACACACAGAAGAAAATAGATGACTGTATATATCCAACTATTGTTTACATAGTCATAGTGATAATCACAACCTAAAGATTCAGAACTGAAATATATAACATGAATCAAGAAGAACCAAAGGCAAAACCCACAAAAGCCAACCAAAGTAAAGAAAACAGAAACACATGCACAAGGAAGCAAAGGAAGCACTGAGCTACCAGGAAGCAAAAGAAGAAATAACTATAAGAAGACTTCATATTTCAATAATCACTCTAAATGTAAATGGACTGAACTCATCAATAAAAAGGCACAGAGTTGCAAAATGGTTCAAAAAACAAAACCCAGTCATATGCTACCTCCAGGAGAAACATCTCAGCTCAAAGTGAAATGGTGGTAAATTGTATTTCAAGCAAATGGTATTCAGAGAAAAGCAGGAGTGACAGTACTAATATCAGACAAAATAGACTTCAAAATAAAAAAGGTAAAGAAAGATACTGAAAGACACTTTATAATGATAAATGGAATCATGTACCAAGAAGAAATAACACTTATCAATATCGGTGTTTCCAATCAGGGAGCTCAGTAATATGTAAAGCAATTACTAACAAAACTAAAGGGAGAAACAAACCAAAACATCATTGTAGTAGGGAACCTAACTACCCCACTGTCGAATATGGACAGATCACCCAAACAGAAAATCAATAAAGAAATAATGTCCTCAAATGACACATTAGACCAACTGAGCATAATTGACATTTACAGAGCCTCCCATCCCAAAACAGCTGCTTATACATTCTTCCCTAGTACACTTGGAACATTCTCAAGAATCAACCACATCCTGGGACACAGAGATAGCTTTAACAAATATGAGTGTTGAAATCATACTAACTATATTTTCTGATTATAATGCTTTGCAACTAGAGATCAACTGCCAAAAGAAATCAGGAAGAACCATAAGCACATGGAAATTAAACAACAAGCTACTGAAGAATAACTGGATCTGAGAAGAAATAAAAAGAGAGATCAAGAGATACATAGAAACAAATGATAATGATAGTACAACATGTCAAAGCTTTTGGGACATGGCAAAAGCCATCAAACAAGAAAAGTTCAGTATAGGCCTACCTCCAGAAACAAGAATGAGCCAAAATAAATAACCTAACATTTCATCTTAAAAAAAAAAAAAACTAGAAAAGGAAGAATAAATGAAGCCTAAAGTCAGCAGAAGGAAAAAAAATCATCAAAATTAAAGCAGAAGTAAATAAAATTGAAAACATAAGAACAATAGAAAAAAATAAATGAAATACTGCCATTTTCAACATGGATGAATATTGAGATTATCATGCTGAGAGAAATAAATTAGAAAAAGTTAAGAACTATGTGCTTTCACTCATATGTGGGATATAAAACTTAAAGCAACAAATGAACAAGACAAACAGAGACTAAGGGACATGAAGAACAGCTTAGCAATTACCAGAGGGAAGGGGGAGAGGGGAGAAATAGATAAAAGTAAAGGGGGTCAGAGATATGGTGAGAGAAGATTTGACTTTTGCAGATGATGTATTATTGGATTTTACATGTGAAACCTGTTTAATTTTATTAACCAAAGTCACCTCAATAAATTTAATTAAAAATAAACTTAAAAGATAGTAAAAAATTAAAAATAAATAATGAAACAGGAGTCTAAAATTAAGGGTATACAACTACATGATAAGTTACATGATGAGTTATTACAGAAGATGGTGGTATACATAAAACTATCAATGCTTAGAACTTATATTTTTGTTTTTAATGAACAAATTCTGTCAATATCATAAATTCTACCATATTTACAAAATTCTCTAAGCTAGAAGACGTATACAAGTTAATTAACTCTAACAGATAAAAGTGAGGTCCAGAGAGTTTTCAAAATATGGTTGAAGGCTCAACATTTATTGGTGGTAATTATAAATTTTAACATATATTTAAGTATCATTCTACTATACCATAATATATATTTGAACTGATCACTTGTAATAATAAGACTAAAGGGGAAGAAGATTAAATATCATCTTAAAAACAATGAAATAAGGTAAACCACAAAACTAAAATCTGAAAGAAGTGTGATTTTCAAATTTGCTTTCTTAAAAACTAACTAAATTGTGGTTTAAATAAAAAATTGGAGAAAATATTTAATTAATATGGTGTCTTTGAATGATGTCCTTTCACATGAAATTTATAGTTTTCTGAATTTCTAAGTAGTGTTTGTTCAACTGAAATTGAAAAGGTAAAAATATGCCTTCATAAGTATAATTTTAGTCTACATCTGTGAATTTCTGAGCTTAACTGCAATGTAGAATGTTATTGTTTATTTTTTTTTCACTGGTGGAGATTTTAAATGCAAGTTAACTAAAAAGTATACCTATTTCTACTGTGAGTTCCCTAGAGAAAAAAAAAATTCTTAAAATGACAATCGCAATTTCATTTATTGACCATTATCACATTTTAATACAAATCTATAAGCCTGCTATCTTTTCTAAAGCAGTCTACATATTCTGTTTTCCATTCAGCATTCAAAAACTTTCTGTTGCCTCATTTTCAAAACTAACAATATTAATTTATTATATCTTACATTCTTACCATTAAACAATTTGCTTAACAATGTTGCATAGTATAACATTATTGTTTTACTCAGTTTTACTCTTTACAATCTAATTTGTCAGTAACATTAATAAAAATACATACAGTTTAAATAATATTAAGGTATTCATGAAGTAAATAAAACTATTTTTATTAATTTCAATTGTTATGTATTTCCCACTCTCTCCTGAAAAATAATAATACTGCCTTTTTTTTCATCTGTAGGTCACACATGGGAAGCAAAGTTGAGTGCTTTACACATTGTTTGCATCACACATATAATAGATTAAAACTAAATCATTGCTCCCCTTAGTAATTAATATAACTCTATCCCTGATCTCACAAATTTAGAAATCAAAACTAATGTAAATGTAAAAACATTATAATAAATTTAAACTTATTTTTTAAATAAGCTAAGTCATTCACAGACTTGAGTGATTAATTTTTATGTATGAATCATTTAATAAATATTGCACAGCCAATGAATTCAAAATGATCAATTTATCAAAATAATATAGTTAAAAATGCTAAAATCAAAAATTTTAAAAAATGTAATGCACAGTTTATCTCTTAAGCTAATTACAAACAGTAAGCAGTAAAGTTCATGAAAGCCTATAATACAAGGTAAATTAAAAGTATTCAAGTGAGGAACAAGCCAAATATAAAGTAGGAAATAATCACATTTAATTAGAAAGATTAATAAAACAAGTGGCATTTGAAAATGTCTTATAATTACATTTAGATTTTAATGTGGAATAAGAGGACAGGCAAAAGGCAACAATGAAAAGTCAGACTAAGCAATATCAATCAAAATTTAGGAAAACCTAGTAACATAACCTTTATTCAAATTTATGTTTAACTACAGAAGCCAAAATAAATGAGAGTTTTAACACAACTATCCTAAAAGAAATTAATCACACATCAAAACAAGTCATGCTGATAATTAAAGGTAATGGAAAAATAAAAGTAGGATATAAAGCAGAATCAATTGTCATTAGAAAATTTGGACTAAGGGTCAGAAATACAAGAGATTAGCTCATGCATTTCTGTGAAGCCAATAACTTGTCCTTCACAAAAACGTATTTCAAACAATTGAACAAATGACTGTGTACATGAACATCACCAGATGCCCAATATACAAATTGAATAGACTATGTAATTGGAAGCAGGAGATGGAGAAGCTGCATTCTCTCGGACAAAACAAGACCAGAAGAACATTGTGGTAATGACCACAAACTATTAATATCAAATATTACAGTAAAGCTGAAGAAGAGCACTAACATATTTATAGTTCCAAACTATAACATAAATAAACATTCCTGATGGACTTATCAGTCATAGAAAAGAATAAATGTGTAATGTTAAACTTAATCAACTAAGAACCAGAAAGAACTGTGGACTAAAATTAGAAAAAAATATTAAAGAAGAATATGAATAGACCAGGCTGAAAATATTTAAAAAATAAAATGAATGTGGAAGATACATTAAAATTTCCAAGACAGGTGAGAGGCAAAAGTCAAAGCTGTTAAAAACAGCATTAGTCTCTTTAATAAAGTTTTTCAATGACTGATATGTAAAGATAAAAAGAACTATTACAATAGAGAATGCAAAAACATGAAAAAGAACAAAAAAAGTGAAAACAAGAGATCTCTACAAGAAGATTTAAAAAAATAAAATGGAAATGAAAACTTTGGGAATTCTGAACAGTCAATAAGAAAGCACATTATCTCAGAAGAAAATAAAAAGAAGGTAAAAACTACATGCCAAAAATCTTACACAGAAGAGACAAGGGAATGGCAGATAACTTTAAAAAAGATTTTTATGAGGAAAAAACTGTAATTCTAGAAAGTTAAATTAAACCTTCCCTGAAAGTGTTGAGAAGAAATAAATCATAAGGGATAGCTGGGATACCAACAGAATTATTTCAAGCTCAGAAAACTAAATATATTAAAAATCTAAACAAGAATATGTCAACAAATATGGAAACCAAACATGGCTATAGACTGGAAATATTTGATATACATTCCAATTTTCAAAAATAAGATGACAGAACAGAAACTATAGGACTAATATTCTAAATTTTCAGTAATGTTCAAGTTGATGCAACAAAGGATTCTTATTTATATAGATGAAAATGTCAGATATTCAAACAAAATTAGAAAAGGAAAGAGGCACTTTAATCGAGAAAATGTGTTGATTACTGAAGTGTTCACAAGAATTTCAAGTCAGTCTATATTTTATAGATTACAGCAAAGAGTTTGACCCACACAACCAACATAAGATCACTTAAATATATTAAACAAATGTTAATAGACATAAAGGCATAAATCTACAGTATATAATAATAATATGGATGGATACTCCACTAAAATCAATGGATACAGAACCCAAAAACAAAATTAAAAAGAAAAAAATGGCTTTAAAGTCGCATTCGACCCTATTGTCTAAATAGATATTTACAGAATATTTCATCCCCAAAATGCAAACTATACATTTTTTTTCAAGTGCATAGGAAACAATCTCAGAGGCAGATCACATATTAGGCAGCAACTCAAGTCACAATAAATTTTAAAACACTGAAATCATCTTAAGCATCATTGCCACCCACAATACTATAAAACTAAAAATCAGCTACAAAAAGAAAATTGGAAAAAAAAATGACAAATACATGGAAACTAAACAACATGCCAGTAAACAACTGATTGATCAAAGAAGAAATCAAAGAGAAAATCAAAAACTACCTTGAGAGAAATCAAAATGAAAACACAAGTTTCCAGTAATTATGGGACACAGAAAAAGTAGTTCTAAGAGGGAACTTCATAGCAATATGGGCTTATCTCAAGAAGAAACATACAACAAAAATTTCCAAATAAGCAATCTAATTTTACATCTAAATGAACTAGAAAAAGAGTATACAAAACCTAAAATAAACAGATGATGAAAATAATAAAGATCAGAGCAGAAATAAACAAAATAGAGATTTAAAAATTTTTTTTAAATCAATGAAAATGGCAGGTGATTCTTTGAAAAGATAATCAAAATCAACAAACCTTAGCCAAACATGAAAACAAAATGAGAGCCCAAGTAAATAAAATCATAAGTGAAAAGGAAGTTACAACCATTGCCACAGAAATATAAGAAACCATTAAAGAATGCTATAAATACATGCCTACAAATTGAACAACCTAGAAGAAATGGATAATGTTTTTAGAAATATACAACCTTCTAAGACTAAAGCAGAATTAGAAAATCTTAACAGACTGATTACTAACTAGCAAGAAAATTGAAGCATTGATAAAACAAATACATTAAAAAAATTAACTCCCAACAAACCAAAGTCCAGGACCAGTTGGCTCCATGGATGAATTCTACAAAACATTTTAAGAAAATTACTACCTATTTTCTCAAACTTTTCAAAAAATATTGAAGAGAAAGGAATGCTTCTAAAATCTACTAGAATTTAGAAACTCTAAGTTCTACTAAGCGAATATTACTCTGAAACCCAAATCAGACAAAGATATTACAAAGAAAATTACAGGCCAATAATCCTGATGAACATAGATGCAAAAATTCTCAACAGAATATCAGCAAAACAAATTCAACAATACATTAAAAGGATTATAAGGCATGATCAAATAGAATTTATCCTGGGAATGCACGGATGGTTTAGCATCCACACATAAATCAACTTGATGCATCATATCAACAAATGAAATAAAAATCACGTGATCATTTCCACAGATTCATAAAAAGTATTTGACAGAATTTAACACCCTCTTATAATAAAAACTCTCAACAAAGTGGTTATAGAAGGAATCTCAGCATAATAAAAATGATATGGCTAAATCACAGCTAATATACTCAGTGATGAAAAACTGAAAGCTTTTCCTCTAAGATCAAGGACAAGACAAGGATACTCACGCTTACCACTTTATTCAACATTGTATTGGAAGTACTAGACATAGCAATCAGGAAACAAATAAAAAACATCTAAATTAGAATGAAAGAATTTGAATTATCATTATTTGAAGATGACATATTTTATATAGAAAACCAAGAAATGCCATCAAAAATCTTCTAGAACTAATAAATAGACTCAGTGATTTTGCAAGGCAATATAAATATACAGAAACCTACAATGTTTCTGTACATTGATAACAATCAGAATGAGAAATTAAGAAATCACATTTACAATTGCATTAATCAAGGAGGTAAAAGATCTGTACTCTGAAAACTGTGAGATATTGAATAACGAAACTGAAGCAAACACTAATAAGTAGGAGAGTCCATGTTCACAGATTGAAAAGGTCAATTTTATTAAAGTGTCATTATCTAAAGCAATATATAAATTCAATGACATCACTACTAAAACACCAATGACATTCTTTTCAGAATTAGAGCAGCTAATCTTAAGATTTACATGGTATCACAAAGGAATCTGAATAGTTAAATAAATATTGGGGAAAAAAGGAGAAATAACATTTTCTGACTTAAAGCTATAGTACAAAGCTACAATAATCAAAACAGTATGGCACTGGCACCGACAGACACAGAGATAAATAAAATAGAATAGAATTACCTGTTTACATGGTCAGTTAATCTACAACAAAAGAGATAAGCATATACAGTGGGGTAAAGTCAGCCTATTTAATAATTGCTGTTGGGAAAACTAGATAGATTCATGCAAAAGTTAAAACTAGAACACATTCTTATACCATATACAAAAATAGACTTAAAGTGGAAAGAACTTAAATGAAAGGCTTGAAACAATAAAATTCTTTAAAGAAAACATAAACAATAAACTCTGAAGTAAGTCTTAGCAATATTTTATTAGATATGTCTCCTTCGGCAAGAGCAGCAAAAGCAAAATGAAATAAATAGGACTACATGAAACTAAAAAGTTTCTGCACAGCAAAGAAAATCATCAACAGAATGAGAATTTATTGAATGGGAGGAGATATTTACAAATAATATATCCAATATGATGTTAAAATTATATATATTTATATGTATAAAGTTTATACAATATAAAAAATATAACTAAGAATAGGCAGAGGACCTAAATAATCATTTCTCAAAAGAAGATATAAAACTGCCATGTGATCCAACAATTCCACTATGAATATGTATCCAAAGATAACAAAAGCACTAATTTGAAAATATATATATGCACCCATGTGTTCATTACAGTATTATTTACAATAGATAAATATGGAAGCAACCAATTTGTCCATGGATAGATAAATGAATAAAAAAGATGTGGCGCACACACACGCACACATACACATATTTAAGAAATACACACATATATACACACATGTATACACATACACACATATATATGTATATGTATATATATAAATATTAGTAATAAAAATAAAACTTGCTATTTTTGATAACATGGAGGAACCTCAAGGGTATTATGCTAAAAGATACATCAAACAAAAACAAATAAGATATGGTTTCTCTCATATGTCACATCTAACAAAACAAAACAAAACAGAAGCAGGCCCATAGGTACAGAGAACAAGCTGATGCTTGCCAAAGAGGATGGGGTAGGGGATGGGAAAATAAAGTAGAAAGAAAAGAAGGAAGGAAAGAGAGAGGGAGGCAGGGAAGGAAGAAAGGTGAGAAGGAAAGATAGAGGAACAGAGGAAGGAGGAAAGGAAGGAAGGAAGGAAGGAAGGAAGGAAGGAAGGAAGGAAGGAAGGAAGGAAGGAAAAAATTTTTTATTCTTGTAAATACTCCTTGTTAAAAAAAAAACCCTGAATACATGGATCATAAAAACTATGGTATTTTTCTGAAAGAAATGATGTGTCATCAGCACTTGATTGTCTTGACGTACTGTGGACAGGAAGACACTGTCAGGACGAAATAAGTATACAAATGGTTTCCTATAGGCAAAGGTGTCAGACAAAGTATACATTTTATTTCTTTATTTGTTTAATTTGTACATGAAACATATCATACAGAAATATGAGCTAGACCCAGAGACAGACGGAGTGAAAATTGGTAGGAGAAATATCAATAACTTAAGATATCCAGATACAATCTTACTAGCAGAAAGTAATAATGATTTGAAACAACTTCTGATGAAAGTGAAAGAAGAAAGTGCCAAAGCAGGACTGTATTTGAACATTAAGGAAACAAAAATTATGACTACAGAATAAATACCCCATTTTATCATAGACAATGAAGATACTGAAATTGTTAATACTTTTTCTTACCTTGGTTTAGTCATCAATTCATATGAAGACTGCGGCCAAGAAATCAAGAGAAAGCTGAGAAGAGCAGCAATGGAAGAATTAAGAAAGATTGGTAAAATGTTTCTAAGCATGCTTTTAGAAAATATAAGACACTTTAGGAAATAGCAAGATGCTCCAAATTCTTTCATGAGATTCAGTCCTCTATCTATACTTCCTAATGTGTTTTCTTCAAATCAACAACATTTTTTTTGTCATTTGATATTGCATAAACCTAACAAGGCTCGCAACATATTCCACTGAAAACAATCTCCATCTTTTGACACTCTAATCTCCTTGATACCCATTTTTTACTCTTCCCTTTATGTTATCTTCTAAAACCAAAGGTGATCATCTTGTATAAATTTTATTGTTCAAATATCCTTGCATTGATTCCCTCCTTTGCAAAGCATTTGCACCACCTTAAACTATTGTGTGATAAATATGACTAATTTACATTAAAGTTGTCATCATTGAACTACAAATAATACAAGATAAAAATGGCTATTAGAGTAATTATGACTTATGCTCCTGGCCAAGATATACAACAGTGAGACAGTTTACCCTTGTCAGTGCTGAGCTGATCTAGAAGGGAAAGTTTCAGTGGTGAGACATCAAGTTGGAAGAATACACAGAGGTTGACATGAGAATGAAACTGCAGGCACCAACTCTATTGTGGGGAGTATACTTCTGTTGCAGGAAGTGCAGTCTATTGTGGGGAGTGGGCTTCTGCCTCTACTCTTTTTCTGCTCTCCTTTCTTTGCTGCCATTCTGCTCCCTGGGGAAAAGTCTTGCTTCACATATACAACAGTGGAATTTAGAATACAATAGTGGCATTTAATCACACATGTGTGATAAAATAAGCTGAATTATGTTTACATATTTTAGGTGCAAGAACCCTACTATACTAATGTAACATTCTAAATCTGGGGTCCTATTCCTAGATGCAAGCCTGGATCACAGCCAGAACTGCAAAGAACAATATATATACATACATACATACACACACATACATATATATATATGTATATATATACATATATATTATATATAAATAAACACACACACACAATAATGATTTTCAAAATATTGGACATCAGGTAATAAAGTCAGTGATCTACAGTAATGGGGAAAAAATGACATGAGTCCTCTGATATTCCTGGCTGGCTGCATTAAGAGAATTTTTAGGACACAGGACAGAAAGGAAATATGTATATGAGAAAATTACTCAAGATCAGGGAAAGAGACATCTCAAACATTAAAAGAAATAGTACCCCATCCTCACACAGGCCAAGAAGAATGCCTTTCCCCTCAACCAGGGTACATGGAACAATGAGTAAATTACTTGGAAAGGTCATGCCTCAACAATATGGTATAACTAGCCCTAAAACAAACACTGCTCTAATACAACTAAAATATATTTTTCCAGCCTAAAAAACCTCGAAGGAAAATGTAAAAGGATCAATCTTTTTCTAAATAAGTACATCTCATAATAGGCCTTTGTAATATTTATAGGAAATAAAAAATGTACAGCACACAGCAAAGTAAAAGTCACATCTGACATCCAGCACAAAATGTCTAAGCATGCAAAGACAGGACAATTCAATCCATCAATAAATCAATCAAAACTGACATAGAATGGTGCAGACATTAGAATTAATAGACAAGGACTTTAAAATAATTATTATACTAGATTTCATATAGTGAAAGTTGAAAGTAGAGATATAGAAGATATGAAAATGTCCCAAATTCAACCTTTATTTATGAAAAATACAATAACCAAGATAAAAAGAAAAACACTGAATGAGATTGACAGCAATTTAGGCATTATGAAGAAAAAGAAAAAAAAATGTGAAAGTGAAGATATAAGAAACAAATTTTTTAAATAATAAGTTACAATTTACCAACTATACATGTGATTAAAATGCCTAGGGTAGAAAAGGGAACAGAAATATATTTGAAGAAACAATGGCTGGAGAATTTCAGTTTGATGGAAACTATAAACACTGATCCACAAATCTCAACAAAGTCCAACCATAAGAAACATGAGAAAAATTATACCAATGCATGTCATAATCAAATTGGTCAAAACAAATGTTAAAACATTCAATGAGCCAGAGAGTAAAAGGATTTTCATTATAAAGAAATAAAGATGCAAGAATAAATTCAAAACAATTAGATAAAAAGACACTAATCGAATTTGAATTATAATGGTAAACCCAGGTTTAATACATAATTCTGTTCATAGAAGAGGCCTAGAGGTAAGAAAGATCTAGTGTCAGTGAATATCCCTAGTAATGGAAGAGCTTATTTGGGTATTAAATTGGAGAAACCAAATTTGAAAAGACAGTATGGGGACAATAAAAATCTGAAAATTAGTTGCTTATTAAATATGACAAAAGTTTTATTGATATTTTTAAAGTTGAGATATGGCAAAGTTGAGATATTCTTCTTCTACATAACTAGTAGAAGAAAGTCTGTGTATCTTAAGTATGCATACTGGAGTATTTATGGTGAAAATAAAAGGAAGTCCAAATTTACTTTTAAATATGTTTTTTTTAAATGATGTTGAAGGACATGAAAGAATATAATGACAATTTTTACTTCATCAAAACTATTGTTAAGTCT
Organism: Cynopterus sphinx; assembly: GCA_030015415.1. Taxonomy (NCBI): domain Eukaryota; kingdom Metazoa; phylum Chordata; class Mammalia; order Chiroptera; family Pteropodidae; genus Cynopterus; species Cynopterus sphinx. The sequence goes on along the minus strand of CM057389.1, from coordinate 34,673,182 downwards.
AAGTTTTCTATAATGAAACTGTTTTTAAAACAACTACAAACTAAGATGCATTTTCCAGTTTCTTCTAAGTATGCTCTATGTAATTTTGACAGCATAAAACAGAATGTACAATTAACTATTTCATTTCATTGCTTTATGTAGCTTAGTTCCTTCACTTAAATAAATAGGTACTGACTAAAAACAAAATATTTTCTATCAATGAGAATTTCATAAAAAGTTGCCAAATGAATTTATAGGATCCATCTAGGAACTTGCAGCTGACATTAAAAGGCATGTTTTAAATTTTCAAGTGCCTTTTCACTGTTCTTGAAACTGCAATTTAAGACAAAATTGTGATAGAAATGGTTTTTCCTATAACCAATACAAGGCTATCTGCTACAGCGCATATAATAATCAAGAAACACTTCAACTAAAATAACTAAAACTAGACTGCAGTTAAATAATATTCATTTATTCATGCATCTACATATCCTGGTGTAGAATAGAAGAAAGCCTTTTCAACATGGTATAACTAAATAGGCTCTAACAGTGGCACCCCACTAAGTTGTTGGAATCCATATTGATAAATATTAAAAAAAAGTTTTCTAGGTCAATTTAGAGCATGGTTTTGAAAATTGGGAGCAACATTTCTACCATCTTATTGAAGCTTAAACAGTACATAGTAAAATAAACTTGTAATTCTCATGTCATTAATGCCTCAACACTTGGAAATGCTGATGCATAACCAAACTAAATATGGAAAAATGAATCCATGTAGAACTGAATTTGAACAGTATACAGCATCAATTAGTACAAGTCTTTCTTATTTTTATTATTCTATGATTACCTAGGTATACTGTAATATTCAGAAAATCACTGAAATTTTAATATTCAAGTTTATTAATAAAAAGATAGCAAGCTAAAGCACATGTACACATACACACAGATATAGATATATACATAAATGTACAGAAATAATATTTTTGAGATTCAAATACAATAATAGAAAAAGGTTAACAAAATAATGAAAATATAAATTAAGAAGAAATAAATAAAAATAATAAACTACCATATAATGAATTTAATTTTTGCTTAATGATAAAGAGAATACATGCTTTTAAAAATACTGTAGAACTATCATACAAGCAGGTTATAATAAATAACAAAGTTTATGGACTATACTATGCAAAGATAAAACATATTTGACTATATCCAAGATCCAACAAGTAAAGAGGTTGGCTGCTGTTCTTTGATAAATCATTGGAAATGTTAAAAAAGATAGAATAATTTCCTTTGGAAAGCATTTACATAAAAAATATGATAGATGGAAGATATGTGCAGTTCTATAAATAACTTTAATGTAGTCAAATCAAAGAAGTTCATTTAAATTTACTGGATCAATAAAGATCAAGCAAAAAATAGAATTGGAAATTAATTTAATTACAAAAATAAATAAAATACACTGAAAAAGAAATACCTAAGTGCAACAAACTAATTAATAATGTAAAATATTTTAATTTTTTTTATTTTTTACATTTTGCATGGTATTTCTATAAAAATTTCCTCTAAAATTATTTTGATAAATTAAAATCTAAAAATATGGAAGCATATTTGATGTGAAAAGCATATTAATTTATCACTAAATATCTGTAGGAAATTATATGTGGGGAAAAAATGGCAAAATCTTATCAACACCAAGGTGATTTTAACTTAATTGTATAATATGTTGATTAGTATTTTTAAAATGACTTGTTACCCAACTAGAAGGGATGTAAAGATCGTCATAAGCAATACATTAAATTACTACATTACATATAAGGGGTTCTTCTTATTCATAAGTTTAGCCCATTTTCATTTATTATTATACACTTCAGTATTTGGTTATATTTCTCTCTGATATTTTAATTTATAGCTTCTTTCTTTGCTTTTGATTTCTGGTTGGTTTAATTTGTTTCTGCTTTCTTTTTGGTTTATTCAAGCTTTTTTCCTCTGGCTAATTGATTTTTTTCTCTCTAATGTTATGAAGCTAACACTTTTTAAAATTTTTTCTTTAATATTTTACCTGCATGTGAGAAAATAGATATCTCTATCTCCCTGATAAATCACTTTCCACATTCTGTTGAACTGTTTAGTAAATTAAGCTTTATATTATTTTAATATAATCTAAATTATATCACAGTTGTTTCAGTTAGATCATTTTACATTTACTCACAAATTTATCTATGCTCCTATACATAATTTATTCTTGTACTTCAGTAGGTCATACCTTCTAATGTTCAATTTTCCCATACAATAAGAAAAATCTTTAGAAATTTCTATAATAGACTATGTGAGAGGTCTGAAAAACTTACATGCACCTGTTTTTAAGTATTAATTTAGATCAGTATAAAATCATATATTGGCAGTAATTTTCTCTCAAATACTTGAGATTACTATTCCATTAGATTTTGATTTCCATTTTCATACTTGAGAAATCTACTGTTATGCTATTTTTTTCTGTTTGGTTAATTTGAATATCTTATCTGTGTGCTTTCAAATAATCTTTTTCCTTTTGATGATTTGTAATTTTGCTTCAATATCTGTTGTGTGGATTTGTATCTACTCATCTCACTTGTGAATTTCATCATTTCTGTCATTGTCTCTGTAGTAGAAAACCCTTCTTTCCATTACCTATTTTTTAATGTGAAATCATCTTAGTCTATATAATTTTTTGTAACTCTTTATCCTTCGTGTGTCTCTTTACCCCTTAATTCATTGATCCTCAGAGGATGTGGAATACTTATAGGTAAATTTGAGAACGCTATCTGACCAGCACATGATCATTATTGACTATTTTATTGGATTTTTCTCACTTTTCTTCCATTCCACAAGTTTTATCTCACAGTATTAATCAGTAAAACACTGACTACTACTGATGGGTCAGTATTTCTGCCCAATTCTAAAGTTTCATTCATAAACTTATTTACCTTCACACTATAGTATATTATCCAAATTTTTCTCTGTCAATAATAAAAGTGACATTTACTTTCATAAATATTTTTGCTGTTTAGTGCTGCATTGAAAAGAACACTATCATTTATTGGAGAATCAGAACTCCAACAAAACCAATACTCTCAAATAAATATCATCTCTGCTTTCTTTAAATTGTCTTCTTTGGAATTTTTATATGATATATGTTTATATGTGTGTGCCATATTTGTTCCATATTTTTTTCAGATATTTCTTTTTTATCCTTATCTCTCTTAACTCCTCTGTCATATTTTTCATCTTTTAAATCATAGTATAATTTATTCAGTTCTATAGGCAAATTTTCTAATTACCTCATATTTTAACAGTTTTATTTTGTTAATATTTACATATATATTGAGGTTTTAATTGTAATGGTTATATTATGTTTTTTATTTTTAAGATTTTAATTTATTGTCAGACATTGCTTAATGACAGAGATGTTCTGAAAATGCATTATTAACAAATTTGTCATTGTGTGAACATCATTTATTATACTTACTTGAACCTTGATATAGACAGTATAGCCCACTACACACCTAAGCTATATAGTATACCCTATTATTTCTATATTACACGTCTATACATAATGTTATTATACTAAATATTATAGACAATTTCAATACAATGGTATTTGTATATCTAAACATAAAAAGGATATAATAAAAATGGCATAAATTGTAAAAATGGTGTGCTTGTATAGGTCACGTATGATGAATGGAGCTTGCAGAACTGGAAGTTGCTTTGGGTGAGTCAGTGAGTGAGTGGTGAGTATATGTGAAGGCTTAGGATATTACTGTGTTTTGTGGTAGACTTTCTAAATGCTATACTTAGCCTATACTAAATTTATAAAAAATATATATGTTCTTCAATAATTATCCTAGTCTACTGTACCATTTAAAAAAATTTGTTTAACTTTTCACCTTCTTTGTTAAAACACTTAGCTTAAAACAAACATCGTACAGTCATACAACTTTTTTTTTATCCTTAGTCTATAACCTCCACCTTCTGATATTCATTTTCACTCTAGTGCTCATCTTACTTATTTTTTAATTCTATTATACATCATAAATAATGTTTCATTTTATTTCCAATTTTAAGAAATGTTAGGCCAACATTTTAACAACAGTTTAAGCAGAGTTTTTAGAGAAATAAGCTGTCTTTGGGTTGGGGCACCTATTTGAATCATTTAAAAATGACAATATTTTAAGGAGACTATATATATTGTAAATGCAGATTCAGTGTGTTATTACAATCACATTTTTATGTGTTTGTGTTTATATGTCACATTTGACTAAAGCAATATTAGCCCTTTATTAGTAGAAGAGCTTGAGAGAGTTACATTTAATTAGGTTGTGTCCACAAATAACCTCATACTTAAAAGTCTTATTTTTATAATATATCTTTTTAAATTCACAATATGACTGAAAATACAAGTAATTTTGATCTACATATCTGGAAATTCTAGAGATAATGTTTCATAATCTTAAACTGTTATCACCTTAAACTGGATCAATTCTCCTGAGGTTTTCTTCATCATGTAAATTTTAAGCTTGAATAAACTCAGTAAAAGGCTATTAACACCAACAAAGAGCATTAGAAAAATATTTTGCATTAGTGTTATCCAGATGATTATGATTATAATGTAAAACAAATACATTTGTTTTCTTTTGTGAGGGCAGTTCAAAGTTATCTTTGATGTGTAGATAAAAACTATTGCCTCTTTGTTATAACAGACAAAAAATCTGGTTTATTGATAGAAACATATTTTAGAAAACATGCCACTGTTTCTGTAATTCTGTACCACTGGAAAAAAATTTCTAGAAAAATAAGGGCAGCAAATAAACATGAACAAACAAATCTAAATAGCATCTGTAACTTTAACAGTCAATTGTTAAAATACATCTAATATTTCTGAACAGTTATAAAATTGTCACAACTTTTACTTGGCATTTAATAGTATAAATGAATAGTTATAACATATAAGCCATTGAAGAAAAATAACATTAATACTAGTATACTCTAGCTTAAAATATATAACTTGGAATATTATAAGTCTTAAAAGTGAAGAAAGATGAAGTGCTGCGAATGCAGGTTTTTATCTCCTTTAACGACCCCAAAATAGTTACTAGCACACATATTAATAATAACATATTAATATATTAACATATTATATATAATAACCTATTAATAAATGAATAACATCACAATAATTACAGCACAAAAAAAAGATGAATTAGCCTCACACACCCCAAAATATGTGTGGTAGGGATTAAAAACACAGAAACACTTGTAATTTTGTCATGGCGTTAATACCTGTATGGAAGAAAACAGAGAAAAACAAAGAAAACACATTGGATATAAAATAACAGAAAAAAAAAAAAGAAACTAACAGCTAACGTGAAATCTTTAGAAAGCATAGTTGGCTAATTTGACAACAAGAGCTGATGCTTGGAGAAATTTTAGAAACTTCAAATTAATAGGTGAGTGAAAAAGGTTCTCTGATATTGTCTGAAGTTGTTAGGATAGTAAAACTAGTCAATACTTAAAACTATCCAAAGCGCTCTCTTAGGACAAAGCTCTGGAAACCTCTGGAGATATATTTCTCATTGAAAGGATAGTGAAGATAGGTGCAAAGAAAAGGGAAGATTATAAGTGAGGTGAAAGGAAAGAGCTGATCATAATATCTGGCCATCCACAGCTGAAAGTGCTTCTAGCAGTATGCAAGTTGGGCTGAGCAGAGATCTAGGGAGTCACTAAGGTGGAGTGAGCAGATTTCATCAAGCCAATGAGATTCATATTTGGCTGTTTGGCAGGAGGGCTCAACACACACACACTCACACACACACACACACACACACACACACACACACACACACACACAATGGTTCCTACCTGTATTCTCCACTGAAGCATGGCTCAACATAGGGATAATGGTGCTTTCCCTCCACCCCTTGCCCTGAAATCATATAACTCAGTCTCTCCCTGTATGTCTCTGGTGCCTCCCAAGCCACCGTCCACCTGCTGAAACCTAGGGTGAGTACCTGAGAGCAAGTGTGTAAACCCTTTAAGAAGATGCCTGAAATAAATATATGAATGCACAAGTCCCTCTGAAGTAGTGTTTTGGTTTTTTTTTGGATTAATACAGAGAAGTGGTTTCACTTGGCCCTTCTTTGTCTCTTAATACAGCCTTTGTATTAAAGTCTATTTTGTCTGGTATTAGTACTATTACCCCAGTTTTTGTTTTTTTGTTTGTTTCTATTTTCATGAAATATTTTTCTATCCCTTTAGTTTCAGTCTGTGTTTGTCTTTTGATCTGAAATAAGTCTCCTGAACACAGCATGTGTAAGGGTTTTGTTTTCTTATCCATTCGGTTACCCTATGTCTTTTGATTAGAGGATTAATCCATTTACATTCTCTTCTTGTATGGAAAGTTTTTTTTTTTTGAGAAATTAGCTGACAGTCTTTACTCCTTTGTAGAAAACTGCTTTTCTCTTATTGCTTTTAGGAGTCTCTTTGTGTTCAAGCTTTGGCATTTTCATTATGATTGATATGTCTTGGTGTGAGCCTCTTTGGGCTCATTTTGTTGAGAACTCTGCATTTTTTGGGTTTGTATGTCTATTTTCTTTGATAGGTTAGGGAATTTTTCATCATTATTTCTTCGAATAAGTTTACAATTATTTATTCTCTCCTTCACCAGGTCAGGAAAGTTTTCTATTATTATTTCTTAAAATAAGTTTTTAATTCCTTGCTTTCTCACTTTTCCCCATGATGCAAATGTTGGTACACTTGTTCACTGCAGCATTATTTGCAATAGTCAAAATATGGAGGTAACTTGGATGTCCATCAATAGACGAATGGATAAAAAAAATGTGGTACATCTATGTAATGTAATATTACTTAGCAATAAAAAATAATAAAGTCTTGTCATATGTAACAACATGGATGGATCTAGACGGTATTGTCCTGAGTGGAGTAAGCCAGAGAAAGCAAATATGATAAAATTTCACTTATATGTAGATTCCAGGAAGAAAGATAAACTAACAATAGAAACAAACTCATAAATACTGAAAACATTTTGATGGTCCTGGTTTGTAGGGTAGGGGATAGGAGACAAGAGAAGAGAATTAAGAGATACAAATTGGTAGTTACAAAATAGTTATGAAGATGTAGAGTATAGCCTGAGGAATATAGTTATTAAGAGTATAATAATTATGGATGGTGTCCGATAGTTACTAGGGCGATAGTTTCTTAAGTTATATAAATGTCTAAAATCACTGTATTGTACATCTAAAATTAATAGAATACTGTGTGTCAGCTATAATAGAAAGAGTTAAAAATTAAAGAAGACACCTGGGTTTTCAGCAGTCTTCCATGGAGACGGACGGAATCCCACTTGTTTATCATAGTTAGAGGTTGTAGGGGCGCCTCTTCCCAGCACATGTGCTCCAGTCTAGGAACTTCTGTGTGAAACTGTGACTCCTCACTCTTCACTTGGGAATCTCTGCAGCCAAGATATCTCTCTGGAGTGTCAATCACCACATGTGGGTGTTGGGGTCAGCTTCTTTCACATCTCTGCCATTCATATCAATCTTAACTGGCTTCTTCTTTATATCCTTAGTTACAGGACTTCTGTTCAGCTACTTTTCAGGTAGTTCTTCAGGTTTATTTTTTTATTATTCAGTTGTAATTTATATGTGGTCATGAGAGGAGGCAAGCACAGCATTTACATACTCTTACATTCTGTCCTGAATGCTCTATTTTTCTTCCATTGAAATTTTTTTCTGAATTACTTAAAGTATAACCAGAAAAGAAAAATTCCACTTACTGATATTTGCTAGAACACCAATTTTTGTTTAAATCAATTTTAAGTGACAAGTTGCACTATTAAGGATATGTGTGTGTGTGTGTGTGTGTGTGTGTGTGTGTGTGTCCATATATTCTTTTCAGGAATATATGTTCATAGATATCATCTGGTCCAATGTTTTCTTTCAACTCTGTATATTTCTGATTGCATAACAGGATTCACCAGCAAAGTTGGAGTTAATTTACCAAAATTATCTTTAAAATCAGATTTATTTTTTTAAGTTTTTTAGGATTGTACTTTTACATTCAGAGATATCTGTTATATTTTCACAAAAAAAAGAGAAGAAAATAATATATTCATGAATTCTGATAAAGAAGATAAAAAGTAACTTTTTTAGTTAAACTAGGTCACACTAAGCAATTATTTACTTTACAGTTTCTGAGTTACTAAACAAAGGAACACACCAACGAAAGTTGAAAAAATCATTTTGAAGACATATAACTACCAAGTCAAAAATAAATAAATTGAAAATGCTAGAAATTTATGCACCTTCTCTGGCAAAGAGAGACATAATTCAGAGTAAGATGACTTTTCTAGAATCACTGAAATTATGGTAAGACAGCATATAGTTTCATGTAAGTCCACAGGAATAGCTCTCATCTTACATATTTTCATAATGTGACATTGAGAGGTGGGGCCTATGACCCTTCCCCTCATAATTAGATAGAATTTTGTAACATTTCGACCGAAAAAAGTACTACTAAGTTTTTTGTATAGTTCATTAATAGCATTACTTGAAACTGTACCATTTAGAACATATTTTATAAAATTTAATTGAAAAATCCACTTTGGAATTTATAATAATGAGGGCCTATTAATCTTAGCCTATAAAATAAGCTGTCATAATAATTTGTATTTTAAGTTGTTCTGTTAATTTTTATGACTACATTTTTTCTATGGTCCATGCACAAGACTTATAAAAAAATTTAAAAAGATATAAATCTGTAAGAAGCTTAAGCCTCCAATGTGGACTCATAGTGAAGAATGGTATGGGTTTGATGACATAATTTCTAATTTTTATTTGTTCCCTTCAATCTAGTATAGTAGAAATGGAAAGTGAGAAGCACTACATGATCTAAGATGTGTACTTTGTTTATAATATATTCATGAATTTAATATAATGGTCATAGTTGAAATTGGTAAACTTTTCTTCAATAAAGTAACAAGTCAATGAATACAGTCATTTTGTTAGAGTTTACTAGCTGTGGCATGATATGGCATCAATCTAACAACGATTAATAAGTAATTAACTAATTTTTATTATTTTTATTGAGGACCCACTATGAGTTGGGCAATAGTCCAAGAGGTTTACATATAACAAATTCATTTGAGCTTTATAGCCAAATTGAGAGTATTACAATTATTTTTATTTTATAGATAAAAAAAAACTATGAAGAGATTATTAACTTGCCTAGGTTTATAGAAACAATATGTTAAAATAAAAAAATAATTTTATGACTCATTTTGTTTTCAGATACTAAGAAAAGTTTTGCAGAATTTTAATTGTGCATATTTATTTGCTTCCTCAACTTTGATCTTTGAGATAGGTGTCCCAATAAATTTAATAATTTCAGTAAGCTTTTATATCTGTCCTTTTCATTGTAAGCATAAATGGTAATTTAGGTAAAGTGCCATACATAGATGCCATAGGGAAACTGTGTAATTGTTAACTTATTTCATACTTGGCTAATAAGTATAGATTAATGTATAAATATCATCCCAATACTATGTTTAAGAAACTTAATCAGTGCCTAAATTATAGTATAAAAACATTAAAGAGTACCATGTTCTAGGTATAATATTTTTATTTAAATATTTATTTCATTAATTTTTATTTTTGACATTTTATTTAAGTATTTTCAATTTGAGATATATAATATTTTGTATCTACTGGGTTAAATTAAAAAAAAATCAATGAAAGTAAATTTATCTAGTTTTCTGACTTTTTACATATAACTATTAAAAAATTTGAAACTGCATATGTGGCCCACATATATCTATTCAACAATAATCTATTATTACACTAATCTATGTTGTCTGTGTGTCTCTTCATCAAAATATTATTTATAAAAGATGTAAGATTTCAGAGAGATTATTTAAGTGCCCAAATCATGGTACTTGAACAATAAATTATAAATCTGTCTTCTTTCTCTTTTTTTCTTACAAATAATAATAAAAATAAGGAGGAGGTGGATAAGGAGGAGACAAAAAAATGGGCATTGAAACACTAGCATATGTTGAAGCAAAAGGGAATATTTTGCTTGTAAACAAGAAATACCTGATATTTATACAGGTTTCTACTGTCTCAAACACATCTAAACAAAGAGAAACTGATATCAGCAAGCACTAGAGACCAGGGTGAAATCTTAGAAAAGTCCTCAACCACACTTTAAAACAATGAAATTAATATCCAAATAATACTTAGACTTTACACATATATTATATACATATTTTATAACTACCAAGTTATACTTCTTAATCCCTTCACTTTTTTCACCTCACCTCCCCACTTTTAAGTCCAAATAATTAAATATTCAAGAACTTCAGTGGTGTCAGTTATACAATGATGTATGGTAAATATTTAATGGTACATAGCAATATATCACTGTAACTAAAGTATAAGAAAGAAGAAACATCAACTACAGCCAGTGACCGCACATCTGCATTTGCTAAGGTTATGTTTTATTGTTCTACAAAAAAGTCAAGGGCACTGAAGCACTTACAAATTACAGATGTGTCCTTGCTCTCTGCATCCTATTCAATGATTACTTAGTAGATAATGATATCAAGTTCAATAATTCTGATATATTCTTTAATGAAGACAGTGTTTATCTCATAAACATAACAGTACTTGAGTTGGTTTTATGTTCCTTAATTTTTCATATCACATAAAATGAAAGGCTGCAATAGTTATATAGGAATCATCTAGCTAGGCCATTGTATTCTAATTATCTTAACTATAAAGTTTGAGCTTTACCGTTTTGTTTCTCTCAAAAAAGTCTTGCAAACCAAAATTTAAAACAACACCAGGATAAAATTCCTCTTGGTCAGTTGGTCATATTTTGGAATTATGTGTCATATGTTTCTAGTAAATTGATTGAACCTTAGGACACAGCCTTGCTCCTTCAACAAGAAAAGCGTAAAATTGCTATACTTAATTTAAGAAGAGACACTCTAAATTAGTGTTAGCAACCTATAGCATAAATTATTTGAGTGGTAATTAAAAGATAAATTACCCACTTTGGAGTAGGACTAAAATGTTATATATATTAATTTTAGAAATGACAAAAACAGTCTTACATTTCAAATTTATTCAATTATATAACTTGAAATCATTATGTTAATCCTATTCTATTTTTCAGATGACCTTAAGCAACACACTTTCTTATTCTACACACAAAACTTTTCATTTGAAATCTTTAATATATTTAGGCCTGTTAGTCTCCAAAGAATTGACTTGTGATGAAATGATCACTTTAATTCACTGAGTATCTAATGTGTTAAAGAAGAGCCAGGTGGACACAAATGGGTGGAAAGGCCACAGTAGATATTGGGAGTGACAATCGGCATTATAAAAAAAAGTTGTTATAATTTTTTTTTTAATTTGCTGTGGAATGTTGTCCCTGATGGTTAGGATGGGAAGATACATGATAAAGAATTATTTGGAAGAAGAGCAGTCTTTAAAGGTTCTGATAGAGTTTTGGACTCAGATTACAGTGATTACTCAGGTTAACTGTTTTTAGGCAGGAAAATAAAAGGAGTATGTATTAAAAAGATCACTCAATGTATAACAGATGGGGATGATTCTGGAAGCAAGAAGACAAATCAGATATAAAATAAAGAGCTCCTAAACTAAGACTGAGGTGGAAAAGAGATAACTGACCACAGATTTGTAATCAAGTTCATTGTTAAAAGATTTTTATGTTATTTTGTATGTGAAGACTGGCTATAGCTAGACCCGAGGGCACATTTGTATTTGTGATAAAAAGTGAACCTTAGATAATCCTCTGACCTGGGTGCTGTTTTGTAGCCAGTGATTTGCACAATTCTACATGAAAGCTCAAATACTGACGGAAAAATGGAAATAAGCTTAATTTTCAGACTATTTGTTTGAGTGGTTTATGTTTGGGATAGTAATTAAAAACATATTGGAAACATGAAAATAAAAGTGATCATTTATGGATGGAAAGAGAATCAGGATAACAGAAAAATCAATATTTTATTAGAAATCAGAGAAAGAAGGCATGCAAATGTGACTGGAAGAATAGTTACATATATTGAAATACAGTAAGAAAAGAATAAATTAATTGTGGAGAAAAAATAAGAGAACTTTTAGACAAAAATAATGATGTTAAATTCTTGAGTGGGGTGGGGAAAAACTAGCTCTGAAAACAGTCCATTCAATTTGATAATGAGAAAATTACTGACGACCTCAATGAGAGCAGCTTCAGCTGAGTGAAAAGGCAGAAGCATAACTGTATGGCTTGAAAATAAACTGGTAATTTCTTATTAAAATAACATGTTAAAATTGTATTGTAAACTTTCTTCACCAATTCTAAAATAACAAAATTTTGTAAAAGCAGCAACAAATTTCCCAACCCAATGCAGATGTCACATACTACAATTAACATACTACAATTATCACTGGAATAAGGACAAAACCAAAAATTGAGGGACTAAGCAAACATCCCAGCTGAGCTCAGATGTTAATCCTTCCTCTGCCATTCTGAAGAGATAAAATATGTGTTAACAATTTTGGGAAGTTCCTTTAATCTCCAAATCTAAAGAGAAGAATATTGTGTCTATGATTATATTTTTCTATTTTTACAAAATCATAAAGGACTGGTGAAAAGAAATTGGTAACTTGGAGATAATAAGTAGAAAGAATGACTATGGGAAAAAAATCAAAACCCAAGAGTTTTGTCACATTGGAACAGACAAAGTCCCCAAATAGCCTAAAAAAAAAAAAAAGTAGTGGAGATTACTTTAAAAATTCAATATCAGAAATAAATTGGAGATCTGGTATTTTCACAAAGACAATATACTTTTGTTTGCTAATTTCCACTCAAGTTTCCCCATTTTCTACACACTATCATCTTCTCCTTAATCATTTATTCAAGTTATATAAAAATAGACAAGAAAGAGAAGAGTGCAGACTTTCATGTACAATCCAGATAGAAAGGAAACTATGTTCACATGGCCAAAAAATTTGTTGTACTATCTAAGAACAAAACAAACTATTGAACAGAAGAGCAGAAGACTGAGTTAAAAAATGGCAATGTATGCAAATATAATATTGAGGTAGAAAAACAAAGGGATAATAGAAACTTGCTATTGATGAGACAAATTTAGGAGACATTATTCAAGATATTGAAATTTCTCATTCTTCTTCTATATTGATTTAATTATTTTATTCAATATTAGGTTACTAAGCACTTTTATTCAATATAACAAAAGATTAAAAGTTAAATAATAAAAATAGAATAAAATTAAATAGAATATGCCAATTTCACAATACACCGAGATTTAAAATAACATTTTAAATTAAATAAATACAGTTCAAAGTCAGAAACACAATAAATAATGTTAAAAAAATTTATATCTACTATAAAGAAAAGACTTGTACAAATCAAAGTTAATTCAGGTAAAAAATAGAAATCAAATAGATAAGTGAAAGCAGACAAAATTTTTAACCAAAGTGTAATTATTGTGACTAAAGTAGAAAACTTCCAAATTGGAAGAGATGAATAAAAATACGCAATAAAGAAAATGTTTCTGTGAGATATGTATACATCTGTATGTCTATACAAATTTCATATTATCTGTTTGTGTTACACACACACACACACACACACACATCATGGTTTTAATTTAAAATTGCCTGATGACAAACATTGAGATTTTTGCATATTCTTACTTGCCTTCTCTTTTTTTTATGGTGAGGTGCTTGCTAGATCATTTGCCCATATTTTAGTTGAAATGTTAGTTTTCTTACTGTTGAATTTTAAGAATAATGTTTATTTTAGATTGTCTTTCACCAGATATATGTTTGGAAATACTTTCTCCTAGCATCTGGCTGGCATTTTTATTGCTTAAGTATATTTCACATAAGTTTTTTTTGTCTTATTTTAATAAACTCCAATTTATTTTTCTTTGTATGTGTCTTGCTCTTGATGTTATATATAAATACATTTGACAAATCTCAAGTCAACTACATTTTCTTCTAATTTTTCTTCCAAAAGTATTATATATTTGCATCTTGTTATTATATATATATATATACATATATATATATTTAAAAATGTTCAACACTGAGAAATACCAGCTAAGCTGTTTAATTCTGTGAAAAAATTAGAATTCTACAAAATTAAACTGGCATTTGACATGCATATAGAAAAAAATAATGTCCAAAGACAATGGAGAATGAATTACAGAATTCTGATAAAAGAAAAATCATGTCGACTCAGCAAAATATTAGAAAATTAAATTCAACAATTCATTGAAAATAGTAAATTATAACCCATGTCACCAAATGGGGTTGATTCCAGAATACTTTTCCAATTTTGAAAAATCAACTAATGCAATCTCTCATATCCATACACTAAAGACAGAAAAGCACATGATCATATGAATATATTCAGAAATAACAATGGAAAAAATACAGCATCATTTATGATAAAAATTATCAGCAAATTAGTAATAAGGAGAATATCCTCTACTTATTTTTTAAATATCTTAAATACCTACAACTAAGCTCATTCTTAATTATTAGAAGCTAGATATTTTCCCTAAAATCAAGAATGAACCAAGTTGTTTTCTTGCACCACCTATTTTCAACATTGTAGTGGAAGTCCTGTCCTATTCATGTAATAAGACAGGAAAAGAAAATAAAAATCGATATAGAATGGGAAAGAAGAAATAAAAATATTTGTGTAGATATCATTATTTTCTATGTAGAAATTTTAAATTTATGTGTGTATATACATATATATTCTGAAACTAATAAACAATTACATTAAGTTCATAAAATATTATATTAACCTGCAAAATTTAAAGGTTTTATAACATACCAGTAATGAACCACTGGTTTGAGATTAAAAATAAAATATTATTTGTATTTATATTAGTGCTAAAGAATAAAATGGTTGTAAACCTAACAAAATAAGCATAAGATCTGAATAAGAAAACCTATAAAATTATGAAGAATAATTTTTTAAAAAAAGCTAAAATAATGGTGAGATATTCTATTCATAGAAAGAATCAGTATACTTAAGATGCTAGCACTTCTAAATGTGATTATAGATTCCCTGCAATTCCAAAAAAGTCACAGGAAGCAATTTTGTAAATATTGATGAATGCATCCTAAAGAATATCTAGAAAGACCAAGAATCAAAATAGGAAACAATACAAAGAAAAGCAGAGATGAAAAGCTGAAACTACCAGAATATTAGACTTACTATAAAGCTACATTAATCAAGGTAGTGTAATATTGTGAAAAACTGACACATGGATCAGTGAACAGAAATGGGCTTATATAATACAATCAACAGATTTTTGACAAAGGCTTAAACACAGTGCAATGGAGGAAAGTAGTCTTTTTAACAAATGGTGTTGGAAAATTTGATATCATATGAAGACACTTAAATGTAGATATAAACCTTACATGATTCATAAAAACTAACTCAAAATAGATTATAAACCTAGATAGATAATGCAAATCTCTAAAACTTTTGGAAGAAAACATAGGAGAAAATCTAGTTGATCTGAGATTTGTCAAATGTGTTTATATACAACACCAAAAACAAGAGGCATGAGAAAAAAACTGATAAATTAGACTTTATTAAAGTTATTTTGTATGCAAAATATTCTTAAGGAAATAAAAATGCAAACCACATGCTAGGAGAAAATATTTGCAAAACACATACCTGATAACAGACTTTTATCCAAAATATGCATAACTCAATATTTAACAATAAGAAAACTAACATTCAAACTAAAATATGTGCCAAAGATCTAGCAGCACTTCACCAAAAAGAGAAGGCAAATAAGCACATGTAAAGATACTCAGCATTTTTCATTAGGCAATTTTAAATAAAGACAGCAATGACCACTTTATTCCCATGATACTGTATATATAAATTTATATGTATATATACAACTTTAATCAATTGTTACACACAAGTAATTGGTTTAACTTGAAAACCTACATTTATGAAAAAATTGTGTACAAATACTTATATTAGTTTTACTCCTAATTTCCAGAAATAGAAAACAATTGTCCTTTGATAAGTTAGTGATTATACAAATACATTACTCCATACATAGCAATATTATTTAGTAATTTAAAAATTATCAATGAAAATATATTGTAGAATCTTAGATGCATACCACTAATTTAAAAAAGCCAATCTGAAAAAATACTACATTTTACATCATAAAATTATATGACATTCTATAAAAGGCAAAACTATAGAAAAAAGGCAAAACTATTTAAAAAATCAGATTTTTAATGATTTTCTGAGTGGGCAAGTTATTAATAGGTGAAGTAAAAGGGATATTTAAGGGCAGTAAACTTATTCTGTATGCTACAGTAATAATGAATATAGAATGGTACAGCACTTCCCTGAGTTAGACAAACTGAGACCTAGGACATAGCATTCCAGTTGTTATGTCTATTCAAGATGTTTTACTATCACTACAGTGAGTTAGGGACCAAATATAAAAGACATTTCCATCACTCAGAATATTCCAAAGATTTAGAAGTTACGTTCCAGAAGTCTTGCTAAAAATCCAAATCCTCATTGAGTGAGCTCAAAATTTATTATACAAGTGCAAAGAGCAAAAACTTAATGTATAAAAAAAATTTAAAACATTTAAGAGGTCTGGAAAAAGTAGAATGAAATGCAGAATATGAGAATGGTGTCACTAAAGGCTGTGGAGAAGAATTTGTTGGTTTAAGTAATTTTGTAAGTGAGTGGAGTCTCCTCAATTGAAAAGTCAAGAAACAAAAGGTCTTGCACATAAGCATTGTACTATAATCATTAATGTTTTTCCCTAAGGGTAATGTTTAACAATTCTGATACTGCTATGTATGTATACTAGAATTAAATAATTCAGGAAACAAATGAAGAATGTTGAAAGATAGAGCTCATTTTTGTAGCGGGACTTAACACATAAGCAAGAGACATAGAAGCTACAAAAATCCATGTAACAGTGAGATAGAATTGGAGACATCAGCAAGATCTCATTTAGCTCAATACAGATAAAGATATATGAACACTATGTATATAAATATATTTCTTTACTCTCTTAACTGAAAGAACTAAAATAAAATGACATCTAGTATCCCTGAGCATATTTAGTGTTTATGTAGCTTTCTAATAATACCTTGTTTTATAATACCTTTCTCCAATAAAATGAATCAGGTCTCCTTAGAGAAATGGCTCATTCTAGTATTAGGACAAAAAATATACAAGATGAGATGAGAACATTTTTTAGTGCTAGAAAGTAACTGCTCGAAAACTCCCCCTCATACACATACATATGCACACTGGGACACAGTACTCAAAAGAGTTTCTAGTGGTCAATGCCTAGAATAATTTAAACAATAAAATATTAAATTAGTATTTCATTATTAACCATCAACAGTAAGAAGACATGTTGATAATATGTATGCTTGATATAATGTGATGAAAAGGTCACTTTACTTCTGTGGTCTTCTTCACAAAAAAATTAAAATCCCAGTTTATTCATGAGCATAACATCAAGCAAATTCCAATAGCAGGCCATCCTATTTAATACTTGACCATTATTTCTCAAACTTTTAATGTCATCAAAACCAAGAAATTGTGATGAAAATGTTTAAACAAAAAGACATGATATATCATGTGATATACTAGAGGGAATCATGAAACAGAATAAGGACGTTAGATTAAAATCAAGGAAATAAGAACGATTATGGACTCTAACTAATATTAATATATCAGTATTAGTTAATTAATCCAACAAGTATACCACGCTAATGTACTATGATAATAATGGGGTATAAAGGAGCAGATGAGGGCTCTGTGTTATATTTTAAGTTTTTCTGTAAGCTTAAAATTGTTTTAAAATATCAAGATTGTTAAAAATAAGTCTATGCAACCCAGATTATCATACCTATCTCAAGGAAACTACAAAATTTCTCAAGCATAAAGAGTTTAAAAAATACAGTAATCATGTACCCTTCTTTAAAAAACTACTTGGAAATTGAATGTATTTAAAACTGAGTCAAAATAAACTACTCAGGAATGAAAAACCACATTAAAAAGTAGTAAGTGGTGAGCATTGAATACATATAAAAAGAAAACTAGTATTAAAAGATTTTGGAACTCGTTATTATAGAACAATATATGAATTTACACAAAAGAAGTGGAATATATAAAACAGAGATTATTTCCTATATGATATGCTTTCAAAATAAATACACACAAAAAAGAAAAAAATAAATACAAATATACACAGAAATAACATAAAATAAGATAATTAAAATGTAAAGCCAATCTTAGTTGATAAATTTTATCTACTTACTCATTCCAGTATATAAGCATTCTGATAAAGGTTATGAGGCTGATATTCAAAAATATTAATTTAAAATTTTACAATGCTTTACTCATATATTTTTTAGAAGCAGGAAGCAAGAATAACATACTGAAATCAAAAGTATCTTTAAAGAGTTATTTTAATACCATGTGATTTTATTTATTTCTTTTGTGCTTTTTACTTGGCCTTATACAGACTCTTAGTAATTTTATCAAACACTTCCAATAAAAACTCATTTAGATTTTAAATTGCTTAGGTAAAAAAATAATAATTTTCTACATGGTGTTTATACATTTGGTATGTTTGTAAATAAATATTGGTTGATTGCATAAAGAGCAAATCAGTAAAATCATTAGCAAATATTCTCTCTTATCTTAAACTCATACTTTATTTTATGATGTGGACTATGTTAGCTTTTATAGCTATAACTTTGTAAGAATGACAAAAATAATCCCTAAGTGGACTTCATCAATGTTGAAAATATTCCTGATATTCCTATAGTAGAAAATGCAAGTCTAATAAACTTAAACTGCTCTACCAGAGATTACTATTTAAAAACATAATTAAATAAGAGCATAACCTCAAAGCAGCAAAATACACATTCTTCTCAAGTGCACATGGCACATTTTCAAGGATAGACCAGATGTTAGGATACAAATCAAGTCTCAATAAATTCAAGAAGACTGAAATCATATCAACCATCTTCTCTGATCACAATGGTATAACTAGAAATCAACTACAAGAAAAAATCTGGAATACGCAAACACGTGGAAGCTAACTAGCATGCTACTAAACAGTGATTGAGCTATTAATGAAATCAAGGAAAAAATTAAGATACCTAGAGACAACTGAAAATAAAAACACAATGACTCAAATTTTATGAGACATAGTGAAAGCAGTCCTAAGAGGAAAATTCATAATACTACAGGCCTACACCAAGAAACAAGAAAAAGCTCAAATAAACAATCTAACCTTAGAATTAAAAAAAAAAAAAAAAAAACTAGAAAAAGAAGAGCAAACAAAGACCAAAATGAATAGAAGAAAAGAAATAATAAAGACCAGAGCAGAAATAAATGAAATAGAGTCTAGAAAATCAATACAAAAAATTAATGAAACCAAGAGCTGGTTCTATGAAAGGATAAACAAAATTGACACATCATTACCCAGTCTCATCAAGGAAAAAAAGAGAGAGGAGTCAAATCAATAAAATCAGAAATGAAAGAGGAGAAATAATCATGGACTCTACAGACATACAATGGACCATAAGAAAATACTACAAGCAACTATACACCAACAAATTAAACAATCTGGAAGAAATAGACACATTCCTAGAAACGTACAATCTCCCAAGACTGAGACAAGATAAAACAGAAAATCTGAACCAACCAATTACTACCAATGAAAAAGAATCAGCAATCAAAAACCTCCCCCAAAACAAAAATCCTGAACCAAATTGCTTCATAGGTGAATTTTACCAAACATTCTAAAAGGAATTATCACTTATTCTCAAACTATTCCAAAAAGTTCAAGAAGAGGGAAGGCTCCCTAACTTCCTTTTTGATGCCATCGTTACTTTGATTCCAAAAACAGGCAAATACATTACAGAGAAAAAAAACTATAGGCTGATCTCTCTTATGAACATTGATGCAAAAATCTTTAACAAAATATTAGCAAACCGAATTCAGCAACACATTAAAAATATCATACATCATGATCAAGTTGGATTTATTCCTGGGATGCAAAGTTGGTTCAATATCCACAAATCAATTAATGTGATACACCACGTTAACAAATCAAAAGATAATAAACATACGATCATATTAACAGATGCAGAAAATGTGTTCGACAAAATCCGGCACCCATTTATGATAAAACCTTTCAGCACGGGTATAGAGAGAACATATCGCAACATAATAAAGGCCACATATGGCAAACCTACAGTTAACATCATACTCAATGGGGGAAAGCTAAAAACATTTTTTGTAAGATCAGGAACAAGGCAAGGATGCTCACTTTCACCACTCTTTGTCAACATCGTATCAGAAGCCTTAGCCACAGCAATAAGACAAAAAAGAGAAATAAAAGGCATCAGAATTGGAAAAGAAGTAAAACTCTTTATTTGCCAACGACATGATACTATATATAGAGAACCCTAAAGATTCCAGATGCAAAAAAAAAAAAATCTGTTAGAAATGATCAATGAACTTAGTAAAGTAGCAGTTTACAAAATAAATATTCATGTCAGTGGCATTTTTATGCACCAATGATGAATTTTCAGAAAGAGAAATTAAGAAAACAACCCCCTTTACAATTGCATTGAAAACTATAAAATACCTGAGAACCAAATTAACCAAAAAGGTAAAAGACCTGTTTTCAGAAAATTATGTAATTAAAACAAGAAACTGAAGAAGATACAAGCAAATAGAAGCATATATGGTGTTCATGGGTAAGAAGAATCAACATCGTTAAAATGGCCATACCACCCAAAGCAATCCATAGATTCAGTGAAATCTCTATCAAAATATCAATTGGATTTTCAGAGAGCTAGA
Organism: Cynopterus sphinx; assembly: GCA_030015415.1. NCBI lineage: Eukaryota > Metazoa > Chordata > Mammalia > Chiroptera > Pteropodidae > Cynopterus > Cynopterus sphinx. The sequence goes on along the minus strand of CM057389.1, from coordinate 34,652,200 downwards.
AAAAAATAATCTGAAAATTTATATGGAACCATAAAAGACTTTGAATAGCCACAACAATTGTGAAAAAAAAGAACAAATTTGGATGTATCACATTACCTGATATCTAACTATACTATAAGACTACAGTAATCAAAACAGCATGGTATTGGCATAAAAACAGATACATTAATCAATGGAACAGAATAGAGAGGCCAGAAATCAATCCATGACAATACACTCAATATATGACAAAGGAGGCAAGAATATACAATGGGGCAAAGACAGTCTCTTCAATAAATGGTGTTGGAAAAATTGGACAGATACATGAAAAAAAAAAACAGAGGAGGGACCACCTTCTTACACTGTACACAAAATAGACTCAAAATAGATTAAAGAATTAAATGTAAGACCTTAAACCAGAAAACTTCTAGAAGATAACAGAGCTAGTAAACTCTCTGATATTACTAACAGGAATTACTTTTCAGATATATCTCCTCAGGCAAAGGAAACAAAAAATAAATTAAATAAACAAATGGGACTACATCAAACTAAAAAGATTTTGTTCAACAAAGGAAATTATCAACAAAACATAAAGACAACCAACTGAGTGACAGAAGATATTTGCTAATGATACATCTAATAAGGGATTAATATCCAAAATATATAAAGAACTTATAGAACTCAACAACAACAACAAAAAAAAACACAATCTGATTAAAAAATGGGCAGAAGCCCTGAACAGATATTTCTCCAAAAAAGCAATAAGGATGGCTAATAATCATAAAAAAAGATGCTCAAGTTCTTTAATCAGAGAAATGCAAATTAAAACCACAATGAGCTATCATCTCACACTTGTCAGAATGGCAGTCATCAATAAATTAAAAAACAACAAGTGTTGGTGAAGATGTGGAGAAAAGGGAACCCTCATACATTGTTGGTGGGACTGCAAATTGGTACAGCCGCAATGGAAAACAGTATGGAGGTTTCTCAAAAAATTAAAAATGGATATACCTTTTGACGGAACAATTATACTTCAGGTATTTATGCAAAGAAAAAGAAAATAAACTGGCAGTGCAATTTACAATAGACAAGATATGGAAGCAACCTAAGTGTCCATCAACAGACAATTGGATAAAAAATTATGGTTCTGCAATGACATGGATGGACTTAGAGGTTATTAGGCTGAGTAAAATCAGTCAGACAGAGAAAGATAAATACCATATGATTTCATTTATATGCATAATCTAGGAAACAAAGAGAACAAACTAATCAAAAACAGACTCACAAATACAGTGATCATTTTGGTGACAGACAGAGAAGAGAGGGGTTGGGTGCAGAAAGAATAACGTGAAGAGTTATAGTAGTATGTATTAGTAGTTGATAATTGGTCACAGGGATGTGGAACATAGCATAGGGAATGCAATTAGCATTAATGTTATGGCTAAGTGGAGGATTAAGAGAAGGAGGGAGCAATTAGGGGATCATTTTATGAACTACATAGATGTTTAACCAATGTACTGTATACTTGAAATTAATTTAAATAAATTAAAAAAAATTAAAATGGAAAAAATATAAGAACATAAATATTTACCTTTTCTGAATTATTATGGCTAATGGAGAGGTTTCAGTTATTTGTTTCTCAGGATAGGTAAATAATTTGATTTAATTTATAGGTTAAAAAATTGATATATTTTTTCTATTTATTTTTTTGTATTATTTTTTTTTCATAAATTTCTAATTTTACTTTTGCAATTATTGATTTAGAATCCATTAATGTTTCCCCAAAAGTTTTATATAATTGAATTTGTTTGAAAAATAATCGTCCCATAACAGCCTTCAAATTGAACTATGAATCAATATGCAAAGTTTTGCATGTCTTAAGAATCTTTATTAATAATTAACAATAAATTAGCTCAGGGACTTCTGAAGATATTTCATTTCAATTAAGCGGACCACATTATCATATTTTTAGTGATGCAGAAAGTCTATTACAAGGTAAAAGTCAAAAACAAGAGACAAAGTGAAAAACAATTTTTAAAAATCTCTGCAATTTCTAAGAGTGAAGAACTAGAAATGACTAGTTGGTAGGGAGAGCAACTGCTAATATTCGGGAAATATTACACCCATTCATGGGTAAAATTATAGATATTTTTTAAATTTTAGAGAATGAATAATTTGTAGTTATTTTTGTTTATCAACAAAGATCTTGATTAGATATCTCCCATAATCACTAATAAGGCTAAAAACAAGATAATGTCACAGAAATAGTATTTCTTAATGCCTTAACTATATAATTCTGAAAGGACTTGGAAAACTTTGTGGATTGTCCATACTGCTAAAGAAAAAATTGAAAAAAAAAAATCAACATATGATCATATCACATAATTGTTTAATGGTGTATTTACAATATCTTTGATTTTCCACATTTCTTTCTGATTCTTTCTTAGATTTTCCATTTCTCTGCATTACCTATCTATTCTTGCATGCTGTCTAGTTTTCCCATTGTAATTTTTATTAGGCAAAGTTCTCCAGAGAGAACCAGTAGTAGATAGATGATAGATAAAAGATAGCTAGATATTAGAGATTTATTATAGAAATTAGCTTATATGTTTTTGGAGGCCAAAAATTTCTACAATTTATCATCTGTAAGTTGAAGAACCAGGAAATCCATTAATATAATTCAGCTCAAGTCCAAAGATCAGAGAACAAGAGGTGGAGATAGTGGAGCTCCAAGCCTGAAGTTGAAGGCCTGAGAAGCTAGAGACCATTGGTATAAATCATGGAGTTCAAAGGCCCAAGAACCAGGAGCTCCAATATTCAAAGGCAGGCAAAAATGAATACCTTAGTTCAAGAAAAGAGAGAGTAGATTCATCATGCCTTTGCCTTTTTGTTTCACATGTTCCCTCAACAGATTGTTTGAATGATGCCTGCTCACATTGGTGAGTGCCTCTTCTCAGTCTAGTGAATCAAACACTAATTTCTTCTAAAAACATCTTCATAGACACACCAAGAAATAATTATCAGCTAACAGAACATCTCTTAGTCAATCCAAATCGACACATAAAATTAACTATCATACTACTATTGACATATTAATCATAGTTACTTTAAGTTTTCAATTTGATAAGTCCAGCATCATCACCATATATGACTGGTTCCATGCCTCTTCAAACTGTACTGCTTTGCTTTTTAGTGTGCCTTAGATTTTGTGTGTGTGTGTGTAAAATTTGGGCATAATTTTTGGGTAAAAAGAACTTCATTAAACAGGTCTTTAGTGATGTGCCATATGTGTGTATGATTGGGCCTCATTTTTTCAGTGACCCTATTCTCCTGGATGTGCTCTTTACAAGTCTCCTCATCACACTTCTTAGGTAAAACAGAATAGCTAGAGGGTACTTGAGTTTCATATCCCCTTCCTCCACATAGGAGGCTAGAGCAAACTGTGCTTGATTATGTTTCTTTCTCTATGTCAAGAGCCAGAAGAGTCTGGTGTTGAATATTTCCCTTCCCCCAATTCAATAAGCTTGTGAAAAAAACTCAGGCTGTTAGGCTAAGTGAAATAGTTTACCTTGAGGGTTTGCCTTGTTAAAAACAGAATGCTCTGGGTGTATTTGAAAAGGGCTACTTTTCCTTTTCCATGGCAAAAGTATAAAGAGATTTTTTTCTCTAATCTTCACCATAAGAACCTGGTAGAAGACCCCAAAGACTCAGTCTCTCAAGAGTTTTTAATTCTTAAATTGACTACTCATCAATTTGTCAATTACATTTTGGATTTTAGTACGTTGCTTCTCAGGGAGTTCTGTTGTTGAATTTCTATTAAAGTAACTTATGATTCTCTGTATCTGCGCATTTGCCTCCAATTGCTTTGGTAAATTTGCTTGTGCTATTACTTCAGTTCTCCAATAATCTAGGAAGAGTTGTAAATTTTCAGTTTATTCAAGTTTTTTCTTATGGCATACCTGAAAGAGAGTACTTCCAATCTCTTTATGTACCAAACTGAAAGTCAGAAGTCTTTAGCAGTTCCTTTAAGGTTAACTGACTAATAATAAATATTTCAGTTTTCAAATATGTGTCAATTTTATTATATTTTCTTCATTTATGAAAGCTAATTTTGCTTGATATTAAACTTTTGGCTTACAGTTTTTTCAGGATTTCAGTATTCTCTTCTTTATCCTTTATGATGAGAAATAAGCTGTTAATCTTATTGTGGTTCTTTTGTATCTTGCTGCTTTCAAGATGTTTTCTTTGTCTTTCAGCATTTTTACTATGTGTCTGGATGAAGACTTTTCTATATTTTTCCTATTTGGAGTCTGTTGAGAGTCTCATATATATAGATCAATGTTTTTAAATTTATTTGGAGCATTTCCAGCCATTATTCTTAGAAAGATCACTATATGCATTATATAAATGTCTAAATACCATGTTGTACACCTGCAACTAATATAATATTGTATGACAACTATAATTAAAAATAGAAATTATTTTTAAAAGTGTACAATCTGGTAATGAAAACAGACTAAAATAATCTAAAACATTATCATAGATATGTAGAAAAAAATAACTAGTTAGGATTGGGGCACCTGAATACTTTCAAAAAGATGATGGAATTTGTTCTTAGTTTTTAAATGTTAAGAAGATATTTAATAGAGGAAAAAATATTCTTTTGGATAATTATGACCATACATAGTTAAAAGCATTGAGGACAGTTGGGATCTAAGAATGAGGAAAAAATAAATCAAGATAAGGATGAAAATAGTCATCAGAATATGAGTGAAAAGACAAGAACAGTAGATGGTTATAGACATTATGAACAGCTGGAATTTTAAAAGTTAAGGAGTGGCCAATTGTATAATTTAAGTTTACAGAGAAGTGGAGGGTGACATTGACTAAGTATTGACTAAGAACACACTATGATTTGATGATAAGGCTTTTGTTTCTTTGTTTATGTATTCATTTTTATTTATAATTCCATTCTTTTTAATTTTAATTTCAAAATTTATTTCCTTCTTATTTCCTTCCTTCTTTTTTTCTTTTAATGTAGCAAGCCTTATGAAACTATAAGAGAATGTCTTTGAAATGTGCAGAATACAGCTCCCAAAATATTTTCATCAGCTTGTTATATTTTTCTGAAATATTTATTATTTCTTCATATAGTGGTATAATGGTAAATCCTGAGGTCATAGGGAGAAATTACAGTTTTTTTCCTCAAACTCTCACAGAAAGGACAAAATTCTCATTAAAAAATTAGTAAAAACCAAACTCAAGTCAGCATGCTATTTCTATATCAGAGAACAACATTACTATTAACACTCTGATCAGGAGCTATAGCTCCTACAGACAACTTATTCAGTTAGAACCCCATAAGCAAGATTGATGGGGAAGGTATCACAGTCAAAAAATATTAAGAAAGTTGCTGAAAATATAAAGTCTGTCCTGGGCTCAACTCTAGGCATTTTATAATTGTGTCATTATATCCATGATAGATAACACAGCCATGATAGACATGATAGACAAAACTGGAAGTAGAGGTTTTTTTTTTATCAGTGCAGTGACTCTAATATTTCAAACATGCCTGAAAATACTAAGAATTTGATTAACAATTCTTCATTCTGTGAGCAGATGCCATGTGTAACACAAAGAGGAGATAGACAATGGAAAAAATTCAAAGTGCAAAGTCATGTGCCTCAAACATCCTTAAAGCACAGAAAAGCAGTTGTAGAATAAATTTTACACTTTCAAATATCAAGTATTTACATTACAGAAATCTTTTTCTGACAATACAAAATACACAGGAAAAAAAAACCCTCTCCTCGAGCTCAGTAAAGAGGGCAGCAAGCACAAAGCAGGTGCAAACAATCCAGTTACACCACCTGCTCCCACACCAGACATCAAGTGAGCTCTTGCTCATGGGACTATTTGTCTTCAAATGTGAACCTAGTCTGGCTTTAAGTGTGGACAAATATGAGCACCAATAAAAGATAAAATGCACAATTATAATTCTATTGGTCAGGTGAGAGACTATAAGAAATCCACTAACAAACAGTGAATTTTGATACATAAAATTTAAAAATATTTCTTATGTGCAGAAAATAGGCAATATGGGTAAGGTTATTTTTTATAAGGTTATGTTTACTATATCTTCACCTATTCATCTACTCTCAAAACAATATCAATTTAAACTTATTGCTTCTCGATAAAGAATTTTGAACTCTTTAGAAAATACGAGAGGCAGATATATACCCAAGAAGACAGAAAAATATTTAAAATTCATCTGGAGTTTTTTAAACAACACATTTACTCTTTGTGATTGCAGAAGAGAAAACAGCCACCCTCAAATGAATTGTCGTTATTCTTCTTACAACTACCTCCCTTCCTTTTTTCATTTATGGTATGTAACTTGAGACTTTGTCAGAATTTGCAGTGCATAATACTTTGCATAATGATAAAGTGAAAGCATACAGGGCAACATGCTACACTGGGAAATTTTAATTAGGTAATAAATGACACTTTTATGAAAAGTAATAACTTTGCCATTTATGGCTAATGCAGCATAAATTGGGTAGTTTCCACCTCTATGGTTTGATACCTTGTCTCTGTTTAGTTAATTCTTTTATATAGGTTTCAGAATGAAAGGCTGAGAAGCCAAGGAATAACAGAATTCCAGGAAATATAAATATCCATCAAGTTTGAAGGGTTTAGGGGAATGAGGAATGCATTCAGAGGCAAGAAAAAACAGTAGTAGAGAGTACAAGTAATTCTAGAACACAACCCTGTTTCAAGGAAAAATATTCTTTCCCCCCTTTCTTTTATCTATTAGATATAATTCAGCATTTTTGGTACATTTGTGATCTTGCTTCTTAGGAAAGTATTCATTAAAATTTTCTGAGTTCATTTAAATGAAGAGAATTCAGTGTTTAATGTAAAAATAAAGAAAAAACTACCCAATATCAAGTGGTTAGGGATCAGAATGAGGCAGGGAAAGAACAATCAGTCTATTAGAGACCAATCCCTAGGTTCCCTGGGTTCTCACTATGACAAGTATAGTCATTATGACTTCCATATGTAACAGAATATTTTGTAATTAGAACTGTAGATCTAATTGTTTATAATACTAGATGGCTCTGGACCTTGCCATAATTCTTGAAAACCCCATTAGTAAACCATCTGCAGGGATGCAACGAGCATTAGAATTCTATGAGTTTCATAACATACAGATATGCATACTGAATTATTCTTGTAATTTTAATATTACATTTAGATATAATTTAATACATGATAAATACACAATACCTATTCAAGTGTTAGCATCCATTTAACGTAATAGATGACAATGAGTTTTATGATTTTCATTAAACAACTCTGTAAGTCCTTTTAGTACCAGGAAATAAAAACTCAAAAATACTGTGGTAATTTACTAGAGAAATAGATGTAGTTATTTTAATCCAAAGTTTTGGTATTTCTAACAAATAAAATCTGAGTTTTTCTATTCAAAAGTAACACTTGTCCTAGCACTGAGGTCAGATAATGTTCACCTTCTACTTCCTTTGACTATGCTGACCCACACTCCCTTTCTGAAGGTATATTTGATTTATTTTATAATTTAACATTTTTTCATCCTTTATTGTAAAAAAAAAATGACTAAAGAGAATAGAATAGTTCCCTAGTCTCTAGTGCTGTGAAGTGTTTTACAAAACTTTGCCAAGGCATCCTGGTATTATTATATATTCTTTCTCCAGGACTCCAGTGCTCACTGAAAGGTATGATGCCAGTCCTCTTCTTGATAAGAAGCCATAAACTCCTTACCACAAAGTAAGTTTTTGAAGAACTGATTAATAATTCCAGCTTCTCTGAATCATGTTCATTAAAGTAATAACATAAATTTAATAGGGTTGTTTAAATGAATATCATGAAAAGATGTCTAAAACAGTCTAACTACTAAACATTGATATGTGTTTGGAATGCTGTTACTCTTCCTATACCAGGAGATTTAAAAAATGGTCAATATTGTTCTAGAAGAGATAGAGAGGCTTCATAAAGCTTAATACTGAAGAAAACAACTCCCTTATAGAAATGTAGAGAAAGATTTTTTCATTAATTTACTCACAATGGCATATTGAAAAATAATAATCTTACTTGAGTTTAGGTGGACCAATATTTTTCTTTTATCAGAAGTCACTTCTCTGGCAATCTCGACATTCTGGAGAGTATTCTAGATACAGAAAACAAAAATAAAACGTTCTGTGAATATTCAAAATTGAAACAATAAAATTACACTGAAACATTCACTTCATCCACAAGACACATGCCTAATTTATACTTAAATCACATATAATTTTTTCATATTTCCTTGTAAATTTTTAGGAGTAACTCAAAACCTTGTCATCAAGAGACTGAAATAAGATAACAAGTAATCCCCCAAAGGCTAATGTCAAAAAATTAAGTTCTACAGAACACAATTTGAGGAAATTGGCTTTTTAAAAATTACCTAAGTATATTTGTTAATCTGCTCAAATTGTATCTGCCAGGAGCTAGCATTGAGATCTAAACTGCCAATACTTTAACCTTTAGAATGACTCCAAGTTCAAATCATTGAAGATATTTAAAAGCCTTCCAAGAAATTACCTATTAATTTGATACCAAGAAGTGATTACTATTTTAATGAGATGTAGCTATTAACTCAGTTTTATACTGAAAGAGTGGGGAAGACCCCTGTAAATGAAATCTTGAGCAACAGATCACTAGTTCTAAATGCTATAATGTTTCTCCATTTCTCACTTAATTTTTAATGACTCCATTTATGTTATTTATCCTCTCAAGAACTCAATTGTAGTTTTGAAAATACCCGAATACTTTAATAAAATAATAGCCAGGTGAGATGTTATATTTAACAGAGCAGGGGTTATCAGGAGCAGTTCCAGGGACCAGAGTTGGCTACATAAGGATTCTCTGCATAGCTCATCAAAGACACATATCTGATTCAATAGCTACATTCTGATTCTGAATCTGATTCAGATTATACAGAGGCCTAGGAATATGGTTTATTGATGTTTCCCAGAGAAATCTAAACCTTAGCCAAGTTGGGAACTCTAAATTAGAATAGAAGCTTCTGGGTTGTGGCAGAAATAATTCTGGAATGACTTGTAGATTCCTGACTCCTAGTGAACACTCTTTTTTGACTGTGGTAATCAGACTTAGTTATGTGAGATATCTTACAAAGCGTAGGAAATTCAAACAGGGACAGGTTCTCCTGCTGGCTTTGAAGTAAGCTTCTTAGTTGGGAGAAGACTACATGATTAAGTCCTAACGTGAATGCTAGGAGCTTGGAGCAACCAGCAGCTGACCAAAAACATGAAAAAACAGAAAAATCAATACTACAAGCAAATAACTGGAATCTGCCAATGCCTTAAATGAACCTGGAAAACAAAACCCTGAGCTCTGTATGAGAACACAGCCTGGCCAACACTGTGATTTCAGCCTTGGGAGACCCTGCATATAATTTACAAATTTAAGAATTTAAAATTATTATTAATTAAAAATATTATTAATGACAGTGCAATTATTATCACTGTATCTCAAGATATATACAATTTAATATTTGTTTTGTTTAATATATAAAATTACATTTATTTTTGTTGTTTCTTTAGTTGTTTTCTATGAATTAATAATTTAACCTAATCTCATTTTCTTCATTTATTTTTTCTATAGATTATATTTCTAAAATAGTAAATATACATCAAACCTTTCCAATAAAGAAACAAACAAAACCCCTAAACATGTTAATGTTTCACAGGAATACTGTTGAGGCATGAGCATAGAAACATTCCTAAAAGAATAGTATGCTGTTCTCACTCAAGCTAGCCCACACCTGCTTTCTATGGGTACGGAGGGGAACAAATATTAAAATTTTACTACAATGCCTAGAGTGACCAATTTCACATCACCAAGTGCAAAGCATACCCTGCATGAAAAGAAAAAAAGAGAAAGTTGAGTGCTAGATGTTTCAGTGTATGTCTTTTGTTCACATACTCACAGCTTCAATTCTACAACCACCCATTGATTGTTACTTCCGTATAAATGTTGGTATCTCTGTGAAGACTTTAATGGAACACTGTGAGTAAAACAAGGATGCCAAATAAAACTAAAAACCAAAACAGCAAAGAACCAGAGAAGAGTTTACTGTAGCTACTAAAGAAACACCTAAAAATTGGTAGGTTGATTCATTTATTGTGTAAGAAGAAAACAGAAAAAAAGAAGGATTCAAAATTTTTAGCAACCAAGATATATGAGGCTCCCCAAAATATCCCAGGGCCCTCACTTCCATGTCTTTTCTCAGGGTCTGAGTTCCCTAGCTGATCAGCTTTGCTATATCTGCCTTTCAAGTCTTGACACATGCATTTTACACATGATGTCTAGGATGTTAAGGTGAACTTAAGTGAGACAAATAAGCAAAACTACTTCTACTCCATTTTGGTCAGAACCATAAATTTGACTCCATTTTCTGATTTAGGAATTTAATAGAAAAATTTTAAGTATGAAATTTGATTATACATGTGACTTGAAAACATAAGGCAGTAAGCACTCTGATATTGCCAATAGTGGTTTGTTTTTGGATATACCTCCTTGGGCAAGGGAAACAGAAGAAAAAAATAAACAAATGGGACTACATCAAACTAAAAAGTTTTTGTACATCAAAGGAAAACATCAACAAAACAAAAACACAACCAATGATTGGGAGAAGATATTCACTAATGATACATAAGAGGTTAATATCCAAGACATATAAAGAACTCATACAATTTAACAACATATAAAAACAAATAATTCAATTAAAAATGGGAAGAAGACCTGAACAGACACTTCTCCAAACAGGAAATACAGACAGCCAATAGACATATGAAAAGATGCTCAAGGTCACTAATCATCAAAGAAATGCAAATTAGAACCACAATGAGATATCACCTCACACCTCTCAGAATGTTTATCTTCAATAAATCAAAAAATAAGTTTTGGCAAGGATGTGGAGGAAAGGGCATCCTCATACACTGTTGATGGGATTGCAAATTGGTTTAGCCACTATAAAAAACAATCTGGTGGTTTCTCCAAAAATTAAAATGGATCTAACTTTGCAATTGCACTTCTGGGTATTTATCCAAAGAAAATCAAAACAATAATTTGTAAAGGTCTACGCACCCCAAAATTTATGGCAGCACAATTTACAATAGCCAAAATATTGTAGCAGCCTAAATGCCCATCAACAGATGAGTAGATAAAAAAGTCATAATTCATAGATACAATGGAATATTATTCAGCCTTTAAAATATGAAATCCTATTATTTACAATGACATGGATAGACCTAGAGGTTATTACACTGAACAAAAAACTGTAACTTTGGTTTGTAATTCCACATTTTGTTTACTACCTAATCTAAAAGACTAATGCATTTAAAATAATTATTAGTTTATGTTTGGAGACAAATGTATAAAGGTATAATTTTATTACATCAACATACAAAAATGTTAGTGACAGAGATATAAAGAGGCAGAGTTTTTGTATGTTATGGAATTTAAGTTAGTAAAAATTGAAATTAGAATATTATAAATTTATAATGTTAAATGGGATGTCCATGGTAATGACACATAAAGTAGCTATAGAATATACACAAAAGGGAATAAGAAAAAAAATTAAATATTTTACTACAACATAAAAACTAAACACAGAAGAATTAAGTAATGTAAGAAATAAGGGGCAAATAATCTTATACATCATAAGGTAAAGAAATAGAAAAAAGTTGGAAATATCTCTAACAGTAATTACTTTAAATGTAACTGAATTAAATTCTTCAGTCAAAACATAAGGATTAGTAGTAAAGTTAAAAACAAACAAAACAAAATGAAAACCACTTATGATTTAACTATGTGCTATCTACAGGAGGCTAACTTTACATCAAAAGATAAAATCTATTGTAAGAAAAAAAAAGTTATTTCATACAAAGTAACTGAGAGACTGCAATGATAGCTATACTAATATCAGAAAAAATAGACTTTAAATTAAAAAAAAAACTTTACAACATACAACAAAGCATATCATATATTAATAATAGGTTCAATACAGAAAACAACAATTATAAACATTTATGTACCTGTTAACAGACCAATTAAATATGTGAAGCAAAAATTGACAGAAAATAGAAATACGCAGGTCTATAATAGTAGTTTTAGACCAGTATTCCACTGTCAACAATGGTTTGAAAACCAAATAAAAGTACAGGAATAGAAAATTTGAATGACACTAATTAGAATAAACTAAGTAGATATAACAGATGTATAACAAACATTACAAAAACAAATAAATGAACAAACAAAAAATAGCTACACATTTTTCTTAAGTGCACATGACACATTTTCCAGGATAGAACATATGTTAGGGCACAAATTAAGTCTTAATAGATTTCAAAAAATAGATATCATACAAAATTTTTTCAGTGGCTTCAATGAAAAGGCAGAGATCAATTACAATAAAAAATTTTAGAAAGTTATGTATTTGTGAAAGTTAAACAACAAATTCTTAACCAATGAATACTTCAAAGAAATCTTAATAGTAATTAGAAAATACATAGAGATGAGTAAAAATAAAAATTCAAAACACTAAAATTTATAGAACACAGGAAAAAATATCTTAAGAAGGAAATTTATAGTTGCAAACACTCACATTAAAAATAACCTAAATCTAAAATTAACAGCCTAATTTTACAACTAGTGAGAGTAAAATAGACTAAATCCAAAGCTAGCAATAGGAATGAGATAATAAAGATTAAAGTGCTGAATATATAAAACTTAAAAAAAAGATTATGAGACAGTACTATGAAAAATTGTATGTCAAAAACATTTAATAACCAAGATAAAACTGAGAAATTTTGAGACATATAAAATTTACCAAGATTATAAAACTATAGTAATTAAAATAGGGTGCTTGCATAAAAACAGACACATAGATCAGTGGACTAGAATAGATACCAAGAAAATAAATCTATGTAGATATAGTCTGTTAATTTATGACAAAGGAGCCAAGAATATACAAAAGGGAAAGGACAATTTTTTCAATAAATAATGTTGGAAAAGTTAGCTGTATACAAAAGAATGATACTGAACAACTATTTGACACCATATACAAAATGAACTAAAATAGATTAAAGACTTGAATGTGAGAACTAAAATCATAAAACTTCTGGAAGAGAACATATGCAGTAAGCTCCTTGACATAGATCTTTGCAACAATTTTCTGGTTCTGACATCAAAAGCAAAAGCAAGTGAGGTTACATCAAACTAATAGCTTCTTCACAGAATAGAAAATTGTAAAAAAAAATTAAAAGCAACCTAATAAGTGAGATGAAATATTCAAAAATCATACATCTCATAAGGATGTAATATCCAAATCTATAAAGGACTCATACAACTCAACATAGAAACAAATAGTCCACTTAAATATGGACTGAAGATATGAATAAGCATTTTTCTAAAAAATACATATAGATGGACATAAAATACCTAAAATAATGTTTGAAATCATTAATCATCAGAAAATGCAAATAGAAATCACAATGAAATATTGCCTCAAACTGTACAAATAACTATTATTAGAAAGACAAGAAGTGTTGGTGAAGGTGTGGAGATAAGGGAATTCTTATATTCTATTAGTGGGAATTTAAATTGGTATATAGCCACTATGGAAAATAGTATGGAGATTCCTTCAAAAATCTAAAATAGAACTACCATATGATTCAGAAATTTGACTTCTGGATATTCATCTGAAGAAAACAAATCACTAACTCAAAAAGGTGTACACACACCTGTGTTCACTGAACATGTTTTACAATAGCCAAGATATGAAAACAACCTAAGTGCCTATTGTGAATGAATGAATGAATGAATGAATGAATAAAGAAACTGGGAATATATAAATACTATTGAACCAAGAAAAAGAATAAAATCTTGCCATTTGAAACACCATGGATAAAACTTGAGGGCATTATACTAAGTGAAATGTCAGGGAAAGAAAGTAAAGTGTCATCAAGTACTGTTTGATCCCTCTTATATATGGAAACTAATGCTCATAGACATAGAGAGCAGATTAGTGATTGCCAGAGACCAGGGTTCGGAAGTGGAAGAAATGAGCGAACTTTTTCTTTTTTAGTTTAAATTTAATTTAAAACATAGAAAATCTTAGTAAATTTGAAAATAGTATGAAAATTAGATCACTTATGAAAATTCTCTGGAAATAAAAAAGCCCTGGGCCTTCTTGGTGAATTCTACCAAATGCTTAAGAAAGAAATGAAAAGGTATCTAAATATTAAATTATAAAAGTAAGATTCTCTCTGCAGATGATAAAATACTATATATATAGAAAGCCCTAAAGATTATACACATACACACACATACACAAATAGAACTAATAAACTTATTCAGCAAATTAACAAAATACAAAGTGAACACACAAAAATAACTGTATGTACATTTACTAACAATGTATATTGAGTGCAAAATAAATGTGTGTGTACATACACATTTATATATATATATATACACATACATACACACATATATATGTATATACACACACATATGTGTATATATATGTAAAACCACATATGTGTATATATTTGTAAAAACACAGACTAGCTACAGTACTTCCCAGAGAAACCAAAACTTGAACACAGAGACTAAAGAATACTTTATGAAGAAGTTTTAGAAAACAAATGGGAGCAAGCCTGGCCAAAAGATCAGAGGCTAATGGGTTCAGAGATAACAGAGTCCAGGCAGATGCAACCATCAGTGAAATGTAATACTGGGGCAAAGAAAGGAAGGACTTCACATGTGGAGTGACAATAACTTCTGAATAGTAAAATTGAGATGAGATTATAAAGCCAATGCTTATAGACAGATCATTAAGTAATATGTGTGTATGTGTGTGATGTCAACTTCAAAATTCATAAAGGCATATTATAATTATAAGTTATGTATATTGCTATTTAGGGAATTTCATACACAAATTATTCAGGAAAATCACAACTACACATTTTGTTATTCAGAGAAATTTAATATCACATTATGTTATTTTACTTATATTTTATTCACCATGAAATGTAAAACTTAAACCACACTCTAGTCTGTAATATAAAATCAAAGTACAAAAAGGAATAACATGTCAGAGCCTCTAAATGACTAGGTAAATCTTGAGCAATCCTTGGGACCCTTTAAAAAAACTGAGGCACTTTCTTGGAAAGAGGTAATTGTTTGATAAGAATAGCATTTTCCCTTTCAAATTAATTCCAGATTACCAATTAGAGTTGCCATTAGAGTAGGTATATTTATATCATTTCTTTCACACAAAAATTTTCTATATAACTAAAAATCAATCTACTGTGGCAAAATCTGTCAGAAACTGAATTCAATCCTACAAGATTCTGAGGCTTGTCTAGAAAGTCTCCAGTCCCTAAAAATAAATGTTTTTTCTCAAAACACTTGTAGCAAACTACATCAGAAATTAAGTGCAATAACCAAGAGCATGTCTTTCTTTTACTAGAAAAAACAGCAAACACATCATTTGATATGACTCACATGAATGTCAAACACGCAGAGTTTTCCGTATTTTTTTTGTTATGAATTAAATAAAATTGATTCCAGCTGATTCCTCATTTTAATCCTTTTTAGGCAATTGGACTTATTTTCAGTAGTAAAGGAAGCTGCAGCTAGATTCTGAAAAACATGGTTTAATTTCTTATTCTATCTAACCATTTCTTATCAAATTAATTAAGGCCTCTAGACTGTGGTTCCCTTTCACATATGATGAGATTAGTAAGACCAATGAGACAGGGTAAGTTTCTGGGAAGAATGAGAGAATGTCTATGAAAGTATCATAGAAACACAAGACACTGCTATCGAATAAAAATGGTTGATATAATCAAATAAACAAGCGTAAGCATATAGCTTTTAGTTTCATTGAAAATTCAAAATAATTATGACTATTTTATTTCACTTTTTATTCATATTTAAAATATTAATTTTTAGTTAAACATGTAATAACAATAAACTAGTCAAATTTTCTTTTTTTCATCAACCAAAATTGCATTAGATTATAGTAAAGATAATAGAAAAACATAAACCAAAAACTACAAAAAACAGGAGAGAACACAGCAAAATTTTCTAAGTTAAAAATCAGATGGTTGATGGGTCCTTTTTTGAAGGCCAATGAATGCTTAAGTCTGTTATAAACCAGCAATTGGCAAAGAACAAATAAAAAAGTTTATATATATATATATAGTAAAATTTCTGTAAAGTTAGGAAAAGTGGAAACTAGGTAAATCTAAAAGTATTGCCATAAGTGGGACTGAAAATAAAAGGACTGATTTACAGGATATCTAAAGAATTAAGGCAAAAACTCATAAAATATATTTGCAACAGAAATACAACTGGGTAAAGAAATATTTAAAGTATGTAAAATATCAATAAAGATAAAGACAAATAACCCACTTGAAAAATGGAAACAGGAAAGAACAGGCATTTTAGAGAAAAAACTCAAATGGCCAATAGTGATATCAAATAACAACAAATTGTGTGATATTAAATCAAAATGATATCAAATCATGTGTATGGGTTTTCAGGCAAAGGCAAGTTATATTCACAGCACAATGTCATTCACAACCATCAAATTAGAAATCACTCACATAATGAATGTCTGTGACTAAGTAGAGCAATTGATTTGTACACTCTAATAAGAACACAAATTGGTAAAATCACTATGAAAAATAGTCTAGTGTTATTTATTATAGTTCAAGGTATTCATATCTGAAATCCCATCAATTATGTTATCAGATACATACCCAATTAAAACAAAGCACAATCACAGTATATGTGTATTAAGCAAACCAGAATGTTTGTTCATCAAAAGTATTTTTATAATCACAAGAAAAAAAAATGATACATCAATGAAAAATAATAGAAAAACAGCAGTATTTTTGCAATGAAAGGTTGGTTATAACAGTGAAAATGAATTAACTGCAGCTACATGAAACAACATAGGTAACTTGGAAATGTGCACAGGTACTCAATAATTGCATAGTAAAAAAATTAAGAAACTCTTGACTTCCTATTTTACTTTTTTTAATAGATTCCATTAGCTTTGCTAAACAGAATGACTGCTCATCTCCACTGCCATAAGAATAGCATCCACTGAGCATTGTCAGTCATCAGAGGTTCTACTCAGTGCTCATTTTCAGCATCCTCAGGATCACTTCATACCCTAAACTATATTCAGAACCCAAAGAGTTATTGTGTATATGGACCACATCTATCAATATGTACTGTATTAGAAAGTAAATTGAAAAATTAAATATATATATATATATATCAATTCATTTAAAAATAACAGTCAACATTACATCTTAACATAAATAATACATTATTATAAAAATAACTATTTTTCAGAGCAAAATAAATTACTGAGAATGTCACTGTTATACTTTTTTTTGTAAATCTAATGTCTGACTTAAGAGACACAGCAAAATCATTTTATTTACTTCTAAACTGTATGTATTGTGATATGTTGTTTTGAGTAAAGTTGATGAAGTAGATGTTTCTCCAAATCTAATTTTATTTTGAAAGCTTGTATTTTATCATTGAAAATAAATACTGGCACTTGTTTTCTTTAAATTAATAAATTCATTTTTTTCATTTTAGAAAAACTGTCTGCCAAATACTGAAGGCTGACTAACTATATTTAATTTGTCAGTCCTATTTTCAAGTAATAATGGAGTTTGATGAAAAACCTGTTTAGGCCTCAATTAAATCTCTTAAGTGTTTTCCCTTGCAATAAAAATTGTTCTTTGGTATACTTCAGTGTTGAGTGCATAGTTCCCATTCTCTAACAGAAAATATTAAAAGAATATATACTCACTGATGGAAATTTAACAGAATATTAAATTATATTTTTTTCTGCTTCATCAGTGGCAGTTTTAGATATAATCAGCATTCATTTTTTAAATGTACATATGTAGCAGTAAAGAATATCATAACTATTCTATGGTTTGGTGCCATTACCTTGATTCATGCTAAGGCACCAGAGGCTTTACCCACCATTGCTTTTGCACCATTGGAACAAGCAGAAACATAGTGCAGTAGGCAACTAACAACAGTATTCTTATGTAGTTTTGACTTCTCAGACTTGCTGTAAGGATCTCGGATAATGTTTCCTCACCCGAAGTTCTGTGGATGCTGCTTTAATAACTACTGTGAGAATGAACTGAAACCCAAATGAACTTACAAGCAAGTCTTAAAGAAAAATATACATGTTGCACACGAGAAAGTAATAAATTATATGACAACCCAAAGTGCTCTGGAAATTCAAGGGCAGATAATGGGAAAGCCCTTTTAGAGGAGTTCATGTTTTTCAAATTTGGAAATTCAGGGCCTGATTCTTCAGACAGACATTAGAAGAGCAAATGTGGGAAAATGAGAAAATTTTAGTATATAAAATAAAAATTAGAAACATCAATGAAACTGCTGTAGATATTGTATGGCCAGACATAACCCTGGCAGCAACTGGCTTTAAGAAATTATTTCTGCTCACCTTTTTACTGGGTTGACTCAAACCATCAATTCTACATGACCAATTTCTTCTTTAGTTTCTGCTCTCTTTCACTTTTACTTAAGGTTCAAAATTGTTTTCAGAGTTGAGATAAAAATCATTAAAGTCATTCATTTAGGAAAAGAGTAGTTATGTTTGGCCTCCATTTTTCAGATACAGTTGATATCTATGCTAAAATGTATTTAATATTGGTAAATGGGCATATTATCCTTAGTAAAATAATTCATATTTAAGTGAAGATTTTCAGTTAAGGTTAAGTTCAAAAAATCTATTCTTTTTTTCTTAGATGCAGCCCAAACATTAGCATATGTAAGAGATAAACATATATCATATAATTTCGGAAACTTCTATATTTTCTAAGATTCTACACTTGAATACATGGCTTCACCATAATCTTTCTCTGAACATGGGAAAACATTTTACTGTTTAACAGAAGTAATCATCCTAGCTTAACACTTCAAAAAACTAGAAAAAGGAAAATTAACACCCCAAATTTGGCAGAATGCAAAACAGATAAAAAGCAGAAATAAATAAAATAGAAATTAAAAAGGCAATAGAAAAAAGTAATAAAACTTAGAGTTAGGGTTTTTTAGAAAGATAAAATTGACAACATTTAGGTAGGCTAAGAAGAAAAAAAGAAGAAAATAAGCAATATTAAAAATGAAAAAATAGAGATTACAACTTAAATACAAAAGATACAAAGCAATCACAGAAACATAAATGCAAAGAATTGTGTCTATTAGTAAAAATTTTACACCAAAAGTTAGGTAACTTAAAGAAAATAGATAATTTTCTAGAAATATAATAACATGAAAATGCAAAGGATCATAAGAGCCTACCATGAACAATTATATATTACATTCGATAATCAATAAGAAACAGATAAATTTCTAAAAACATAGACCCTACCAAGAATGCATCATGATGAAATAAAAAATCTAAACAAATTGTGACAAAAGAGAATGAAGTAGTAATCAAAAAATCTTTCAACAAAGAGGTCAAAACTAGATGGTTTCACAGGTGAGTTAAAAAAAAAAGACTTTTAAAGAATTCATACTGACCCTTTTCAAAGTCATTAAAAAATGAAGAGGAGGAAACATTCTTAACCTGATACTACAAGGCCAGCATTAGCCTGACACTAAGGCCAGATAAGGACCTTGCAAGGAAATATAATCACAAGTCACTATTCCTGATAAATATAGATGCAAAAATTTATTTAAAAAAAATTCTAGAACACCTAAGTCAACATCATATTTAAAGGATCATATACCATAATCATGTGGGATATGTCCTATGAATGCAAGAATAATCGAACATACACAAATTAAGAAACAATATACCCTGTTAGTAGAGTGAAAGAATAAAATTATATAATCTTATGACTAGTTCAGAAAAGTGTTTTATAAAATTCAACATCATTTAATGAAAAAGCTCTCAACAAACTGCATATAGAAAAATTGCATCTCAAATAAGGAAGTTCATATATGGCAAATGTACTTCAAACATCATACTCAATAAGACAAGGGTGCTCACTTTCACTGATTTACTTCAGCATGGTACTAGAAGCTGTAGCCAAGGAAGTTAGGGATGAGAAAAAATTAGAAGGCAACCAAATCAGAAAGAAAAAAGTCAAATTATCTCTGCATATGACGTATCTTATATATAGAAGTCCTTAAATGTTTTACCAAAAGACAGAAAAAATAAATAAATTTGGAAAATTTGCAAGATACAAAATCAACATACAAAAAATTTTTATACATAAACAACAAACTATCTGAAAAAGAAATAAAGAGAACAACACAATTTACAATAGCTACAAACAATTAAATACCTAGGGATACATTTAACCAAAAAGGTAAAAATCCTATACTCAGAAAATTATAAGACATTGAATAAAGAAATTTAGAATGATACAAATAAACAACAGTGTATATAGTGCTCATGGATAGGGAAGATTAACATTAATAAAATATTCATATAACCCAAAGCGATCTATAGATTCAATACAATCTGTGTCAAAATACTAATGGTATTATTCACAGAACTAAAAAGTAATCCTAAAATGTATATGGAACCATAAAAAAAACTCTAATAGCCATGGCAATCTTTATAAGAAGGAACAAAATTGTAGGTATTATGTTACCTGATATCAAACTTTCTACAAGACTATAGTAATGGTGCAGGTATAAAAAAAAATAACATGGTACTGAAAAAAAGACACATAGATCAATGGAACAGAATAGAGAGCCCAGAAATAAACCCACAGTTATATGGCCATTTAATCTATGACAAAGGAGGCAAGACTATACAATGGAGTAAATAAAGATAGTCTGTTCAATAAGTGGTATTGAAAAAAATAAACAAATACATGCAAAAAAAAATGGAAATAGAACATCTTCTTACACCATATACTAGAATGAACTCAAAATGGATTAAAGACTTAAATGTAAGACCCCCAAAAGCATAAAACTCCTAAAAGAAAACCTATGCAGTAAAACCTTTGATATTGCTGTTAGTAAGACTTTTCTCCAATATATCTCCTTGGGCAAGAAAAGAAGAACAAAAAATAAACAAGTGAGACTATGTCAAACTAAAAAGTTTTGCACAGCAAAGGAAATCTTCAACAAACAAAAAGACAACCTGCTGAATGACAGAATATATTCACCAAAAATATGTCTGATAAGCGTTTAATCAAAATTAATTAGGTACTCAATATGTCTCAACATCAAACAAACAATCTAATTGAAAATGGGCAGAGAACCTGAATAGACATTTTACCAAAGAAGACATGTGAATGGCTAATAGACATATGAAAAGATGCTCATCATCACTAATCATCAATAAAATGCAAATTAAAACCTTACACCTATCAGAATAACTATCATCAATAAATTAACCAACAAAAAGTGTTGGTGAGAATGTGAAGAAAAGGGAATCTTCATGCACTGTTGTTGAGATTGCAAATTGGTGTGGCTGCTATGAAAAACTGTGGAGATTCTTCAAAACATTAAAAATAGAACAACGTATGACTCAGCAATCTCACTTCTGGGTATTTATCCAGAGAATTTCAAAACACTAATTCAAAAAGATATATGCACCCTTATGTTGACTACAGAACTATTTACAATAGCCAAGATATGAAAGCAAATGTCCTTTAATAGACAATTGGATAAGGAAGAGGTGGTACAATATGCAATGGAGTAACACACTGCTATAAAAAAGTACTATTCACTACGCCTTGTGCCAGGTGAGTACTAGACTAATCAGAGGAAATAACTTTATAAATTATATAAATGTCTAACTAGTATACTGTACACCTGAAACTAATATAAAGTAATGTTAAATATCAACAGTAATTGAAAAATCAAAAAAGGGAAAAAAAGGTGAAGGAGAATAAGAGGTTAAAACTTCCAGGTATAAATCAATTCAGTCAAGGGAATGTGGTATACAGAATAGAAAATATAATCAATAATATTATGATAAAACTATGATGTCAACTGGTTGTTGGACTGATCATGGTGATCACTTCTTTAGGAATATAAATGTTGAATAACTATGGCATACAACAGAAACTAATATAGGAGTCTATGTTAGCTATAATTTAATAAAAATTTTTAATTCAAAGAAAGTAGCAGATGACAATTTGCTATTCTCAGAACATGCATCTTATTCTCTAAGGCATTTATAGTCAGTTCTGCTTTATCCCTGAACAGTAGGCACTAAAATAAAGTATATTGACATCTTTAAAAATAAATTCCACATAATTACTGTGTAGTATTTAAGGATTGTGAATACTATAATAATTTTGCCTGGCCCTATGCATTGATTTCAAAATGAAACTACAATCAGTATACTTTTTTCTTCATTTCCAGATTCAATTAAAGTGTTTTGTTGGAAATATCCAAATACAATAAAATTACTTTTGAATATCCATTTAAGAAAAGGCATCCAAGCTAGAAAGAAAGAAAGAAAACACCACTATTTGTAGTTGACATAATATTTATATATAGAAAACCCTAAATACTACATAGAATAATTGTAAGAACAAATAAACAAAATCTATAAAGTTGCAAGATACAAAATAAATATGCAAAACTGTTCCATTTCTATAGACTAATAACAAAATATCAAAAGAAAATAAAGAAAATCCCATTTATTACGTCATAAAAAATAAAATACCTAGAAATAAATTTAAATAAGTTAAAGACTTGTACATTGAAAACAATAAGATATTAAAAATTAAAAGAAGATTCAAATAAATAGAAATACATTTTATGCTAAAAGATTTAAAAAATCAATATTATTAAATTTCCAGATTCCTCAACTAATCTACAGATTCAATGCAATTTCTATCACAATTTCTATGGCATTTTTTACATAAATAGAATCATCCTAAAATGTAAATGGAATCACACACACATACACACACACACACACACACACACACACAACACACAAACAATAGCTAAAACAATCGAGAAAGAACAAAGATGAAAGCATCAGACATCCTTATTTCAAACATTATAAAGTTATAATAATTAAAACTGTATGTTATTGGCATGAAAACACACAGAGATCAATGAAACAGAATCAAGAGACCAGAAATAAATCCAGATATATGGTATACAAATTTATGAGACAGGAACCCATAATATACAATGGGGAAAGTTCTTCAATAAATGGCATTGGGAAAACTCAACAGTCATATGGAAAAGAATGGAACTTGATCACTATCTTACACCAGACACAAATATTGACTTAAAGACTTGAACGTGAGAACTGAAACCATAAAATGCCCAAGAGAAAACACAGGCAGTAAAGTCTTCAACATAAGACTTGGCATGTTATAAAAATTTGACACCAGAAACAAAAGCAACAAAAGAAATATAAATAAGCATGAATGCATTAATCTAAAAATCTACACGGCAAAAAATAAAAATAAAAAAAATAAAAGGTAGATTTTTATATTGAGCATAAACATGCTTAACATTATTTTCAGGAAAATGCAAATCAAAACCACAAAGAGAATCATCTCACACTTGTCAGAATGGTTATCATCAAAAGTACAAAAAAAAAAAGTGCTGGGGAGGATGTGGAGAAAATGGAACTGTTATGTACTATTGGTGGGAATGTAAATTGGTGTAGCCACTATGAAAAACAGTATGGAATTTCCTCAAAAAATTAAAAATAGAACTATCATATAAACCAGCAATTCCATATTAGCTATTTATCCAAATAAAATGGAAGCACTAATTAGAAAAGACATATGCAAATCCATGTTCATTGCATTATTTACAATAAACAAGACATGAAAGCAACTTAAGTGCCTGTCAATAGATGATTGGATAAAGATGTGGTACATGTGTGCAGTGGAATATTACTCAGCTATAAAAAAAGAATGAAATCTTGTCATTTGCACAACATGGATGTACTTAGAGAGCATTATGCTAAGTGAACTAAGTCAGATAAAGAAAGATACAGTGAACAAACTGGTAATTGTTAGAGGCGGGGGGAAATAGGTGAAAAGAGTCAAAAGGAAATAATTTAAAAATGTTAAATAAAACAAGAATCTCAGTCTATGGCCATGCCATCAGATCTGGAAAGCTAAGCAGGGTCAGGCCTGGTTAGTACTTGGATGGGAGACCATCTAGAAAACCCAGGTGCTGTAGACATAAAACACACACACACACACACACACACACACACACACACACACACACGAATGTCAGCTGGATCGATGGTATTTAAACTACCCTGGGTCCTATATAAGTGCCTGGTAGAAACCTTGGGGTTACAGAAAGATGAAAAGGAATCAGGGTTGGCAGTGACACATAAAAAATAATTTTAAAAAAGAAGTATTTTTTTCAGTGAACACAGAATGAAGAGAAAAATCAGTTGCATAGATAGCCAACAAGAAACCAATGTTGAATCCTACTACCCAAAACCTCATCACCACCTTCTCTCCGCAAATGCAAAGACCCTTATTGACATTGTCAAACTTTAGCTCCCTCAAAGGGAATTTTTAAAATTGAGACTATTCTATAAAAGCAAATTGACCTACTTATTTCTTCCTTCAAAGAACTTTTGAGCATAGGTGTAATAAATTACATAGAAATATATGTTTTTATCATTATATCTCGTCAGCATAAGAACCATAAGGGTGGACAAAGTCGAGGAATGCAAAATATGGTTCCATTTTTTAAAGAAAAATTAGAGGAATAAAAAGGAAGACATTGAGCCTCCCTCAATTAAATCTTCTTTTTATTTTGACTTCCAGAACAAGATACTCCAACTACACTTACTCACACACACACACACACACACACACACACACACACACACAATAATTATGTTTTTTTCTATATTTACCTTTCAATTTTTTCATATTTCTTTTAATTCTTTGCATTATATATTTTGAAGCTCTCTTAAGTGTTATATAAACATTTCTTCTTGATGAATCAACATGTTTATCATTATTAAATAACACTTTTATCTCAATTAGTACTTCTTAGCTTAAAATGTACTTCATTAATATTAATGTAGCCATAACAGGTTTCTTATGCTTTATGTTTGCATAATACATATTTTTTTCATCTTTTTACTTTCAAGTTATTAGTTTTGAGTTTAAAACCAGTCTTTGTATTTAAAGATACAGATTTTGGGTGTTAACATTTAATTATGTGTTTTCTATTTGTTGCCTCACTTCTCTATGCTCCTTTTCTTCCTATTTAAACTTATTTAAATATTTATGTTATTACATTCTATTAGCTCTATTGGATTTTTAGTTACTTGTTTTATCATAATCTTACCAATGTCCCTATATAAAATATGCATTCTTAATTTGATCTTCCTTAATATTATACTATGTCATATTTATTGAACAAACCTGGTAATGTAATTTCATTCACCTCCAATTCAATTTTTTCTTCCATTTTTTTCATAAATTTTTCTTAAGTATAAATCTTACATTAAATAATCTTTGTTGCATTAAGCAATTTGTTATTTTGAAATTTAAAAAATTATATTTAATCATATAATTACCATTTTTTGTGTTCTTCATTAATTCTTTTTTTATTAGTTTCAAGCATATAGAACATTGGTTAGACATTTATAGTTTATGAAACAATCCCTCTGATTACTCTTTTTCCCCTCTGGCTCTATATCTAGCTATTACATTACTGCTGACTGCATTCCCTACCCCATGCTCCCTGTCCTGTGATCATCCAGCAAGTACTAATTTGTACTTCTTTAACCCTTGACCACTTTCTCCTGCCCACTTCCAACCCCCTTCCCTCTGGCCATCACCAGATTGTCCTCTATATTTGTGGGTCCATCTTTGATTGGTTTGTTCTTTTTGGTCCTTAGATTCTTTATATAAGTAAAATATATTATATTTACCTTTTTCTGTCTGACTTATTTTGTTCAGCATAATAACCTCTAGGTCCAACCATGTGATTGTAAATGGTAGGATTTCATTTTTAATGGCTAAATAATATTCAATTGTATTTATGAACCATAACTTCTTTATCCAATCATCTGTTGATGGGCATTTAGGCTGCTTCTATATCTTGGCTAATGTAAATTGTGCTGCCATGAACATACGTAGGGATACATAGACCTTTACAAATTATTGTTTTGGTTTTCTTTGGATAAATATCCAGAAGTGTAATTGCTAAGTCAAAAAGTAGATCCATTTTTATTTTTGGAGAAACCACCAGACTGTTTTCTATAGTGACTATACCAATTTGCAATCCTACCAATAGTATATGAAAGTTCCCTTTCCTCCACATCCTTGCCATCACTTGTTGTTCTTTGATTTAATGATGATAGTCATTCTAAGAGCTATGAGGTAATATCTCATTATGGGTTTAATTTACATTTCTCTGATGATTAGTGAACTTGAGCATATTTTCATATGTCTATTGGTCATTTGTATTTCCTCTTTGGAGAAGAGTCTGTTCAGGTCTTCTTTCCACTTATTAATTCTATTGTTTGTTTTTATGTTGTTGAGTTGTATGAGTTCTTTATATATTTTGTATATTAACCACTTATTAGATGTATCATACGTGAATATCTTCTCCCATTTAGTAGGTTTTTCATTTTATTGATGGCTTTCTTTGCTATGTAAAAACCTTTTGGCTGAATGTAGTCCTATTTGTTTATTGTTTTTCTTTTGTTTCCCCTACCCCAGGAGATATATCCAGAAAGAAATTACTAGTAGCAATATCAAAGAGATTACTGCCTATGTTTTCTTCTAAATGTTTTATTGTTTGGGGCATTACATTGAAATCTTTAATCTGTTTTGAGTCTAGTTTTGTATATGGTGTAAGTCGTTGTTAGTTCAGTTTAATATTTTTGCATGTATCTGTCCAATTTTTCCCCAAACTATTTCTTCATTAAATCTTGCTGGTCAAAATTTACATTTCAATTTTGAAAAAAAAGAATTTTGAGTGAGATTTTTATTTTTCTTTCATTACATTTTTATTATTTTCTGACATACAAGTTTTTAATTAAAAAAATTAAGAGACATTTATGACTTTGTTTTCTGTATATAGTGTCTTATTTTCTCTGCATTTAAAATTTTGTGTTTATTTTAATAACATTCTTAAGTTTTAATATAAAAAATAAAATAAAATAAACATTTAAAATTCATGAATATGTTAACATTGACAAATTGACAAGTTCTGACATGGATAGAACTGTGAAATATATTCCATTATCTTCTAATATTTTTTGTGTGCTTCTGTATTCCTTCTCTTTAATTCATCCCTGCCTCCCAATAGATTCCTCAGAGTAATCTTCATTTGATTTATTTTACTACATATTATTTTGTACTTTTTAAAGATATAATTGCCAGGAAATACATAGTTTGTATTTTTTAATCTGTCTTCTTTCACTCAGGATGATTATTGTGAGATTCACCAATGCTGTGTTATAAATAGTTCATTCTTTTTATTACTGAATAATATGCAAGTGTACAAATACTTCAAGTCAAATTTGATTATTCAAATTTGCTATTAGGCAACTAGTTCATAGGTTTTGACAAACAAAGCTGCTATGAACATTTTTGCACAATGCTTTTGTTTGGAAACATGCTTTTATTTCTCTTTGATAAATACCTATGAATGGAATGGCTAGAAAATATGATAGATGTATGTTTACCTATTTAAGAAACTACCAAATTTATACCTAAAGTGGTGCATCATGTTGTCTTCCCAGTAGCAGAACAGTAGTTTTATTTGCTCTACAATCTTGCCAACAATCAGTATGGTCAGTCTCTTTAATATTACCTATTAGAATTAGTGAGTAGTGGTATATCATGTTTTTGAAATCCACATTTCCATAATGACTAATGATTTGAGCATCATTTATGTAATTATTTGTCATATTCATGTCTTCTTTGATGTAGTGTCTGACTGTTCAAAACTTTGCCCATTTTTTAGGTTGTCTGTTTTATTATTAGGGCACACCTAAGAGATACTGTTGGTTTAATTCCAGACCACTGCAAATTAAGTATATATTGCAATAAAGAGAGTCACACAATTTTTGGTTTCCCAGTACATTAAATTTATGTTTATACTATACTGTAGTCTATTAAGTGTACAATAGCATGGTGTCTAAAATATGTATGTACCTTAATTAAAAATATACTTTATTGCTAAAATTTCCTAATGACCATCTAAGCCATTAGCAAGTCCTAATCTCTTTGCTACTGAAAGATCTTGTCTCAATGTCGATGAAAACACAATAAAGCAAAATGCAACAAAGTGAAATATGCTGGTAATTGTATTTCGAGAGTTCACATATTTTAAAACAAGTCTGTCATAGTATATATAAATTGCAGATGGATTCTTCTAGTGAGTGGCTTGATTTTTCATTCTCTTAAAAGTATTTGTCGATAAGTAAGAGAAACGAATCTTAATCTAAACATCTAACAATGTGCAAAATTAATGCAAAAGTTTTCAAAAACCTAATATAAATCTCAAAAACATAATATTTATAAACATAACATTCATAAAATATTGTAGAAAACCTTTATGACCTTAGGTTATATAGAAGTTCTTAGTTATAAAATACAAAACACAATTTATAGAAAAGAAGACTGACAAATTGAATTTATAACTAAGATTCATTATTTACTTATGGATATTAAATTGTCTCATTACTATTTGTTAAAAAGATGATCCTTTCCTCATTGAATTACCTTTGTAACTTTGTTGAAAACAAATTGTGTGGATCTAACTTAGATTCTCAATTTTGTCCCTTTGAGCTCTTTGTCTGTCTTTATACCAGTACCACAATGTCTTGACTACCACAGCTTTGTTTTATGCCTTAAAATCAGGCAGTACTACAATTTTGCTTCTGGCAGGATAGCAAATCTATCTTGCCTGAAATGAAACTCTAACTCTTCACAAAATATTGGAACATAGAATTTTCCTATAATCTTTATCTAGTTTCACTAAGGTTAACATTCTAAATAACCATACAAGAAGTTAGCACTGATACACTACTATTAACCAAATACAGACTTTATTATGATTTCACATTTTTTTACTATTATCCTTATACTGTTCCAGAATCCAATCCAGAACATCACATTTTATTTAAGCATCATGACTCCTTATTCTCCTCCAGTCTACAGCACTTTTTTTCTCAGGATTTTCTTGGTTCTTGTGACCTTGACAGTTTTAACTAATATCGTTCATGTCATTTGTAGAAGTTTGCTCAATTTTGAATGATCTGACATCTTCTCCTGATCAGGCTAGGTTTCTGGATTTTTATAAAGAATACCACAAAAAAAATGTTCTTCATATTTCATCATATCAGGAGGTCCAGGACTGCATCAGGACTTATTAATGGTAAAGGTGGTGTCTGCCAGGGTTCTCTATTATAAAGTTATTATTTTTTCATTTATATACTTTACTTTTGAAAGTGAATCTTTAAGTCCAGCCCATACTCAAAAAAGAAGAGCTAAGATTCATTTCTGTGAAAGGGATATATTTACCCTATATCATTTTGAATACTTCAAGAAGAATCCCCACCCAATATATCTATTTTCTCAATCATTTTATATGACTATAAACCTATGCATATTATTTTATACTTTAGGTATTCTGGTTGATATTTTAATTTTTTTCTTTTTCTTTTCATTATTTTTAATGGACAATTTTATAAATGTTGTCAAATGTATAGAGTCACTAATTTGCCACCTAGGTACTGTGAAGCAGTTCCATTGCTTTCAAAGTTCTCTGTGTACGCTTTGCATTCAACCATTTCTATCTATGGCTTCATGTTAAGTTTTTAGATAGAATATCAATAAGATAGATAAATTAAAAAATTGGAAAATTTGACTTCATAAAATTTTAAACTTTTGCTCTAAGACAAGCCATAGATTGAGAGAAATATTGGCAAATTGCATATATAATAAATAACTTGTATCCAGATACATAAAGAAATCTTAAAACTCAAGAATAAAAAAGAATGTCAGAAGACTCAAATATATATTTAAT
Source organism: Cynopterus sphinx (assembly GCA_030015415.1). Lineage (NCBI taxonomy): Eukaryota > Metazoa > Chordata > Mammalia > Chiroptera > Pteropodidae > Cynopterus > Cynopterus sphinx. Next base: position 34,622,071 of record CM057389.1, on the reverse strand, counting down.
TATAGAAGAGAAATAGATGACAAATAAGAGTAAAGAAAACTCCAAATTTTAGCTATAGTGAAAAGGTACCACACAACTTTTAGAATCATTAATCTAAAATCAAGTTCAAAATTTGATATTGTTTAAATGGTGACAAAGATATGGGGGCACAGGAATTCTCATGCATAGATGGCAGTAGAAAAAATGATACAGTCACTCTGCAAAATAGTTTGGCAGCTTTCATTATAAGTAAACATATCTGACCACATGACCCAGCAATCCCACCCTTAAGTATTTACCCAAGTGAATTGAAACTTGTGCGCACACACACACTCACACACAAACACAAACATATGCTATTATTTCTACTAGAATGCTTTTCCCTTCTAGCAAAGTAATGTTAACCAATAGCAATGTGATAAAATTATCTCTTTTTATCTACAACACCTTAAATGGTTTATGCCCTGCCTAAACCACGAGTCATCATGTTTTACCACTTCCTTTTTGGTTTATTGAGTGGACAGCTTTTTTTGCTAAATGTGATGAGTTTGTTCTACTGCAAGCCCTCACCTTTACTGCTACCTGTTCCTAAAATATTTGTTCCTCAGCTCAAATATCTCTTGCTCAGAGAAGCACTAATCCTCTATAATCTAACATAGGTAGTGTCTAGTCTTGTACTTATCTCTATCGTGTCACCCTATTATATTTTCTTTATAAAAATGCTACTATCTTAAAGGCAGGTCCAAGATGGTGAAATAGGTGGATTCTGAGACAACAGCATCCTGAGAGACAACTGAGGAACAATTAAACAGCTTCTGTAAAACAAACAATAAACTTCATAGAGAAGATTAGGAAACCATGAGAGTTCTTTAGTAGTTGAGGAAATTTTCCAGAAATGGAAAAAAAAAATAGTGACCATGATTATTTAAATTTCCTTTGCTTTTGGATAGAGATGGGAGCTCTATCCAGGTTCTCTGGCCAACTTTGAGGGCCACTGTAGCATGGAAAAGAGAATTTGGTTGGGGGGAGGGATGAGCATACAATGCAATATTCAGATGATGTATCAGAAATTGTACACTTGAAACCTCTATAATGTTTTAAACATTGTAACCCTAATAAATTTAATATAAAATGCAATAAAAAGAAAGGAATGCAAATAAAACACTAAAGAAATCAGCAAATAAAAGAGATCAAGAATAGAATAAAGAAACAAAGAAGTAAAACAATACAAAATAATTAACCAAAATGGTAATTACTTTAAATATAGATAAACTAAATGCTCCAAACAAAACCCAGTAGGAGAAAAAAAAATGGCACAGATGATAGGTGTTCATCCCACTTGTGGCAAAATCAAAGTTGTGACAGAAACACAGAGCAAACAGCAAGCAAAGTCATCTGGGGTCTACACAAACAGAAGTACTACAACTAGAGAGAGAAATAATTAATCAACTGGCAATGATAGAAGGTAGGAGAGGTGAAGACCAAGGATACCTGGTCCCAAGCAGCTGAGTGACAGAGACTATGCAGCTGCATAGTTCTCTTAAAGGGGCCATGTCACGAGCAAACTTTCATGGTGACTGACCTGCTCACTCTGAGCACCATCTCTGGGCCAGCTTCTTGGGGTTTACCAGGAACTTAGAAGGGGACACTGAGTTGTCAGAACAAGGCCGGGAGGTTAGGCTTTCCCCTGGATGGAAGTGCTAGTGGTATTTATTGTTCTGTTGAGCCCTTTCCCCTCTGAATGTGTAGATACAGTGTTGCCATAGCTGAGATTTTATCAAACTGGATAACAGGTCACTCTGCCCAGAGATTTCCTTGAAACTCCACATTCCCCAAAAGTGGCCCCACCAGGTATATCCTCAGCAAGTCAGGTGCTCCTTGCTGAACAGTACAAAGACTCACATTGGTGGTAGTGGGCCTTAGTTTTTAGTATGGTTTCTTGAAGCAGCCATTAGATAGAAGCTTTGAATTGCTTGCCAAATCTTGTAGGTGGCCCCAGAAGAATACAGGCTGGGACTAAACTTGGCTTACAGCTGAACTTCTCTCAGGACTGGGCCACTGGACACCTACTACATAAAGCTGCACTAATAGACCAAGAGATTTTGGAGTTTAGCTTAGTATATAGAAACAGACACAGAAAGGCAACATAAAGGGGAAGACAAAGAAGCATAAACCATATGAAAGAACAGAACAGAGATTCAGGAATAATGGAGCTAAGTGATCTAACAGAGGCAGAGTTAATAATACTGATTATGAGGATGCGCAATGAACTTAGAGAAATTATATATGAACTCAGTGAGAACTTTAACAAAGAGATTAAAAAAATCATAAAAATAAAAATGAAAATTATAAAATGGAGCCAGTCAGAAATGAAGAACATATTATCTGAGATGAAAAGTATATTACACGGAACAGAGTAAATATGAAGAGGATCACACCACTAATTTAGAGGATGGGGAAGCCAAGGACTATCAGAATGTCAAAAAAGGAAGCCAAGAATATAATAATTTAAGGAGCCTATGGGACACTATTTAATGTAAAAATATCCTTGTTATAGGGTACTGGAAGGAAAACAAGATGCTGAAAAGCTATTTGAAGAAATAATGTCAGAAAACGTCCCTAACCTGGTGAAGGAAACAGACATACAACCCCAGAAAGCTCAGAGAGTCTCCAAAAAATATACAGAATAAACAAACTGTACATGAGGCTCACACCAAGACACATCATAATTAAAATGTTGAAGGTTAAATACGAAGAGAGAATCTTAAAAGCAGCAAGAGAAAAACAGTTACTTTACAGAGAAGCACTCATAAGACTGGCAGCTGATTTCTCAAAAGAAATTATGCCAGACAGAAGGGCTTGGAAAAAAGTATTTGAAATGATGAATACCCAGAATCTACAACCAAGAATAGTTTATCCAGAAAAGCTAGCATTCAGAGTTGAAGGACAGATGAAAACTTCTCAGACAACAATAAGCTAAAGGAATTCATCAGTACCAAGCCAGTATTACAGTAAATGTTGATGGGGCTTCTTTAAGGGGGAAAAAACAACAACATATGTCAGAAACAAGAATAAAGAATGGTAATAACTACATCCCTATCAATAAGTACCTCAAAAAAAACCCTAAATGCTCTAACAAAAATATAGGGTGGCTGAATGGACAAGACCCCTACATATACTGCCTACAAGACATGCACTCAGATTAAAAGATACACACAAACTAAAAGGAAGGGGAGGGAAAAATATATTGTCTTGATGGACTTAGAGGGTATTTTGCTGAATGAAATGGGTCCAGTAGAGAAAATCAAATATTGCATGATTTCATGTACCTGTGGAATCTAAAAAACAACAAAAAAACTACAATGGCAAAAGCGGTAAGAAGACTCAGATACAGAAAATATTTTGAGGGCTACAAATGGGAGGGGAGCTGGAGCTACAGAAAAAAAAGGCAAAGGATCTATAGGGTATTATGCTAAGTGAAATAATTCAGACAGTAAAAGACAAATACCACATTATTTCACTTATATGTGAAAATTTTTTTAATTTATTACAGTTTTATAAAATAAAACTTTAAGCCACTAGAAAATTTTATTTCCCTTACCATTAACTTTAATAAAAGCATATCGCTTTTCAAATAAAACTAAGTACAATGTTATTGATATCTCTATCTATCTATCTATCTATCTATCATCTATCTATCTAATCTACCTATACTTTCTGAGTCACGTTTTTTAAAAAATAATAAAATTTATCATACAGTTATATACTTAATTCATTTAACCCAAATGTTCAAAGAAACAATAGGTTTGTATTAACATGAGAAAGGTAAAACTTTTATATATGCTTTGAACATCTATTTAAATTATCCTTCAGTCTGCTACTTTATTCTTACAATTTTTTTTATTCATAACTCTGTTATATATTTGGTGCCATTATGTAACATAATTATATTACATCCTTTATCTTTACTATTGTCTGGATTCTGTAAGAAAAATAGTACAATTAATGGTCTGCAGACCATTTTAAAATGCCTATAGATGTTAAATATTTTTTTCTTGCTAAATAAATTTGGAAATGCTTAAATAACAATATTATATCTATACTATACAATATTATAGAGCTATAAAAAGCAATTAGATAAATATACAAGCAAAAACATTTATAGTAACCCAGAAAGTAAAAACCCATAAGATATAAAGTTATAAATACAATAAGACATTAATACATTATAGAAAAAGATCTGAATTGTGACATTAAATTTGAGTCTTCTCTCATAAAATGTGTGTGAGCAGCAGGGAGTAAAATGATTGAATCTTCATATATGACGGAACTTAACTGATTATCAGCTTAAAATAAATTGTTATAACACTAAAATACTTATGTCAGCCTCATGGGAACCACAAAACAAAACCTATAGTAGATACAAAAAATACATTAAAAAAAAAAAAGAAATCAAAGCATACCATTACAGAAAATGATCATATCACAAAGGAAGACAGAAAGATAGGAAGAAAGGAAAAAAAGGGATTGACAAAATATACTGAGAACAAATAAGTAAATGGCAATGTTAAGTTCTTACCTATCAACCATTACTTTAATGTATATGGACTAAATTTTCAATCAAAAGATATAGAGTTAGAACAAGTGACAAAAGTGGTAATTATATAATAAAAAAGGTGTCAATTTTTAAGAGGAAACAATTGCAATATATATATACACATATACATATATATATATTGCAATACACACACACACACACACACACACACACACACACACATATATACATATATAGAGAGCCAACATTGGAACACCTAAATATATAAAGTAAATATCAACAGATATGAAAAACAAATAAATTACATTATAATAATAGGAATTTCAATAGCTCACTTTCAACAATAAATACATAGATTAGATAATCCAAACACAAAATCAAGGAACGCTGAACTTTAAATATATTTTAGAACAAATAAATCTAACAGATACATACAGACCATTCAATGTACCAGCAGCAGAATACACATTTTTGCCAAGGAAACACAGAATATTCACCAGAGATAGAGCATATGTTAGACTACAAAATAAGCTTAAACCAATTTTAAAAGATTGAAGTTATATCAAGTATCCTTTCCAACAATTATACAAACTAATGTTCAAAACAATACAACAGGCCCAAAATGGGATTATTAATGCCAAGCTTCATGACACCAAACCTAAGACGTAAGTACAGTTTCAGCTATCTCAGAAATATTTTAAAACACTCAATCATAAATTTCCTGATAAGCCTGCGTTAGGTAATTTGCCCAATGGACCACTGCCTACTCCTAAAGGAAAGTAACATTACAATAACCAATTCTCTCTTTTTTTTGTCTAGTAGAACATCCTTCTTCCCACTCTCTATTGGCTATAAAAGTCTTTCATTTTTGTGTAGCTATCCAGAGCTTTTTATTTATCTGCTAGATTGGAGGCTTCCTGATTTCAGTCAAATTTTGCTCCAATAAATTTTAAAAAATCAAAATGTTTCAGTTTTTCTTGCAATGCTATAAATAAAAAATATAAAGATCAGTGAAAAATAAATCAAAAGGGAAATTAAGAGAAAAAATATGAATAAAAACAAAAGTTAAAACAAAATATACCAAAAGACGAGATGCGGTAAAAGCAGTTCCGTGAGGAAAACTTATAATGGTACAAACCCAACCTTAAGACTGAAGAATGATCTCAGGTAAGGAACTTACTACTTTATACTTTAAGAAACTAGAAAAGTAATAAATAATTAGTTTATTAGTAAATAAACTAATAAAATGAAGTATTTAATAAGAAATTATATTTAAAAACTGACTTTAAATAATATTTATGTGAATGAATTTATTATCTGTCTATCTATCATCTATTATATATCATCTTTCTACCCATTCATTCTTGACATTCTACATAGACTCCTAATATATTATGAAGAAGGGGTCTATGTGGCCCTTCTTCCATTTGGTCAACTAACTCAGTTTTGACCATCTTGAGAGAATTTTATAAAAGGTAAAGAAATTTAGGCGATGAAAATATTAATGGGCATTTAAGGAAAATTACTTTAGTAACATTGGCAATACTGTCTTCATAGATAGTAAAAGTTTAAGTTCTAAAATTGATCCTGATTTAGAATGAAAAATAATTCCAATTGTATTAACTGCCACTTTGGTGCTTCATGTGCATATCAGTAGCAGCTGGCAGAATGGCTGCACACTTCTTCTCCTGCTAGTCAAAAAAATTTATTTTATTACCAAAAGTCAATCAGCCACATTTATCTTCAAATCTGTTTATTCCAGTGTCAAGTAATTTTTATTGGGTCAATGAAATCTATGAATGTTTGGATAGATATAATAAAGGTCAGTTGATAAGCAAAAATGTTATCAAAATTGAAATATTACAAAATTAGAATAAAACTGTAAGTTTAATGAACTCATGAAAATATAAAAAAGACTATATTCAGACTGCTTTTTAAGAATTTAAATATTATTACACTTAAAAAGTTAGGAAATAGGGATGTGCTATAGAAAATGCAAACCAGGTACCATTTATGAAAGGAGAAAAAAATTATGACCCATATTAACAACCCCATGCTCAAAGAAAATGCCTTAGCCTTATCTCGAGGTCAACTAGTAAAAAATACAATTATAATTTGATGTTAATTAATATATTTGGTATCATATGCCATTCTTAAAGATCCCCCCTTTTAAACCAATGTTCTCAATTAACCAACAACACTGGTTCCTGAACTAGTGTGTGTGTGTGTGTGTGTGTGTGTGATGTGTATGTGTTTGTGTGTGTGTTTCAGTAGTAGGCTGTTTAAAATGTAAAAATGTCTGGGTTCTGTTCAGAAATCATTAAAAATCACTAAATTTTCAAAGACCAGCAGTAGAAAATCTACTTAAATGGTGAAAAATATTATTAGCAATGAAATGTGCATGACTGCCTGTTCCTAAATCTCTCTCCTACACAAGTAACATTGAGTTGGAAACTATCATTTGATAAATATATCTTTCACTTGAATTTCTTACTTTGTTTGAGGCTGTTTTATGTATTTTTAAAACTCAATATAAAATGTCAACATCACCAACATGCCTTCCATAACATCTAGTAGACTGTGGACCCTTGTTATATGTATGCATGGCTCATTATACACACCTTACAAAAAATATAAGTTTGATTTGGTCACTATTTTATGTAAAACTATAATGAATATCTATCTCATTTGTTAGATTGTAAATTCTATGTGAAAATCAACTTTTGTTCCATAGAATCTCAAAAACCTAGCACAATCCCGAAGAATAGATGAATGCAAATATTTAGTTAAATTCTTCCCAAAATCATATGATAATTTGTATAAGAACCTAGGCTCAAATAAATACTGTTTATTTCCTTTGAGAACAATATTTTGTTCATTAATTTCTCTAGATTAATTTAGTTTGGCAGATGACCATTTTTGACCAAAATATCAAATCAGTAAACAAAATAAAAGGCATTTGAATTGAGAATGAAAATTCAGATTGTCACTTTTTGCAGATACCCTAAAGATTCCACTAAAAAAAAAAACTATTTGAAACAATAAACAAATGTAGTAAAATTTCAGGATACAAAATTAATGTCCAAAAATCCATAGTGTTACTTTATATTAACAATAAATTTTCAGAAAAATAAATTTAAAAAAATGCCTTTTTCAAATGCAAAAAAAAAAAAAGACTAAAACACCTAGGAATATATCTAATGAACCATGTGAAGGACATATACACTGAAAATTATAAGAAATCATTAAAATAAATTTAAGTAGACACAAAGAAATGAAAAAATATTCCATGTTCATGGATTGGAAGAATCAACATAGTTAAAAGAACATTATTACCCAAAGCAATACACAAATTTAATGCAATCACCATCAAAATCCCAAATGCCGTTTTTAAACAAATAAAACAAAAAATCATCTGAGTTGCACAAAAGACCCCAATAGCTAAAGCAATATTGAAGAAAATTTTTTATTTCAAATTATTCTACAAGACTACAATATGCTACTGAAAGAAAATAGACACACAGACCAATGGAACAAAATTGAGAATCCAGAATGAAACCTCTTTATGTGTGGACAAATAATTTTCAATAACAAGAACCAAAATTATACAATGGAGAAAGATAAACTACTTCAATAAATGGTGCTGGGAAAATTGGAAGTCTACATGCAAATGAATGAACTAAATTGCTATCACCATACACCAAAATTAACTCAAAATGGATCAAAAATCTAAATATAAGACCTGGAATAATAAATTGCATAAAAGAAAACATAGATACGATACACATGGGCCTTGGATTTAAAGGGGATTTTATGAATTTGACCTCAAAGGCAAGGGAAGTAAAAGCAAAATTAAGTAATTGTGACTATATCAACCTTCTGCACAGAAAAAGAAACCATCAAGAGAAAAAAAAAAAAAAACAGGAAAACAACTGATTGTGAGAAGGTATTTGCAAATAAGCTCTCAATAAAAGACCAATATTCAAAATACACAAAGAACTCATACAACTCAAAATTAAAAATGAACAGTCCAATTAAAAAATTAGTAAAGGAGGAGATTGAAGAAATATAGAGGAGTAAGAGATGTCCCGAGATCTCTCTCCTTGAAATAACAATAAACTGAACATTTGAAACTCAACAAAAAACCCAACTACACACCAGGATGTCTCAGCATAGAATCTGATCATAAGAGCATTGGTCAGAATCCCAGGTGTCAGGCGGTGGACTCGGGGGAAACAAAGAAGTTGCCTCTTACAGCTGCCAGAGTTCCCTGTAAATGGAGAGTGAGGGAGAAGATGCCACAAGTTCTCTGAACAGCCGGGCTTGGGAGAGTTGTGAGCTCCATGTGGCTGCAACAGGGCCCAGTCATCAAGGCAGAGAGCAGAGGCAGGATGGCAGAGAAACAACAGTTGATTTTTACCAGTTGCAAAAATGAGGCTGAGCTGCAGCCCCAAAACCCCATCCCAGAGAGCCTCTCACTCATACCCTCTGAGACTGAAAACTGCAAAGCTTCCTGGGAATCTCAGTAAATGCTACCGAAACTGTTGCTAACACTTACAGAGACTAAGACTGAGAGTAGCAAGTGTGATTAAACATCTACAAAGGAGAAAGAAAGGCATTATTAAGGCTTTATATAAAGCAGAGATCCAAGAGGTTTAGACGCCACCTACTGGAAATCAAAAGAAAAACACCTTCTTTGCAACAGGCTAATAAAATGCTGTTATGTAATAAATCTTTCCGGAAAAAAAGCAGAATATGCTTTCATTAATGCCCAGGTAGAGAAATAGTCTCTTATACACCATGAACAACCAAGATGACAACACATCTCAGAAAGAAAGAGAAAAATCTCCAGAAAAATATACTTACAATATTGAAATGTGCAATTTAAATAACAGAGAATTCAGGATGGTACTTCGGAAAAAACTCATTGAGATCCGAAACAATTCATATCAACAATTTCAGAAATTGAAAAAAACATCTAGATCGAACCCCCCGAAAAGAACAGAATAGATCTTCTGAAGATAAAAAAACCACACTACAATATTTGAAAAATGAAATAGCAAGTTTGGAAAATAGAGTCAACCAAATGGAGGAAAGGATCAGTGAAAATTGAAGACAGAAATCTAGAAATAAATCAGAAGGAAGAAGAGAGAAACCGAAGAATAAAAAATAATGGAAGAAAAATACAAGAACTGGCTGATATTGTCAGGAGAGGAAACATAAGAATAATGGATATTATCAAAAATAATGAAAAGAAGCCAAGATTAAAAAGCATTTTTAGACAAATAGTTGATAAGAATATCCCAAATCTAAGGAATGAACTGTAGTTTCAAGAAGTCAACAGGACACCCAATTATCTCAACACCAAAAAAGGCCTTCATCAAGACACATCATATTAAAATTATCAAAAATAAATGACAAAGAGAGAATTCTCAGGGCAGCCAGGGAGAAGAAAACAGTAACTTATAAAGAAAATCCCATTAGGTTATCATCAGACATACAGCACAAACCTTACAAGCCAGAAAGGAATGAAATCACATATTCAAAATATTAAGTGAAAGGAACTACCAGCTTAGAAAAATGTGTTCAGCTAAAGCTCTTCTTTAGATAATAAGAATAAAGTAAGACCTTTCCAGACATGCAAAAATTGAGGAATTCTTCATTATGAGGCCTGTACTACAAAAAATACTGAAAGGGGTGAGTTCACCTAAAACAAAATGACAAAAAAATACATAATTATAAGTAAAGCAACTGGCAGACAGATAAAGACAGAGGACTGCATCCCTTACTAAGAAGAGGGAATTATAAGCTTGAACAATAAGAAGAGATTTGTAATATCAGGATAGCCATGAACGTTCAGCATACAAATGGACAAATTGAGATGACAATGACTGAAAAGAGGAGGATACGAAGATCTAAATTTGCAAAGGCAAATGGAGATAAGGAATGCGCAGAAAAAATGGATGACTATATATATATATATATATAAAATAATTAAAAATATATTTATAAAAATGGGCATAGGACCTGCACAAATACTTCTTCTAAAAAGATAAATGGCCAATAGACATATGAAAATATGTTCAACTACACTCACTATTAGTGAAATGCAAATCAAAACCACGAGATACTATCTCACACCTATTAGAATAGCTATCATCAACAAGCCAAGTAATAATTGTTGGAGAGGTTGTGGGGAAAAAGAAATCCTCATACCCTTCTAGTAGGAATATAAAATAGTACAGCACCATGGAAAAGAGTATGAAGTTTTCTCAAAACACCATGAATAGAATTACCATAAGTCCCAGCAAATCCTCTTCTGGGTATTTAATACCAAAATTGATAATATTTATCCACAAAGATATATGCATCCTGATGTTCACACCAGTGATATTCACAATGTCCAAGACATGAAAACAATTAAAGTTTCTTTCAACAGATGATTGGATAAAGAATAAGTAGTACATATATAAAATAAAATATTACTCAGCCATAAGATGAAATACTGCCATTTGTAACAACATAAATGGATCTTGAGTTTATAATGCTAAATAAAATATGTCAGATAGAAAAAGTTGAGAAGCACATGATTTCACTTACATGTGGAAAAGTAACAAAGAAAACAAAAATTCATGGAAAGACCACAGTTTAGTGGTTACCATATGGAAAAGGGAAATGGGAAGGTAGATAAATGTAAGGGAAGTCAAATTTATGATGACAGAGTAAAATTTAACTTTTGATGGTGAAACAAAATATAATATCTAGATAATGTGTTATAGAATTGTACACTTGAAACATATATAATTGTATTAAACAATCTAAACCAATAAATTTAATTTAAAAAATAATTTTTTAAAAAGTCAGTAAATAATTTGAACTCATTAGAAAGATGTCAAAATCATAAAATAATTTAAAAGAGTATCAGGAGACAATGTAAATAAATGTTTCTAGGGTTAATAATATGTTTTAATTAATCTGAAATGTATATTCCTATAAGAAAAATGACAATTGTAGAATTTGTAATAAGCAGGAAGAATTCTAATAGCTCTTTACAGATTAAAACTTAATATTTATACATTTTAAAATATTCAAATAATAATTTATATACATATTTATGTAAAACAAGGATAGTCTTGGAAAAAAATCTGTGGTACATACAATTTTGAACAAAATATAGCATAATCTCACTTAAAACAATACCCACTTGCATAAAAGTTACTTTTGCCCCTGGTAATTGCCAAAATTCCTAGTGGAAATTCTCTTGTTTTTCCATTCTGGATTAGAATTAAAAGAAACTTTTCTTTATATTCTGTAAAGTATGTATAAGTGTATACTGTACTGTCATTCTTAGCTTCAAAATTGGCTGACAAATAAAGATTATTTCTTATCATCAGGTCATAATATATCTTTGGAACTAAGAAATCCTAAAATGAAAAATCTTTGTGATTGTGTGGTTGTACTACTCTAAAGATAGAATATGAGAAAGAGATTAGAGTCATAAACTGCAGAACAGTGTTTTGGTCAACAACGGACCGCATATACAACAGTGGTCCTGTAAGAGTATAATGGAGCTGAAAAATTCTTATCACCTAGTGACAAAGTAGCTATCCTAACATTGTAGGGCAATGAATTACTCAAATGTTCATGATGATGGTTCTATAAACAAATCCATTGAGTTTCTAGGCATACAAATGTAGGGCACATACAATTATGTACAGTTCATAATACTTGATAATGATAATAAATATGTTACTGGTTTATGTATTTGTTATACTTTCATTGTATTGTTAGAGTATTCTCTTTCTGCTTATAAAAAAAAGTTCACCATAAACTAATATGCCCTCTAACACTTGCAGCAGTCTCACGCATCTCATGTTTACCACATAACTTGATTGTATCATTTTCACTTGTGCATGATTTAATCTCATATTGTTCTGTGTGGCAACATGCCATACAGGCTTGTAGACTAGGAGAAATAGGTTATACTATATAGTTTAGGTGTGTAGTAGGCTACACCTTCTAGATTTGTGTAAGTGCACTCTATGATTTGCACAATAATAAAATCCCCTAAGACTGAGTTTCTCAAAACACATACCCATCATTAAAAGGCACATGATTGTATTTTAACTTGGAACTTTTGGTAATGCCACAATTTTCTAACACTATTGAAAGTAATTTTTTAACATGGAGTATACCAAATTCATAACTATATCTACAGGTAATTTTTAGTGGAATATTATATCAACAATTCAAACAAGTTACAGTAAAAATATAGTGTTTCAGGTTTTCCAGCAGTGATTACTGTGTCACTAAGTTGAGCAACACTACTACTATTTATTTTATCTTCATACAAAAATGGTTGGAAACATTTGTTCATTTATATATTCTAATGAGTACCTGGAATATGACTACAGGTTCTGGCAGAAAAGTCAATATGAGCCATTCCTAACTTTTTTGGACCATTCTACCAAACCTCCTTCTCCATACGCTGTTCTAAAAACAAAACCAAACTTACAGATGGCAATTCATTCTGAAAAACATAAAAAATTAAAAGATTCTATTTTCCAATATGTATCTTCTAGTCTTCATAAATATCTTATGCTATCACATCTTGCCTCATTTTTACGTGTGTTTTATGACTTCCATTGACAATGGGTCATATTATGAATAGACAAAATCTTCCATTCATTTAAAAAACACTTTAAAATTCAGTTTTCAGCATGACTATAACAATCATGTTGTACATTTAAGAAAAGCCTGTATTTATTTCAAGGACAGACTCATTTGGATCACATTATCTACACTGATAAATATTCCAAGGTCTTCACAAATATACTCACCTCTTCTATTCTACAAGCTTCTTTATGTTTTACAAAAGCTCCAAGAATTCCAGAGTTAAAATTTGATGAAAAAATTAAGTTGAACTTAAACTATTGTAATTTAAACACTGCTGAAATCCTCTGCAACTAAATTATGTTATTGTTTTCTTCTTCTATTTAATCTAACCCTCAAAGTAAATGTGGTCAAGAAGTGTTATTGAGTGAAATGAATATTAGCATGAGTAGAAATTTAATCCTACATTTAGATTCTGCTAATTTCCAGCTGTCTGACCTTAGGGAGGCAAAATGTCTTACTTTGGAATGCTAAAGCAAAAGAACCATAACTGGGGTGCTTATCAACAACTGTGTATTACAGTTGGACTCATAATCAGGGTGAGCTTTGCTTTAGTAAGAAGAAGCCATACAGAAAGTTATTTTTCTAGTGGAGTTTGTAATATAGTAACCCTGAAAGTAAATTTGCTGTGGGAAGGAGCACACAGCTCCATCTTATTGAACCTCTGCCAGTTTAGATGGTGTCAGGTTAGGTTATTCTGGTATATGATCTTGGGAAAATTACTTTATAGAAATGGACTTCCAAGTGATTTTAAAATTTGTCTTTTTATTAAAGTTTTTAGGTCAATGATGTATGTTGATTTATAAGTTAACTAATTTGTTTATGTTACTGTATATATTTCTAAATATATGTTAATACTAAATATATAAGTACATATCTTTCCCCAGTTCTGAAACTAGAACTCTGAGACTATTGTGCCAGCATGGTAAGTTTCTTGTGAGAGCTCTCCTCTGGGTTTCAAACTGCTGACTATTTATTGGATCATTACATGGTAGTAAGAGAGCTAGCTAACTGATACTTCTTATATGGGCACTAATCTGATTCATGAGGATGCATCCTCAGAATCTAATTACTTCCTGAACATGCCACATTTCGATACCATTACATTGGGATTAGAATTACAACATATGAATTTGGAGGGACACACAACCTTTCAGTTCATTTCACAACATAACTGTTTGTACTTTACTGTTAAGATTAAAAATGGTAAATTCCAATGCAATTTTCATGTTTTAGTACTTAATTGAGGCTCTTTGATCCTTTAAGATTGCTTGTCATCCAAGGAATTATTTCTTAGATTTAAGTATTGGTGGCTAAGATAATAATTTACAGTGTTATCTAACTTTCCACATTTTATAATAACTTGCATATATTCCCTCTTCTGTCTCTTACTACGAATATCTGAAATAGACTTATGCTTATTCTGAAGAATGAGAAACGCAGGATCCATAAAGAAAACCTTACCCATAAAGGAAAGATTCTGAAAAAAAAATTCATATGGTTTTATTATTATTCAGAATTTTTCCACTTTACTTTTATTTAAATACATGCAACAGAAAAAAAAAACTATCATGGTACAGCATTGCTTTATATTCTCTTCTGATTATTTAAGGGAAAGGTACAACTGTGTAATAGTAGTAACTTTTGTAGTTATATCCTACGGTCTTTTTTTTCCACACAGAACTGTTATGGTCATATAAAAATCATTGTATTTCTACAAGCACAAAAGCAAAATTTCACCACTTCCTCAAAATGCCAGTAAAACTGACCTAAGTACTAAGCACCATATCCAGTAAAAAGGGTTCAGTCCTTGCACTACTGGATTTCAGTGCACATTTGACACTAAGTAACAATTCTTTCTTCCATGAACTGATTTGACAGCTCAGCTCCCTGATCTTTCTCCTTGCTCACTTTTTGCCTTTCTGTTTCCCTTATATACCTTTTTATCTCCATTCCCTTTTGAGATGTTGATGTTGTTTCAGTGCTTTGTATCTTCTTTCTTTAAATACCCCTCCCTAGCAATCTCAAATATACCCATGATTTCAGTAGACATCTAGGTAAAACTCATAAATTATCTTCAATTCATATATTGCTTTAAACTTCAATCCTCTATAAAATATATAAATAAATGAAAATCAAACACAAGTTTGCAAGTTATTTGAGCCATAACAATTATTGGCTCTTTTGATGGAAAATCTCCTAATTAGTCTCCAGAGAAATTTACAATAATCCTCAGTTTCAAAAATTCATCTTCTAGCATTTGCCAAAATAACCATTCTGAAATTGCTATTAATAATGTCTCTTTTTGGTTTAACATTGCTTGATTGCTCATCATCATCTTCAGACTAAAACCTAAAATCCTATGTGGAACATGGGCTTCTTAAGATTTGGTCACAGTCTTTTATTTTAGACTAGCATCTCTAAATTTTTACCACAGATGTGCTGAATATCTTTTAGGTCATTAAAAAGACCGCATTCTTTCACATGATAGTATCTTTGTGCATGGTGCTTTCTCCAAAGATTAATAATCAAACCCAACTGATACCTTCTTTATCTTCAAAACCCAAGACATTTACCTCTCCTGAGCAAACTTCCCTTAGTTTCTCATGTAATTGTCTTTTCTGGATTTACCTAAACCTCAGTGAAGACTATATGAAAGAACCTCAGGCAGGACTGAAGCTCAGCTCCACCATGAAGTCAAATCCATATGGAATTTAGTTTTCACCTCATTTGGCCTTACAGAAACCATTCAAAAGTGAAATAGTATTGTTTGATATCAGATACCGTTTTTTTTTTTAGCCAGACTCAGCACTTTGCTATTTAAAACACTGTCTGCATGATGAATTTGTTAGATAGTAGAGATGATTGTACAAGTCGGTGAACATGCTAAAAACCACTGATTTGTATACTTCAAAGAGCAGGTTGATGATGTAAATATGTAAATCATTTTTCAGAAAAAGTATTATTGAAAATATATGTGGTCTCAGGCCTTATCTCAGACCTGCTGTTTTAACAAGACTTCTAGGTTGTTTGTGTGAATTATCTCTACCACTATCTATCTAGGTATGGTTATGGTATATGACAGATAGATAAATAATAGATGCTAGATGATAGATAGATGATAGATAGATAGATAGATAGATAGATAGATAGATGATAGATGATAGATAGATAGATAGATGATAGATAGATAGATAGATAGATAGATGATAGATAGATAGATAGATAGATAGATAGATAGATAGATAGATAGATAGATGATAGATAGATAGATAGATAGATAGATAGATAGATAGATAGATAGATAGATGATAGATAGATAGATAGATAGATAGATAGATAGATAGATAGATAGATAGATAGATAGATGGATGATAGATAGAAGTGCTGTAAAGGGTGGTAGGAATTTTTAAATCTCTTAGGTGAAATCATTGACAACTGCCTACCCACATAAAGTCCTAATGATCAGAGATGTTTGCTCCCCAACTAGGATTTATGTTTTGCATGTTTATCTATATATATAGATAAGTGTTCATATACTTTGACATTCAGAATTTGTCTTCAGCTATATCCATTGGTGCATTTCTACTAATCACATTGTTTTAGTTCTGCAATAAATCCCTATAACATAAATCATCACACTTTTACTATATTGAAATTACTCTTTCTCCCAATATAGTAAGAATTCATTAAGAGTGTAATCTTTTTTTATGTTTGCATTTCTAGCATCTAGTACAGTAATGTCATACTCCATACCAGTTGTCAAATAAAAAAGTATATATGTATAAATTTATATATAGATATATAATTTGTTATTTAGCATGACTTGTTAGTCCAGATCCTCTGAAAAACAAATGCCAAGATAAGATTAAATATATAAGATGTGTCTGTGAAAAAAAATGGAGATAGGTTCCAGAAACTCTGGCCCATTAGACAGTGAAGAAAAGCTGACTTGAAGTGTAAAACAGAGGAAAGTCTGGGTAAATGTTTCCTAAATTTCCATGAAGGCTGATAAAAATTCTGCAAGGCTATTAGGGAGCCTCAAGCCAAAAGCAGACATCAGAGGAGTTTCATATCTTCCAGAAATAGGCCTGTCTACTGTCATCTCTATAATATTCAATCTTTTTAACTGTGTAATTTACTTAAATTGAATTGTTTTAATTATAATTATATTGATGCTTCCAGAGACCATGAAATAAATTTTAATATTAAATAAGACCAGGTATCTGTTTGTTATTCTTCTAATGATTACTCATAGCTTGATTTCCCGTCAACCACTCTTCGGGGATTGCTTCAGCCAGAGAACATTAAAGGAAGGCAAAACTATTACCCTGAGTAAAGCATATGTAAGAAGAAAAATATATAGTCTATTTTTTCCTCTAACTGCAAATTAAGAAAAAATACTTCTTATTACCAACTGTTTGTAATGACAATGTTCTCATTTATTTATGAAGAATCAAACATTTAAAAAATATATATTATTTGCCCCAACACATTTATATAAGCACTTCTCATTTCCTTATATGCTTTGAGCATTTTAAATATACTAGTGCTTTTTTTAAATAAAGCCCTCAAAAGCATAATTTTAGAAAGGGTCTTTGGGATTAACTCTAGTATGAGTTATATTACTATCCTTCTTTCAATTATTTTTCTTACATGTAATGCACCTCAGTTATCCAAAAACATTTTGTGTCATTGTACCCTTGAGGTTCTAACTGGTGTGAGGTGTACAATGACATAATAGCTCTTAGTACTTTTTGTTTTCTGCCTAGTATTCATCTCTCCTTCTTTATCAGCAGCCCTTGAATTTTTCTTGGAGAACACCTATTTGTTACTCTCATTGAATATAACCTGGACACAAGTCTCTACAGGTTCCAAAGATGAGATGCAGGAGTCAGTTAGATCATTATCTTCACACATTCATGCTAATAACTTAAAGAAGTAGACTTTGACCCAAGCTAGTAATTTCAGAGTGAGTCTCAAAATTTGTAGAGGAGTTTCTGAAACTGAGCTTCTCAAAATCTACAGCTCTTTCATTTGTCTAAGCTATGAAGCCATCAAACTGTAATGAGGGGAAAGTGTCTGTCATACAGGTGCCATGCCAGAAAAAGAGAAGATAATAGATGGAGAGAGAGAAACTAGTGATATCTTTTGAGACCCTTATTTAAGGTGACACTAAATCCAACACTATCCTTAAGTATTCAGTTACAAGTTATAAGCGAATCAATTCCTTTTCTGCTTAAGCTATTTTAGGACTAGATTTTTATCTTGCTACCAAAACTGAGTAGTATAAAAAAATGATTCATATTAAAAATCTAACTCTAAGACCTTACAACATTGAAGAATTAAACAGTCTTCACACTACATATAAAGTGCTATAAAGGTGCCATTACGTAGGTACACTAGTATTGTCTGGTAAGCAGCACAGGAGAGCAAGCAATAGCCACATTCTAACAAACTGAAAATACTTCCCAAAATAAGTGGCATTTCTGTTGGCTTTTAAAGTACAACTAAGAATTTCATCAGGCAGAAAACTGAGCAAGGACATTCCAGAAAATGGGAAGACATTATTCTAAATTTAGAGCAAATATGATACTGCTTCAACTCCTTTATTTTACAGGTTGAGAGAAACAGATGTCCTGAGTGGTTGTGATTATTTAAACATATTTTATGATGAATTGGCTAATTCCAAACTTGTTATCAATTACCTTTACCATTTATGAAGAAGAAGCAGAAGAACATAATGTATTAGTCAATGTTTATCCAATTATTCTGGTACTGGCTTATTGTGTTTACTTTTTTATTTTTCAGCCAAGTAAACTTTATTGCCATACTATGATACCATATAGTTCATTTGATTTTATAAATTTTTGTCTTCTGAAATACTTTCTAAAAAATATTTTAAAGTATAAATGAGATTTTCCATGATTTTCTGTTGGGTAATTTGTATTTAACAATAAATATGATACACACATATTTTGCAAAGAGAAGATTATCAAGTTTCTGTTTTGATTAACAATATTCACTTAACTAAGTAGAATACAGTAATAGACTGTCATTTGTTTTGATTCCATAAGGACATTCTTTCACATAAAGCACCTAAAATATTTTAGAAGCTAAAGGGAAATGAAAGGAAAAGTAAGCAATAAAAGAAAGAATATTTAATATTATTTTGATACTATACAAAACATCTAAAATTGTTGAAAGAAGACATTTCTACATAACATAGTAAAATAATAAACTATATTACTAAGAATTTCCAGCTGTCTGGAACTGTGCAAACCCTCTGTTTGAGATATCAAAGCTCTTGGAGACTTGAGCAACAGTTTTGTTACAATCAAAGATAAATTTGACCCTTTCAGAGGAAGTCAGAGTTCCTGGGATATCACAATAACTGAGAAAATATTATATCAACAAAAACTAAATTGAAAATAAGTCAGACATTCTTGAGCTTTTCTAAAACATGTCTTACTCACAAAAGTTTAATAACAGGCCAAGTTAAAAAAAAAGAAGTAGACATGACAATCTCTTACTTATTTCACAAAACTATCAGGAGCATGATAGTATAATATCACAAGACAAAAGGTACTTGGTCCTAACAAGACCTTGAAGCATCTTACTTGTGGAACAAATAAAAGAACAATGACATTCCCTTAGAATTGTAGAGAACCACAAAACACACTTATCTTCAAAAAATATATTCTAAAGTACTGCCCATTTCTAATCTTAGAAGCCCTTTATTCTACTACTACGGTTACCTAAAAGGTTACCGTTATGGATTTTAAAACCTGCATCCTAGTTATTCACTATATAACACAATATCCAATAGGCTTTTTTAATAGTGTTTTTTTCCCCTACTAATGGTGGTCACCATGACCATATTTTTAATGATCTCTTTCAAATAACATAAAAATCATTGCCTCTGCTCAAAACACAGCTGACTCACAGAATTTTTACTTGTATCCTGGACACAAGTCCCTGGAGTGACTCAGGCTCTTCATACACAATGCAAGACTATCTTACAGGCTTATCTGTCTCTGGGTATTTTCTGTTTCTTTAATTGATGCAGACTTTGGGAACAATCTATATCCCAGGCTCAGGGGTCAGGTTTGCTTTATCTCTTGCTGAATATGAACAGGAGATATTTAGTAGACTGTAGCAGAGACTGTCTACATAATGTGACAATGAAACAAACTAAGAATAAATGAAACACTAAGGTGAAAAAAATAAAAATGAAAAGAACCTGAGAAATTTATATTATCAAGTTGCTGATTATACTGTACATGAAGCCTTGTCTCTTATCTTTGACACATTCAGCTCTTGATTTTTCCAAAAGAATGTAACCTAAATGAGATAAAATATTTAGTTACCCATCACTGCCTCACCAGTGCCTACAAAAGTGCTCAAAACATTTTGATACTAGATGTATAATGTAGAGAGAAGAAAAGAAGAAAAAATAGTTTTTAAATTATTAAATTTGAAAAGAAGAGAACAGATATAGCTACTGAGATGTAAAAGTTTTTCAGTGACCAACAGATTTTTCTATTTAAAAAAATAGTGCTCTAGACTGTGAGATTATTTATTATTTCTCTTGACTTACATACATTTTCTGTATGTTCTTATTATTCTAAAATTTTCATGTATAATTTTATCAAGAGAAATGCTATCTTTTAAAATGAAAAAAAATAATTTTAAATCATTTTCTTTATAATTACTTTATAACATGGACAGTTGGGATTAACTTGATGTTGTTTCATAATGGTTTCTTGCTATTGCCATGTCTAACTTGAGAGTACACTTTTACTGAATATAAAATTACAGAATGATCATTATTAATTAATTGTAATAAGAAATATGTTCATAAATAGTAATTTTAGACTAGATAGCACAATAATTTACTCTTATTTGAGTCATGAAATAATTAAAGCAAGGATCTATAAATGACATTCCCTGAGTCATATAGATTTTGGTCATCTAAATTTTAGAAGAGCAAAATTACAGTATATTTAAAGATTTTTATCACTATATAATACTTAGCACAACATTTTCTCCAAGTGAACTATGTAGTATTGGGTGTAAAGGCTGTCTTTAAGAGGTAGGTAGTAGAGCACATATTCAATTTAGAATGAATATACACATAAAATATCATGTGTATTTAAAGGTATAAGAATGAGACACTTAGAGGTTAAATAAGTTATGAATAAAATTTACATCAACATATGCAGGATGGCCAAGAAAACATTCAGTTTGTGTGCTATTATTTTTTTCTAGTAATTGTAATTTTTTAAAAAATGTGATATTATTTGCAGAGTCAAATTAATAATAATCAGTTTATAAAATTACTGACTGGATGGTGAGAAAGTATGTGCATTGAACAAATAAAAAGCTTAAATAAAGATGGTTTCATCATTTTAGTAGTTGATATTTTTCAAGAAATGTGGCTATATATCTGTTTTAAGACAACAGCCCAGTATTAATACATCAATCAAATGAATGTTAAAGCAGTTTTTACATCTTATAACATATGCATCATGCACTATTTCTGATTAAAGGAACACTTGTAGTAAAAGAATATGTTGCTATGTATAAAATTCACAAATTCAGGATCTAAATTTGTACATTGGTAATGAAGTCAGCACCAGCTTACAATTGCCTTATCTCTCTTTTATTATAAGCCCTTTTTTTCATTGAATGGCTTTTGTTTTATTTGCTTTGTTTGATTAGATGTAGCCATCACAAAATAATTTGTAGATACAAAATTGACTTTATCAACTGAATAATGAATTTAAAAAGAAAAATAAAGCCTAAGTGCCTTTAACTCTAAATAAACATTTACATAAAAATGTTTTTATAACTTTTGGCATGAATAGACACATCTTAAAAATCAATCACAAAACTGGACAAATTATCAAAATCAACTATTAGAGAACTCTCTAATTTGACCAAGGTCATATAATAAACTTAGAAGCACTTATTCATGGAAACTACTAACCTTCAGCTAAGAATAGTCAAAAACTACATGGTTCGTGGCTGTTTTGCACAAGGTTATCCCAGAACTCTCTTAGTTCTGGAGGCATAGAAGTTTAATCAGGGTGGGACAGGACATAAAAGCCAGGAGCTTCACGACCACTTTAAAAATAGATCTATCTCACTTGATATGAAAAATTGTTAACTAAATTAGCAATCTTGATGGCAACTGAAGAGAGGTCAGCGGCTCCATTAGCAAAAGATTGAAGTCTGATGAAGGGCAAACAATGAACTGTAGGAATAGTGGGGATTTAACTGGGAGATATGGAAGCTGAGATAGGCATTTAGGTCTAGGAGACTTAATATACTATTCATATATTCCTAATTGAGAGTAGTCAGTCAGTGTATGTGCATAGCAGAGACCAAGGACACTATGATACCAATGTCCCCAAATAAAGAAGGCTGTTTGTACTTATAGAAGTGGCATAAAAAATTTCCATTGGAAGTTAAAGCCAGGGAAGCTTTAAAAAAGCCTGACATTTCAAAACTCTCTCCCAGATGCACATAGACCCAGCAGCAGCAAAGACTAGAAATCTTACTGGCCAAATTTTTGTACCAATCTTAAAATGAACCCTAAGCCATTCAAACACAGCAGTTATCAGTAGAAATTCAGGTAGAAAAATAAGCCCAAGAACAACAACAAACAGCATAAAATCAATTAGGCTTATGTTACAGAGAAGAGTCTTCACAAATTTCATCCACATAAGTTATAAAACAAACAAACAAAAACAATATTCAGTAGGAAAAGTAAGAATCCGGGCTTGCTACAACAAATTGCTCAGTATTATGTAAATAAATAAATAGATGATAGATAGATGATAGATAGAAAGATAGATGATAGATAGATAGATAGATAGATGATAGATAGATAGATAAGCAAGCAAGCAAAAGAAACATAAAATGAAACAAAAAGTGTGACCAATATTCATCAAAATAAAATAAAATAAAAAGTCCATACACATTACCTCTGACTGATAACATGTGGGACTCAGCCATTACTTCAAAGCAACCCTTATAAATATGATCAAAGAGAAAAATGAAAGTGTCTGAATAATTAAAAGATAATGACAATGACTCAGCAAGTAGAGAATCTAATAAGAACAGACACTAATGAAAAGCAATTAAAATTTTTTAAGTTAAGTGCAATGGCTGAAATAAATTATCTAAAAGAGCTTAACAGAAAATTTGATATGTGAGAGAAATCAGTGAACTTAAAGATAAAGCAAAATAAATCATTCTTGTTGTAGAACAGGTAAAAGAAGATTAAATAAAAATGAACAGAACTTCAGAAAACTTTGGGGAAATGTCAAAAATAGCAACATACATGAAATTGAGCCACAGGAGGAAGGGATAAAGAAAACAAGGAATAAAAATACATGAAGAAATAACAATTGAAAACTTTCCAAATGTTATGGAAATTTTTAATTACAGCTTTAAATGACCCAATAAATCACAAATAAGAGACAGAGATAACATCTGGACACATAAGTCAAATTGCTGAAAGCCAAAAAATAAAAAATAAATAAAAATGTTGAACTTGGTATCAGTGAGAGATAAATGGCCAGTTATATACATCATTATTAATGATTGACATCAGCAATGGCAAGCAAAAAAATAATGTTTTGTTATATTTATATTGATAATAGAAAATTATTGTTAGCCAAGAATTTTATAACTAGCAAACTCACCTTTGAAACTGAAGGCAAAGTAAAAACATTCTCAGAAAGAAAGAAGACCAAGGATATTTGTTGCTACCAGAACTTACAATAAATACTAAAGAAAATCCTTTACACTGAACAGAAATATGCAGAGAGTAATTCATATTGACAGAAAGAAACAAGAGTGACAGAATGATAACTATGTGGTTATATATAAAAGAATCTAAAAATATGTTTTCTCATTCTATTAACTTATTTAAAACATATAAGGTGGTATTAAGTAATAATTTCATACTGTTTTTTGAGGTACATATAGATATATAATATAACAATATTAACAAAAACAGGGGGAGAAAAAAGAGACTGCATTATAGCAAAATGTTTATATTTTAAATAATTAAGCCATCACAGCTCTAATATAGATTGTAACAAGTTAATATATACATTGTAACCTCTCAAAGGTGAAAGGACAAACTTTCACCTAGAGATCAAATCTTTCATGCCATCTGTTTTGTATCTAATATTTTTATTGTAAAACGGCCATGTTTCTTCATCAAGATATTGATTGTGGCTGTTTTCATAGTAAAATGCCATAACTAATCAGTTGCAACAAAAAAAATATGGCCCACAAATTTAAAATATTTACTATCTGGTCCTTTATAGAAAAAAAAAAATCTTCCAACCACTACTGTAAGTGAATACAAAAAACAAAAAAGCAAAAACAAATAAACAAAAAAATCTCAAAATAATGTAGTAACAATGTAAATGAAGAAATTAAAGTAGCACATTACAAAAGTTAAGATCACCAAAGGAAGTAATAGAGGTGAATAGATATGAGATAATTAAATATAAGTAGCAAATAGCAGACAAATAAAATGTAATAATGACATTAAACATGAATGAACAGACCATCCTATTCGAGACACGTTATGTTAGTCTTGATGAAAAATTAAGATGCAACTATATTATCAACAAGAAACATATCTTTAATTTGGAAAATATGTAGATTTAAAATGAAAAGATGGCAAGTGGTATACCGTGTAAACAGTAACCATCAGAAATCTGGACTGCTTTTATTACTATCAGAAAAATAGATTTTAAAATAAGAAATATTATAAGACAAAAAAGGAAAATTTTATAATGATAACTTTGTTAACCCACACAAAAACATAAAAATTATAGAATCATGTACATTTAAAATATTCTAAAAATATATGAAGCAAAAATGACAAAATCAAAAGTAGAAATAAAAAATTAAACAATCATAGTTGAAGACTTCTACTACCCTCCATAAATATTTGCTAAAATGAAATAAGAAGTCAGGAAATATACATAAAAAGCATTAACACTTTATTAGTAACTAGATCTAGTGGACATTTTAAAACACTCCATCTAAACTTTGAAGAACACGTACATTTTTCAAAGTACACATAAAACATACTCAAGATAGATCTTATGACACACCACTAAAAAAATAATAAATAAATAAGTAAATAAACATAAAAATTAAATATAATGCAAATATATTAATTAAAGAAGTCAGAGATTGACAATGAGAATAAAATTGGGAGACTACAAATATTTAGAAATTAAACAGTATAGTTGTGATAATACATGGATCAAAAAGAAATTAGAAATATTTTTAAAATATTTTTCTTGAATAGAAATTAAAACAAAATATATTAAACACAGAATAAACAATATTTTAAGGAAAATTACATTATAATGCTATATCAAAAAAGAAGGTCACAAATTCTTAACCTTTTACATGAGGAAACAGGAAAAGAATCCAACTAAACTTCAAACAAGTAGAAGGAAAGACAAATAAATGACATAATAGAAAAAAACAAACAAACCAAGAGAAAACCAATTGAGCAAATAAATGAAACCAAATGTTGATACATTAAAAAAGATTTTAAAAAATAGACAAATGTACACTGTCATTGATAGTAGGAAAAAAGTCACTGCTGATTTATTCTGAAAGTACAAGAATTATTAGGAATAATAAAAACAAGTTGATGTAAACAAATTAGATGACTTAGCTGAAGTAGAAAAATATATAAAAAGACATAAGATATGCAAGCTGCTCGTTACTAAAGAGAAAATCTAAGTAGACTTATAATTAGTTAAAAAGTAAAATTGGTAATTTTAATCTTTCCACACAAAAGAAGCCTACCCAAGATGGCTTCACTGTGAATTCTAGCAAATATTTACCGAATTAATTTACAAATTCTTCACAAAATCTTTCAGAAAATAGTGGGGAACTTATCTCAACTCATCCTTGGATCCAGGACACTGTGATACCCCGGACAAAAATATCAGAAGAAATAAATACTAAGAACAACATTTCTCTTGAATACAGACACAAATATTTGTAACAAATTATTAAGCCAAATTTAACAACTTATAAAAATGAGGGATGGAAGATTGGTTTAATAAAGAAAAATTAATTGATGTATTAATATAAATAAAAGTCAAAAGCTACATAACCACCTCAATAGATACAAAAGAATTTACAAAACCAACACAATCTGTGACAAAAAAATCAACAAACTAGAAGTTTATCAGCTGATGAGAAGTACCTTCAAAAAACCTTTGACTAACATCATGCTTAATGGTAAAAGAATGAATATTTTCTCCTTAAACTGGAAACAAAGTTTGAATATCAATTTTCACTACACATGCAACATTTTATTTGAGGTTCTAAACAATGTAATAAGGTCAAAAATAAACATATAAAGGCATCCACGTTGGAAAGGAAGAAATGAACAATTTTAATTTGTAAATAACAAAATTCACAATTAAACTACTAGAACTAATACAAGAGTTTAGGAAGATAGTAGGTTAAAAACTCAAAATATAAATTGTATTTCTGTATAATAATGTTGAATATTTAAAAAATAATAATAATTTACTTCTTTTTTGAAAATTTAAATCTTTTATATATTTGCTTCTATTTTATTTCCATCCTATATTCTCTTCCCTCTATGACAAACATTGGCTTGTTCTATATATCTATGGGCCTCTTTCTTTTCTGTTCCTGTTTTATTTGTTTTGTTTTCTTAGATACCACATATAAGTGAAATCATACAGTATTTGTCTTTCTTTGTCTGACTTATTTCACTTAGCAGAATATCCTCTATGTCTATTTGTGTTGTTGCAAGTAGCAAGATTTCAGGTTTTTTTAATTGCTAAATAATATTTCATTGTTTGTGTGTATATGTGCTTGCACATGTGTGTGTATTTCTTCTTATTTTATTCATCAATTTATGTATATGTAGATTGCTTCCACATCTTGATTATTGCTAGTAATGCTTCAACGAACATATAAGTACATATATCTTCGTGAATTTCTATTTTCATTTTTTTTAGATAAATACCCAGCAATTCTTGCTGGGTCATATGGTAGTTCTTGTGTTAATTTTTTGAGACTCCCTATACTGTTTTTAATAGTGGCTGAATCAATTTATATTCTCAACAGGGTACAAGGGTTTCCTTTTCCCCACATTCTCTCCCACACTTGCTATTTGTTGATTTATTAATGATAGCCATTTTGACAGATGTGAAGTGCTATTTTACTGTGATTTTAATTTGCATATTTCTGATGTTAGTGATGTTTAGAATATTTTCATATATTTGTTAGCCATCTGTCTGATTTCTATGGAGAAATATATTTTCAGGTTCTCTGCCCATTTTTACTTGGATTGTTCAGTTTTTATGTGTTAAGTGTTATGTGTTTTATATATTGTGAATATTAGCACCTTATCAGATGCATCACTGGAGAATATTTTCTCTCATTTAGTAAGTAGTTTTTCATTTTGTTGATGGTTTCTTCACTGTGCAAAAACATTTTAGTTTAATGTAGTCCCATTTTTTAATTTTTTTCTTTTATTTCCCTTACCCAAGGAGACATCATTACCCAAAATTATATTGCTGAGAGCAATGTAAAAGAGTTTACTGCCCATGCTTTCTTTTAGAAGTTTTATAATTTCAGGTCTTATAATTAAATTTTTAATTTATTTTGAGTTTATTTTTGTATGCAGTATGAAAAATTGGTACAATTTTACTTTTGCATTATCTGTCCAGTTTGTAAAACATCACTTATTGACGAGCCTGCCATTATCCTGTTACATATCCTTTCTTTATGTACCATAGATTAATTGACCATCTAAGTGAGGATTTATTTCATGCTGTCTATTCTATTCCATTGATCTGTATATCTGTTTTAATGCCAATACCATACTATTTTGATTATTGCAGTTGGTGTATTTGGCTTTGCTCTTTCTCAAAATTTCTTTGGCTATTTGGGGTCATTTTGTGTTTCCATATAAATTTTTAGAATAGCTGTTCTAATCTGAGAAAATACCATTGAAATTTTAATAGAGATTACATTGAATTTGTGCATTATGTAGTAAGAATATTTTAACAATATAAATTCTTTCAATCCATGAGCAAAATATATCTTTCCATTTGTTTTTCTATCTTCTTATTGACTTACAGTTTTTAGAGTACAGGCCTTTTAACTCTTTGGTTAAATTTATTTCTAGGTATTTTATATTTTATTTGATATGATTATAAATGAAATCTTTTTCTTAATTTCTCCTACTGATCATTTGTTATCGGTATATAAAATGCAACAGATTTCTATATATTGATTCTGTAACCCAAAACTTTACTGAATACACACACACAACACACACACACACACACACACACACACACACAAATAAATTATGGCATCTGCAAATAATAAGCATTTTACTTCTCCTTTTCCAACTTGTATGTCTTTATTTCTTTTTCTTGTCTAATTGCTATGGCTAGGACTTCTAATACTATGTTGAAGAGAAGTGATGATAGTGAGCATTCTTGTCTTGTTACTAATCTTAGAAGAAAAGCTTTTACCTTTTTGCCATAACATATGATATTAGCTGTGGGTTTGTCATACACAGCCTTTATTATGGTGAAATATGTTCTTTCTACATCACTTTTTTGAGAATTTTTAATTTTTATCTATTTTTTTCTATATCTATTGAAATGGTCACATTGTTTTTATCCTTTATTTTGTTATTGTTATATCACATTGCGTCCCTGAGATGAACTTCTAACCCCCACTATCTTTGAATGTGACCTATGGAAGTAGGGTCTTGCATATGTATTTAAATTAAGATGATACCATTAAATGTGCCTAATTTAACGTGAATGTTATCTTTATAAGAGGAGAAAACTGTCATATGAAGACAGAGATACACAGGGATAACACCATGTAAGGACGGAGTGGACATTGGAGTGTTGCAGGTGCAAACTAAAAAATATGAAGGATTGAAGGCCACCACCAATAGCTAAGAAGAAGCAAAGAAGGATTCTATCTAGAGTTTCATAAGAATAGGTCAACTTTAATTTTGGACTTCCAGTCTCTAGAACTGTGGGAAAATAAATTTAAATTGTTTCAAGGCACCCAATTTATTGTACTTTTTTACAGTAATCCTATGAAGGTAATACATTAACTTATGAAAAGAAAAGATGCCTGAATTATTATATTTTTATTTGTCCTGTCAAAAAAGCAGCTTGAAGAAATTAACTGCATAAACCATAATTTAAAATTTTTATAACTTCCTTTAGTTTCTCCTTACCACAACATGTAAAAAGAAACTCTTCTCGAAACTTGTACAAATAATGTTATTTATTGAGAGCCTCTATGTCTTAGCACTATGTTAAGTATTTCATTTATATTCTCATGTAATCATCAGACATTCTATACGGTAGTTACTATTATTTCCTCTCACCATTATAATGAAAGTTTATAAGGAATAATTTCTCGACCAAAGGAAATAGATCCTTTGGTTGACTCTAGAACTCAGGACTTTAACCACAATGCTAAATTGTAATCTGTTTAATTTTCTGATATTTTAGTTTCAAACTACATTGATTTTGAAAAATATTCAAGAATGGATTTATAAAAATAACATTAAGGGGCTTATCTTGATATATTTTTACATAATTTAAGTTTCTAGAAATCACATAGCTATTAACAAGAAAATAATATTCTTTAATAGAATAAAACAAATGGATTCACTCTTGTCATTTTTATATTTTACCGCTAATATTTATCTAATCAACTAGCAAGAAAATTTAACAAGTGAAACTGTACCTATATTGGTGAATATTTTATTTGAACTAGCCTGTTCTGAATAATTACAAAACTCATTATTTTTTAAAGTAAGTTTGCTCCTATTTGGTGGATTAAAAATTGCCACAGATTCTTCTGTATTCTTTCTTCAGGATTTGGAATCTATGTCCCCATGTCCTGTCCACTTGAATTTGGGCAATCTCTGTAAACTTTTTGAACAACAGAATACAGAGAAAGTGTATTGTGCCAATTTTTGAGTTCAGACCTTAAAATACTGATACTATTCACTTCTTGTTTCTTGAAAAATACTTCCTTGGAATTTGAAGGTTTTATGTAAGAACAGCAACTACCCAGCCAAATTATTATACAGAAAATTTAGAACGTCTATGAGGAGAATGAGAGGGGTTTAGCTTCTAACCATTCCTACCATGGCACCAAACCTGTGAAAAGTCAGTTTTGACTCTCTAAACCAGGAGTCTCCAACTCTCAGGGCTACGGACAGGTACCTGTTCCTGGCTTTCTAAGAACCATACTGCATATCAGGGGGTGAGCAGAGGGCATGGGAGTAAGGAAGTCGAAACTTTATCTGTATCTGCTCCCACTCCCCAGCACTAGCATCTCGGCTCAACCTCAGATCATCAAGCATTAGATTCTAATAGGAGCACTTGTTCCCAGTACCAAAATGTTTGGGGACCACTACTCTAGACCACTCTAGACAAATTCAACCACAAGCTGAAAACATTGTGATTATAATTGATAACAGGTGGGACAAAAGAATTATGCATACAAGCTCCACCTGAATTCTTGAATGATTATTTTAAAGCATTAGATTTGAGGGGTTAGCTTGTTATATAGCAAAAGATAACCTGAACATGATACTCAAATGTGTCTTAAAGAATGGCAACTAGCTATGTTCATTGTTTGGGTTTCTAATCTAAATCTCTAACATAGATGTCCCTGTACAGTCTGCTTTAACAGAATTTGGTCCATGAGACTTGTTTTCCTGGCCAGTAATTTGCAGGTGCATGGCTGTGCATGTTGTCTGATATAATGGTTTTATTACTGACAGGAAAAAAAAGTACAAATTGAATTTATAGCTTCATCTGCTTACAAGAAGTTAGCAAAATGCTTTTAAATTTTGGTGTTTGGTAAATTTTCAATATGTTTTTCAAAATTAAAAAAAATAAAAAGGAAAGCTCTTTTTTGATTTGCAAATGTTTGAATCAATGGTAAATGAACTATTTTTTCTCATTTTGATTTCTGAAATGACAGAAAAAACACAAGGGTTTTAAAAAATGGTTCTTAAAATTTTCTTCATATTTATATAACACTTATAAAGCTGATATATTTTTAATATTCCTCAGTATACATGGGTTTTGTTTCATTTTTTAGATTTTATACAAAAAATGAATTGCAAAAGACAACTTTTTAGATATTGTGATGATTATAGTTCTACTATCATTACATCTCTTCATTCTTTATTATTTTATCAAACATGTATAAATATTTTCTGCTTCTGGTATTTCATTGGGATATAGTCCCATGATTGATCGATTGTCCGCAAGAGAGTTATGTGAGAAAACACCTGCTGCTTAGCTTGATGTTCTTCAAAAGAAGAATGGGGGCAGGGTGGGCCAAGGAGGAGGCAGCCTCAGTGCAGACTCACAGGAGGAGGTCAACTACTTATTCTAGCTTTGAATGGAGAGTCCCTGAGACAGTCACAATAAGGGAGATTTAGGCATGAGAGATTTTCTTTTCAACTATATTTTAGTCAGAATCTTAGTATACTTTAAGCGCTCTGCACAACTAGACCCAGCCTTGGGCTTCTGTCTCCATCCCTGTAGAGTTCAGTTTTATCAAGACTTCTGTTACATCAATTCAGAGAGAATGCTCACCCACAAAATCTGATCACTCTGGATAGTTGATCAAATTCCTCATCCCTCTACTCCCCGCAGATGAATCTGATCACTCTAGCCTGCCTCAACAAAAAATCCTATCAAACTGCTACAGCCAGAAATCCTACTGTTTTTCAAATGTTCCCTCATAGTAATTTTTCATCCACTGGACTTCACCTTGTTCTCTGACTATAAATTCTCACTTTTCCATGTTGTATGCAGAATCGTGTCCTGGTTCTATGCTAACGTACCTTTTCTTCTATTAAAATAGTTCCAGGGTAAAATGCTTGTTTGTTTGTTTGTTTGTTTACCATGTTAAGTACAGTTTAGCTTTTTTTGACAGTTGTGGTGCTTGCCATGTGAGTAAAATTAGGATCATCATAGGACCCTGGGATATCTCACCTAAGATCTCAAGTGTTCACCTGTGAAGGCTTTATCTTCACTCCTGACAACCGATGGGCTATTAAATTGGTTAGTGAAACTTCTGAGCCATTGCTCCAGATGGCAGTCCATTGAAATACAGTAGGACAGATTTTGATAATAAGATTTTTGAATGTTGCATCAAGGCCTAGGTTAGAGTCTTGAGCTTCTCTATTTGTAAGGAGCTAGTCTCTGTAAGAAAAAGAAGCTAGGTTAGAGTCCCATTTCTCTGTGTATAAGCAAAAGATATCCCTAGTTAAAAATAGGAGCTTCTGGTTTGACTGAAACCTTGTTCTCATTTTCAGAACTCTGTTGACTATACACTCTGCCAGCTCTGTCTTCTTCCTTTCTTGTCAGCATAACTTTACTAAAAATAATATGGAACATCAGTAATCTCTTTGGGAAATTTAAGGTCTTCTCAAACTGGCTCCTTTATGATCTTTTTCTTTCCCAGATCTCTGCTCCTCCTTCCTGTTTTTTCCTTCAATCTTCCCTTTGGCAACTTGAATTCTTTAAACCTCTAATTTTTCATCTCTTTGTCTATATTGCTCCTCTCATAAAAATCTCTCAAGGGATTCAGAGACTTCCAAAATTCAATACCTGATGTTGAAAAGTTCTAGCAAAACAGACTAGAAAAGGTCTTATGGTTAATTACTATCCTTTCTGCACTAATGTAAATCATTAGACCAAATCTAATGAGAACAGATTTTTTATAGGCAGAATCAAAAGGGGAGTGTGGTGACTATAGAGAGAAATTTCATGTTTGAATGGAAAATATAGTGGGCTCTCAATTCTAGTTTCCTTTACTATGTGGCTACAACACTTCAAATTCATGTTTCCAATTTTTGTTTTACCTTGATTACTTGGTGCAACTGACAACTAAAACCTGACTGGCCAGATTTTATTTGGACTGTCTAATGAAGTTCTGTGAATTGGAGCTGTATACTTTCATGCTCTACTTCTAGCAATAGCCACTACTGTAACAGAGATATATATGCCATCACCAGAGATATTTAAACTTTAAATCAAAAAATCTGTCAGCTTATCACTGATGTCCTCATTCCACCAACTAAAGACACTTTAAAGCCAACATCTATAAATTCTTTCAACTGGTTAATCTCTGGGCTCAGAAACTGGGTTAACAACCACTAATCTTTTTTCTGCTTTTATTTCCACAGAAATTTTTCTCTTTAAATGCCTAACTGCTTACAAATATATTTTGCTACCAAGTTCCAACAGAAGATTCTGGTTCTCCTTAATGAAGAAAATACAACTAAATGACTTATTTTGTTCAGATGAAAGAAGAAAAAGAGGGATTCACAAAGAAACTCTCCTTAACCACATTTTTTTTCAGGTCCCATTGATCTCTCTGTTCAACTAGGTCCAAACTTGGGTTTTCATCTATGTTCTGTAGAGTCGTTTTAGCAAGAATTTGCTAAGTTTAGAGAAAATCCCCACCCTCAATACATGATCACCCTGGATATCTAAACAAATCCCTCATCCTCCGCAATCTCTCTGGTGATGTCTCATCACCCTGGCCTGCCTTCAGCAAGAATCTTGTCAAATAGGTTTAGTGAGAATCCCACTTACCCTGATGTTTCTTTTTAATAATTTTTTGTCCACCAATTCCTCACTTTGTTCCTTGGCTATGAGTCTCCACTTATCCATCTTGTATTTAGAATTGAGCCCAGTTCTAGTCTATATTGAAATCTCTTTTTCCTATTGCAATATTTCTGATTAATATCTGCTTTTACTACTTTACAGTCCAACTCTAATTTTTTTAATAAGAATTGTGCACCAAGCAGAGAGAAAGTAAGTAGTAGGGAATAAATAAATAAAGCACAGAGATCCATTATGAGGGTAATGGAAAAATGTCAGGTGGAGGAAGGATACAGAAGGGACTTTGAAAGTAAAAAATTTCTGATTATGAATCTGTATAATCTAACTAAAGAGAAAAAAAATACATTTCCATCCCACTATCCAGAACTATAAATATAATATTAAAGTATTTATTTACAATATAGTTTTAATATATAATTTTAATAATAAATAATTTTGCATAGTATTTAAATTGTATTTTCTCATGTCAAAATATATTCTATGTGAAATAACTTTGTAATTCTGAATTATTTTTTTTTAATTAAAATATTCTTCAGATCAGTTTAAAAGTTACCTCAAATCTAAAAGAAAGATACAAATTTCACATGTACTCCTTACCCACATACAAATATAGCTTCTGGCAGTCAATACCTCCCACTGAAGTGGTATATTTGTTGTAATTGATGAACCTACACTGATGTATTATAATCATTCAAAGCCCATAGACTACATTATAGTGTATTATTGGTGTTCATTCTCTGAGATCAGACAAATGTATAATGACATATATCCACCATTATGGTATTATACAGAGCATTTTCACTGTCCTAAAGATCCTCAGTGTTCTCACTGTTTACCATCATTCCCCCACAATCCCTGACAATGAACTAGCAGGCACTGATCTTTTTATCATCTCCAAGTTTTGTCTTTTCCAAAATCTCATATAGTTGGAACTATATGATATGTAGCCTTTTCAAAATGGCTTCTTTCACATAGTAATAGGCATTTAATATTCCCACATGTATTTTCATGGTTTGAAAGCTTATTTATTTATAGTGCTTAATAATGTTTATTCTCTGCAAGTATCACACTTTTTTCATTTACCGGCTAAAGACCATTTGCTTGCTTAAAAGTTTTGATAATTATAAATAAAGTAGCTATAAACATTCATATGTAGATTTTTGTGTAGATATGTTTTCAACTTCCTATGAATAGCTACAAAGGAGCATGTGTTTCTAAATCATGTGGTAAGATTATGTTCACTTTTGTAATAAACCTCCGAACTGCTATCCGAAGTGATTGTACCATTCCCACCAACAATGAATGAGAGTTCCTATTGCTCAACATCCTTGTCAGCATTTGGTGTTGTATTTTGGCCATTCTAATAAGTGCATAGTAGTATCTTATTATTGTTTCAATTTTTATTTTCCTGATGACATATGAGGTAGAGCATTTTTTTATATATTTATTTGCCATTTGTATATCTTTTTTAGTGAGGTGTCTGTTAAGATCTTTGGCCTGTTTTGTAATTGTGTTGTTTGTTTTCTCATTATTAACATTTAAGAGTTTTTTTTGTGTATTTTGATCAACAGTCCTTTATCTGATATGTCTTTGAAAATATGTTCTCCAATTTGTAGCTTGTTTTCTCATTCTCTTAGCATTATCTTTAACAGAGTAAAAGTTATTAATTTTAATAAATCTAGCCTATCAATTATTTTTTCATGGACTAATATATTTGATATTGTATCTAAAAAGTTATTACTGCACACAAGATTATCTAGATTTTATGTTATCTGTAAGGGATTTTATAATTTTGGGTTTTATTTTAAGTCAGTGATCCATTTTAAGTTAATTTGTATGAAGCGTATAAAGTACTATGTCTAGACTCACTTTTTTAACCCATGATATTTAGTCATCCCAGCATCATTTGTTAAAAGTCTATTTTTGCTTCATTATAATGTCTTCACTCCTTTGTCCAAGATCATTTGACTATTTTTATGAGGGCCTATTTCTCAGCTATTTACTGTGTTTCACTTTCACTATTATTTTACCAATATGACATTGTCTTGATTACTCTAGCTTTACACTAAGTCTTAAAATCAGGTAGGGTCAGTTCTTTAAATTTATTTTTTTCTTAAATATTGTATTGACTATTTTGGGTGTTCATATGTTATGTTTCTCCATATAAACTTCAAAATCAGTTTGTCTGTATCTGGTAGGTTGGTGAAAGAAAGGCCAGCCAGATGCCTGCCTGGATACTCCCAGCTTGATACCAGGAATTCAGACCTTTTGAATAGGGCCCACCCTTAAGCCCTAGGTTCCATCACCCTAATATGGAGACTCAATCAGCATTTGATTAACATTCCCCACCCTATACCCATACCCCCGCATAACCCCATAAAAGCTGCACCTTCCTACCCCAGGGCATGACTTCTCTGGCCCCTCTCCTCTTGGGACCAGAGAACTTCGCCAGGGAGTCCTCTCCCAACAAATGCTTGCTTTTAAAACTTCTCTCGGCGTGTCACATTTACCTTACAGTATCCACAATATAACTTGCTGGGATTTTGATTGAGATTGCATTGAATTTATAGATCAATGTAAGCAAAACTGAGGTCTTGACAATATTGAGTCTTCCTGCTCGTGAACTTAAAATATATTTAGTTCTTTAATTTTATTCATCAGACTTTGGTAGTTTTTTTATATAGATATTGTACACATTTTGTTGAATTTATACTTATATTTTTCATTTTGGGGTCTTAATATAAATATGATCGTGTTTCTATTTTCAAATTTTACTTGTTCACTACTTATATGCAAAAAATCATTGACTTTCTCTGTAAACTTTATATTCTATAACCTTGCTATAATCACTTATTAGTTCCAAGATGTTTTTTTCTTTCTTTGTCAATTTTCTTTTTTTGTCAATTTTTATGTGGCTTTTCTACATAGATAATGATATTATCTGTGAACACAGACATTTTATTTTCTCCTTTTCAACTTGTATGCATTTATTTTCTATTCTCATTTTATTGAGTCAGATAGAAACTGCAATAAGATGTTGAAAAGGAGTGGTGAGTGGGCATATTCTTACTTTGTACCTGATCTTAGTGTGAAAGCTTTGAGTTTCTCACAATTAAATATGATGTTATCTACTAGTTTTTTCTTTCTGTAAATATTCTTTATCAAATTGAGGAAATTTATCTCTATTCCTAGTTTACTGAGAATTTTTATTGTAAATGGTGTTGGGTTTTGTCAAATGCTTTTATATACGAATTGATAATTAGTAATTTTTGAGCCTACTTTTGTGATCGATTATATTAAGTAATTTTAGAATGTAGAACTAGCTTTGCAAAGTTGGGATAAATCTCACTTGGTCTTGGTGTTTAATTCTTTATATGAACTGTTTAATTTAATTTTTGAATATTTTGTTAGGTTTAGCATCTATATTCATGATAGTTATTGGTCTGTATTTTTCTTTTCTTGTAATGTCTTTGGCCGATTTTGGTATTAGGGTATTTCTGGACTCATAGAATGAGTTAAGGAGGATTTCCTCTGTTTCTACACCCTAAAAGTGATTATGAATAATTGGCATAATTACTTCCTAAAATGTTTGGTACAATTTACCAGTGAATTTATCTGAACCTGGTGCTTTCTTTTTTGGAAGGTTATGAATTATTGATTCAATCTCTAATGGAATCAATCCCTATTCAGATAGGTTCTTTCCTCCTGTGTCAATGGATTACATTTATTGATGTGCTGGTAATTATTAAAGCAATTTAACAAGCAGCATTTTATAAAAGAAAAGCTCTGATTTAAAGCATTTGAAATTGTTGTATGAGATTAGCTATGGGTTTTTCATAGACATCTTTTATTAGGTCGAGAAATTTCTCATCTATTCTTATTTTATTAGATGATTTTAATATGCAAGGGTGTTAAATTGTATCAAATGCATTATATCTATATATTAAGATGATCATTTATTTTTTTATCTTCAATCTATTGATATAGTGAATTAAATTAGTATATTTTCAGATGTCAACAAAGCTTACCATTTTGGGATAAATATTTTGCCATATTGTACAAGTTGCTGGATTCTGTTTCCTGATATTGTGTTTAAGATTATATGCCTATATTTATGTCATATTAGCCTATAGTTTCCTTTTTGTATGATATATTTATCTATTTTTGTATAAGAATAATTCTGGCCTTATCAAATGAGATATTACATACTCCCTCCTCTTTTATTTTTGAAATTTTTGTGAAAGATTAATATATTTTTTTCTATAGCAATTGGTTGACTTTACCAATTAAGCCTCTGGGTCTGAGCTTTTTATTGTGGGAAGTTTTTATTTCCACTTTAATCTTTTCACTTAAATGTTTGCGAGAGTTTACAGATAAACACATCTGACCTGATGCTTTCTCTTTGGACAGTAATTCAGTGTTCTGATGATCTATTTGTGAATTTTGGTGTATTGTGCCCTTCAGCGAATTTGTTAATTTCACTGAGGTTATAAGGTTTGTTGGGCATAGTATTATTCAAAAGATTTCTTCATTATTTTATTAATGTCTATGGTGCCCTACTTTATTACTATTTATAATTTTCCTTGGCCCAAAATCAGCTTTATCTGAAGTTAATATAGCAATCCCATCTTTCTTTTGATTAATGCTAGTATGATATAGCTTTCTACATTTTTTTATTAGTAATCTATGTTTTTACATTTAAATTGAATTTCTTGTAGACAATATGTAGTTGGATCTTGTTTCTTTACCTATTCTGATAGTCTCTGTTCTTTAATTAAAAGTATTTTGAAAATGACATTTAGTGATTATTGATATAGTTGGCTTACTATATAAAATATTTATTATTGCTCATATTTTTATTTTTTATATTTTTACTCTTTTTAAAAATTCTCTTCATTCTCTGGTTTTAACTGAGCATTTGATATAATTATATTTTTTTCATTCTCCCTTTGCATATCAATTATACTTTTTAAACTTTTTTTAATAGTTGTCCTTGAGTTTGCAATATACATTTATAGCTATTCAAAGCCATCTTTCAAATATCACTATAACATTTTACAGGCAGTGTAATTATTTTATAACTAAATATTTTCATTTCTTCCTTTTCTTATAACACCCTTGTCATTCATTTCTCTTATTTATGTTATAATCAATACATACACCATTGCTAATTTTAAACAAACTGTTATCAGATCAATTAAGAATAAGAAAAAATATATTTTATGTTAGTTTTATTAATTCCTTTTTTAGCACTTTTAACTTATATTTTCTTTAACACTTTTATTTTCTGTTTTTAATTTGAGATTTTAATCTATATAATTAGCCTTCTTCCTGAAGAACTTCTTTCAACAATTCTTTCAAGACAAGTCCATTGGCAAAACATTTTCTCAGTTGTTGTTTGAGAAAGTATTATATTTTTTTTCACTTTGGAGGAATAATTTCACTAAGCACAGAATATTAGGCTGGTTTTATTTATTTACTTTTTATTCCAGCACTTTAGATACCTTACTCCAATCTTTTCTTCCTTGCATGGTTTCTGAAAAGAAATCCAATATAATTCTTATACCTACTTGGCTACAGGTAAGTTGCTCCACTTTCTCCACCCACACAGCTTTTTTCAAAAAAGTTTTTTTTATTTTTGCTTTTCTGTAACTTGGATATGAAACACATAGAACTAGTTTTGTTGATATTTATTTGTTTGTTTGTTTATGTGTTCTCTAATCTTCCTGGATCTATCATCAAATGGCTGTCATTAATTTTGGAAAATTCTTGGCCATAATTGCTTCAAATATTTCTTCTCTTTCTTTATCACTTTCTTCTACTTCTGGTATTTCCATTATATGTAAGTTATGCACTGTGTAATCATTCCATAGTTCTAGACCATTCAGTCTGTCTTTTTCATTCTTTTTTCTTTAATTTCAACTTTGGAAGTTTCCACTGACATTTTATGAAGCACACAAGTTCTTTCCTCTGCTATATGCAGACCATTGATGAGCATTCTTTCTGTTATGGTGTTTTTGTTTTGTAGTATTTCTCTTGGATTATTATTTTTCAGAGTATCCATTTGCTATTTATATTAGCAATCTGTTCTGCATGTTTTTCACATTTTCATCAGTGTTTTAAATTCCTGGTCTGATAATTCCAACATCTCTGCCATATCTAAGTCTGGTTTTGAGGCTTGCCCTGTTTCTTCAAACTGTTTTTGTGTGTGTGTGTTTTGTCTATTAGTATTCCTTGCAATTTTTTTTGAAAGCCAGGTTAAAAAGAACTGAGTTAAACTGTGATTTAGTGTGAGATTTTATGTTTATCTAGCTAGTAGTTAAGTTGTCCTTTCCTGTGGTATCCATATTTTTTTCTCCCCATTTGTCTTTGGATTTTTCTAGATATCATTTCATAAATAAGATCTGATATCTGAAGTTCTTGCAGTTATTTATTTCTATGATTATATGAGAAGTGAATGCTGCAGTGGTGAAATATGAGGGAAAAGGAAGTGTTTTATAGCACAAGTGCTTCTCAGTTTGATTATTTCTACCTCAGGTAGAAAAGGAAGGCTAGAGGAGGATGGAGTTAGTAATCTTCCATTCCCCAGGTTAGTTAGTCTCTGGTAAAATACCAGTCTGTTAGGTTTTGGTAAAATAGTTCCCTTGAAAGCAGGCCTTGTTAAGAACAGAATTTCCAGGTGTATTTCAAAATGGCTACTTTTCCCTTCATCTGCTAGAAACATGAGAAGATTGTTCTCTTTTCTGGTAGTGATCCTCAGGTAAAACTAACAAAAATATGGGTGGTATCATAAAACTGGCCCTCTTTGGAGTTTTTAACTCCTAAAACTGTCCACACTGATCTTCCAGTAATTGTTCAATTACATTTTAAGATTTCTTACACTAGTGATAGTTCCAACATGAGCTTCTGCTCCTGGGCTTCTGTGTGTTGTTATGATTCTCTGTATTTGCCTGGCTCTCCAAATTTGAGGGCAATATTTTACCTTGTTGCTTCATTTATCTAATAAATATAAGAATAGTTATTGAATCTCAATTTATTGTATGTATTTTTCTTATTGTGAGAATGGGACTAATGACTTCAAAGTTTTTTACTCGCTGAACCAAAACCAGAAGTTTACTCACTTTACCTCAGAGTAGGTCATCTCAGTTAATGTAACTTTAAATTCACAAATTCTTACTTTTGCCAACTCAATATTCTCTTGAGATTTATTGAAGTTTAAATTTGTCATTCACTTTTCATCTCCAGAATATCTATTTAGTTCTTTTTAGAAAGTAACGTATATCTCATTTTGATATTCACTATAGGTGAAACATCATTCCTCTACTTTCCTTTAATTGGTTAGATATAATAAACCTAGATTTTTAAAATGTATATAGAATTTCTGATTTAAATGCTTTATTCAATACTTTTAATATCTGAACTTTCTTAGGAATGGTTTCTATTGACTGATTTGCTTCCTGTGTATTACTTTTGTTTCTTTGATATCTCATAATTTTTTGTGAAAATCAAACATTTTAAATAATTTAATGTTAAAACTCTATGAATTAACACCCCCATCTTTACAGAATTTGTTGTTGCTGTTCATTGTTTTATTATATTATTAATTTTATATTTTGAGACTTTTCTAGACTAATTATATAACATCTGTATTCTTTGTTGTGTGTGGTCACTGAAGTCTCTGCTTACTGTGTTTCTGTGTGTGTGTGTGTGTGTGTGTGTGTGTATCTGCACATGCACATTTGTATTGTGGTATTTATTATATACATCAAATAGTATCTTCTAATTTATATTTTCCATCTATTATATATATTTTCTCTATATGTTATATGTTATGTTCATATTTATATGTTTTTTTTAATATATAACTACTTGTTAAATGATTCACTACTTGTACTGATTAAACATATGCAAAAATTTCTAAGGAACCATGTAACCTCCTATGAGAAAACTTTACTAAAATTCGCAGATGATACTGATCCTTCCATCTTTTGTGCCCCACTATGTTATGTAAATACTTCTCTTTCAAAGCTCTAATCATTTTGTGTCATTTGTTTTTCTATAAGGGTTATTTTCTCCCTCTAAACTTTAAACTCCTTGACAAGAGGGATTTGCCATACCTTTGTATTTTCATTGCATAGTGCATAATATAAGAATTAGATATTCAATAGATGGTTACTGAACTTTGATTACTCTATAAAATACTGCTGAACTATCATCTGGAGAATAAATTTGCGTATTCTCCAAATTTACAATTACTTAACAAGTCTACATTTGAAAAAAAACATAGGAATAGGATTCTTAAGACTAGGAAAAACTTGGGGGCTAAAAAGATAAATCAAAAAACAGTTTTCACATTAAATAAATGATATGTTCTTATAAAGGCAATAAGACACATTGTAAATAATGGTAATTCCAGTTAGAAAGTAGCAGTGGCCAGTGAAAAATAAAACATCACAAACACATGAAGAACTGCACACACAAACTTTCATGCATTCATTTATTTAACAAATATTTAAAAGAAGATTTCTGTGATAGGTCTCTTGTCTTAAAGAAGCTTCAGTGAAAAACTGGAAGAATCAGACATCAAATACGACAATGTAAATTAAATATTAATGTAAATCAGTGCTATTAGAGCAAAATTTAGTTGGCAATTTATATAATTCATCCCATAGAACAATTTAAACTGATTCTAAGTCAGAAATAAAATATCAAATTCTAACAAACAAACAAACAAAAACACCAGGTTTATTGTATTGTTGCTGTTTATCTAATTAATTTTGAAAAATCTGGGCCCAATGTTACAAAAATAGAAATAACAAATTAACTCAAAAATTAGTTTTATCATTTTCATTTAATATTTGCTTTTTTATTGAGTCAATACTTTTTGTACTTTATGATAAATATAGTGATGAAAAAGGAATGGCTAAACTTGAAAAAATTCTAAGTATTTCAATTAATTATTTTTAAAAAAGAAAAGAAAATAAACAAAATATACTAAAATAAATGAGTTCATTAGAGGTAAGATGTAGATAAGCAACTACAGAAAATACTGCATACAAGTATAATGAATTTTTCTGTTCTGTGGCTCTTTACATAGCCAATAGTGTGAACTAAAAGGCAGGAAGTCAGGGTCCTCATTTAATGCGTGCAACTATTTAACTCTTAATCCTGGATACTTCATTTTGTTGTTGTTGTTTTTCAGTGTAATTATCTTCAAGCCTTCAAATTTTTCTCAATCCCAATACTTTTGAATCTGTTTTAATACCGTGGTTTTGAGAAGGATAAACTAAAATTTAGAAGAGTTAAAAATTTTGCCTGAAGCTTCTTAGCCTGATTGGGGAAAATTACTCTAATAAATAAAATACTATATCTGTAATGTCCTTACTCATAAGTGCCAACATTAAATAAATTTTACTTATTTTATGAAGATTATGAAGATTAGTTATTGATTGTTTTCTGTGTGCCAGATTCTGAACTAAGTCCATTGCATATGCTCTCTCATTTAATCGCCTAATCAATACTTTGAAATCAGTATTACTAACCAATGTTAATGCAAAAGAAACTAAGATTCTGATCCTTAACTCTTAACTACTAAACCAGGGTTTATCAAATTGACTTAACACACATACAGAAAACCAGTCACCTACTAAAATATAGACTCTTTGGCCCACCTTCATCTTCAAGACCTGAAGAAAACTTCAACATATGTTTTCAGGTCACAATGACAGACAAGTATGGGAAAATATTTGATAAGCTTTGGTGTCATCATTTCTTAGAGAGAAGAGAGTGGGAGGAAATTTTATGGTTAGCCTATTAAGGTACATTAAATGTATTTAGTTAAAGTTATTTGGTTACAATCTTTGGATTTCCTATTTCATCAATTTGCCATAAGAAACATACCCTAACTGTTCAGTCATGTGACTAAATTAGCTTCTT
Organism: Cynopterus sphinx; assembly: GCA_030015415.1. Taxonomy (NCBI): domain Eukaryota; kingdom Metazoa; phylum Chordata; class Mammalia; order Chiroptera; family Pteropodidae; genus Cynopterus; species Cynopterus sphinx. Next base: position 34,578,178 of record CM057389.1, on the reverse strand, counting down.
GTATATACTTCATATCTCTTAATTTTTCATCTTTCTTAAGGCCTTAACTTTATCTTCCATGTTGTACAAAAAGCCAATTTTTAACTTAAAAATTTTTAAGCTTATCATTTTAAAGTGGATGTGAATATACATAAATTATATTTAAAGTTTTATACAGAACTAAAATATCTGTTTCTTTTAACCTTTTATCATATATTCTAGAAAAATATAATATTTCTAAAAACTAGAATGTGAGTAGAAAACCTGGTCATTCAAATAAAGTCACTTATTCTCATAAGATAAATGAGTTGAATATTTTTTAGAATAAAGTTTAATTAGAATAAAATTAATATGGATAAGTAATCATAACATTATTTTAGTAAAGCTAATAATATGGTTATAAAGAAGCAACTCTACTAGGTTAAAGTAGGATAAAACAGCAAAAGAATTAGAGATATGGGAAAATTTTAAATCATGCAAAAACTAAACCAACATTTTTGACAGTGAAACATCAATTCTTTTGTTTAAATAAATAATCATGTAAAATATCAACAAAATGCTGAAATTATTTATCTTTGATACCTATGCAGAAACAAGATTGGATTCTTTTAGATTTATTTCATTAAATTCAATTTAATAAATTATTTCTCTTGGTCCAAGTCTCTACAATGTCTATATTCATTTTAGAATAAAGTTAGCTATGATTATAGATTTCAGAAGAATATTTTATAAGGAGGTGAAATACCATTTAATGAGCAAAGAGAAGTTAAATATCAGAGAAAGAATGTAATATGTTAGTTTGTGACTGCCCTTCAAAAATTATAAGGCTGCAGCTATAAGGTAATTTTTGGAAAGAATACCAGGTAGATAGGCAGAAATAGAGAGATATGTAGGAAAATGAGAATACAGTGATAATAACAGATTCAAGACATTGAAGTTATTACAGGCCTAATTTAGGTTCAGAAAACTTTGGCCCCAGCACCAAATCCAGTCTGCCACCTCTTTTTTATGGTCCACAAGCTAAGAATATTTTTATATTTAAATATTCAAAAGAATCAAAAACCATTTTATGGGAAGTAAAAATTACATAAAGTTCAAATTTTAGTGTACATAAACACAGTTTTTTTGGATCATGGCACAGGATCATTTGTGTATATTATCATCTATGATTGCTTCCTTGCTAAAAGACAGAATTGAGTAGTTGCAGAAGATACCACACAACCTCTCAAAGCCTCAACTCTTTACTCTCTGGTGCTTTACAGAAAAGTCTGCTAACCCTACATCTAGATGAACTATTCTTCACACAAGAAGGTTTTTAGAGCTTTGATTATCTGTCTAAGGTCCTGCAAATTATTCATAACAAAAGTAGAATCAGAGCCCAGATATCCTGTCTATGGGTCTTTCCACTATCTACTACTATCTCCCTCATTTTTTTTGGCATCATATACCTATAGTATTTAGTGTCTGAAGAGAGCAGAGAAGTTCAAATTATCCAATAATATCTTGCTATATGTCATAATTTTGTGAGGTCAATTATTTATCTAATTTGATTAGTGCAATGATTAGTGCAATCTTTCATTCTGTCTATCATCTATTATCTATCAATCATCTATCATCTATCATCTATCTATCTAACCTATTACCTGTATCTATCATTTATTATCTATCCTTTCTGTATATCTACTATTTTTGTATATAAACCACCATAATGCCTCTTACATTTTAGACACTATTGTGAGTGTTGTGCAAATATCATCTTATTTAATTTATTTAACAATTGAAAAATTTCTTTGTAAGCACATATGATCTTAAGACTTTATATCTATAACTTCATGAAGAATCAACAACTTTTTCACTCCCTGTCCAGGGAAAAACTTTTCAATAATTGGCTGAAACAATTTGCTTTCTGACTTAAAAATTTTAGTTGTAGCAATGTATAGATATGATTTGCATAAATAAAGAAAAAAGAAAATCAAATCTACGCCCTAGATTGCAATATAAACTTATGTTTCTCAAACTAGAGCCATTTCAGATAATTTGCAGAGCTGTTAAATACAGGTTCTTGAATAAGTGATATAAAATCTCAGAATCAGAGTCTGTAGGTGATATCAGGATATGGAATGAGGAAAGCAATGAGGAAATTCATATATCCAATATAGAATGGTCAAACTAAAGTCTGTTTTTGAGCTCAATCCACCATTAGAGTACATTAATATCATAATTGAGTTTAAATTTATTTTTATATATATTTTTCAAATCAGGTTACACTTGTGCAAACAAGGAATAATTTAAAATACTAAGGGCTTGTAATCAGTATATCTAAAAACAGCATTCATAATTCCTTCTAAAATGTATTTGGAGAAATTCCTATTTTGCTCCTGGATGAAAATGTGGGTCAGCCCATAATTTACCACATAATTCTTGGTTAAAAATCCCATGGTCATTTTAATTTAGAAACACATTCTCAACTTAGTAATTAAATTTATCTGACTCAATGTTATATTCAAAGCAATGGAGTTGATTTAAGCTGATATCTTTTTTCTTTTTTAATTGGGCCTTCTATGATCAGGCCTCTGGAGGAACAGAAGGAAATATGGTCCTTCTTTTCTTTCATTTTCCCTAAGGTTGCAAACTGTGACATAAAACACCTTTTTAGTGTTCTATGGGAACGGCATTGTACAGGTAGATGTTAGGATAGCAAAGTTGCTATGTGACTGGTGATATCATAGATAATGTATTATCATAAGATGATATATTTTTCTCTAGACATGGGTTATGTTTAAAGCTTATTAATTCTCTGATGCGTCTTCAAAGATTTTTCCTGAGAAAATCACCTTAGAATTACTATATCGCAGGTAATGTATTTTCCTTAGGACGCTTGCTTGTCTTCTCAGCCTATGTTATTTTGTGTGTGCATGTGTGTGTGTATGTCTCCCTAACTTGTAGTTTTATCGGTCAGTTAGAATCATTTCCTGACGGTACAGTTAGCTCCCAAGGTAGCTTTAATTCTACCATTAAAGTAGAAACCATTTAATGTCTCCTCCTCTAGATTGTCTGGACATGTACCTAACTCCTGTTCACAATCATCCTTTAATTTCCCTTACACATGCTGAACTCTTAGAGTGGTTCTGGTGAGACCACTTACACAAGTTTTAGAATGAAATTCAGAGTTCTCTGTAGCAACTCTGTCTAAAATCATCCCCTTCATAAATCATTTTATTGCTCAGACTTCTTTTAGAAGTTTTATGCAAATAAACTAACAGAAATAACTTTCAGTTGTTTCTTTTTAAAATTTTCATCTTGGCCATGTTGGTATGCTATATATATTATACATTTGTGCTTCAGTCAAAAATTCTAATTTAACTTCCTGCTACACAGAAAATAACTTCAGAAGCTTTTGGAGTCACTGTAAGTGAACACTATTAAGACAGTTCTCCTTGCTTATAAAAATTTAAATTCCTGGCTTTACTCCAGACTAGATATAGAATCTTTGTAAATAATTCAAAATTTATATTTTAACAAGCTCTTTTTAAATGATGTTTTTGGGATATTAACATCTAAGGAAGTTCAAAAAGTGTGCTACCTTTATTCTTTTAAAGTAATAGGAAAAAATAATAGAAGGAAATAGAAGAAGAAAATATATAGAGCCAGTAATCTTCAAGGTATGATGATTTTTAAAAATGAAAATATTGAGTAATAAATTATTCTTTTACAAATCAATGGCTAATACATGCGTGATCACAAACCAAAGGTTTTATATTGCTTTAATTTATAAATTAAAAATTATTGATGTAACAGTTAAAATGAAAACTTTACAAGGAGATTTGAATTTCAAAAAGTATGTATTTGCCAAGGTAATAATGTCTGAAAAAATGTTAGTGGCTAACTATAAAGATATTTAATTCAAACTGTGCTTAGGTACTGATAAGTTAAGAGCACATATAATAGCAAGCCTAAAAATAAAGACAATAAAATCTTATGTAAAATTAAGACTACAGAAGGGGGAATTCAGCTTTGAATTTTATCAGGATAACACGGACCAGTAAATTTATGTTTTAATTGATTAAGTTTTTTGGGGGTGGCACTGATTAACAAAATCCAATAAGTGTTAAGTGTGCAACTCATCAGTAAGTAATATATATATTGTGCTGTGTGTTCCCTGCTCATAGGTAGATTTTTTCTGTCACCACATATTCGACCTCTCTTAATCCTATCTATCTCCTCCCTCCCCTCTTTCCCAGTAACCACGTATCTACAGTCATGTCCATGAGTCTCTATTTGTTTGTTAGGTTTGTTGTTCTCTTTTAGTTTTATATCCCACATATGATATCATGTGGTTTTCAACTTTGTGTGGCTTATTTTGCTTAGCATGATTATCTCAAGGTCCATCAAAGTTGTTGCAAATGGCAGTATTTCATCTCTTATTATAGCCAAATAATATTCCATTGTAAATATGTACCAAAGCTTCTTTATTCAATCATCTGTCATAGGACATTTTGGTTTCTTCCACGTCCTAGCCACCATGAATAATGCTGCTATGAACATCAGTGTGCATGTCTTTTCGGATATATATTTTCAAGTCTTTTGGGTAAATACCCAGCAGAGGTATTACCGGATTGTATGATAGATCAATTCTAGTTTTTTTTAGAAAACTCCATACTGTTTTTCATAGTGGTTGTACCAATTTACATTTTTTTCTTCATCATCTCCAACATGTGTTACTACTTGGCCTGTTGCTAGTAGCCATTCTAACGGGCGTGAGATCGTATCTCATTATGGTTTTGAATTGTATTTCCCTAATAGCTAGCGATGTTGAGCATCTTTTCATATGTTTCTTAGCCATTTGTACGTCTTTTTGGGAGAAGTATTTGTTTAGGCCCTCTGCCTATTTTTTAAATTGATTGTTTGGTTTTTCGGTTGTTATTGAGTTATATGAGTTCTTTGTATATTTTGGATATTAGGCCTTTATCATAGATTGTGCTTGCAAATATAATTTCCCACTTGGATGATTGTTTCTTTGCCTTGTTTACGATTTCCTTTTCTGTGCAGAAGATTTTTAGTTTGATAGAACCCCGTTCATTTACTTTTGCTTTTACTTCCCTTGCTTTTGAAGTCAAATTTATAAAATCCTCGTTAAGACCAAGGTCCATGAAATTAGTTCCTGTTTTCTTCTATGTTTTAGGTCTAACATTCAGGTCCTTAATCCATTTGGAGTTAATTTTGATGTGCAGTGACTGACAGCAGTCTAGTTTCATTCTTTTGCAGGTAGCTTTCCAGTTTTTCCAATACCATTTATTAAAGAGGCATTCCTTTCTTTATTGTATGTTTTTGGCTTTTTTGTTGAAAATTATTTGCCCATATAAATATGAGTTTACTTTTGGACTTTTGATCCTGTTCTACTGGTCCATGTGTCTGTTTTTCTGCCAATACCATGTCATGTTGATTACTGTCACTTTGTAGTATAGTTTGAAATTTGGCAGAGTCATGCCTCCAGCCTCATTCTTTTCTTCTCAGGACAGCTTTGGCAATTGGGGTCTTTTGTGCTTCCATACAAATCTGATGTTTTTTTTTTCCTTTTTCATTAAAAAATAATGACAATCCCTCTATGGGTATTTACTCCAAAGAGTTGAAAACTCATATCAAAAAATATATTTGCACACCAATGTTCATAGCAGCATTATTCATGGTGGGCAGGACATGGAAGCAGTCAAAGTGTTCTACAATAGATGATTAGCTAAAAAAGCTGTGATACATATACACATTTGAATATTACACAGCCATAAGAAGAGATAAAATACTCCCATTTGCAACAACTTGGATGGACCTTGAGATAATCATACTAAGTGAAATAAGCCAGACAAAGTTGAAATCACATCCTATTGCTCGTATGTGTGATATAAAACTAAAAGCAACAAATGAACAGGACAAACAAACAAAGACTCATGTACGTGGAATATAGACGAGTGGTTACCAGAGAACTATAAACTAGTGGTTACTAGTGGGGTCGGGGAAGAGAGGGGTGGTAGATGGTGTATAGGGGATCAAATAAAGGGCTTAGGAGGGTGAAGTGGGTAAAGGGGAACAAATATATGGTATCTAAAAGAAACTTGACTTTGGGTGGTGAACACACAATACAATATACAGTTGTCAAATAATAATGTACACCTTAAAATTATATATTTGCATTAACCAATGTTACCCCAATAACTTTTATTAAAAATTAAAAATTATAAAAATTAAATTTTTTAAAAAAATAAATAAAAGTAAATTGATGCTATATCTCTTTAAAAGCCTTTTATGCACTTACTGATATGGTCATATTCTTTGTTTTGTTTATGTGGTGTAGCACTTTAATTGATTTGCATATGTTAAACCATCCTTATGCCCTTGAGATAAAGCCTACTTAATTATGGTATATATATATATGTATTATTGTATTTGGTTTGCTAGTATCTGATTTAGAATTTTTACATCTGTGTTCATGAAAGATATTGGTCTGATGTCACAAGCCAGTACATCTAAGTTATAGAAATTATTAATATTAGTTTGGCTGAATTTTCAAAATAGGCACATAGTAAGTATCATAATTTTATTTCTATATAAATTTGTCTATCCAAAGCTCATTGTAATTGGGAAAGCTCATTGTAATAAATATGTTTCTAACAGTGTAATGTACTTTTTCAATTTCTTAATTCTAATATATTCCTATCTTTGTTTTTTTTTTAAATATAAAGCCTGACTCCCCAAATGGTTAAGGAACTAACTTATTGTTATTCATTTAATATGTAGTGAAGCTTTAGTATGAGTTTTTATTCTGTAAAACCTAGTAATTAGTAAAAATTACATGGGTCTTCAGTTAAGTGGTAAAAGGTCCATATCAGGAAAATTATATTTTATCACAAGGATCTAAGAACTGACAGTAGAAGGGTCCTCTTTAGATAAAAAGAAAAAAATATTGTTTTAAAATTTTCATTATTTTTTAAAAAGAGTACAAAATACATAAAATTATTCTAAGCATTTAGTAAGTTATAAGATTTTTTCCTAAGAAAACTTCAATTAGCTTTGTATAATTTTTGTGAATATATACTTACATACACTCCTTCAGCATTAACCCCAGTTATGCAATCCTAAAATACTTAGGGATTAATCTCATTGAATTTTTAATCTAGTCCAAAGAAAATATCTATGATCACCCTAAAACATATGATTGATATGATGATAGATGGAATTTAGCACGGTATAGTTAAAAAATATTAGAAAGATCTAAAATTGTTTAGAAATGAGAACAACTGTTGTAATAAAGTGTGATTTAAACAAAGGCCTAAAGAATAAACAAAGCGATAATAAAAAGAATTATTATTTAGAAGGACATGTGATAAGGTACAAAGGCTAAGAAGAACATGGCAGCTTGCAAATATTGTCAGAATTGGAATTGGAATATAGTAGCTAAGAAGGTAAAAACAAGAGAAGCTGAAAGGTAATTGGTCAAAACACGAAAAATGTATATACTCATTTGCTAGGGCTTCTATAACACAGACTGAGCTGCTTCACAGAAATTTATTTTTCATAGTTCTGGAGGCTAGAAATCAGATCAAGGTGTGGGCAGGGATGTTTTCTTCTAAGACCTCTTCCGGCTTGCAAATGGCTACCTCCTTTCCTTATGTCTCTGTGTATTCACATGTCTGGTGTTGATCTCTGTCTGCCTCCTAATTCCTCCTTTTATAAAGATACCAATCATATTAGACTGGAGCCTATCCCAGTGACCTCATTTTAATTTAATTACTTCTATAAAGATCCTACCTCTAAATACAGTCACATCTGAGGTACTAGGGGTTAGGGTTCAAACATATTAATTTGAGGGGACATAATTCAGCTCATAACACCACATGTGGTTGTTTGAACTTTAACAATTAGAAAATGGGCACCACTGAAGGTTTTTTTAAGTAAGTAGAATTATGGACATAGTTTATTTTTGAAAGTTCTTTCAACATGCCATGTGAGGAATAGTTTGGAAGAAATGATATCACTTAGATGGTAGCATAGGCCATTTCTGACTTTACTCCACCTTGCCAAAACAGCTAACAACTATTCAACAGCAAGACACTGGGAAAACACAAGGATGAGGCTTAAATACCCCCTGCACTACATACACCAAAACAGACTGCATTAAAAGGATAAGAGAAGTGGCTACGTCTTGAGTGCATTGCCAGTTTTGCAGGCTAGTGCAGCCCCATACAGAGAGGTCTCTCCTAAGTCTTACTTTCTCCAGCATGAAAAGAGAACTCAGAGTTCATTGTGGGAGCACCTAATCTGATATCGCCTCATAGGAATTGAAAGGAGTCTGTGGGGCTCAACCACTAGAAATCTGTAACAGAGGAAAGGGAGGGGCTTGCAACAACCAGCTCACCTGAAGAAACAAACCGGTGGAGCAAACTGACCAAGAAATTCAGTAGGTTGCAGATATATTTGGTTCAGATTCTCAAACAAAATGTTGTACTGACCTTAAGAGCCTGGTTTGCCTAATCTCAGGCTAAAAGCTGAGGCATAGCCTTACCCACTTTTTCTCCCAGCCACATCTAACCAGAAAAACTGATGAAAACATCTAGAAGCTGTATGGCCCAGCGGTGCTTACACTGAGAGGTGTGTGAGCAGAATTGACCATCCGCCGAGCAAAGCCAGTGCTGAGCAAAAAGCCACTGCTACACTTAGCCAGGGGGATTAATTTATAGCCAAGGGTAAGGCTAACTCCTGGCTTCTCACAACCAGATAGCCTGTTTGAGAAATTAAGAGTTGCCTGGAGTGACCCATTTTCTTCCTTCCCAGGCAAAAAGCTGAGGAAAAGTCCCACCCATTGTGACTCCCAGCCCACCTGAGCAGAATAGCTGGAGTGCACACCTGAAAGCTGTATGGCCCAATAGCACTTCAGCCAAGAGAAGAACAATGCAGAGACAATATTTTACAGAACAAAGCCAATGGGCCTGTTTGGCCAGGGATATTGAGGTGCAGGTGGGCTTGAGTTAGAACAACACACAAAGAGTTTTACTGGCTCTAGAGATACTTCTCTCATTATATCTGGAATAGGAAAATGAACTGATAGTCCTACTCATCGCTGCATACAGCCTCCAGTTTGCCCAACCAGGGAACCTAACCAGAGCAACTGGGTATGTGTGTAGCTCATCCAGCAGCCCTGCTTACAGTGATACTTGCACAAAGAGAACTCATGGCTTCTTCTCTTCAGAGCAAAATTGATAGCCTCTCCAGACCTGGGAAGTAAGTGAACAACCTTGTCTCATTCAGGTCCCCAAACAACCAGCTGTGCAGACCCTGGGTCTTGACTCAAAGCCCTGCCACAGCAAGAAATGTAATTCATAACCACATAAACTACTGAATATAGTACTCAGTCTTGACTATTTAATAAATTTGACTAAAGAATACAAGCAACATGGAGTTTGTCCTATAGCCTCACTTGGGTAAGAAACCAAGCTAGCAGTTCTATCCAACTGTTTTCAGTTAGTGGCACAACCCCACCATCCTCAGACCTCAAGTGGAGAGAAAGAGAAAGAGAAAGAGAGAATTTAAATCCAAACTACAAATGAAAAAGGAGACACTTCAACTGTTACAAAGGATCATAAGAGGTTACTATGAACAACTATATGCCAACAAACTGGAGAGCCTAGCAGAAATGTAAAAATTCTTGGAAACATACATCCTGATACCAAAACTGAAAAAAGACATTACTATGAAAAAAAAAATAAATAAAGGCCAATATTCCTGATAATTATAGATAAAAAAAAAACATGAAAAAAAACAGCAAACTGAATTCAGCAACACATTAAAAAGATTATTTATCATCATAAATAATCATAAAATGGGATTTATCCCTGAGATACAAAGATGGTTCAACTTACACATCAATACAAATCAATCAATGTAATATATCACCTTAATAAAATGAAAAAAAAAAACATGATCATCTCTATAGGCACAGAAAAAAGCATTTGACAAAATTTGACATCTATTGATAAAAATTCAACAAATTAGGCATAGAAGAAACATATGTCAACATAATAAAGTCCATATATGACAAACCCACAGCTAACATCATCCACAATGGTGAAAGCTTTGAAGCTTTTTCTCCAAAATGAGGGACAAGTCAAGGGTAACCATTCTCATCACTCCTATTCAAAATAGTACTAGAAGCCCTAGCTGGAGCAATCAGACAAAAATAAATAAATAAATAATGAATAGATAGATAAATGATAGATGATAGATGATGATAGATAGATGATAGATTAGATGATAGATGATAGATGATAGATAGATGATAGATAGATAGATAGATAGATGATAGATAGATGATATAGATAGATAGATGATAGATAGTATCAAAATTGGTAAGGGATAAGTAAAATTATTTATTTTTGCAGATACCATGATTTTTTAGATAGAAGTTCTTAAAGACTCAAAACAAAAGAAAAAAAAGTTATAACCAGTTAATTTAGTAAAGTTGCAAGATATAAAATTTACATATAAATATCAGTAGCAATTCTATATACTAACAATAAATTCTCTAAAAATATTAAAGAAATTGATCCTATTTACAATAGCATCAAAACAGTAAAATACTTAGAAATAAATTTAATTAATGAAGTGAAAGATCTCTACTCTGAAAAGTATAAGACTGTGATGAAAGAAACAAAAGAGAAGGAGGATGTATGAGGGGTGATAGGGAGAAGGGGCATTGGAGAAAGTCTGTCAGAATGTACAGATTTCTAGTTATATGATAAATAAGTACTAGGAATATAATGTATAACACAATTACTCTAGTTAACACTACTGTATGAAATATATGAAAATCATTAAGAGAGTAAATCTTTATCATAAAGATAATTTTTTCCTTTTTTTTCTTTCTTGTCTTTTTATTGTATTTATATGAGATGATGTATGTTAACTAAACATATTATGATAACTGTTTTATGATATATGTAAATCAAACCACCATGCTATATGCCTGAAACTTAAACAATGATACCTGTCAGTTATTTCTCAATAATACAGGAGGAAACACTCCATTTTTTAAAAAAAGAGTTTGAAAGGAGTAAGATTTGAGACATGTAAGCAGTCACCCAGGGAAACAATAATGGGGAGTTTGGGAGGAGGAGTGTCTAAAAAGGTCAGTAGTTCTCAAAGAAGGTAGGTGGCAAAATTATAATTAATTGTATATTAAAGGCAAAGAAAATTGAATTAATACTGATATCAGAGCTAGAGGAAAAGATTGAAAATACAGGACAAAATAGAAATAGCCAAAAAAGTTCCACTGATGAAACAGGATACGGTGTAGCTAATGAAGCTCAAAGGCACCTCTGTTAGGAACAAAGGCTCTTCCTGCAGGAAAAAACAGTGACTGATATTTTTACTTTGTACTTGGCTAAACTCATAAGGAGGAAAAATCAACTTTCATTGTTTAGATATGAAAAGATATTAAATACCAAATCCAGGAAATAATCTCATAACAGACAAGTATGAATCAAGAGGTGAAGTTGTTGCTTTTCATTTGGAAAACAAATATGGTTCCACAGTTCCTTAATAACTTTTCCTGGGGCCTGAATAAAAAAAGGTACAAATTTATACAACATTTATATAAATCACCATGTTCTACACTGGAAACTAATATCGTATGCTAATTGTATTTAAAATATATACGTGTGTGTGTGTGTGTGTGTATTTATTTATTTTTTTAAAGAGGCACAGGCTATGGACCTTGCCAGACACTGAATCTGCTGGTGCCATGTTCTTGGACTTCCCAGCCTCCAGAACTACAAGAAATAAATATTTATTGTTTTTAAGCCAAAAAGTACAAATTGTAAAGGAAGTATAAATGTCATTGAATATAGTAGTAATCATGATTTAAAAAGAAAAAAGTATACCTTTGCATTAAAACTTCTACTGAACTCAGTCACTTTTAATTGCAAATTGACATCTATTTTATACATTAAATACAATTCTCAATTCAATCTCTTAACATTCTGGCTTCAGGGAGACTTGCTGACTTATTTACCAACATCAGAAATTTTTAGTTTTGAAAGTCTCAACTTGTCATTAATCTTAGAATATAAAAGTCTAAGACTTTTACTAATATTCTCTTTTTGGTTAACTTATCGTATATATTTATTATAATTTTTTTAATTTATAAAATTAGAGAAAGTGGTATAATCCTGCCTATGCCCATTGTCCATTTCCAATAGCCAATAAAAGAACAAAAAATGCTATAAAAAGTTTCATAGCATAAAAAGAAAAAAGCTGCTTATGACACACTTATTTTTAATAATATGTGACAAGTACAGTTATAACAAAACCAAAGATGTGTAGTTAAATGTGATGGACTTTAATTTTTGGTGTAAAAACCCTGGTCTATCTATGTAAATCAAAAGATGGAGTGCCTTCTCAATCTCAAGAAAGTATGAGATATGTGTGAGTACTCACTGCCAGTGACGCCATGAAGAGCACAAGCAGATACTAGTGCTTGTTCAGAGCTTTTTTCAGCACAGAGGAAAACTCGGAGGCAATTTATGTATGAATCTATAGGAAAGGAGTCCTAGAGGTTTTGCTTCCAGGAAGGTAGCTTAAAACTCCAGTGTACAAGTTTCTGTGATTTAATTAAGCATAAGAGCAATGAGTTCTCAGCTCCTTCATTGAAATGGGTGTCATATATCAGAGGGGATTCAAATGGCAAATGAAGATTTGAGTTAGACGACCATAAGATCCCTTTCATCCCTAAAATTTTTTTCATTAATTTCTAAAGGGAGATTATAACTATTATAATGACTGTATTGATTGCTTATTGACATTTTATATAAACTTACTCATTTTTCTCAAAACAAGATAAGAGATGTTAGATTTAATATCTAGCCCATTGTTAGTAACTTCATAAGGTAATTAATAAATTTTTCTAAGGACAACTACATCTGAACGGGTGGTCTGGAAGTCAAATCCTAGAAATTCAACTTTAAAACTCATGCTACGTAGGCTCTTTTAAGATACATAATGGATTTTGAGAGAAAGAGAATAAAATTAATGCACATTAATAAATAAAAATAATATGAAGCACTGACCTTCTAACTATTCATCTATTGTATTACTATACTTATGAATTCTATTTGAGCATTATACAGTTTAAATGAAACATAAGAATTCCTATTTTGAAGTCTTTTTCCACAGGCTGGTACAAAGATCATCAAAAAGGGCTCGTTAAAAATGCAGAATTCAGGCTTCACCCCAGACATGATGAATGTGAATCTTCATTTAACAAAATCCCAGGAAGATTAATGCTAAATAAAGTTCAAGAAGCACTAGTTTATTACACATTCATCAAAAACTTTAGAAATACCCTTTGCTAAAATAATAAATTTGAAACTATCAGTGGTTTAACAAAACTAATTAAAGTGTAAAAATACATACTACACTGATGATTTCTTAACCTTAGAAAATAAATGTGCTTTCCATACAATCCAGTTGTCACATGAACTTAATTAGAAATAGAATCAGGACCACCTAATGCTGAAAAGCTAGAGAGCTATGAAATAGTTATACATCTACTGCTAATATATGTATCCACTAAACAGATAAATTTAATTAAAATTTACATGGTATTCACTTATCAAGATTATGAGTTATATAATCTTAACTTTTTATTTTTATATAACTTTTTGTATACTTCATAAATGTATAAAAGTCTGTCAGCTAGCAAATAATACTATTAGAACACAATTTTAGGCAAAATAAAAGATATTTCCAAGTTCTAAACTTATAGAGAATGTTTGCTATGGCTAAAGAAAAATAGTTTTTTTTTTTTAGCATGTTAACTATACATAGTAAACCAGGTTTGCTATTCATTCACTGTACAAGTATTACCATCTGCCTGTGGAGGACTAGGCACAGTTCTACAAGCTGCGGCTTTTTAAACAAATGAGATATTCCCCTTGTCCAAAGGGAATTCCTAGTCTAAGGAGGAGATGGATAAGGAAACAGGCTATAATGATGGAATGGAAGTGTGAATATAGAAGTATTTTAAGAATAACTCATGCCAGTCTATGAAGGCATCCTGGAGAAAATTAAATCTAAAATAAAACAATAAATGAGTAAGAATGAACCCAATGAAAGTCAGGCTGGAAGAGAGATTTTTAGGCAAAGATAAGATGATGCCCAGAGTTGAGAGTGACACTGGGCATGGCACACTAAAAGAACCAAAAAGATTATACAGAAACTACATGGAAACATCTAATTTTTCCCATCAATAAAATTGGTGTTTATCTACTTTGCAGCTTTTCCTGAGTGATCAAGACAGATTTTTGCATGTGAAAGCATGCCCATGAGATATGACACATTTAAATCATATTGTTGCACATTCATATGTAACCAGTTTAATTAATTTTCATTCCTATAACTACACATTTTATACTATTTTTAATCATCTTATATCTTTCTGAGTAGATTTTTTTGTGAGGAGAAAGCTAGGTATAAAGAGATCAAATTTTCTAAATTTTACAATGTTGATTCTTTATGACCTACTTTTCTCTTGTCTTTTTTTCTCACTAGATCATTGATATAAACCCAAAACTAGCCTTCACCAAGTTATTATTCAGTTTGATCATGTTAAGTGCAGTCCACGCTTGGACATCTGTCCTAATGATTTTTCAAAGGATTTTCAAAGGTATTTTTCAAAGGATTATTCTGACCCTCCCTGCTGTCAGGTTTGTATGTTCTAAGCTAGTTATAGGAGTCTCATTTTATTTCACTGTGACTTAAGTGGGCTTAGAACCTGTTGAGCCTGTCTGCATTGTACAGTTATCTGTGAAGACCTGAAATACTGGGCAGAGGCTAAAAATGATCTTCTTTGCCTCAATTTTGGAATCCCAAGTGACAAATAACTCTAAAAGTGAATCAGGCTGAACATAAAAGGACATACCAAGACTTCTCCTGCAGATACAGTGCATATTCTGTATTGATAATGTGATAATTTCTCAAATATGTGACTAGTATTTTTCTAAAAATTTCACATTTTCATTCATGTGCCAACTTCTAGGAAAAAGGGACTCTGGGAAAAATGACTGTGTGGATCCAAACACGCACATCCTGAAAATAGAAAAATGTCAAGAAAGTTGAGGTAAGCAATTTCATGTCAGAGAGGAGATAACATAAGTTTGAGAAAATGAATAAAGGGAGGTCACAGAAGTACATTGTTAGGAGAAAATTATTTTCAGGGTTAGTAAGAGGATGGGAAAGGGGCAAATTGCCTCATTTATGTACCAAGTAACATAAGGTGTGTGAGATCTGATGCATTTCCAAGAGAAAACAGTACAAAAAGCCCAACACTTCTTAGAAGAAGCTAGGCTTCACCTAATGGTGGCTTCAGTTAAATTTCTGGTACACTGAGTGCTAAGAAAGGGGCACACATGGAGAAAGTCGAAATCAACAAATTAAGAAAGAAAAAAACAATTATTTCTAATGGAAATCCCATGGGAGCATCGCACAGTCAGAGGGGAGATGTAATTCAGGTAGTTCTATACAAGGAAGAACCCCCATTATTCAAAATTGGTTTGATGAATAATGGTATGCTGATGAATGATTCATCTCAATATAATTTATGGTAATCTAAGACATACAAATGTTGCTTTCAAAAAATAACATTAATTTTCAAAGTTCTGGACTATCTAGGATGGCATAAAATTCCAGGCTGTGGGCAGAGTTTCATACCAAGACAAAGTTGATATTCTCCCTATGCCATCATTATACCATTTAGTAAATTACATTCTCATCGCTAGAACAATTTGAAGAAAAATAATTATCTTTGCTTTAAAAATGCCAGTATTTAAAACCTCTAAAACAGAAAAATAGCATTCCTAGGAGCTTTGGATAACTTGTTTTCTAAAGAGACTATATTGCAAATATAAGAAAAAATTGCATCTACTTTGCATTATTTCTTTTTTTCTTTTAATAAAATGAATATAGATGTGTGATTTTTATTTTTTTTTCTTGCTCATTTTTAAGCTTCCTTCTAATGTTTGTAAGCATTCTGGGCAATAAGTTTGATGGTCTAATTGCTACCTTTATTTAAATTGAGAAGAAAAACACTCTAATTTCTCCCAAATTCCAGGTCCTTAGGGAAACATGTATCCGATTACTTCAGGTTTTTATGCTATTTTGAAAGAAGAAAATCTTTATCCTTGCTACTCTATTCTTTATTTAGCTATAACTTATATCACCAAACTGATCAATTAGTTAAATATATTTCTATAACAATCAAAGGAGTGGTTTCTAAAAGTTCATTTCACTTTTTATTACTCATCCATTCTCATCCATGACTTTTAATAAATCATTTCAAATAAAATGTTGTAAGAAATGTTTGTTTTATGTAACTATCTAAAGCAGAATGGACATTTTTTAAATATGATTTAGTAGGATAAGACCAAATTACTAGCGACCTTAAATACCAGGCTAATAAATTTTGATTATTTTCTTTAGCCAGTGATTGGTACCTGGGGTTTCTACCAGATGAAAAATATGAAAAGTGCAGTAAAAAAAGGTTAATCATATATCAACTTCTGCTTCTTAGAAAATGAAGTAGCTGTACTTTTTTCTATTCTAATGCTAAATACAACTAAAAACTCTAGACAATACATTAAAAAACAAAACAAAAGAAAACCCTGTAAGCTGGAAAAAATATAGCACACTTTCTAGGAACCTGAGTATGACTGGAACACTGATACTGGAGAAGTTAGTTATTTGGAAATGTCTATGGGTATAGACAAAAAATGATCTCTAAGGAAAACTTGCTTTCTCTAGCCAAAGGACAATTAAAGGAGCCACTTGAAAAGACAGAAAACTTTTAGATCACACTAGCTATATTCCAGCCAAACACCACAGGGTAAACAACAAAAACAAAAACATAAGTAAAAACATGCCTCACTCCTGCTTATACCAGAAAATATCATGTTGGGCCCTAGAGTCCCATTCTTTCCACACTATGGTGAAGCATTCCACACTTCACCAGGGTGGTATCTGAGAAGGAGTGGGGATCTAGAATTTTAATCCCCACAGGGTGGTAATGAGTGTCCCACACACATGGAATCAGTGAAGACCACATGGGGATCCTGAACTTCCATTCTCACAAGTAGTAATGAGAGACTCCTTTCCTTTCTCATTGGGGTTGTATCAGTAAAGGCCTAGTAGAGACTCAGGACTTTCGCCATCACTTGGCATTAACAAGGCAACTCTCCATGGTGTCAAATGAAGCTATGTGAAGATCAGTCATGAGGCATCCAATCCCTTCTCAGAGAGGAGATATCAGTGAAGTCATTTGTGGGAGCCTGCACTCTCATACCGACATAATATTAACAAGAAACCCTTCTCTATACAAGGGTCAACAGTGTGAAAACCTGTTCTTTCACCCCTCCCTGGCAGTAGCAAAGCAATACCCTCTATCACTCAGCATAGAAGTGTCAGAGAGGCCTGCTAAAGCACAAGTTTTAAATAAGATCTAAAGTTTTATAACATAATACACAAAATATCTGGATTTCTTATAAAAATCACCTGTATAATCAAAGCCTGGGAGATCTCCAAATAAAGTCGGAAAGACAATCACACCTAAAATGTTCCAGATATTAGGATTGTCTGAAGGATTTTAAAACAGTCATGATAAAAAAAATGTTGCAAGAATTTATTATGAAAATACTTGAAACAAATAAAAAACAATTATAAAGTCTCATAAAAAATAGAAAGTCTAAACAAAGTAATCAAAAATATAAAAAATCAAACTCAAACTAAAAAATACAAAAAAAAATATTAATAGATGTACTAAACAAGAGACTGGAGAACATGGAAAAAAGAATCAGTGAACTTTTAAATAAAGCAATAGAAATTACCCATCCTAAACAAAATAAAAATAGAATGAAAAATAAATAAATAAAATGAACAGTCTCAGTGACCAATAGGACTATAAGAAAATATCTAAAATTGCTATAATCAGAGTCACAAAAGGAAAACAAAATGGGTGTGGCTGAAAAAGTACTCAAAGTAATGATGGCTGAAATTTTCCAAATTTGGCAATGAAACAAAAACCACCAGATTCAAGAACCTGATCAAAGTCCAAACAGGATAAACTAAAAAAAAAAAAAAAAAAAAAAAAAGTAAAACATACATGCTCAAACTACAGAACCTAAAACATTAAAACAAAACTAAACTAACTAAACTAAAACTTAAAAATACTCAAAAAGATAATGCAAAATCTATAGAAGAAAGACAAATAATTGATTGCAGATTTCTTATCAGAATCTATTAAGGTTGAAAAAAAGGTGGTATAACATATTGCAAATGCTGACAAAAAAGAAGTTAATCCATAATTTCATGCCCAGTGAAAATATCCTTTTGGAATAAAGCCAAAATCAAGACACTTTCAGATAAAGGAAACTAGGAGAGAATGTCACCAGCAGACCTACTATCAGTCTTTTCTAGCTAATATAACAAAATATCACAGACTGAGGGGCTTATAAACAACAAACATTTATTTCTCATGGTTCTAGAAGCTGGAATTCCAAGATTACAGTGTCAGTTTTGTCAGGGGAGGGACCTATTCTGAATCACAGACATATTGTTGTGTCTTCATATGGCAAAAAAAGCTAGGGATATCTTTTATAAGAGCACTAACCCTATTCACAAAGGCTCCACCCTCATGGCTTATCTCTTAAAGGCCCTACCTTCTAACACTGTAATATTAGGTGTGTGGATGTCGACATGTGAATTGTAAGGGGGCACAAATATTCATACATAACAACCTACTCTTACTAGCTATAAGATTTCAAAAACAGAAGGAACATGAAAAAGAAGGTAAAGAAGAAGGAGGAAAAAGAGAAGGAATAATGATGAAGGAGAAGAGAATTTGGATAGAGGAGCGTTATGGATAAACAGAATCACTTTTCTTCTCTACTTCAGTTTTCTAAATTAAGTTTCAGGGTTCAAGCAATACTTGAAACAAGGTAATGTGCCTCTTAATATATGTCAAAAAAATAATTAGACAATGATAAATTGTGGATTGCAAAGAGATGCAGAGGGAAATAAGGTTTCTAAACTTTATGTTAACTCGTAAAATAGCAATACAAGTAGGCTGTGATAAGATGTGTGTTTGTATATGTGTTAGCTCATGTGTCTGCACATGTATACAGACACATGGATGTATATGTATATGTATATTTAAATGCTTATATTTGTGTATGTGTGTATCGTAATTCCTACAACAATCATTTAAAAAGCTATGCAAAATGGTGTACTCAAAAGCACTAAAGATAAATCAGAATGAAACTCTTAATATTGTTCAAGTAACCCACAGGAAGGTAGGAAAAGTAAACAGAAAAATGAAAAAAAAAAAAAGAAGCAATGAGAACAAACAGAAAGCAAAAGTTAAATGGCGGACAAGTTTTGAAATGTCAATACTAATATAAAATGTAAATTCCTAAACACACCAATTAGAAAACAAATATTGGCAATATGGATTAAACATAGTAATAAAGTTACCAAACAACATCCTGCATACAAAACACTCAGTTAAAATATAATTATATTCATAAGTACAATAAATATATATACATGTATATATACAAACTTTAGTCAAAATACCAAAATGGCTATGTTAATGTCAGATACAGCAGACTTCAGAGCAAAAAAAAAAAAATTAGCAATGATAGAGAGGGATATTAAATAATGGTAAACAAGTAAAGGTGACATGGCAGTATTAAGTGTATATATACTAAATAATAGCTGTATAATATGTGGAGCAAGAACTGATAGAAGTCACATATCCAAAATTATGTTTAGAAAATACTAAGCACACCTCTTCACAAATTAATAGAAAAGGCAAAAGAAGAACTCATCAACACTATTAACAAAAACACCTTGTCAGCATATATAGAACATTCCAATCAACATTCTTTTAAGTGCCTGTGGACATATACCAGGATATATTTGAGACTTTTTAAATTTTTTTTAAAAATTTAAGAACAGCTGGCATAAAATTAGTTTCAAGTGTACAACATAGTAATTATACATTTACATACCTTATGAAGTGATCACCCTCATAAACCTAGTACCCATCTGATGCCATAGTTATCACATCAATAATAATATTCCTTATGTTATATTTTACATCCTCTTGACTATTTTGTAACTACCAATTTGTACTTCTTAATCCCTATTTTTTACCCAAACCCAATCCCTTTCCCATCAGGTGCCCTCAAAATGTTCTCTGTATTCATGAGTTTTGTTTTGTTTGTCTGTTTTGTACTTTAGATTCCACATGTAAGTGAAATCATACAGCATTTTTCGTTCTCTGTGTGACTTACTCCACCCAGCATAATATACCCCCTAGGTCCATCCATGTTATTGCAGATGGCAAGATTTCATTCTTTAAATGTTTTTATGGTTGAATAATCTTTCATTGTATATGTGGATCACCTCTTCTTTAAACATTCATCCATTGATGGACATCCAGGATGCCTCCATATCTTGGTTACTGTACTATAAGCTACAATAAACATACAAATGCATGTCTTTTCAAAGTATTTTGTGTTTCTTCAGAAACATATTCAGAAGTGGGATTCCTGGGTCATTCTTTGTCTCTTATTATAATCTTCGTTTTAAAGTCTATTTTGTCTGGTATAAATATTGCTTCTCCAACTTTTTTTTTTCTTCTCCACTTTCATGAAATATCTTTTTCTATCCCTTTACTTTCAGTGCATCTGTGTCTTTCAATTTGAAGTGAGTCTTTCGTAGACAGCATAGATAGGGGTCTTAGCTGTTCAGTCAACCTATCTTTTGAGCATTTAATACGTTTATATTTAAAGTAATTGTTGATAGATATGTAGTTATTACCATATTATTATTCATATTCTGATCTTTTTTCAGTTCTTTCAAAAAAGTCCATCAAACATTTTTTGTAATATTGTTTTGGTGGTGATTAACTTCAGCTTTTTCTCATCTGGGAAGCTCTTTATTTGTCCTTCAATTCTAAATGATAACTTTCTGAATAGAATAGTTTTGGTTGTAAGTCTTTACTTTTAATCACATTGACTATTTCATGCCAAGCCCTTATGGCTTTCAAAGTTTC
Organism: Cynopterus sphinx; assembly: GCA_030015415.1. NCBI lineage: Eukaryota > Metazoa > Chordata > Mammalia > Chiroptera > Pteropodidae > Cynopterus > Cynopterus sphinx. Next base: position 34,557,045 of record CM057389.1, on the reverse strand, counting down.
TGTTGATAAATCAACTGACAGTCTTATGGGAGTGCTCTTATAGATAATTTCTTTTTTCATGTTGTTTTCAGGATTCTCTTTGTCTTTAATATTGACCTTTTAATTTGGATGTGTTTTTCTGTGGGCCTCTTTCGGCTCTTTCTTGGGACTCTCTGAACTTCCAGGCCTTGTATACCTATTTCATTTACCAGATTAAGAAAGTTTTCTGTCATTATTTCTTCAAATAGGTTTTCAATTCCTTGTTCATTCTCTTCCTCTTCTGCCATCCCTATGATGTAAATATAGATATACTTGATATTGTTCCAGAGATTCCCTAAACTATTCTCATTTTTTGGATTATTTTTCTCTTATTGCTGTTCTGTTTGGCTGTTTTCTGCTACTTTGTCTTCTAACTCACTGATTTGACCCTCTTCTTCATCTAATGTACTATTGATTCCCTCTAATGCAGTGGTCCCTAACCTTTTTAGCACTAGGGACTGGTGATCCTATGAGAATCTAATCCATGATGATCAAAGGTGGAGCTAAGACAGTGATGCTACTTCTAGGAAGAGGCTGCAAATACAAATGAAACTGCTCACTCACCTGCTGCTCACCCCCTGCTCTGTGGCCCAGTGCCTAACAGGCCACAGACTGGTACCAGTCTGTACTGGGTCTTGGGAACTTTGTTGAAGTTCTCACTGCATTCATCTACTCTTCCTCCAAGTTCATTGAGCGTACTTATAACCAGTATTTCAAACTCTGCATATGGTAGATTGTTTGTCTCATTTTGTTTGGTTCTTTTTTGGAGCTTTGTTCTGTTTTTTTCATTTGGTACATGTTTCTCTGTCTCCTCGTTTTGACTGCATCTCTGTGTTTGTTTATATTTATTATGTAGAACTCCTATGTCTCCCAGTCTTAAAAGATTAGCTTTATATAGTAGGTGTCCTATGAGGCCCAGTTGCACAAATTTCTCTGGTATCTGGAGTGAGGTTAAAATGTGGTGATAGTGGCAAAAAATATAAATTGACTTTTTTGTGATGTTTTATACAGAATTTATTTCTCAATGGGGTCAACTTATACACACACACACACACACACACACACATATATACATATACACATATATATATACACATTATATATCTCATATACACATATATATAAATATATATACACATATACATGTGTATATGTATATATGTATATAATCTTAGAAAATATATATATACATATGTGTTGTTACTGTAATTTTTGAATGAGGATGTAATCACTTCCTGTTAGAGGTTTACTAATTTAGGCTATTTTTCTTTTTCTTATTTATTTACTTATTTTTAGTGTGCTCGTGTGTTTGTGAGTTCCTGTTGAACCATCCTTAAGTTCATAAGTTTACTCACATGCAACATGTATTTTGTGCTGTGGTAGTCTCCAGCACAAGAGTATGGGCACTGGGCTCTTTTCCTTATGAAGGTAATTGATAGACAGGTAGTTTGAGACTTCAACCTCTATCTTATTATTAACTCTCTTCAACCAGATTAACTAACTAGCCAGACAAACATTACAATTAGACTAGAAAAGACCCATTAGGTTATTATGCACATACACAATACCAAATAGTCCAATACAGTTTGGAATTCAGATAGCAAAGCTTTTCCAGAACATGAAGTATAAAACAAATGTACAACCATTACACTTCGCACATATCGAAGATGTTTTTTAACCCTACAAATAGAGTAAAATTATTATTAATAACAAATATATAGATTGAAAATTACCTAAAAACTGGACTTGGTAACAATGTTATACCACTTTTATGTTATATCAGAAGCAGAATGCATGCTGGTCAAAAATAGCAGATGAGTGATCAAAGAATACCTTTTCAAATAAATATTTTAACTTTTTTTTTTTTGCAGTAAGGAACAATTTTAGATAATGTATGTACTTCTGAAACTCATTTGTATTCTACTCTAAATATATAGCTACCTAAAAGGTTGAGAAAATCTGGGCCAGAGACCTAAATTCAGAGCTCCAGGGAGAATTGCTGTCTGGATACAAACTCATTTATGTAACCACCAGTCTAGTATTCTGCAATGTGAGAGATAGTATTATAACTTCACTGTAGCCAGTGAGATGTACTCTGTGCACCAACATGTAACAATGAAAGAAAAAATTGCAATGTATCAATTAGGAAGTTATTTTCTAAAGCTATTGCAAGGTGAATGAGTAGTTTTAGACTGGTTCTAATGTTTTTAGCATGCTGAGAATTTTATACATTTTTCTAAAAAGGGAAAGAATTATTAAATATGGATTTTTCCTCCATATCTAAAATCTAAGTTTGGTGTCGAAAGGCTTAAAAAATATCAATACTGCTTTTTCTAACTGCTGGAGTTACCATGGCCATTTTTTTCCTACCTACCTTCCCTAAATGTCCACATTTAAAAGTTTTTGTCTTTGATTTATTATATTTTTGTGTAATTATAAAAATAATATACATTTCTCACAATTGATATTATATCATCTTGTAAAACTAGACTTTTCAACTTTTATTAATTTTGGAGTGAACAACTATATCACTCTAATCTAGTTAATAATTTGACAAAAAAATTGAATGAATGGTTAAGTTGCTAGAGTGTAACAAATACATAGTAATTAGAATTTTAGATAAGTTAGTATTGATAAAATGACAGAAATTAATAAATATACCCTTTTAAATGTGAAATATTATTTTATTTTGCCAGGGAAACCCTAGACTGAATATATTTTTATAATTAAAAATGTTCATCAAACATGTTTTTTCTCAGTTTTCCATATCTTCCAGAGTGATTGCTATAAAGAAACACTAACAGGAAAATCTGTAAAATGTTACACTTTAATAAAAACAACTTATTAAATAGTAACTATATACTGTATGCAACTATGTATTAATTTTTGGATAGAAAACAGTGGAGAGCAATTAAAAGGGAGTGTTATTTTTTTGTATTTAAAAATAAGCTTTCCTAAAATAAATCTAGTATGCAGGCTTTTACAAGTTTCCTTTCTAGAATCTGATGCCATCTTGTTTTGATATTACATGCTCATTATTTTCCTAGATCTCAATTCTATTTGCCTAAAACAGTAATTCTCAAACCTTAGTATGTCAAAAAAAAAAAAAAAAACAAACAAAAAAACAAAACACCTGGACAGTTCATTCAAATACAAATTAATGAGCTGTACTGTCAGAATTTCTGATTCAGTGCTCTAGGATAGAGCCTAAATTTGAATTTCTACCAAGTTCCAAAGTCATGTTGATGGAGCTAGATTGTCCAGGGATCACATGTGGAGAACACATGGAGTAAAATGAGAACTTGCTCATTTTTTTCACTATGTAAACTATATCAAAACTGACAAAAGACATAACCTTAACTTGAGAATTGAAGTACATTCCATCCTCATCTACATAAATACATGCCCATGATTTAATATAACTCAGAGATGTCCTAGTTCGCTGAGTTCTAGAGTCTGAAAGCCTTTGGATCCAAGCAGGGCTCTTATTGGTGGTCACAAAGGAGCAGATTTGAATATTTGCTGGAGTCTCCTGTTCACCTCAGTGATTATTTAGGTTCCATGAACATTTAAAGTTTAAGTTATTCTATTATTATTATTGCCATTTATTCAAGTGTAGGAAAAATTAAAATGAACATAGCAGACATTAGTGAAACTATTTCCTTTGCTGTGAGGCAGCAGGAGTTTTTGGAGGAAGACATGATGATGAAAAGTCTGAGAATAATTATTTTTATGTTTTATATTAAAAAAACTTAGCCTATTATAATTTTATAAGACCTAGTAAAAATACGTCAAAACTACCCTGAGAAAGTGGGAAGTATTTTACTTACTCTGTATCATAAGAACCTTGACATTCTCTAACTCAATGAAAAGTAAAGAATAAACAAAGATAGGTTTCCATCAAAGCAAAATATTTTCTTTTTGGATTTTTGGCTTGTCAAAGAGCAGTAAGATATAAGCATCCTAAATGTCGGTCAATACTAAAACAAACAAACAAATACATACATACATACATACATACATACATACATACATACGTACATACAGAAATATAGAGATACAGAAATACAGAAATAAAAGAAATCTCATATTGAATGATGGAATGCAGTGGCACAAAATTGGTGATTGCTTTCTGATCTTTAGTACAGATTAGCAATATATATGACCATGATGTTTGTCAAATTGCCATCTGATTTATTATCTCAATCACATTATTTTCATAGCATCTTATTTTGATAGTGGGACAAAAGAATATTCATGTTTAGAGAACACTTCTATCTCTCTTGGAATGCATGGAACCCCTGTGTATAATGCTTTATACATACCAGGACTTCATGTATAAAAATCAAATATCAGCTTATACAGTTGTATTCCAATCCCCCATACCCCACAATAATTTACTCATTATCATATTGCTCTCTGCTCATAACTATCTTTGTGTATTTGGAAAGTTTTGTTGTTTCTGCTGTTCCTGTTGCTGTTGTTGTTTCCATTGTTAGTTTTATTGAATATATAAGCCACACTTTTATCATGAGTCTCTTCCTTTGAGGTAAAAGGTTCATAAAATATATTGAATGGATCCATGAATGAAAAGATGAATGAAGAGATGCATAAATGGATAATGAAGGAATAATTTAACGATCCAGATAAAATTTTCAGTGATGTAGAAAGCTAGACAAACTAAGAGAGCTTGCTGAAGATAAGTAGAAAGTATGAAAAGAGGTTCTTATTCCATCTTAAAGTACATAATACATTTTACACACCTCCGCACACATATTTGTATTACTGGGTTTATAAACCTATCTTTAATTACTGGTTCTAAAAAATGGATGTCTTATCAAATAAGAGAACTTACATAATATTCTTCAAATATATCAGAAAGACAATGGAAGCTTTCCATAGTTTATTAGAAAATAGTTCATGTGCCATAAAATTCACCCATTTAAAGTATCATTTCACTTTTTTGTTTATTCAAAAGATGGTGCCATCATCACCATAAGATAATTTTAGAACTTTTTTAGCACCTCAGAAAGTCTTTCTGATTATAATCAGTCTAGCGGGTGTAGATAGGATCATTGTGGCTTTAACTTACATTTACTTAAATAATAATGTTGAGCATCTTTTCACATACTTATTAGTCATTTGTATATCTTTTTTTGAGATATATATAATAAAATCCTTGGCTTGTTTACTAAATTAGATTGTTTATCTTTTTTTGTTGTTGTTAAGTTATAAGAGCACTTTTTATTCTGGGCATTATACCCTTTTTAGACATATGATTTGAAAATATAATCTCCCATTCTATGGATTTTTTTTCACTTTCTTGATGGTGTCTATTGATATGCAAGTTTTTAATTTTGATGATATCTAGTTTTTCTTTATCGTTTTTGCTTCTAGTGTCATATATAAAAGATCATTGTTTAATATATAGTCATGGAGGTTTAGTTCTATGTTTTTTCTAGGAATTTCATTGTTTTAACTCTTACATTTAGATATATAATCCATTTTGAGTGGAATTTTGAGTACAGTGAAAGGTAAGGGTCCAAATTCAACCTTAGCATGAGGGTATCTAGTTGTACCAACATCATTTATTAACAAGGCTATGCTCATCCCATTGAGTAATTTTGGCACTGTTGTCATAAATCAGTTGAGTATAAATGTGAAGGTTTAGTTCTGGACGCTCAATTATATTCCAATGATCTATGTGTCTATCTTTATACAAATACTTCCATATCTTCATTAGCATAGCTTTGCAGAAGTTTTTGAAAATGGAAAAAATGACAATATTCTTTGTTCTAATTATTTTGACTATTCTGAGTCATCACAGAATTCATATAAAATTCACTTTCGTATGAATTTTGTAAGCAGCTTGCCCGTTTTTATGACAAATTTCATAACATTTTAATGAGGATTACACTAAATCTGTAGATTAATAGAAGAAATATTGCCATCTTAATAATACTTAGCTTATAAAATGGGTTGTCTATTCATTTTAAAATACTTCCATTCCTTCTAAGTATTTAGAAAAATTTCAGTATATTTTAAAACTTTTATATTTTCAATATTCCATGTGTACTTGATAAAATGTATATCTCAATTCTGTAACTTTTTGCTTTGATCTTTTGTGGGTTTAATTTTATGTACATCTATCATTAAGTCATATATTCTTAATTAACTCTTTGCATTATAAAATCTACTTTTTTATCTTTAGCAACAATTTTGTCTTAAGATCTCTTTTATCTGATATTAGTATTGGTATTCCATCTCTACATTAAACTTTGCATTGTGTATTTTCCATCTTTATTATTTTTTAAATTATATATGTCTTTAAATATAAATTCTTTCTCCTGTAAACAGAACATTGTTAGTTTATATTTATTTTTTATCTATTCTGCCAATCTCTGCCTTTTGACTCTAGTGTTTAATCATTCAAATTTAATGTATGTACTGATAAGGTAATATTTATACCTGTCATTTTGCTATTCATTTTCTGTATGATTTATGACTTTTCAATTTCTTTATTCACCCATACTTCCTTTTTAATTTTTATTTTTTGCTTTTTAAATAGATACATTCTAGTATACTTTAAAAATTTTTTTCTTGTTGTTTTAGAGTATGCTTTTTAAGTTATGATCTTATCGGGTACCCTGAAGATGACAAGTAACATTTCAATTTAAATGATTTAGTTCAGATTAATGCTAAATTAATTTAAATAGTTTACAAAAACTTTGCTCAAACATACTTTTATTTCTTTCCTACACTTTTGTATTATTATCATACAAATTATATTGTTATATATTGTAAGGTCATCAAACTTTTATGATTATTGCTTCATGCAGCTGTATTTAAAATAAGACTAGAAAAGAACAACAACAAAAGTACATTTATTCTGTTTTTTATAATGCCATTTTAGTTACCTTTACTGGTGTTCTTTATTTCTTTGTATGTGTTTGAGAAACCATCAACTGTCCTTTTATCTTATTTTGAAGGGTTCACTTTAATATTTCTTGTATGTTATGTTTGCTAGTTTCAGTTTTTGTTTTCTGGGAAATCCTTTGATTTTCTTTGTTGTTAAAGATGAGTTTAGCCTAGCTTCATGTAAAATTCTGTCAACAACCTTTATTTGCCAGCACTTTGGAAATGTCACCTTGCTGTCTTGTTTTTCATGATTTCTGACAAGGCAACTATCAATATTATTAAAAATCACTTGTACATGATGTTATTTTTATGTGCCTAAGTATAGATCTGTTTGAGTTTATTATACATGGACATTGTTGAAAATCTTATAAGTGGAAGCTAACATTTATTAAATTTTGGAAATTATCAGTCATTATTTTTTTTAAATCTTCTGTTCATTTATTTTTTTTTTTCATAAATATATCTACATCTGTGTTTATCATGGTGTCCCACACATCTCTGAAGCTTTGTTCATTTTTATTCATTGTTTTTTACTCTATACCTCAAACTGCACAGTTTGTATTTACCTATCATCAAGTTATCTGGTTCTTTCTTCTGGTTATTCAAATCTATTGTTAAAATCCTCTAGCAAATTTTTAATTTCAATTATTTTATGCTAAATACCAAAATTTCTGCTCAGTTCTTTTAAAATGATTATTTTTTAATGATATTCTGAATTGAGTGAAGCATTATTTTTACACTTCCCTTTAATTCTTTAGACATGGTTTCCTTTCGCTCTTTAAACATTTTTGCATTAGTTGATTTAATGTCTCTTTCTACTAAGTCCCAAATCTGAACTTCTTCAGGACATTTTGTATTGGCTTCTTTCTTTCCTCTGGGCTTGTGGCATACTTTTCTGTTTCTTATGTCTCACAGTTTTGTTTTATTTTTGTTTTGTTTTACTGAAAAATTGGACAGTTTATATAATATAACTTCTCATATCAGATTTTTTTACTCTCTCCCCAAGATCTTTTGTTGCTGTTTATGTTGTTGTCATTATAGTTGTTGTTCCTCATTTTTTTACAACTTTCTTTGGCTAATTATATAGGCTTTATATTTCCAGCAATTTGTGGCCAATGCAATTTCTTCTAAAATTGTTTTTTAAATTCTTATTACTATTTTTAAGCTAGATTTCCTAGGAGTCATACCTTGATTATTATATTTTAGTGGTAAGCTGATGATTGGTTAGAAATTTTCTTTAAATGCCTTGCCTATATATCTTGTATCTTTTGCCAAAAGGATTTGGGTATGAGGGTATACCTTCCAACTTCAGACAGTTTACTATATGGCTACATCTCTCACTTCCTGTCTATGCAGGGCATCAAAGTCAGCCAAAGGTAATTGATGGGTGCCTTCTTCTTCCTCAGATCTTTCTTTCACACATACTTATCCTTTCAAATACTCAAAAAATATATCAGAGCTTGTTTGAAGTTTCTATCATTTATAGTTCTTATGATTTTCTTCTAAACAACAAGCCAGGCTCTTGTTTGCCCTAACTAAAATTGTAGCCATAAGTACTTACAAGGTTGCCAGCAGTTTTCAATTTTTCTGTATAATAATGTGGGGTAGAATTTTATTTGCTGCACCCCTGTGCTGAGCTCTGAGTCAAATCAAATAGCCACCATATTTTGAGATTTCCCAGGGAGCTAGCTGCAAATTTAGACAAAATATTGACTGTGTTCTGGGGTTGTGCTTTTAATGGAGCTCTGAAAATGGTCACATCCTTCCACTGTCTGCAAAAAATTTGGCTTTCAACTACCATGTCATTGGCAGTTGATGGACAGAAGGGTGGGACTAGCCCCAACTTAAACATCACAGAGCTTGCAATAATACTGTGATATTTCATAACCTTGGTTGATTGCCCAAGTTCTAAAATAACTTATTTTAGTTGTTTTATAATATTGTTGTTACTTTAAAGGAGGTCTGAGTTAACAAGGACCTCACTCTATAATTCTGAATTCATTCTTCCCTGTAAACTTTTTCAAGTTTTCAGTCTGTCCTCCTTTACCATGCATCCTGTAAAAACTTTGGACTCATGTTTATTTGTTATTTCCCCAGGAAAATATGTTAAATATATTTAATTTTTATAGGATTATATAAAACCACTAATAATAAGAAGCACATTACTTTTATTTGACTTTTATCCACATAATTACTTCCACAGAGAGCCTTGTTAATAGAATCTGAATATATTCAGCCTCATTTTGAAGGTTAAAGATGTACTAGAAATTTTATAATTTATTTTACAAATAAAAAATTAATAACAAATTTTGACAGGAAAACCATCACAGAAAATTCAACTTGAGAAATTTGAAAAGAAATACCTATCTATGAAATCGGTCTATTTTGCCTTTATCACTCTGTTAAAGCATAGTATTGTTCCTCTCCACCAGGATTAAACACTGGTAAGATAACAGTATGATGATTTGTGAATCTACAGTTAATTTATTTATTTAATAAATGTTTATTAAGCAAAATGTGAACTTATTTTGAGCACCCTTTAAAATCTGGAGCCTCTCTATTATTGAGGTCCTGTCCCTCCCTGAACTAGCCAATTTGAAAGGTGTAATAAACCACACCCAGGGCAACATCCACATAACACAATCAACTCAGGGATAGGTACCAGAAAACTAGGAACAACACCCATGCCTTACAGCTCACTAGAATATTCAAATTAGCCGAGCATAAATCTGCTTATCATACCTCACCTGTTCCTTCCCATAGAAACAAGAAAGGATCCTTCTCTAAGTTGTCCCCTCTCCTTCTGCTTCCTGACAAAACTTGACACTCCCCTTTGTGTCCCCTTCTCTTGGGAAGTATAACAAACTACCTTTTCAATGTTAATTTTTCCTGATCTGTTGGTCTTACCATAACTCAATAATAATACAGCTACATTTTAAAACAGCCTAACATTTCAGTGAGTTTAATAACCTGACTTCTCAACCTCAGAATCATTGCAATAAAATGAGACAATAAGCAATATATAACCTATCCGAATTGTTAACTTTTGTAGAAATGTAAGGGATTAATATTATCAAGACCCTGTACTTCCCAGTATTTTTGTGGCTAACTTATTTTGCAGTCTTATACCCACAGTAACGACTGTGGACATGTACAGCATGATAACAACATTTTTTAATTTGTGTGGCAGGGCCAAATTTCCATTTAGAACATAAAACAATCCACTCTCAACTCTCACATTTCATTAAAACAAAAACAATAAAACTAAAGCCTCAGTGCAGTTTTCTGCATGAAGACAAGCAAAAGGAAATGAGATTCAGGCAAGATCCACAGAAAAAGATCAATGTGTCCATGACATCTAAGCAGTAAAAAGGTTTAAATCAAACAGCTTTCTTTAGGTAAAATGAACACGTGTGTGGACATTATTCGTCTTTTACCAACTTCACTTAACCTTTTGCCACAAAAGTATGTACTTTTGTTCTTATTGTTGACCAACCTGAATTAGCAGCATACAAAGACCCAATTACAGAAGGTTTTGTGGGCCATGGCATGTTCGTATCAAAGAGGCAATGAAGATGATAAATTGTTTAAAGCACTGATCTTACCCATAAAAGGAAGCATTACATTTTGTGGCCTTTCAGTGTTTTGCCCCTTCTTTGGAACATAAGATCCAGGGGGCAAGATCTTTTGTCTCTATGCTACTGTTGTATTATGTACCTGGCACTAAGCAACCAGTGTCAGAAAAGAGGATGGTTTCACAAAATATATACTTTCCCATCTGGCATTAAAGAATCAACAATCTTTGTCCAAAATTCAAATAATAGCACAATTCTTTCTCCAAAATATAGAAGGAACTAGAAATGTTCAAATATTTTTTCTTGTCTTGGAACAATGGCCCGAAATCACAAAAACAATATATCTATTGAAATTTTACCTTTCTGGATTTAAGACTTTGCTGGCTATAAAAGAATACTTAAAAGGTAAAACATAGTTTAAAGTTAAATAGCTTCATGAAAGCACTCAAGATTCTAAGTTGTCATACATTTTTGGAGAAATTTAAAAATATTTGTGCCTAAATATATGAAAGGGTTAGTGGGGCAACCCTGCATAAGACTAACAAGTAGCATGTGCAAATTTCTCATTCTCTAAAACATTGTTTTTAACCCTCAGAACTCTTTAATATAGTTTTTTTTTTTATTTATCTTTACCTCATTTAGAAAGTTGTCCTAACTATAGTAAGGTAAAAACTAACATGTCAGATCTAGAATTCAAAATTATATCTTTCCAATTATAAATTCTATAATATGTCATTATCCAAATAATCTGTCAATAAGATGATGAGACTGATTCAATAAATCATACATAAAAATTCCACTCATCATTTAATGTTGGGTCTGACCCATTTCACAACAGTGTCATATGCAGTCACGCGAATTTAGCTAGTCTTGCATTTAAAAGGGCAAATTGTATGTATGACAGAAATCATTTAAATTTGTCTCTATTTTATTTATAGTCAATATGTCAAAGCATTATGTTATTGATTTAGGGAAATATTTCACTATTAATAAAATAAAAGCATAAATGTGATGGTATAAAAAATAAAATATAAAAAAAAGGCACAATTCTATTTCTGTTGAAGTAAGCAAAGGAATTTGAAGCATCAGCAACTGGTTATTCTTTTGCCTTCCCTTTGCCAAAAATTTAAAAAATCAAAGAAAGGGGGATTGTTTGAGAGAAGACTGTACCCTCTGATATTGCAGCTATCTAGTTATCCAGTTCATACACTCCTGGTATCTTACTTCCCACTAGAAAATTTAAAACCAAACATCATAAATTATGTCATACCTAAAAGACACTAACTTGTTATTGAAAGTTATGGTTGATAGAAAATGAGTAAAGTTTCCTAAGCAATAAAAATATTGAGACTATAAAAGAAAATTTTTAGTAAATATATACATTTAAAAATCTACCATTAAGAGAGCATCACAGAATTTAAGATCTTGTATTGTCATTCATCATGTGCATTTAGTAAATTTTTCATTCTCAAAAGATAAAAAACACATTGGTGATTTTCTAAGGTATATGATTTGTTGTCTATATAAATATATACAGTAATCATATAAAACATTCTATATCTTATAAAGTTCAGCATTTGATTAATTTATCTTTCTAAATATTAATGAAACAATTAGAGATAAGTAAAATTCTCAAACTGACCAAGGGCACTACTTATTAACTGTGTGTTCGTAAGCAAGCTTCTAAAATTCTTTGTGCTTCAGTTTCCTCATTCATAAAATGAGGAAAGGGTCTCATGAGACTGAGTTATTCTAAGTAGTACCACATAGAATAGTACCTGGCATAATTAAACATGATTTTTAATATATGTAGATACTGAGTAGACACAATTCCAAACTAGTATAGAAAGAACCAGTAAATGTTAAATTTTACATGTTGATAACTTTCTTTTAAAAGAAATAGTTGATAAATTTTATCAAGAAAGTAAGCTTCATTAAGCAGACTTGATAAAAAAGGAAAAAGAAGGCATCAAGAGATAAATAATAGGATAGTATGCAAGCATTGTACATAATCTTATTTGAATAAATGATTAACACATTACAACAATTTTTAAAATGATATCTCAAAACAACCTTAGGTTGATTTTGGAAGATTGGCAACTACCAACAATGACAAAAAAAGAGTTTAACAATTTATTTCAGATATATATATATAGATACTGGCTGTGACAAGAATTTGTTCTCAACACACAGAACATAATGAAGTACAATAATACTACAAAACTCCAAAGCAGAAATGTTTAGGCTAATGCTCAGGTAGTTGACCTTCTTCCTTAGTATGTATTTCTGATGAAGGCAAACAAAACATATGCCAAATTACATTCCTATGCTTTTAGATCGAGAGGAAAAGTATCCCAAGTCTACTCAATTTCTTTGGCTCTAGTAGTATTTCTATTAAAATTCTTATATCAGAAACAACAAGAACATAAGGCTCCACATATTCTCAATACTAAAATTAAAGTTAAAAGAGCATGGCAACTGAAATTAAATTGTACATTTTAAGTGAGAGCTTTATGTTATGTAGAAATCATTTCTCATCAACAAGCATGTAAACCATATAGAAACAGGGTGTCTAAGAGTCCAGAAATGACAGTCTGGCAGCTTAGTAATTTCTTAAATAAGCACATGTAATGTCCTTAAGCATAATTATGAGAAATACAAGATATGATAAAAAAATAAATTAAATTCTAACAAATTAATAATTACCTGGAAAGTTGATTCTCTGTAACAGGCAAATATTGGGGCTGAAGAATGAAAATTTAATTAGGTGAAAATTACTGAAATAACTACTTATGTGTGAGAAAATTCCTTGGGGCCTTTTTAATATATTAATTTGACTTAGTAATTACAGAGAAGCACCTAATTAACAACAGAAGCTATATATCGCATACATTAAGTAATACATCTATATAAATTTTAGCATGTTATAAAATTTTGTGTGGTATCTAAGTCACTTGTTCTAATAAATTAGCAATATGACAAAACTAGTTGTTGATACATAATTTGTTTTACTAAGATAAACCATAGATAGCATTAAATCAGCATAACATTCTCCAGCATTATCCATAAGATTGATAAAATTGTTATTTGTTTATATAGCCATCCATCTATCCATTAATTCATGTACCCACAGACCACAACTGGGTTGACTGGGAAAATAACAAAGCCCATAATAATGAACTTCATGTAAAAATGAAAACTGATAGACAGTACCTGATTACTAAAAAAAGCAATAGCTTTCAAAGATATGTATAATAATAGAAAATAATAATCATAAAGTGCTTATCCAGATACTAGCTTTTTTTTATGTGAGAAAACTGCAGTACAGAGGGTTTGGTAACTTTTTAATGTCACTTAATTATTGGGAGAAGAATGAGTATTTCAGTCCAGACATTTTGACTCTACAGCTCCTTCTCATGTTACATTCTACATAGAAATACTGATTTTGTGTGAAATCCTGGAAATTCTTATTTGTTACTTTAAATTTCTACCTAGGAAATTTAGAACATCCCTTAATTAAATTCCCCTACTCTCTCTAGTTCACTGTGATCTTTCTTTTTTCTAAAATCCCACAGAACTTATTATTCAGGAACAAGTCATAGCCTGCTATAAGGAAGATCTGGAAATGATTCATAGAACTATAGATATGTATGGGTTTTCTTTTTTCACCTTTTAAATTTTGTTAAGTCAACTCTCAGCTCATTGAGTCCACAAATCTTGCTGATTTATTTTCTCCTTTAAGGAATGCAGTGTGACTAAAAGGGTCAGAAAAACAGCTACATTTTTAGAATTAGAAATTTTCAGTAAATATGTCTCCCTGCTCCTTCCTGCTGAGACAACTGTAGACTCTGGGAAAAAAATTCAAGAGACAACAAGAGGAGAACTCAAAGGAAGAAAGAGGAAGAAGAACTGGTTAGAGATCCCATAACGGGGCATCTTATTTCCATCGGAGGAAAAACACTCATGCCCAAAGTGACTCCCAACATGACAACAGAAGGTAGATCAGGTAGGTTCATAGCACCTGGATCAAAAAATAGTCCTACTAACACACACTAAACATGTTGGAAATAAAACTGGTAAAAAAGATTGGTCAGATACCTTGTGACAGTAAGTAGTAAGTTGAGGTGATTTCCTCCCCTGGCCTGACTCCTCTCTCCACCACCTAGGGAGATGCTACCAAAAATCTTGCTCAGCCTAGAAATGCACTTTGTTCGCCAGGCACTGAGACTACACTCCCTCTCACCCAGGACACTACAACGTCAGAAAGCACGTGCATGGGTAACTCTGCCCAAGAATCCTCCTGAGAGGTGATCCTCATCCATCTTACTTCCCTCCAAACAGTGTATATTTCTATACAACAAACATTGGCCCAGAAAAACTTGCTTGTGAAGGTCATCAAGAAGATATAACCTCCAGTTAACTCACAAACTGGACCCAGGCAATTGGAAACTCTTCATTCTCTCTCCTGTTTTAGAATGTGTGTTTGGCTTGCCTTCCTCAATACTGAAATCTTCCCCAAGGATACAACCTTGAAATAAAAATGCGGTGTTGAGACTATCTGGATAGTATATTTGACTAAATCTAGTTAGGGCCTTTCTAGAAAAAATTTAAAGATTTGGCAGGCAGGCATAGTAATCTACTTGCTTGTGGTCACCCTCTTGTTTATAAAACCTGTCCTTTACGAAACTGGAGTGGTCTACCTTTTCCTTCTGTTTCTTCATGCCCTCCACATATGGGGCTAGTTTAAGATTATACTGGGGAAGCTCTCAAGGAAGTTTTAAGCCAACAATTGGTAAGCCATCCAAGAAACCAAAGAAATGGGTCTTAAAAGAGAGGCTTCCATGAGAGAAATCTTTCATTGGCCATTGACCTCTGTGTGAGGAAAGGTGGCCCATATGTGTCTCTTAATTAAATTCCCTAGCCTTGGAAAAGAAGCATCGTGAGGGATATCCTGAATTGGCTATTGACTTTTTTAAGGGGAGAGGGAGCCCATATGTTAGATGCTGTGAACGACTGTGTGAGTAGGAGAATGCCTTGAAAATGACGATGGCTTTAATAAGCTCAGTTGAGGAATTGTACATAGTGCACTGTGGGACAAAGACGTGAAATAAATGGTTGCAGCAGTGGACTGGCCTCTACTCTGGGAAGTTTAATGCTCAATTAGAGACTAAAATTCAAGTTAAAATTTTGGAAGTGTTGAGGTTAGAGAAGGATGTGTGAGTGTTCATTACTCTGCTAGCTTCGGGCCTAACAGACAAGATGGGAGAGCAGGATAGTAAGTTGCAGACTTTATCATACCATTTTGCAAAGCTAGGAGGGCAAAAGATGTTGAAAATAAAAGTCAAGCACTTGTGACAAAAAGCCTGATTAGAACACTAAGAGCTAGCATCTCTGAAAAAATTATGATAATCAAAAGGATATGATGATTGATGGGAAAAGGAATGGAACACTCCATGCCTTCTAACTCTTAATACAATAAGATATATTTAAATAACAATTAACCCAAACCACCTAGGAGAAAACTTACATTCTTTTCCTGTCTCTTGAAGTTGTAAATTTTATTTTGTCTTTTAAATGTAAACATTGCCAAAAGAGACTAAAGAGAAAATAAAGAGAGGAAGGAGGCTTTTTAAAATACAGGCTGTAGTGTCAGGCCTGGTTAGTACTTGGATGGGAGACCACCTAGGAATACCAGGTGCTGTAGGTGTTAAAAAAAAAAAATACAGGCTGCTATGGAAGTTCCCTTGCCAAAACTAATTTGTAAAAGAGCTAAGTATTTTATATTTTTTAAACAAAACTAAAAATAAGACTGAAAAGTAATGAGTATATGTAAAAAGTTAGGAAAGAAAATAGATTTTTTTTTGGATGAAAAAGATATTAAAGATAAAAATGGAAAAGAAATTTTGTCCTAGAATTAAAAGATTGTTCTCCATAAGAAAGAGAAAACATAAGACAAAACTTAATCTGATATTCTAAGTTTCAAAAAGTTTGAGGGGGAAAAAAAATCTTAAAAAAGGAATTTTTATGTGTTGTCAAGCTGAGATTGAAATGAAATTTTTATGTTTAAAAAAGAAATTATTCATATCAAAAGTACATTGGTACAAAATTAGAATTTTGTGTTCTCTCTGTTAAAATGATAAAGATTCCTTAGGTTATTGGTCTGCTCTTAATAAAAAATTGTAAATACAGGTTTGTTTGTTTTTTTACCTTTAATATAATCTGCCTAGAAAACAAAGAATCTGTGTTCTGTGTTTATTGAAGATCTTTGATTACTCGAGAAAATTAAGTTTTCTCTTAAAAAGGTTAATATTTTTATAACTATGCAAATTTTCATATATTTTAAATTTCATGAGAAGAATTGTCAAATGAAAAGTGAATCTAAACTTTTTTTAGGATATATCTGAAAAAGAATCAAATTATTTTATCAGTTGTTTAAAATAAACTATTGTTAGGTCGGCGGGGGAAGAGCCAGCCAGATGGCTGCCTGCAGACTCCCCAGCTGACACTGGGAATCCAGACCTGAATAGGGCCCTCCCTAAAGCCCTAGGCATCACCACCCTAATCCTGAGGCTCAATTAGCATTGATTAACGATTAACGTTCCCCACCCTATACCCCTACCCCCGCATAACCCATTAGGTCACGCCCTCCCATCTCAGGGTGCGACTTCTCTGGCCCCTCTCCTCTCTGGACCAGAGAACCTCGCCCGGGAGCGCTCTCCCAATAAACGCTTGCTTTTAAAACTTCTGTCGGCGTGTCACGCGTTTACCTTACATTTGGTGCCGAAACCCGGGAGGAGATTGTGTTCCTCAGCCTCCCGGCCTTGAGGGGCCTCTCCTTCCTCTTCCAGGACCTTCGCTGCCCGCCTCCTACTGTCGGATAGGGTCAGTTACCTTTCGGTCTCTTCACCCTCTCTGGGCCTGGCCTTCCGGGACCCCTGTCCGCAATCGCAGCCGCGGCAGGGGCGACCCTCTGCCACAGTTGACTTCCGGCCTGGTAAAGTTACAAGAGACGTCTCTAACTTGCCACGGTCTTTCCGTTGGGTTAAATCAGAGTCTCGGGGACGCCTGACCTCTGGTTTCACCTGTCCGGGTGGCTGAGACCATGGGAACTTCTAATTTGGAACCAGACCCCAAAAACTCCGCTTGGGTGTCTCTTAACAAATTTTAGCCGTCTAGGCCTCAATCAGGATCTGAGACGTAAAAGACTGATCTTTTACTCTACCGTCGCCTGGCCTAGATACCCATTAGCTTAGTGGCCTGCAGAAGGAACTTTTAACTTCCATATCCTTACAGATCTAGAACGGGAAAGTTGGCTGAAATCCCGTATGTGCAAGCCTTTATTAGGAGAGCAAACCTTTTGAGATCTACGCTCCCATCCCTCCTCTAGTCCCTCAGCTCCTCTGCCACCCGTCCTGCCAGACTCCACTACTCGTCCTCCTTCCCCTCCACCTGCTCCATCCCCTATTTCAGCCCTTACCGCTCTTCTTCTGTCCCTGCCCTCATTCTGATCTCCTCTGCCCTCTTCGAGAGGTCACCAGGGCTGAAGATGTCATCCCAATCTACATTCCTTTCTCTTTACAGGAATTCTCTCAAATAGAAAAGCAGTTAGGGTCTTTTTCTTCTAACCCCGCTAATTACATCAAAGAATCTCGCTATCTCACTCAGGCCTATGATCTAACCTGGCACGATATGTTTGTCACCCAGGCCTCTACCCTCACACCTGAAGAAAAGGATCGCATCCTCACTGCTGCCAGGGCCTATGCTGACCAAACTCACCTCACGGACGCCACCATACCCACTGGGCCTCAGGCCGTCCCGGGAGCTGACCCGGGATGGGAATACCAAGCTGGGCGAGATGGCCGCCGGCGACGTGACTTAATGCTACGATGTATCCTCAATGGCATGCAAACTGTCTCCAACAAGGTAGTTAACTGATAAACTTTGGGAAGTAAACCAGGGAGCCAACGAAAATCCAGCTCTCTTCATTAATCGCCTCACCGAGGCTCTTACTCAATATGCCCGCCTAGATCCAACCTCCCTAGAGGGCGCAACGGTACTAGCCACCCACTTTATTACCCAATCGGCCCCAGATATCAGAAAAAAATTAAAGAAGGCTGAGGATGGCCCTCAAACCCCTATACAGGAGTTGGTGAAAATGGCCTTTAAAGTTTTCAAATGCCCGAGAGGAGATGGCTGAACCTTGCCACCAGGCTCATCTCTACCAGCAGGGAGCACTCCAAACCCAGGCCTTGGTAGCTGCCTTGAGGCCGGCAGGCCCCAGGGGCCGAGGAGCTGGGGTCAAACCAAAATCAGCCCCCTCTGGGGCATGGTTCAAATGCGACCATGAAGGCAACTGGGCCTGTCAGTGCCCTAACCCCCGGGCTCCCACGAAGCCCTGCCAGATCTGCAGGCAGATGGGCCACTGGAAATCTGATTGCCCAATGACTGGATCGTCATCAGCGCCTCCACGCGGGGGATCATCCAGGCAGGCAACACCGTCACTGGAACTTCTCGGGTTAGCGGACAACTGGTGAGGCCCAGACTCCGGGACCCCACTCACTCTCGCCGACCCCAGGGTAACGCTCCAGGTAGCGGGTAAGTCCATCTCCCTCCTGGTGGACACAGGCTACCTTCTCTGTTTTGCCATCTCACTTGGGTCCTACGGTTCCCTCACCTATTTGGGTTATGGGGACTGACGTCACAGCCTCAGCCTGCCTAAAACCCTCCCTCTCTCATTTTCTCTGGATGGCTTCCCCATCTCACACTCTTTTTTAGTCGTTTCCTCACGCCCAATTCCCCTCTTAGGTAGAGATCCCCTACACAAGTTAGGGGCCTCTCTCTACGTAAGGCCACAAACACAGGTCTCTCCGTTCCTACTACTCTCCTAGCGCCAGATTCTACTCCCCCTCCCCCTACCCTTTCTGACCCTGTCCATCCCTCTGTCTGGAGCACATCTACTCCTGTTATTGCTACTCATCACACTCCCATCCGTATTTGCCTCAAAGACCATTCTTGATATCCAGCTCGCCCACAATTTCCTATTTCTGAGACCCATCGTAGGGGCCTTAAACCTATTATTAACAGACTTCTCAGCCATCAGTTTCTTGCACTTCTAGGCCCTTCCAGGTCACAGCTTTTTCACTTACTCTTCATTGAAAATCCTCACATTGTTCTGTCACCCTCCCCTCCTCTAAACCCGGCTACTCTCCTTCCACTCCCACACAGGGGTCTCCATCTCACTCCTGTTCCCAACTCATAGAAGATCTCTCTGCTCCCCTGCTCAACCTCACAGACATGCCGATCCAAAATGCTGAACGCACTTTATTTGTTGATGGCAGCTCTATCGTCGGATCTGATGGCCAGCGACGGGCGGCCTATGCTGTTGTCACTCTGACATTGTTGAGGCTCAGGGCCTCACCTTAGGGACTACATCTCAGAAGGCTGAACTCTTAGCCCTAACTAAAGCCCTCCATCTCTCCAAGGGCACAATTATTAACATCTACACAGATTCTAAATACACTTTTCTTATAGCTCATACCCATTCAACTATCTGGCAGGAGCGCAGCTTCCTCCAAGGGCACGCCTATCATTAATTGCCCTCTTATTCACAAACTCACTGAAGCCATACAGCTTCCCAAACAGGTGGCCATCATTCACTGCAAGGGACACCAGTCCTTTTACAATCCTGTAGCTAGCTCATGGCAATGCTCATGCAGATGCTATCACACGCAGTCTCACCGCCCGGCCGCCACCGGCCCCTGTTCTTTTCCTCACTACCCCGATTAAACCTTACTCTCTACCCGAACAGACAGAACTTCTTTCCAGGGAAGGATCCCACATGCCTAAGGAGTGGATCTTCCTCAATGGACGACTAGCACTTCCTCAACAGCAGGCGGCTGCTATTGTCACCCACGTCCATCAAACCCTCCATATTGGGCTCAAAGCTTTATAACGCTTTTTAGAGCCCCTCTTTTACCACCCCTCTCCCCAATCTATAATTCAACAGGTCCACGCTGAGTGTTCTACCTGTTCCAAAACATCTTTTCAAGGTACCATGCAATCCCGTGCCGCTACCCACCAGCTCTGTGGCCACCAGCCCGGCAAAGATTGGCAAATTGACTTTACCCATATGCCCAGACACTGGTCCTTTCAGTTTCTTCTGACCCTTGTTGACACCTTTACAGGTTGGATAGAAGCCTACCCCACTGCTAAAGAAACGGCTGACATGGTCGCCTCTACTTTACTAGAACACATCGTCCCATGGTTTGGCCTCCCCAGGACCATTCAATCTGACAACGGTCCTGCCTTCGTCTCCAAGGTAGTACAACTTGTCTCTGAAGCTCTGCACATCACCTGGAAGCTCCATATCCCGTAACACCCCCAGTCTTCAGGTAAGATTGAGCGAGCCAACAGGCTCCTCAAGGATCAGCTCACCAAACTCTCCCTACAGGCTCGTGTATCGTGGCCTACTCTCTTGCCTCTGGTTCTTACCTACCTCCAGTCCTCACCTCGAACCCCTTCTGGTCTCAGCCCCTTTGAACTCCTTTATGGGGGACCCTTTCTCCTCACTCATGACTTACCCATAATTCCCCCCCTCCATTGATTTCTTATCTACCTTATCTCTCTCACCTCTGGAGTTTACTCAGACAGCACTCAGACAGCATGCAGACTCGTGCCTCCCAGCCCTTGCAACAGATCCAGCTACCAGACCAGCTTCCTCGAATACTGATCCGCTGCCTCCGGGGGACCAGGTCCTTCTCAAGGAGCGACAGCCTCGGTCACTAGAACCTTGGTGGTCAGGCCCACACCCCGTCATACTGGCCACACCGACAGCTGCCAAACTCCTGGGTCACCAGTGCTGGTACCATCTCACTCGCCTGAAGTGTGCTCCACCCCACGATGCATGGTCTGGGGCCCACCAGGGTCCTTCTCCACCGCCAGCCTTCTGTCTCTCATTCGCCTCTTAACCCTTTACCTACCTCCAAGTGACTGGCTATTGCCCCTACACAACCGCAGGCCACTCCTCTCTTTCGTTGGCGATTTTTTTCTCCACGAGACCTACCAAGACCAAAACTCCCAGTGGGTTTCACAGCTCCTCCCAAACAACTAATGCCTGGGCACGTCCAGGAGGTTTCTTCTGGTGTAACGGGACTCTCACACAAATCCTATCACCCCCCAGCTCATCTGATCTTTGTCTCCCCGTAACTTTAGTACCCCAGCTCACCCTATATAGTCTGGCAGAATTCTGCATCCTCTAGGCCCCTCCTCCCAGCACCGGCTGTCCTCACCAAGCAGTATTCCTCCCCCTTGTAGTCGGAGTTTCCCTAGCATCTTCACTGGTCGCCACCAGCCTGGGAGGGAGTACACTAGCCCATTATGTCACTGTCACTAGAGACCTGGCTGAAAAGCTTCAGCTTGCAGTTGATGCCTCAGCTCAATCCCTAGCTTCACTCCAACGCCAAATCTCCTCCACAGCTCAGGTAGCCTTACAAAATCACAGAGCCCTAGACCTTCTGACAGTAAATAAAGGGGGTACCTGTCTCTTCCTTGGAGAAGAATGTTGCTACTATATCAATGAATCAGGTTTGGTTGAAACTAATGTAAATACCCTTTCTAAACTCAGTGTCGACCTCGGCCAATCCCACCTGAGGGGATGAGGCACTCTCGGTGGAGATCCAATCTCGTTACCGTAATTGCACCAATTCTAAGGCCTATCCTTCTCCTCTGTCTACTACTAATATTAGCCCCATTTTTACTCCGATTCATTCAGGAACGCATCCGTGAAGTCTCCCGGATCACGGTCAACCAGCTACTTTTACATCCATATGCTCGTCTCCCCACCGATGTCCCGGCCTCAGACCCCCATCCCCCTTCCTGCTGGTCAGCAGGAAGCAGCCAGATTTGACTCCGCGCCCCTATACCAAAGAGGTCAGAATGTTAAGTTGGTGGGGGAAGGGCCAGCCAGATGCCTGCCTGGAGACTCCTCTGCTTGACACCGGGAATCCAGACCTGAATAGGGCCCACCCTAAAGCCCTAGGCGTCACCACCCTAATCCGGAGGCTCAATTAGCATTGATTAACGAAACGTTCCCCACCCTATACCCCTACCCCCACATAACCCATAAAAAAAGCCACGCCCTCCCATCTCAGGGCACTGACTTCTGGCCCCTCTCCTCTCTGGACCAGAAAACCTTGCCCGGGAGCGCTCTCCCAATAAATGCTTTTAAAACTTCTGTGTGGCGTGTCACGCGTTTACCTTACAACTATCATCAGATTTTTAATGATGGACACTTTTAAAAATCTTTTGTCATTTACATACAGTTGTTTTATTCTGATGCTTTGGCAAAAATATATTCCTGAAAAATTGCTTCATCTCCAACGAGGTTCAGAAGAAAGACTTGTACATTTTTCTGATAACTAAAAGCAATTTGCCTTTATGAGGGAGAAACAATTACAAGTCTTTCAAGTTCTTCCCCAAGGGTAACTGCACAGCCCCATAATATGTCATGATGTGGTAGCTCAAGACCTGCCCCTGTTCTCCTTCCCCATATCTGTAAAATGGACCTATTACACTGGCGACAGAATGCTAACATGTGAAGACTTGCCTCTGTAGCAGGACACTCTAAGCTCTGCTAGAACATCTGTGAGGGAGAAGGTGGATGATGAACCCACAGAAATTTCAAGGCCTAAGCACCACCTTAGGTTTCTGGGACTCATTTGATCAGGTAAGATGCATGTTGTCCCAGAAGCTGTGTTTGCTAAGATGTAAGCCTTTGTAGGGATTTGGATGTTTTAGAGGGTGTTTATTTCCTGCCTCCAGCCCTATGGAACCTGGTAGAGAAAGGGCGCATATGAAATGGGGGATCAGAACAACAAGTCACATTTGAAAAAGTAAAATACTAGTGAAGCAGATTGAAGTTCTGGGCATATCCCAAGCAAGGCTATCATTAAATTAGAGTCTGTAACTGTGGAGGGTATGGGGTAAGCACTGTAGCAGGCACACCAAAAGCGGAAGAAAAGGAGGGCAAAAACTTAACGTATCCCATTGAGTAACAGTTTCTAGCAGTGTACACAGTGCTCCTCCAGGTGGAACATCTCTCAGAAGGGAATGAACCATAGCAGTGACTGATGAACTCAGAGCCGTTTGGCTGGTCGTTACTCATGATCCCTAGACATTAAACCTTTGTACTAACTGTTGGGCGATTTTAAAGAAATTAACCCTATAGCTTCTATAATGAAAAGCTGAGGTATAGATAATTCATTAATGGTCATTATGAGGTCAGGATTGGATTCACCTTCAAAAGCCTGAGGCTATCTTGTCTTTCATAAGGCTCATAAAGCTCTGACACCCCCTGACAATAAGACTGATGCCTTAGGTCAGGCCTGAGCCCTAACACTGATGCTTTTCTAGATACAGTAGACTGGGTATATAGAATAAGTGGCCACTGTGCCTGGGTGAGATGTCATATTTCTACAGATGCCAGATTTCCCTTAAAATAGAATGATTTGGGTAGTGTTCTAAACAAAGTCCAAGGCAAATGTCAAAGGAGTTTGTGGCCATCCACCAAAGTTTCCAACTGGTAAAAACTTGACAAATTGATTATATCGGCCCCCTCCCTCTGAGTGAAAGTTCTAAATATGTCCCAAGTTTGTGTGGACACTGCATATGGCTTAGCCTAAGATTTTCCCGCCACCACACAAACCAGGCTGCCACTATTAAGGAATTAGAAAAGCTGAGTGTCATATATAGATATTCTTGACAATACATTATCATCAGGTATCACATTTCAAACGTCATGATATGCAAAACTGAGCAAGAGAACATGACATTGAATGGAGGTTCCACACTCGTATAATCCACAGGCAAAAGGGTTGATAAAATGAAAGAATAAAATATTAAAGCAGAAGATTAAATTATTACTATTAAAACCACTTTGGCCAGTGGAACTAAAGTACTGTCTCAGATTTTAATATGTTTGAATGATCAACCAGTAGGGCTTGTTGCCCCAGACTGGAAAACCCTGCTGAAATAGCCAATACTGTAATTGTATGGAAGTAGAGGGAGACAGCCAATGTCCCAGCGCTTACCATGGATCAGAGTGCTATCCTGATGAAAATACCAAGCCCCAACATGAATGAGGAAAGAGCTATCTACAGAAATTTACAATGGGAAACCCAATTAGAATGAATGAATGCCTTTGTACACTTGAGTGAAGGGGAACTATTCAGTCTCCACTGGGATCTCATTGTCCTGCTACAAGCTGGACCTGTTGAAATTCATTATACTTGAAATACAACACAATACTGAAAGAAGGAAGAAAATGGAAATTCTGGTCTTGTATATCCTGCCCCCAATCTATCTCTTTATATCTGATAGTGCTGCCTCACCCCAGCAATATGTATGACATGCACAGCTCAGTCAAGTTCTGAAAGCTACCAGCCTCCCTATCCTCAAGGCCAGGCAGGCATGGTTTGTTTCTCACTGGTACAATCATTTGGCTGCCGCCTTTGTTCCCTCTACTGGCTTGGAGGACATTATAGCACACATAGAAGCACTTTCTAAATTCACCCAGCAAGTAGTGAATGATAGCCGACAAACCTTGCCCTTACTGAAATCTAAAATATCTCTGATAAAAAGGCTGCCCTCCAAAATTGAATGGTTTTGGACATCATAAGTGCCTTGCAAGGAGAGATCCATGCCATTACCCAAACAGTTGTTGAGTGTTCATACTTAATGAATCTACTAATCTGTTATCTTGATTAAATCACATAAAAACACAAATGAACACCTTGAGTGATCTGATCCCTAACCTAAAGCTTTAGTAATTTAATGGTTCTGATAAGTGGCTTTTGATTAAAAAAAAAAAAGTGTCTTTAATTTTAAAAATTAATGTCTTAACCTGTGTTTTCTCTAAGATGTGACTATATGTTATGACATCTGTGACAATGTGGCCAGATAGATACCAAAAGAGCCACCATTGTGCAAAAGATGTCTCTTGCTGACCACTCAGGAACATATTAAGAAAAAGAGGATCATATGACATTATTTGAGCTAGTCATAGAGGGTAAATTTTTAGGGGGGATTCATCAGGAAGACATGGCAGGCAGTTGGCTCTTGAGCTAGACGTGGGCAGTTGGAGTTTCCCCCATTCTTTTCCTTATCCTTGAGATGTGTGTTTCAACTGCCTTCCGCTGTGTGAATTTAAATAGGGAAAATTCCTGTTAAACAGAAAAAAGTCTTAAATATGACTTAGAGTCCTGTAACATAATAAGCAAAAAAACAGGATATAATAAAAAATTATGTGTCATACCACTATCATAATTTGAAAGATAAAAGACAACCATATAATACCAACAATTAAATGAATCACATATTGCACTCTGACAAAAATTTTAAAGTAATCATCACAGAAATGTTTTAATAAACAAATTTAAATTATCTTAAGACAAATGAAAGTATAACATTTAAACAAAGAAACAAAGTTATAAAAAATGGAATTTAAGAAAACAAAAAGTAAAATAACAAAAACAACATGCTGGAAAAAATAAATTTTAGAGTGAAGATGAGAGAAGATAGAAACAGTGATTTGGAGCACAAATTAAAAAACTTTACCCAGTTTAAGGAACAGAGAGAATATGTCCGAAAAGAAAGAGTAGCCTCAGTGACTCATGTAACAATTACAAAATAACAAATAACAAAATAACAAAACAGCAGTGACATCATTAAGTCCAATTTTATGTCACAGAGTGTTTTATATCTTAATTTCAAATATTCATTATATAATATCTGAACTAAGGATCTGTATAGGTAAATCAACACTTTTCTCCTACTTCAGAAATGATGTACTAAAATAGATATATTTATATATAATTTTTAATAATCCTTATAGCACATTATGAGTTTATTTTAGATAAAAACCCACTTGAACTCTATTTAATAAACACATACTATATTAAATACACAATCAAATGGTCAATTATTTTCATTTTTACAGCAATATTTGTGGATTATGTCATTGTATTCAAATAGTCTCTATTGTTGTTTTTTCAAAGACAAGAAACAGGAAATTTAAAAAAATTTTATAAGCTTATATTCAATTAAAGCTTATATATATGATCAGTTATTATGACAAAATATATAATCTCTTACTAAAGATTATCAATTTTTTTGATTCTTGAAATGATTCATGACAATTTACTAAAAATAAGATTTTCTTTTTTTAACACTCATGATAATATGTGTTATTGCTATATTTTCATTGTTCCAGTTTAAAATGTATTTTTCTCCTTTGTTATGTATGTTTTAATTATTATGATTAATAATATGAATAAATAAATTTTAGAAATTTGTTATGCTATTTTTCTAAGTATTAGGATCAGAAATAACATGAAAAAATGACTATTTTTTATTTCAGTATATTTTCTTTTTCAAGAAACAAAACAAACAAAATATATTTTAATATGGCTCATGCAATATAGAGGATTTATTATCTCAAATAATGAAAAATCTATGGATAGGGAGGCTTCATATATAATTTAATTCAGCAGTACAATAATGTGATAAGGACTCTAATTTCATTCATTTTCTCTGATATGTTTCATGTGATATCAGGTTCATTCCAACACTGGCTTCCGTTTTAGTATTAAGTAGTCACAGGGCTTGTTTTTTTTCATCTAATTCCAAAGACAGAGTAAAGATTTTTTCTGGAAGTTACTTTAGGAGACTAAAATAGTTTATTTGCTTCTCCAAAGGCTCCAGATACCTCTACATAGACATTATTGGATTACATTGAGTTTCATTCCAATCATTACAACAGTAAATATTGTCAGTGAATGGACAGTTAAGACTGAGCAATTTGTTCTTTTCTACAGTCCAGATGGAGTTAGCTTTAATTTTAATTTAAAAGTAAATTAGTTGTTCAGGGGATATATGGAAGTGTTAATAAGAGAAGAGAAAAGGTGAGGGGGGGAGGTATTGAGTAGGCAAGCAGAATGTTCATGACAGAGATACATAAAGTGCAAATCCTCTGGATCCTAACAAAAATGTTAATCTTCGGTAATGAATTTCCACTGTTCTCCCACTGCTGAGATTTGGGAAACCACCAGCCTTTGTTTCAAATATTTAAAGTGACTATGTTTCCCAAATTTATTAGGAGTTTCAGAAAAAATATTTTTTGGAATTTAGTAATTTGCAATTTATGTGAAGTAAATTGGCCTTATGTAGAAAAAAATCTATGGAGCAGAAGAAAGATAGAATTTAAACAGCTGTATTATCACTATTACAACTGCTTAACTTATACTATAAAGCTTTGTATACAGTATTACATTTAATTTTCACATTAATCGTTAATAGTAGATGCATATAACTCTAACAAAGACCAGGAATTCAGATTAAGAGATGTTATATAATGTCCCTAGGATTACATGTCCTTAATATGTATGCTGCTAACATTATTATAATGAGTACTCTTTTGCAAATTTTGAAAATCAAACAGTAATAAAAGTTCTAACATAGCTTGGGTTCCTTGGAAAAGTTTTTTAAGTGAAACAATAACCCTAGGTCAACCACAGTGAAATTCACCCCTCTTAGATTGTTCTGAATTAGGACCAGATTCTAGGGAACAGGATGGAGACACAGGGAAGAATGACTTAATTCTAACTGATAATGCCAATTGAACAAGCAATTTAATTTGGGCATTTTCCAGAAAGAAAATGACAAAATCATTTTTATCCTTCGTGGAGGCATTAGCACAATGTTCCTCTTGCAAGAGAAAAAAGTAAAATATGAAGTCATTTCAGCAATGAAAATATCTATCTTCTAAATACAATTTTCTTTTAGAAGTAAAAGTAGAATTCACATAATAATTTTGCTTTTAATTAGAATAAGACAAATAAATATTTCCATGATAATTACCTCAAAATTTATAAATATATAGTCATATTCTTGAATCTAACTTTATCTTTTAAATAAAGTAAAATAAAATTATTTTTAGTTAAAGTACTTAATGAAAACCTGTTAATTGTTGCTAGATTCCATGAAGATTTTCCTTAAGTATCTGTTTATTTAATAAGACCTCTGAAATTGTTTTTTGGGAAAAAGCATTAATATTTAATCTTCAGCAATTAACATACTTTAAGTAATAAGAGGTAATAATTTCCTTGCTCTGTATTTTAAGCAAATATAAAATCTCCTTACTTATTTAAATGACAATTTTATTGAGATATAATTCATATATTGTTAAATTCACCTTTTAATAATGTGTACTTCAATAGTTTTAGGTATATTCATAGATTTATGCAACCATCACCACAATCTAATTTCCAAACATTCTCATTGTCCCCCCGAAAACACTAGTGCTTATTTAGCAGTCACTCTGCATTTCCCTATCTCAGCAATCTCTGACAACCATTAATCTGTACTCTGCCTCTATTGATTTGCCTATTTTGAGCATTTAATATAAATAGAATAATTTAATTTGTGACCTTTTGTAACAGTTTCTTTTGCGTAGTATAACATCAAGCTTTATTTGTGTTGTAGCATGTATCAGTACTTTATTCCTTTTTATGGCTGTATAATGTTTCATTATGTGGATATACCCTAGTATGTTTACCCATTAGTTTTTTGATGATCATTTTGGTTTGTCCCCACATTTTGTCCTTTATAAATAATGCTACTGTAAACATTTTGAACATATTTTTGTGTGGATATATATTTTCATTTCTCTTTGGTATATACTTGTTAGTGAAATTGCTAGGTAATACAGTAACTTTTATTTTATTCTGTTATTATTGCCTTAAGTCTACCACATTGGGAAGAGGTATTGTATGTGATCTCTTAAACAATTTTAAGGATTGAAACCCAAACAAAGCTCATAGGAAATAAACAAAATAACTTAGCAATCTTTTCAATAGTCTTATATTTTTTTTCCAAAACAACAAAAAAATTGTTCTAAGACATTAGAATTCTGTTTTTATTTTAAGTATTAAAATTTAATGACTGTTCATATTAAAAACATTGCATTTTTATTAAAAATATTTGTCTCACCAGAGAGAAATAAACACTAAATTATTCTTTTTTTTAATTCCTTTAATAATTCAAATAATTTTTGGTTGGATGTGCACATTCACATTTAATAAAACTTCTGATTACTTCTTAGCCCAACTCTCTACTCCCCATAGGTGAATCTTCTTATTGAATCATATTTCAAATTAACAAATATTTATAGATTTGGGGAGTAAAGAGAATCTTAAAAATGAAAGTATATTTTATCATCAATATACACCAAATATGAACCATCAGTAATACGTACAAGAAAGAGATATCATTTACATCTTCCAGAATATTACATTATGGTTTTATAGACAATACAGAAAGGGGGTGGGGGATAAATGGGATAAATATTAGTAGCTTTGTGTTCTTATATTTAGAAGAGAGAGAAAACATCTGAAGATAGTTCTTTAAATATATATATATATATATATATATATATATATATATATATATATATCTGTTATACATTGCTTTCCTAAATGACTAATCTCATCACTCCGATTTGACCTGTTTCTTTCTAGTTTACAAAAATACTATTTAGTAACAGAATTTTTTAATATTATAAAATGTCTAGTATTAGAGGTGCCAAACATATTTGTTATGCATGATAATAAATGAGGTGCCAATTGGTTAAGAGCATTCATTGGTCTTGGAGGCTCAAAGACTATCTTAGCCTGATTCTATAGTTTTATTGCCTGTGTTTTTCTGAGCTTAATGTTCTTATCTACAAAATGGACTTAGGTTTTCTGAGCTTAATGTTCTGATCTACAAAATGAAGTTCTGCTCCCTGCCTTTTCATATGACAGTTGTATAGATGAAATAAACTGATACTTGTGAAATTACTTTATAAACCATAAGTTTTGCTGCAAACTAGCTGTTTAACCTTCAAGAAAGACATGATTTGGCACACAATACTTCTCCTTGACTAAAGGGTTGTTGTTGGTGCCCTTCGACAAATAATAATAAATTCACAGAAGCTCACTTATATTCTGTTTCGGGTATGCAATAGGAGGCTTGTTTTGTGTGTTCAGAGGAGTTAATGATTCACAAAACCTTAAGAATTGTTGATGTTTTGAAGTTATGGTGAGCCAGAGTTATCAATTAAGTTAGATGATAAAGCATCTGGAAAGAAACTGAAAGGCAAAAAGCAAAACAAACAACAACAAAAAAGAAACATTTTGTATTTCTTGGCAACTATACTTTGATGCTTTCAAAGGGACAAAGGTCAGACATGGTGTGATAGTTTCTCTTATTCAGCTAAAATAAACAAATTTGTCTGCTGTTGACATGAAGGATAACCTCTCATTCAAGCTTATACAGTACACTAAAAAGAATAGAATGAAGTGCATTAAATAACTAGTAGGAAGCAATTATTTCTGACTATATTTATAATTCACAATCTCTGGTCTCTCATACATTTATGTGACATTAGGGGCAGGAAAGAGTAAAAGCTTGGGATATTGGAGTCAAGGGAAATATTTGATATTGCTTATAAGAAGTGGCATAGAATCTGATATTTGAATTATGGTCTAGCTTTTTTCATGTCAGACTCAACAACGAAATGTCTTTCTTTTCACAAAAGTGCAAAATTCATGTTGTCACAGCACAGCTGAAAGAGGCACAGAGAGGGATAAAGTCATTCAGAGCCAAAATACAACACGAGAAAAGAAAAAAAAAAATCCAAGATAACAAAGAAGAGCAGGCACAACTTATTATGACATTTCTGTAATTTAAAATCTTGGAGGAATAGAAATTCATCTATTTTTAAGAATTTACATAATGAAACTTGGCTTAAAATCTGACCTAGGGATAATGGCAGAGAGAAAAAGAAAACTGAAAGCTTTACTGTAGATAATAAAAACTGGAATATAAGCAACGAATCATTTCAACACAAATGACAAGAGACAAGAACAGAAACAGATAACGGAGGTTAAAATATGAAAAGATGACATTTGGACTGGCTGGGCACAGTGCTGGTTATGATAGCACTACAGGAAAAAAACAAATGAAAAAATGATGATAAATGAATAAACAGACTTCCTTCTGGATGTACCAGATTAAGGTTTTACTTTTCTTGTAGTGAGAAATGATTAGACATTAATACCAGCTACAATTAATTTACCAATTCAATAATACTTATTAAGCTGAGAACCAGTCTAAGCATTAGGGATACAGCAAGAAAAAATTATAAAAAGAATTATCTTAGTTATTTGGAGCTTATATTATAGAGGGGAGGCAAATAAAATTAAGCAAAGAATATAGAGTATTTAGTATGCCAGCTCACGGCCAGTGCTACCAAGAAAAGAGAAACAGAAATGAGAGTAGGAAGTAGCAGCACAGTAGTAGAGTCAAGTGCTCACTTCACAAAAAGTGTCAGAGAAAATGTGGCTGTGAAAGAGACATTTGAGCCAGTCCTAAATGAAGTAAAAGAGAAAGCTACATAAGCATCTGAGTAGAGAATGTTCAGGGCTCGTACACTGGATGGAACAGCAAGTGTAAAACCCTGTGTAAAGAGATCTGCGTGACTAGTGAAGAAAATGAAGGACTGAGCAGCAGCTACATTCAAAAAGAATGAGGGAGGGCAATAGGTCAAACACATCACAAGTCAGTCAGAGAATTTTGTACAAGAGTGGGTGGAAAGTCACTGGGATATTGATCAGACTTGATTCGACTTTGTTTTAATAAGATTACTTTGAGAACAGAATTAGAAGAAATAATAATAGCAGAGGTAGGGTGACATGGTTGGATTCTGATATATTTTGAGAGAAGAGATACTCTTTTGAGGAAGAAATATACAGTAAAAGAGAGAAAGAAGAAATATTTTGGCTTCAATAACTGGAAAATCAGACGCAATGTTTTAAAAATGCAAAAGAGAAGTTTGGATAGAAAAAAAACAAGAATGAGGCTTGGAGGTCTTAATTTCAATATGGTTTTTGGCCACCCAAAGAGGAATGTTGAGATGCTTATATGTAAGGCTGAGCTTCAGGATAGAAGTCTTTATTGAAGATACAAAATTCAGAATTAGCAAGTTTTTAAAGTCATGAAACTGAATGCAATAACAGACGTCCAAGAATTAAACTCTGGGATACTCTAAGACTAACAGGTCAAGGACCTGAGAAGGACTTTTCTTCTCTGAAAAAAATAATCTAAGCAAGAGTAGCTAGTAAGATTAGAAGAAAACAAGGACACTGTTTTTGCTTGTTTGTTTGTTTGTTTTGTTGTTTTCTGAAAACCAAGTGATAAAATATTTTCAAGGTAAGGGTATGATTAACTGTGACATGTGAGCTGATAACTCACTGTCATTGCTAAGATTAGTACTAAGAATTGGTTATAATTTTGATTATATAAATACCAATGCTGACCTTGAAAATTTTCAGTAATCAGGTGAGGGAGAAATATGAGTAGAGTTGATTCATAATGAGATGAGTAGGAAAAAATTGGAGACAGGTAGTAGACAACTCCATTGAAGAGTAATGGAAAGCAGAGAAGTAAAATGGTAGTTCATAAAATTCAAAAAAGTTATTTTTTTAAGTTTTTTTTAATGAAAAAATAACGATATATCTATGCTATAGGAATAATCTATTAAGGCCTAGGACTTATGGGTGCCCAAGAGAGAGGAGGGGAAAGAATTTCTAGTGTGATGCCCTGCATATTGAAAACACTGATGGTATTTTAAGGCCATGAAGAATGAAGTGCTCTTTCTTTAAAGAATGTTTTATCAAACATTGTGGAGGAAAAAGAAAACAAATTGCTTCTGTTTTAACTTTTCAATTTGATACATTTATTACAGAATAATGAGCAATGCAATCCTTCTATGATTTGTAATGCTGCAGGTAATTTGGCATAAGCCTATTCCCTTGAAAAATCATATCATCCTAAAAAAAATACAGCAGTTGTAAAATATTAACTACATCCTTTTATTTTATTTAGTTTCATGTATAATTTGGGGAAACAAGAGAATGAAATAATTAAAAGTACTAATTAGCTAGTTTTCTAAAATGGTAAAAACAAAACAAACCAAAAATTTTAATTTAAACTTTAAACTTAATAATATATATTTTCCAGTGTTCAGTTACTCTTTTGAATGTCTAAGGTAATATTTTCTTTAAAGTTTAGAGTTGACACATTTTCTTTCTCTGTTATTATACTCTGTCGGCATGAATTTACAGATTTAATGAAACAGAAAATATTTGTTTAAAGAAATGGACATTTAGGTCTAACAAACATTAAAACTTCAGGGTAGAAGTGTATCTTGATTACCAACAAATGAGGAGCCAAACAAATGGTATTCAGTAACAGGGAAAAAACAGTGAGCTATTGAAATAATGGTAATGTCTGAGTTTACGGGTCCAGCTGATGAGCTATAAAGACACTGAAGAGAATGTCCTGTTCCAGAGTTGGTTTTTCATTTTTCATTGAGCCAATATCTATTTTGTCAGTACTCTGAACATTTTGCTACAGTATTCTTTTATGCTAAATAGGTAATGTGTGTGTGCGTGTGCCTGTGCGTGTGTGTGTGTGTGCATGTGTGTGTGTGTGTGTGTGTGTGTTTTATTTTGTTGAGGGGCAAGGAACCTCACTTAGATAAATGTTCCTCTCTGCTCTCCAAATTCCCTAAAGTGCTGAATGCTATTGAAGAAAAATCACACAACTACACATATGAGTGCCACCATTATTTTGTAATTTCCAGCTACGTCAAACTACATTCCCAACTGTGCCCACTAATCCTTTATATCAATATTTTCTCCTTAGAACCCTGTGGCCACCTCATTCATTCTCAGAAAATAATTCTATTTTCAATTTTCCTTTAAAACATCATTAAAAATAACATCCTAAATATTTACCCCAAACCCATCAAATATACCTATTGTTGCATCCAAACCTTTTTTTTTTTTTTTTTAATCCTACTTCACACTATTTTGAGTGGCCTTATTCAATTTAATGTTGAATTCTTCATCAGACTTTGGGATTTTTTCCACCTTGAAATTTAAAAAATCTCATCAATTTAATATTTCTTTTTCTTGTTTCATTAGTATCTCTCCTTCAACCGGTGTTTCTCAATCTCTGGATTCTCTTATCTTAAAATAGAATCCAAGTTAAAATTGTCTTACTATATTCTTATTAAAATTATGAGGTGATATGTCTAGGTAATTACTGTATTGTTTTTAGCATTTGCATTCTGTTAATTAAAAGACCTACTTGATTTAATGTGATAAAGTGTCCTTTATGGCATCTTAAGACCTAGGATGATTCTAAATAAAATAGAGAAGTAAGCATTATTATCTTTAATGCCTTTAAAACACTGAAAAAATTCATGTTATAAAATTCAATAAACTATAGACTGTATATATAATGAATAACTTAGAGGACTAGAATCTTATGTTGTAATTGGAGGAAAGTAGAAAGGGATATAGAGGGGAAAAAAATTTTCCACACACAGTTACACGTATAGGAAATCAAAAATATTTTCAGTAGGAATAGGATGGTTTATCTGATATTTCACCCACTAGATATGCAACACCACACTCACTTTGACACAGAGTCCTTAGAAAAGCAGTATGCTTATCCTAGTATAAAAAGACTGTCACATATCATTCTCCTCGATCTTCTTAAAGATATAATAATTTTAAATGCATATATGTATACTTGTAAGCCACTACGTGTATTAATGCACACACACACACACACACATACATGTAGTTTTTTTCTTCATAAAGAAAAGATTTAGAACATGTAAAATATGAATAACATACTCCTGCAACAACAACAAAAATACTTAGCTTTCAACTTTCCAATGTCATGTATTTAAGGTCTCGCCAAAGAAGTGAGTAAATGAAAACACAATATAATACTACCGATTGCCTTCACATAAAGCTGATTTCAGTATTTCTGTGTGCATATTATTTACTAAAAATAAATTTTTAGCAATACCCCTTGAATTATGTCTGTAAATGGATGGTTAAGGCAATATACAAAACCCAATTATTCTCAAGAAGTCCATTACTAGATGAAATTCACTTTTACCCCATAGGGATAATAAAGTGTTTCAATTGGGAGAAATATACTGCTTGGAATTTCACCTTTTTGCTGATGTTAGCCACTATCATGAGAGCTATTTGAAGGTTTTTTCCAACACTACTCATTTGTCAATACAGACGTGTGTGAGTTTATTTCCAGTTAACTAGGTTTCTGAGGCTCTTTGTGTGCACTTGCGACTTTAACTCATCATGACTCCCGTTACTATCAGTACCTCAAGTAATGTAAATGTCAGCATACTTCAAATCAAAATTGTGGAAAATCCTATGTAGAAAATCCTGTGTAAAAATAATAGTTTTTAAATTCTATTAAAAATATTCTGAAATAAAATAATTGCACAGTAATATTCTGATTTAGAATTATAAATATATATTTGGTTTATGTCCTTGTCTCTGTCACAAAGTTTGAAAGCACTGAAATTTTCTGTAGTAAGAGCAAAAACAGTGTCTTGATATTCATAACAAACTTCTTTCAACCACACCTCAGTTTATGTTAATGAAATGACTTTTGGAAAATACCTAAGGAAAGGAGCTAGATTTTAGGAGAATCAACCATGATCAGATGGTTAGAACTTTCAGTTCCATCATCTACTTCTTGACAGGAGAGATGGGCTAGACATTGAATTAATCAACAATAGCCATTGATTGAATCAATCATGCCTAGACAATAAAGCTTTCATAAAAATCCTAAAAGATAGAGTTTTGATAACTTCTAGGTTTCTGAGCATATGATGATTCTGAATAAGTGGCTTGCTCAGAAAGCATGGAAGCTCTCCAGGCTACTTCCTACTTCCTTGTCCTGTGCATCTCTCCCAGTTGGCCTTTTATAATAACAGTAATCTACTAAGTAAACTGGTTTCCTGAGTTCTGTGAGCCACTCTAGCAAATTAATTGAACCAAAGGAGGAGACTGTAGGAACCTCCGATTTATATCCAATTGGCCAGAATTACAGACACTTAGACTTGCAATGGCAACTGATGTAGAGGTAGTTTTGTAGAAATGAGCCCTTAACCTGTGGGATCTGACAATCTCCAGATGGATTGTATCAGAATTGACTTAAATTATTGGGACACCCAGTCAGCATCTACTGAGAATTAAATTGTTCTGTGGTATAGAAAAAAAAACCCCAAGACTTGAAAACCCATATATAAACGAAAAGATATTTGCACACTGATGTTCGTAGTAGCATTATTTACAGTGGCCAGGACATGGAAGCAACCTAAGTATCCTACAATAGATGATTGGCTAAAGAAGATGTGGTACATATATATACAATGGGATATTACTCAGAAGAGATATAATACTGCCATCTGCGACAACATGGGTGGACCTTGAGATAATCATGCTAAGTGAAATACGCCGGACAAAAAAGTTTAAAATCACATGCTATCACTTATACGTGGGTTATAAACTTAAAAGCAACAAATGAACAGGACAAACAAAGACTCATGGGCATAGACTATAGACTAGTGGTTGACAGTGGGGAGGTGATGGGGGATGAGGAAGGAGGTAGACTTGATAAGGGGGTCAAATATAGGAGGGAAGGGGGAGGGTGAAGTGGGCAAAAGGCATCAAATATGTGGTAGCTGAGGAAACTGGATTTTGGGTAGTGAACACACAATAGAATATACAGGACATATGTACATCAAATTATGATGTACACCTGAAAATTATATAATTGTATTAACCAATGTTACCCTAACAAATTTAATTTTAAAAAATCATCATAATTGGTGTCAGAATTGAAATATGTCAAATTATAACATGTAAAATTACTAAAAGCCAAAATGTTATGGTTGACTTGCTAAAATTGATTGTATGATCACTGCAGTCCTTTCTCATTGACAACTCCCTTGTCTCTTCCATCTATACACTCTGGTCTACATAATAATATGAAATCATTTCTGAAAGTTATTTATTTTATTATATTCTTAGTTTACAAACTATTATAGTAATGTAATTAAAAAGGTCCCTCGACCATTTGGGAATTTACATAATGTATTTTCAAGAATATAAGCAATAGATGTATAATAAGTTTCAGGGTTGTTCAAAGTTTGTTCTAGCACAGGAATGTATACTGTGAAGAAGGCATAGTAGGCAGTATATTATTAGAAAAGACTAGTAGGAGAAAAAAATGGAAGAATTCTTCATTAAGGCATTGTTAAAGTTGTGTACAAGTCTTTAGGTAGAAATATGTTTCCATTTGTCTTAAGTATTTTACCTATGAGTATAATTGCTGGATCATATGGTAATTCTGTTTAACATTTTGAGGAACCTCCATACTGTTTTCAAAAGTAGTGGCACCAGTTTACAATCCCACCAACAGTATATGAAGTCTCCAATTTTCTACATCCTCATCAATACTTGTTATTACCTTTCTTTCTGATCACAGCCATCTTAGTAAATGTGAAATGCCATATAATTATGATTTTTACTTGTATTTCTCAAATACAAAAGACTTTAAGCATCCTTCTATGTACTTTTTGACCATTTCTATATCTTCCTTTGGAGTATAGTCTATTCATTCTCTGCTCATTCTTTAATTGGATTATTATCTTTTTGCTATTAAATCATGAGTTTCTTATATATTCTAGAGAAAAGCCTATTATCAGATATGTTATTTGCCAGTACTATCTCTAATTTTGTCAATTATTTTAATGACTTTTAAAGAACATAATTTTCATTTTGATAAAATCCAATTTATTTCTTCTTTTGTGGTGAGTTTATTTGTTATATCTAAGAAAGTTTCACAATCATAAAGATTTTCTTACATATT
Organism: Cynopterus sphinx; assembly: GCA_030015415.1. Lineage (NCBI taxonomy): Eukaryota > Metazoa > Chordata > Mammalia > Chiroptera > Pteropodidae > Cynopterus > Cynopterus sphinx. The sequence continues at coordinate 34,518,673 of CM057389.1, read as the reverse complement.
TTCTTCTAAAAGACTTGGTTTAGATCTTATATTTAGGTCTATAATATATGGTAGATCCATTTTTGTATATTGTATGAAGAAAAATAAAACTTTGTTTTTTGTTTGTTTGTTTTGCTTATCGATATTCACTCATTTGTTAGCAGGTCTTCCTTACCCATTTGTATGCCTTGGTAGAAGTAGTAAATAAGTTGACCATAAATGTAAATGTTTATTTCTGGAATCTTAATTCCATCCCATCAATCTGTATGTTTATCCTTTTGCCTATACCACACTCTTTTGATTACTGTAGTTTGATCATGTTATGAAATCAGAAATCATATAGCCTCCATTTTTGTTCTTTTTCAATATAATTTTGCCCATTCTGGGTCCTGTGTATTTTTATATGAATTTTTAGATTACTTTGTCAAATTCTTCAAAAAATAATAAACCTAGATTTCACTACAGACTCTTTAGATCTTAACAGTATTCAAATTTATAACCCATGAATATAATATTAGTGCATTATTTAAAGTTTTTAATTTATTTTAACTTTTTTTTGTAGTTTTCAGATTTCATGTCTTCTACTCCTCTTATTGTTGTAAATAAAATTGTTTTCTTAATTTCATTTTCCAATTTTTATACAATATATTAAAATACAATTAGTTTTTGCATATTGACATAGTACATTGTAACTTTGCTGAAATAATTTATTCTAATATTTTTGTAGGTTTGTTATTATTTATCTCTGTACAAGAGCATATCATTTGCAAATAAACATAGCTGTATTTCTCTTTTTCCTCCCATTTCTCCTGGAAACTTTAATACAATGTTGACTACAATTTTTAAGGGTGTACATACTTATTTAATTTTCTGATCATAAGTGAAAAGCATTGATTATTTCACTATTAAGTTATGTTAGCTTTGGGTTTTTCATAGAAGCCATTTATTAAATTGAGAAAGTTCTCTTCTACTCTTTATTTGTTGAACATTTTATCATGAAAGGGTTTGGACTTTTGTCATATTTTTTTTTGTGTGTGTATGCTTCTGTGATCATGCAGTTTTTTTTTACATAATTCTGTCAGTATGGTATATCACTTTTATTGATTTTCAGATGTTAAATCAACCTAGCATTCTTAAGATAAATCTCATGTGTTCACAATGCATAATCCTTTTTACAGGTTGCTAGATTCAGTTTATTAGTTTTTAACTAGGAATTTTTAAGCCTATATTCATAAAAAATAGTGTTTTGTGGTTTTCTTTTCTTGTAATGTTATTATCTGTTTTTGATAATATGTGCCACTGGCCTCATAGAATTTGTTGATTTGACCTATATATTGAAATATATTGAAGAGACACAATATATTGAAAGAATAATTTTTTTCTTCTAATATATGCTATTTTATACACATTTATATCTTGCTTGAACTATTTTTAATTTTTTAAAACACGCTGGTGCATATTTTATGAAAGTCATGACTTGCCAAATAGAAGCAGTGAATTTCATCTCACCTGAAACACACAGACTTTTTTTTTATCTGAAGCCAGTCTAGAATTGAGTCTCTTGTGCATTCATAGTGCCATTAGTTCTCCCACATCCTCTATACTTTAAGTTAGCTTTGCTTAGACCTGGTGTCTGTCTCTATTCACAGAGGCCAACTGTTTAAGGTAGAAGAAAAGGTATTACTAGAATTAAAATATAATGATAAGCTGTCAGTTTCACTAGCTATAGTGCTGTGTTCAAGCAGAATTGTTCTTCTCTAGAGACATGGTGGCTAGAACTGCATATAATATATTTTTCTCCAACCCACAACTTGGGAAAGAATCTTATGGAATAAATAAAAAAAAAAATCTGACTATAATTAGTAAATGCCTTTATCTCTATTATAATAGATAATTTGCTATGGATTATTTTAGAAGCTCAAGAGCAGCAACAATCATACAAAACAGTTACATGTATCCTGAGAAGACGGTCACTGCTCAGATCAGACAAGGCCACTCACTACTAGATGTTAAACAAATTAAAAACTGTACAATAGAACATACATGCATTACTGAAAGAATGCAACATATTTCAATGCATGCTCTATTTGGAGCACTACCTATTGAGCTTAAATAATTGTTGAAACTGTTTGTTGGTGCTGACAATTGCCTCGTGAAGGCTTGTAGAGCTTCTTATTTACCATACAAGCACAGGGAATTTTTGCAAAAAGATGAAGTACAAAGGAATTATTGAAATTTCAAATTACTAAAACCATGTAGTAGTCATAAGTCAACTAGCCTAAAAGTTCTTCAACCAACCCCTGCCAATCATCCCAGGATCAGTCTAAATGTTTCCTTAAATCATAATACAATATGACAACTTGATCGAAATAAATAATAAAAGCAAGATATAGTCTTGTTCGACTTCAGTAGTACATCAGACAAAAGAATTTAAAATAAAAACAAAGACAGGTTTTAATTTTATCAAAAAGCAACGTGTATCGGTATACGCATCAACAGCAGTATTTGGAGTGTGGTGGAGCAGGTGAATGGGGAAGAAATGGCTACTTTTAAGTTCTATAAACTTGGAATTTATACTTTTGTGTCATTACTGTTTTGATAATGCAGCTATATTTCTTCTTTAACATGCTTCAATGAGCAGTACCATATGTCATAAATGTAGTTTGAAAACTCAACTAAGTTAAAATGAATTTATTATTGAAAATTTTCTTAAATTTTACAAGTCTCCATAAAGTAATTTATGAATCCTATGGTGAAAGAAATTCAAGCTCACTGTATTAATGCCTCTCTCTGAGTTTTTATTTAAAATCATATTCAATTATATTCATAATTATTCAAAAGAAGGAAATTTAAAAAGTAGACTAAGCTTCCTATAAAATTAGTTCAAATTAATCAGATCAGATTTTAATTGATTTAAGCATTACATATACAAGCTATCAATACATTAGCTACCTTGACCTGGATATGCTATCACCTAATTTTTTTCTCATTTTGTCTTTAATTCATTTTATACAATAGTCTTAAATCAATACTTCCAAAGCTCAGAAATGTTCACTCTCCATCCCTTCTTCCCAGACTTTATCCAAGCCACTTTACTTGGTATTCAAGCCCTTCAAGTTTCAGATGCAGCCTTGTTTTTATACTCTTCCCATCTCAATATTGACATTTGTCTTGAGTAAACACCAAACCAATGGAAAGATTCATTATTATCCTTATTTGTATCCTAAATGGCATTGCCTTCCAGTTTTCTGGAACACTAGAACACACTATAAATGTGACTTAACTGGGTGAAATTAATTTTTTCTCATCTGCCTAGGAGGTTTTCTCATCAAATTATTCTTCAAAATCTAGTTTAAGTATCATCCTCATCATTTGAAGCTGCATTTGATCTTTTCAATTTCATATCACCTCTGAATAAAGAAGACACCTCCTGCTCATAGTAACCTGGAGACTTTACTGTTAAGTCCTTTCGGGGTAAGGATCATATCTGATATATTTTACATCCTTTTAGTACCTCATTCAGTAATCTTTCCATTTCAGATACCTGTGAAAATTCAGGAACTAAAAGATTAACTCAAAGTCAGGCACTGAGTTGAATTGCTGGGAAAAAAAATATTTTTGAATATCTTCTTTACTGTTACCTCCCAAGTCATAAAAAGCAAAAGTAAAAGAATTAAAACATATTGTCTAAGTCAGGATGTTCTGGATAATAAGAATAATAAGATATAGTTTAAGCAGTTAGGTGGAAGAAAGGGGCTAATTCCTCCTTCCTTTGCCTTTTATTCCATTTAGGCTCTCAACTGGATTGTATGATGCCCAACCATATAGGGGAGGGCAAACTGCTTTACTGAGTCCACTGATTCAAATGCCAACATTACCCCCAAATACCCTCATAACCAGAAAAACATATTTAATCTGCATATCCTATAGCCATTCGAGTTTACACATAGAATTAATCATCACACTTATCCTTGAAACAAAATATAGCATGACTAGCAGGAGGGACAGGGTGTTGAAATTGCATAAACTAACTAACATATGGTATTTGAGGCATGTGTCAAATCATCAAATTCAATAAAGTATGTGAACAGTGGCTTTGGACACAGAGAAATTGTAAGAACAGAAAACATATTCATCTTCTCTGCCAAAATCTTTGCTCACTTGCAAAATGTATATACAAACATAAAAGATGTATTGAGCAGTTACCTTTGTATTTTTTTTACAGAAAAAAAATAAAAGAATGTCCATCAGATAGAAAGAAAACATATTTGGGCCTGAAAGATGATAGAGCAGTTTTTTTGATACCCAGCAGGGTAAGGAGAGGATAAACAATGGGGAGGAGAGTACCCTTAGTATTGTATCTAAATAAGCATACACTCATTTCTTGGGGACAGTGAAGGAGAGGCTGAGAAAACAGATTATTTTGATAATCATTATCTTAAATTATAAATGTCAATACTATGACTTTATTGACCATAACATATTATTTGTTTTAAAACTTTCAATAAATGCAAGCTTAGTAATTAGTTCTCCTTAATGAAATTTTTGTTGCTTTATTCTCACTTTCAGTAATAATTAACACCTACCAATTCTCACTGCATATGAAAGAGATATTTCAGAAAAAGGGCTGAACTCAGAATACTCAGCACTGTAATGGCAAAGGTAGATTGAGAAAAGGATAAAGATTATATTTACTGAACCTCTTTCCCCCAAATCAACCCATTAGAACTTAAACTCGGTTTATGTTATAATAAATTAGAGAAACTTGAAAACAAACAAAAAAAATCAATAGTGAAGATTTTATTAAATGAAAAATTTTCATTACTGTATATATATTGAGCAAATTTGTGTACTGAAGTGGGAAGTAAACTAATACAGAAAACTTCAATGGTTCATATTAATAAAAGTAGATTTTATAATAGATTAAATGGGATATAACCAATGGTTATTGCTTGATGACAAACACCATAGTGTGAAAGATTATAAGCTCCCTGAATCTAGAGGCTTGGCATTTTGGTGGAAGTATAAAATAATTATCAAAGGCACAGGATCCAAAGCCAAACAGGCATTGTTCAAAGGCTTGCTATGCCACTTTATTAGCTATGTGACTTCTGGCAAGTCATTTAACATTTCTGTGAGTCAGTCTATTCATCTGTGAAATAAAAATAAGAACAGGTCCAGCTGTGTAAGGTTATTATGCACTTAGAACAACTCTAGCCAATATTGAGAGTGTAGAGGATATAAGCTTTTATTATTATTTATGGTATTGTATAGTGCACTGCTCTATAAATAATAAATAGAACACACATGTATTTGTTGACATTGTTTAAAAGAATATTGAAAAAAATATTGTTGGCAAATTCATGATATGATACCAAATTTACATAAACTGTAGTACAAATGTTAGCACCGCAATATAGTCACATAACAAATATTTATTGAGAATTTATGTGTTACACACGCATACTGTTGTATGTATAAAATCTGACTATAAAATAAAAGATTTAATAAACCATACTTTTGCCTATCACATATTAACTATTATTGAAATAAAAGCAAAATAAAAATAAATTATTTTCAGAGGCAAAATCTATGTTTTAGTAAAAAGGACAGGAATAAGCATAGACTATCTTAAATAAAAAGAATAATAATGGGAACTGATACATCTAAAGTGTAAATCTACAATGTACAAAAACTCTGTAAACTAAGAACTGTGTATATCTTTTTCACAAATAGAAAACTGAGACAAAGAAGCAGCTGGACCAAAAATTCAAACCAGACTAGTCAGACTCCAAAATCTATACTCTGTTCCACTATTTTCCTAACTGAGGCAAGAAAAACAGAAAGACTATTAGAGACCTGAATGAGTGAAAGTTAAATCAGAAGTAGAAACCAAATATATTTTAGATATAAATATTACATTCTAAAAATACTGGGGGGAAAAGCACAAAAATGTATTCCAGATAGTACACAAAAATTTAAATAAGTAGATGAAGGGGAGGGAAAAGAAGGCCTGATATAAAAGGTTGAAACAACAAAAAACAAATTGATTAAATTTAACATTTATGTAAACAAAATAAAGAGCAAAATGAAAGATGATAAAATAACTCAGAACAAAGTTTAAAAAAGTGAATAAAAGTAAAATGTAGGATAGAAAGATAAAAGGAATGAAAAAAACTAAAATTTATAATATAACATTTGGTTTAAAATATCCTTGAAATTATAAGCCAGAGTTATACTTATTTTTGCTATTTTCATTTAAACATTCTATGTTACCTAAAAATGGAATCCTTCTCGTGGAGGTAAGGAGCAATGAGTAATCAAGAAACATGATAAACCCACCTTAAGAAAATGCATGGAAGTCAAGTGTCTGATTATCTAAATTTCAAACTTCCATAAAGATCATTGTCCTGGTGTCTAGAGCAAGTACTCTATTGAACTACCATTGAAAAATTATACATTTTCTGAATGCATTCTCTGTTCATATGATTAAGCATGAAAATCAGAGCAAGATGTTTTTGGGAAGAAAACAAACTGGATTAACAAATTGATTAAACAGCAAGTTGTTATACTGGCAAATATATTCAGGTCTCAGTCACTATATACATATTCACCTGTTCATGAAAAAGGGGGGAAAAAAGGGCCATTGGATTTCTCCACCATCATCAGGAATATCATCAGCAGCAGCAGCAGCATCTTCACCACCCAGTTAATAATGTCTCACTCTCTGTAACTAGATCTGCAATAGAAAACTACATTCTTACAGCTAAATATGTGCAGCCTGTCATCATTTTCTTGATGCAAATCTATCATTCCCACAGGTGTAAAATACATTCAAGGCATATACTGCTAACAATAGCAAACCTATGCCATTTTAACATTAAGGACAGCAGTCAATACCTCAGGTAAAGAATTCTATCAGCAGTGATGGAGATATTCTTTACTTCAAGTTTTTAATTTACCAGGATTATAATAAAAAACAGACATTCAACAACAACAAGAACAAAAAAAAAAGTTTGTGGTACTGGACTTTGTTTCACACACATATATAAAAAAATAGTATTTTAGCGTTTCTTATTTTAATTGAAAATAAAGGTTGAAAATTTCAGGTCTTATTCTGCTCCATGTGCAGTTAATAATTTCAGCTTTCTTCAGGGAATACTGTATATATAAACTCTATATTGAATGTTGGCACTAATTTGTCTGGGTAATACTTTATGTGCCATAGATGACTATAATATAGAATAAATAAAATGTATAAAGCTTCAGACCTTTTGAGCCACGCTTCTCTTGCTCAGGCCCAATTCCACGTCTGGATGTGTACTTTTCCTTCTAATAAAGCTTTTCTTTTCTGCTATAAAAAAATGGATGAAACTTCAAATTTATACTGAATATAAATCCATTTAACTTGGAGATGCCTAAGATAATTTTGAGAACTTGATTGCATCAAGGACATCACTAATGATTACTTGTCATCAAACTAGATAAATCAAAATTGTTGGTCAAAAGAGAAAAATAAAATAAAAAATATGGTACAATCAAAAAAGGAGCAGCTCAATTTGTTTCAACAAACAAAATTGAGCATCTTCCTTATGCTAGGATTGTGGAATTGTGCTAGGGTTGAAGATTGCAGAAGTGAGTAGGACATATCTGTACCAGAGGTTTGCCACCTTGTAAGAAAGACCAAACCCACAGTAACTAAGTGTGTTAGTCAGGGCTCTTCAGAGAAACAGAATCAATAGAATGTTCTGTGCTGTGCTCTGCGAGTACGTATACATGTGTGTGTGTGAGTGTGTGTGTGTGTGTGTGTGTGTGTGTGTGTGTGTGTGTGTGTGTACACGTTGAATGAGACAGAGAGCTTGTGAAGTCTGGCAAATGCAGAATTTGCAGGGTGGGCTGCCAGGCCAGAAACCCAGGTGACGTGGCTGTTGGAGTCTAAAGGTAGTTGTCTGGCAGATTTTTCTCTTGCTTAAGTGAGGTTGGTCTTTTTTTATTAAGGTCCTCAAACAATTGGATGAGATGCAGCCACACTATGGAAGGCAGTCTGCTTTATTCAATGTCTACTAATTTAAATATTCATCTCATCTAAAAATACCTTAACAGAAAATTAATATTAATGTTTGACCAACTATCTGGGTAGTTTTGTCTTGACACATAAAATGAATGATCACACTAAAGATCTACTACGAACAAACACTGTGATATGTGTAAAATATATGTTAAAATATATTGAACATAAGTTAAAAATAATTTGCGGAAATTTAACAGATTTGATTCAAATCATTTTTCTCATTTTGAGCTTTAGCAATGTTTAAAAATTAGACAAAATTTTGGGGGAGACTGAGCAAAATTCTTTCTCAATTGAAAAGATTTACCAAGGCATGTTTTGTCATGTTAGCTATAGAAAACAGAGGAAAATGAAGTCTTTGCAAGGTCTTGTTTTTAACAGGTTTTAGAACTCATTAAAATAAACTGTAAATTATTTATTGTATTGTTTCTTGGATTTGAGCTCAAATAGTCATCAGAAAGTAAAATACAAGGATCAGTAGCTTACAGTAAATGTAACCTAACCTATAAGCACTAGACCTAAATTCTACCTAGCTTACAGAAATGAAAGAAACAAAGTATAGAGGCAATGCCTGCTTTGTGAGGAGTATTCCCTACAAGGTAAAGAAGCAAGATAAATGACCCTTAATTTGGGGGGAAATATATGGTAAATACTAAAAAAGAAACTTTATTGTATTGAAATAGTTACATAAATAAATTCCTTACAAACTATAACTCTAAAAAGATAATAAAACTCTGAAACCAGTATATAAAAGAACACTGTAAGCCCAAGACATGGACCAAAATAAAATCAGAACTGCCAAGATAAGAACTAGGCAATTTGACAAAAGTCACTTTCAAACACTAGTCACCAATCTTATTTATTTGATTCTTGAGAGAGTGTTTGCAAAGAAATTCTCAAACATACATGCTGTGGACACACACTTTGGGTCTTTTCGGATCTTGAGGTAGGATAAGCCAAGAAAGTAACAATGGTTAAGAATAAACGGGAATTTTTAATTAGGGTTTAGATAATTTATTCAGCCATTTATACTTTATCCATTAATGCCCTCATATCCTAACTAATGTGTTTAGTTTTTACCCACTGTAACTACAGTAGGTACTGTAATAAAACCATGAAGAGTCAGCAGCTCTTTGTATGTGCTGGCTTCTTCTGGCCGCAGCACCACCTACCCAGGATTCATGGAGACCCCAGTGTACCTCTGCTCCTTCCAGGCCAGCCCTCCTCCTACCAGGACACTGCCTGCCTCACCCCTACATGTAGCCCAAGAAGCCTGTCATTAGAACCACTCTCCCAGCTCAGTGAGGGCCCCAGGACTAGCTGCCCCTTCCCCCCACTTCAACTCCTTATTAACTTGTGTTCCATTGGCACTATTCATCTACCAGGTTATCATTCAATGTCTGATCAATAAGACTAGCTCTGCATATCCTGAAGTCAGACTCAGTCACCAGTACCATCCCTAACTTCTGCATCTTCCTCTGTACCTCTGTCCTCAGTAACACCCCCACAGAAGATCACATATGTTTTTGGATATACCCTTAACAAAAATCAGCTAACTGGAGCCTCAGAGGGGGCCAGAGAAGCAGAGGGAAAGTTTGTGTTTCCCAGCTGCCACTGGTGTTCTCCTGCCTGCCATTCTCAGACTCCCTCAAAGGCAATTACATTTTTTTTTATAAGACCAGTAGAAACAATGTAATTGTTTTTCCTACAGGTTGGTGGAAAATCAAGAACTGACCTTGGTACTAAATGTGTGATTCCAACAAGCCATTGCATTCTACAAAGCCTGAGTGTCTTCCTCCATCAGGAGTGGAACCGGAGCCTATAGAAGACAGTGGGATATGAACTTCTTAATAGAGGAAAGACCTTCCCTTTAGCTGTTGATAATACTGGTAAATCTTAAATACATTATTTAATGTTTGTGTTCTGAAAACTGTAGGTGCCTTGCAAACAATACATGATAGAAATTATTTTTAAACAGAAAACAGCTCTGAAAGAGAAAGGAAAAAATGTCACTTGTTTTTCTAAAGTAGACTGTAGAAAACAGGAACCACACAAACCTATATAACTAAGCTTTGGTTAGAAAGTAGGCCAGCTTCCTGCTTCTCTAGTTGTGTTATTCTTGCCCAAGCCAGCAGCTAACAATATGGAAAATGACAGTGCTGATGACATAGAAAAATAGTTTCTAAGATGGTCTTTTAATAAAAGCATATTTTCCTACACGTTACCCTTTCCCTGTTTCATAGCTCTATTCCTATTAATGCTCCCAGCCACTTGCAGGCTACAGATTCCTTCACATTTCCCTAACTGATTGCAGACACACCCAGGAATGAAAGAGCCATTATCTTATTGCTTCCCTCAAAGGGCAGCATGTGTGTGTGTGTGGTTGGTGGGGGGCAGGGGGAGGGGGCAAATCTATTGTCTTTAACCTAAGGAAATACAGACCTAGTAGGTCACATAAGCCTTTAGTGGAAGAACAGAGCTAGAACAGGACCCAGCTCCTTCTAGGGCTCTATCTACATGTGACTTTGACTCTAATACACTTGCATGTAGTATATATAAATATCTATCCATTTTACCTGTCTGCATTTGTGTGTGTGTTTTCCTCAAAATAGCTCAATGTCATTAGCACCATAGCATTTTACAGCTGCAAAACACTCTAGACATCGACATACCCAATCTACTCAAAGATAATGTAATTTAGGCTGAAAAAAGTAATTTTTCAAAATCATATTTCTAATTAGTATAAAAATCTGATAAAAAATCTATATTTTAAGCCTTGACACATGAAATTTAACCCTCTATTGTCTGTTTCCTTGTTTATTAATTGTTGTGTTATCTTGACTCCAGTATGACTGTAGTTCTTTTTGCATTTCAAAACATCCAAATTTAATTCCATTACATATACTCAACAGATATATGTTGTTAGATTAAATCTATGTAAATTAAGAGTCAAAGAAAACTTAGTTTTTTACAGCTTTATAGAGATACGATTGACATATATGGTATTCTTTACAAGTATTGTCTTACAAAAAATTCCGGAAAAATAAATTTAATTTATTAGAAAAAACTTGCGGAATATCATTAAAATATTAGGTGCATGTAAATATGCACTGCTAAAACCTAACATAGTGCATGAAACCTAACATATCTAACACACTATTTGAAACATTGAATATGGTACTTAACAAAACTTCAGTTATATAGGGACAGCTCGTAAAATAAATATATTCTCTAAAAAAAATTATATATATATATATATATTATTTATATATATAAATTAGGTTCCCAGGCCACTCATAAGTTTCCAGTTTAATTCAAGTAGACCGGGTTAAGTTCTGTAATGCACAATATAAAGAATGTTGGAGTAAGTCTCAGGCAGATTTTGATTTCCAGTGTTGACACTCTCTAGTTATAAGATTGTGGGTTATTTTCTAGATTCACAGGACCCAGTTTTCTTAACTCAAAAGTAAAAGGGTTAAACCAAAATCCTCATTCATTTTAATTTTAAAAGATTCTGATTCTTGAATCTACAGGTGTGCTCTGTAGATTACAAAAGGTTACCATATGTATTCTAGAAATTAACTGAAAACTGCAATGTGCTGCCACGCGTGGATGCAAATGTCCATAGCTGCATTATTCATAATAGCCAAAAAATAGAGAGAGCCAAGTACTCCATCAGCTGGTGAATAAACAGGATGTGATAGCTCCATATAAAATATTATTTGACCATAAAAAGCAATAGATTACTGCTACACTCTACAACAAGAATGGGCCTTGAAAACCTTATACTAAGCGAAAATGCCAATTACAAAAAAAAAAAAAGCCACATTTTCTATAATTTATATAAAATGCCAAGAATAAATAAACATATATAGACAGAAAGATTAGTGGTTGCTTAGAGCTAGGAGTAAGGGCAATGGGAAGTGACGGCTAATAAAGATTTCTCTTGGGGATGATGAAACGTTACAAATGATGCTTGTGAAACTCTGTATATACACTAAAAACAATGAATAAAACACTTTAAATAGGTAAATATTATAATATATGAATTATATCTCAATGAAACTGCTAAAACACTATAATGGGCTAGAATATCTCTATAGAAAAAACAAGTCAGAGATCTGTTGTGATGCCAGGAACATATGGAATCACATGTTCATTAAAATCTTAACCTCTAGCAATAAGAATTATGGGCTTAAGGACTACGATGCCTCATTTATCATTGATATTTATTAGTAATAATAAATAACAGAAAAGACCTTTCCCTTTCTCTTGTCTTGCTCTTAACCACCAAACTTCATCTCAGGAGCAGCTGAAGGAAGTGAGACTTGGGCACACATGGATTACATTTTCTTTTTATTCCATGTTTATTGAAATATAATAGACGATTAGTTGCTCGTATTTACATTGTACAATTCAATGAGGGTTTTTTCAATTATGCTTGGCATACAATAATATACCAGTTTCAGTTGTGTAGCATAATTATCAGAGATTCACATAACTCTCAAACAATTATCCCACTAAATCTAGTACCCCTATTCCATGTTGCATATTTATTACATTATTAACCATCTTACCCATGCTATACTCTACATCTCCATGTCAATTCTGCAACTATCCATTTTTACCTCCTAATCCTTTTGCCTTTTTTTGTTCCCCAACCCCCATCCCACCTAGTATCTAAATATTCTCTGTATCTATGAGTTTATTTCCACTTTTGTTGTTTTGTTGTTGTTTTGTTCTTTAGATTCCACATGTACATGAAATCACACAATATTTATCTTTCTCTATCTGACCCATTTCATTCAGTGCAATACCACCGAGGCAATATCTTTTTCCATTCTCTTCTGTTTAATCTGTGTGTCTTTTAATACGAAGTGAATCCCTTGTAGGCAGTATATGTAGAAGGTCTTGTTTTCGTATCCATTCAGCTACTCTATCCTTTGCTTGGAGCACTTAATTATTTTCCATTTAAGGTGCTTATTTATAAGAATGTAATTATTACCATTATTTATTCCTGTTATTGATACATGTTTATTTTTCTTAAAAGAGAAGTCCCTCTAACATTTTCTACAATACTGGCTTGGTGTCGAGCCTCTTTGTGTTACTGGTTTTAGGGACTCTCTGAGCTTCCTGAGTTTTTATATCTATTTCATTCACCAGGTTAGAAAAGTTTTCCATTATTATTTCTTCAAATAGCTCTTCAACGTCCTATTTTTTTTCAGGTACACCCATGACAGATATTTTTTACACTTAACAGTGTCCCATAGGCTCCTTAAATTATTATTATAATCTTGGCTTCTTTCTTCTTGCCATTCTGACTGAGTGTCCTTGGCTTTTTCATCTTCTATATAACTCATATGATCTTCTTTTTTATTTACTCTGTTTATTCCATTTAATATACTTCTCATCTCACATAATGTGTTCTTCATTTCTGATTGGTTCCCTTTTATAATTTCTATATTTATTTTTTTATCTCTTTGATAAAGTTCTCACTGAATTCAACTACACTTCCCATAAGTTCAATGAGCATCTTTATAATCAGTGTTTTGAACTCTGCATCTGTTATATTGCTTGACTCCATTGTTTTTGGACTTCTGTTCTGTTTTCTCACATGGTTTCTGCTTCTTTGTCTTTCCATTTTGACTGCTTTTCTGTGTTTGTTTCTATGCACTAAGCAAAGCTCTTAAGTCTCCCAGTCTTAGTGGCTTTGTGAGGCAGGTGTCCAGTGGCATAGTCTCAGCCTGTGCCCCTTTGGGGCCACCTGTTAAGATTCAGCAGGCAATCCACAGATGTGAACTTAGAGTTTTCTCAAAAGACCACACCAGAAACAGAGGCCAGCTGCTACCAGCGTGAATCTTGGAGCTGCTCAGCAAGGGGCACCTTGCTAAGTGAGTACAGACCTGTATATGGCTTAGTTAGGTCTGCGAGTTGAGGAGGCAGAGTTTCAGGGAATCCTCTGGGTGGAGCAACCTCTGTTATCCAGTTTAGTGATTTATCCTCTATGATGGTGCTGCTTCGGCACACTGGTAAGGGGAAGGGTTCAAGAGAGGAACAGTGGATACTGCTGGCACTACTATACAGAGTGAGTCTTACCTCAGCTTTCAATCTGACAAGTCAGCATTCCCTTGTAAGTCCCTGGTGACCCCTGCATCCTGCACAGCTGAACCAGCACTAGTGCTCAGAATGAGCAGGTCTGTCACAGCAAAAGTGCATTCACGGACAGGGCCCCTTTAAGAGGTGTCTGTAGCTGCCGGCTGCCACTGCAGCACCCTCCACCCCACTCTGTCGCTTGGGACTGGTCCACCTTTATCTTTGTCCTGTCCTACCTTCTGTTATTGCAGGGTGATTTCTTAGTTCTCTCCCTAGTTGTATAGTTTATTCATCTAGATTCCAGGTGATTTTCCTTGCTGTTTGTTCCTTGTTTCTGTCACAACTTTGAATTGACTGCTAGAGGGATAAACAGAGCCTCTATCATCTGCACCACTTTTCTTTTCTCCGTAGATCATTTTTTTACAAGATAAATTTCCATATATCATAAAATGTCTGTAATGCGACTTAGTAATTACTAATAAATGTAGAAAGAATGTGCCCCACTTATTTTTAATAGTCAAGAAATAGTGAAACAAAAAATTCAAAGAGCTAGTTAGAGTTAAATTTTCATATTGCAAGTAGAATCACATTTTTCACATTAATTAAAAGATCAAAAAGCTTGCCTGGATTCAAAGTAGCACATTTTTTTAAAAATGAGATAATTTAAGCACTGATAGAAGCTAAATTTTAACTTTTATGAAGGCTATAATCTCTGCTTTGCAGATGCCAAATGGGGAAATATTTCTCTAATATCACCTTTCTACTCCATGACCAGTAATGATTCACTGGTGTTTGTACCCTTCACTGTTATCCCCTAAAAATGATCTTAATTAGGTTTCACAGTAGTAAATTTTTCATTAGAAAAAAAAAACATTAAAAAACAAATCACCAATGGAGTTACAGGATTGCCTACATAGATGTCCACATATCTTTAAATGGACATCATCTCTTCCCCATCCCCTCAGCTGTGCAGACTTCTGTACTGCCGGTTTGCCTTTAGTTTGGTCCCACAATGATATAAGTATTGATTTATGATGTTTTAGGCAGTGCATAGTCCCTCTTGTTGGCAATGGTGTCTGTCTTGGAACTTAGCAATCTGCTTCTCATTTACCTTCCTTTCATGGTCTCCCAAGGTGTTCGAAATCTTGACCTCTTATTAAAATCAGAGTTAAATCTTTAATTGTGAAAGTTCAGCATTAGACATAGCTTATGAGATCTTTTTAAAGGCAAAATTTCTAATATCATTTCCCTAAGTTCTGCGTTACCTACATAACTTAAAGCCTCCATCTCACCTTATAGCCAACTCTTCAAAATCTGACCAAAGTGAAAGAAGAAGGTTAAGTAACCTTCTTAGACTCTACTGATATTTCAGTTTTTATTTTTGTCTGAATATCTGTGGTAAAAGTAACTGGGAAAACTTTGTCTTCTGAAAAATATTGTTTCCTGCTAGCCTACTCTTGCCAGACATTCTCCTCACCTGATACTCCCTCCCATGTGTGAGGATGTACAAACTCATGACACTCCCACCCTCCTACATATGGCTAAGTCAACTCTAATTGTTGAAAACTATTTCATAGTTTTAAACAATAATAAAGAAAAATAACATGAAGATAAAGGACAACCATAATTAGTAACATTCACACCAGAGAGCCATAACTAAAATGAACTCAGAAATATTGCATTTTGCTTATTCACTGTTCCTATTCTTGCTTAGAAAATATCTCTGTCTCTTGGAAAGTATAAGAATGAGACAATCTATATGACTTTTCACAAGACCCACATGAAACTCTAGTTAGGGTTGTAGAAGCCTTGTCTTTGTGTAGTTCTATTAGAATATGATACTGATTGCACTATTTCAGATTAGAGGGTGCTGCATGTAAAAGACTTGAATTAGCCATTGTTTGTCTAATATATTATTTATCTCATTTCTTTAGGTCCCATTTTTATATATGTGTATGGAGACAAACATGAGTAACAATATTATCAGAGCTACACTGTGTTGTGCGTTGTACTGGGTTATACATGGATCATCTCATTTCATTGCCACACCAGCCTTAGTACCCACGATTGTTTTAATACAGGTTGATGAATTTTGCTAGGACCCAATTTACAAAGTAACAAGACAATGTGGGAGATATACAATTATTTGGAAAGATCAGCCTTTGCAATCCAGATAATTCAATCAAAGGACATAGTTTGGGTTTTTTATTTGAGGTTTTTGCCTCAATTACACAAATTGTCTCAATGAGGTTCTTTAAGTCACTAGTTGTACAAAGTATTTTTTGCTTAAACTCCTAACTGTACATGTACAAATAAGTAAAGATTCTGCCTATAAAATATAAAATGAAACACAAAAATTTAAATCATATGTTCTTTATATCAATGGTTCTTGTTAAATAAATAGCAACGGATACATGTAGCACTGCAAAATAGTTTTTTGATGAGAAAATCTCTCCAGCTGGACAGAAGAAAAATTTGGCATAGAAAAGAAACATATATCAATCAAAAGAAAGCAGAAAAAAAACATGCATTAAAAATGAGATGACATACACGGGTCCTAAAACTATTTTGCCAAAGGCTTAGAAATCAAGGCAAGGGTCTCCCAGAACTTACCAGCCTTTTAGTAGGCAAACATGGGGAGAGCTCACAGTGGCATCCATCTCCATAGTAAAATAATAACAAATTTTGGAGCCTTCAACATGTGTGGTAAATCAGCTCAGAAGTGTGGGTGACCACATTGGTTTTGCAGTATTTCAAAATTTTGTCTTGGTCTTTTTTAGAAGAGAGTGGTACCAATAGAAATTAAAAACATTTTAAAGCAGAAAGTCCATTATAGTCTAAATACTACTAAGTTGTTGGTAAAAAGAAATCACATTAACCCATTTCTCATTAAAGATAAGTAAGTGATAAAAGGATTCTGGATTCATTTTGCCAGTTGATTTGCAATTGTAAGAGCTTTACTTATTGCTTGTGTGTTTCAACTTGCAAAAGTGGTTGAAAGCTACTGAGCTTCAACTGTGTATGAGCAGCTTTACCTCACCTTATCCATCGTGACAATAGGCACACAAAGCTAAATGTTAAATATGCATGCCATTGAACCATGATCCAGTAAAGGTGGGGACATTGCTGAAAACAGATATCCCTATGCTGCATTAATATATTCTAATGAAATCAATTTAAGTTTCAAAATTAGTTTAGATAAAATAAAAAAATTTGTTGTCCAATCTGTACATATAACAGATTTATGAAATAACTGAGCATACATAAGTCTTTGGCCTTAAAAGGAAAATCTGTATACCAAATATTCTGGCTGAGAGCATTTTACTCATGTTGTGTATATTATGAACTTTTAAGAAACAAGAATACAAAAGATACCTAATATTACAATGATGTCAAGTATAATTATTCTTTTCAGGTTCATGGAAACACTTCAAATTTGTTCACATTTTAAAGTCATTAATAACCTTGTCAATTATAGAAATGCCAGTTAATACACACTTCTGCTAAATAGAATGCTGGATAAATGAGAATTTACAATATATGAATCTGCATTAACTAAAAATATTATAGCTTTCTGATTTTTTGGAAGCAATCAAAAAGAAATATATTAGTTAAAGTAATTTTGCATACTAACAAGTCAGTAAGCTTTTGTCTTTTTTTAAGGAAATAGGAAAAACCTCATGGAACCACTTGATCTTTCTGAGAAATACTCTGAAATTATAATAATAAAAATAAGCGTCATTTATTCTCTGGCTCTATATTTCATTATGAAGATGATTTCTGATTTAACAAAGAGGTCTGTCATGTAAAATTTTAAGAAAATGGCACATTTTATTAAAACCATAAATTAAATACAAAAAGGAAAGAGAAAATGCACATTATAATTATTTCTAGTTTTCCTTTTGGTTCTATTTTTTCCTCTATAAAAATTAAGGTAATATAAACTGGATCACCTTTCTCTTTCTAAATATCAGCATTTATAAATTGGCTTTAATTTATATTTACTAAACATTACAGCCTAAAATAATTTCTGTTAAATCTGTAAGTGACTTTTATGTCTGATATATAATTAATAATCAAATGTATAAACATTTAGCTATATGACATCTCTCTTAATGTGGTCTACTAATTTAATTACTATATTTTAATACAGTAACATTTATTTAAGTTTTACTTTTTGGTCATGTAGGATTCTTTCTCTGCTTAGGTTTCTTTTAAAAATTATGCATCTGGTTACCAGTTATAAAGGAGACGAAGATCAAATTAAAATAGATGTTAAATTATTACAACTATTTCTATGCAAAAATGCTCTCATGTCATTTATAATCACATTTTCTACATCTACATCATTATTGTAACAGAAAACATAACAATTTCAATCCTTAACTTTCTTCATTAAATAAATACAGTAAAAATATTCTAAGACTTGCAGTTGTTTATTTTATAATAAGAGAATTTTTTATTAAAAATGTAATAGAAATGCCTGTAAAATAAGTAATGAGGAGAAAAAAACAGCAAGTGATAGTTGTTACATAAAATAATTTCATAATTTTCTTACAGAGTGCTATATTATTCCTTTTTTCAGAAACTTGATTTTCCAAGAAATTAACTGAGCATCCACAAAATTGGAATTGTTTTTCTGACATAGGCCATATTTTTCTTCACTCTATGGGAGATCTGGCTTCAACCATAACAACAGTAATGACTCTGTAAGGCTTTAAATTTTCAAGGCGATTTCCAGTGTTTAAAGTAATTTAATTCTCATCATATCCTGGGGAGATAACAAAATAGATATTGTCTACATTTTCTCTGTATTTATGTACCATTAAAAATAAATAATATAAAAGTGGTATCTTCTGTTCTCTCCTTTAGATCTCTCCCCACCATCTCTACGCATATTGTCCTGCTAGGACACTGACCTATATGATTACACCACCAGTCTCTCATCATCTCTAGCTTCCAGGTTTGTCTGGCCAGTAGGCAGCATCAACAGAAGATGGAAGGGAAGAAAAGAATGACAACAGGGCATTAATCCTCTAGTTCCCTCCCAGAGGTCTCCTCAGATTGATTGAATCCCTAGAAGAGGCGTTAATCTCTGCTAGCATGTCTGCTGTTCCCATGGATGAGGAGTGGTGACACATTGGTTATTAATCTTTTTAAGGGTAAAAGCCCCTAATTTGACATTTCATTTGTTTTCTACTGAAACCCTAACAGATACATTCTTCTTTGCTGGTTTCTCCTACTCTATCCTCCCTCTAAATTTTGGAGTTCTTCAGGATCATTTGTAGCCTTTCATCTAGTTGGCTCCCTTGATGGTCTCATCCACTCTTGTGAATATAAATCTCATCTATAACCTACTGACTTTGAAATGCACATATCCAATTCAGATTCCTCTAAACTCTAGATTCAAATATCCACCTATTCATAGACATCTCCATTTGGAAGGCAATAATTTTATCAACATGAACATTTCTGATACCAAATACTTGGTTTTCACCTATCTCACCATCCAAAACTTGTTGCTACCAAACTAACTCCATTTTAGTAAATTGGGCCCATCAAGTTAGTTGGTTAAAGTAAAGCCACAGGAGCTTCCCTTTGATTCATTTTTTATTATCATCCATCAAATCAAATTTATTAACAAGTCTTACAAATTAAACTTAGTAACACATTCAAAATCTGTCCAAACATGTTTCATGACCCTAGTCCAAGTTACATAACATGTGGCCTTAGACACTAGACTGACATCAAATTGCCTCATTCTATCACTTCCCCTTCCCAGATCAGGTAGGCATCTCTTGGTAATCATAGATAAAAGCAACAACAATAACAAAGGGTGCATTATGCCTCTCAGTTGCCTAACTCTCCACTTTATTCTAAACTATAGTCCCTCATTCCTAAACTCTAGTCTACTTTAATTTGTTATCAGGCCAAGATATTTCCCATTTCCACAACTATGTGTAAATGATTTCTCCTATGTAGAATGCCTTTCTCATATTTTTATGAAGAACTGGCTGCTTTTTTTCCATTCTCACCCCAAAGAAGGTTTTCTCCTTCCACATTCTCATCACACAATTGCTCTACTTAATACAATCACACCAAAATACATAGCATAGAATTTTCCATGATCTTACTGTCCTTCCTCAGAAACTCTGTAAAAAGACTGGCTAGGTCTGTGATGTGTATTGTTTTAAATTTCATGGATATACTTACTGGTGACTACGCTTGCTATTCTCCATTTTTAGGTATTATCTAAATGGACATTTATAAAGATTTGTACCTTCTGATAATAGTGCTGCCACTTCCTGGTTATGTGACCATGGCCAGGATATTCTCTCCCCATGCTTCAGTGGTATCAAAGTAAAATAGATTAATTACATCTGCCCCTATAGTGTTAGAGGACTCATTTAGATATAGTAAGCATTTAGTTATGACATTTTTTTTATTTGTGAGCTCACCAATTATTTATTTTTTCTTTCACTGGTAAAATATCACCCCTTTCATCT
This sequence comes from Cynopterus sphinx, assembly GCA_030015415.1. NCBI lineage: Eukaryota > Metazoa > Chordata > Mammalia > Chiroptera > Pteropodidae > Cynopterus > Cynopterus sphinx. Next base: position 34,498,027 of record CM057389.1, on the reverse strand, counting down.
TTGAAGTATTTGCTATAGCATAATATTATGATAAATTAGATTTCAGCAAACCCAATTTCTATTCTTACTTTGACTACTAATTAGTTGTGTAATATTGGAGTAAAGAGATCATTTTTCTTGGTCCCAATTTCACTTTCCCCAAAAATGAAAGTGTTGGAATAGATAAATTTCATATTACCTAAAATTCTTAAGATTATAAGGGTTTTATGAATATCTAAAGAAACAAAATAGCTTTGGTATTGTGTAAACAACAAATTATATCTTTTTTAATTTTAAAAAATTACGGCATGAGCCACTTGCAAGGAGATAAATGCAGTTTCAAAACAATGACAATGTTTTTTGGAATTCTGTGAGAAATTCACACCTCAGAGCTTTGAGAAATTAAGAAATCCAGGGGAGCATTTGGTATAACCCAATTTGGCAGATGGCAAAGTTGCAAATTGACATATTTTCTACATGTCATTCAAAACCAACTGCACAGACATTTACTACATGATCAAATTTATTATTCTGAGAAAGAAAAGATATCCTTTTTATGAAAAAAATTATGATGCATTAATAAGCTGTCTTTTACTTATTGGTAAAGAATTCCTGATTTTATGTGAAAAGGAAAAAAAAAAGAATAGCCTAAATATTGGTGCAAGAAAAGACAAGAGGAATAGCATAAACAATGCAAATTATACTTGTTCAAAAACCTTTACAATTATAATTAAAACTGGAAATAAATTGTTTATTTTATTAATCATGTGCCATGGGACATTTGATTATATTTAACTTTAGTTTTAATAGAAGTTAAGCAGCTAATACTTAAGATTTACTTAGAGAGGAATAGTCATAAATATCCAGTGAAACTAGTTATTCTCTGCACTTTCCTTTAAGGTCAAAAATGTTCCAATAGTAACTGAAAAAGTGTGCATTAACAAGTACTCCATCATGTTTTTGGAAATAGAGCATTCTTAGGCCAAAGACAAGTTACTAATCTTAGGACAAGTTACTAATCTACCTTACATGATAGATAAAAAGCATTAAGTTGTTTTTTGTTTTTAAAGCTGCATGTTTGTCTCAACTTATATCACATGGATTCACACAATTTAAATACTTAAATAACAATTAAGATATCATGAGGTGAACTTTATGCCTATAAGAAAGAAAAACAGTGGTCTTCTTTTAACAAAATGAGTGAATTATAGATTAAGCATAAGGGTTGATTATATTTAACCCAACAAACAATGATTGAGTATTCATTTGTAATTTGCAATTTACCTATAAATAACCCTTGTTGTGTATGGAGTTTTTCTCCTCCCTTGATGACATTGATTCTTGATTCTTGTATGTTCCTATAAATGTGTACAACCATTTCAAATCATTCATTAGAAACTGGTGAACAGCATCCCACCGGTCTTCCTCACCAACCACAAACAACTAGCAGCCTTGTTTTAGAAAGAGCAACTTCTAAAATCATCATGCCTGGAGACAGCATGGTTTTAACATTAACAGTACTTGAACTGAGAACAAGTACAGACTTTTTTCTATTTGGTCTGAGGAAGCTTTGGAACCAGGGAGTGAAAGCCAATGAGTAAGCATCAGTCCACTTATGATGTGAAGATTATAGTTCTCAGAGGCTCTGGACCTTTAAAGGAATGGTGGCATAGATCTTGGAGGACCTAAGAAGGAAAGACGAAAGGATGGTTTGGTCTCTACTATATCCTAAACCTGAGAGTAGTGAAGAATCTATAGTTAAAGCAATTGGAGAGAATGCTTTCTTCCTAATGCTTCATCAAAATACTGACAACCTTCTGGTCCAGAGGAGCTCCTTCATTTTCACTGATTTTGCTTAATAGAGGACTAATTTTTAAGTGTCATCATGAGTTGCAAATAAAAATAAAAATCTAGAGAGAGGAGAAAAATATTTTAAATGGGCTATTACCAAAATACAGCTATTAGAGGAGATGAAAGATGTTTGAACCGAAAATTAATGAATACTTAAGGAGATTCAAGTGCAACACTCAAAAGTCCAGGAAATAAAAACGTAATTTTCAAACTAAACTATTCAGTAGATATTTAAAGAATAGACAGTAATTTTTGAGTAGCTTGAGAATTAAGATTGAAAATACCTCAAATTATGTTGTGAAAAATGTACATGACAATAATCATGAGGGAAAAGTTAACAGATTTACAGGAGACAGTTCTGTTACAATGGATCTATAAATCTTCATATCTGGTACAGGATATCTAAATATCTTTAAGTTTCAACTTCTCCACCACAAAATGAAAAAAAAATAACCTATAATAATTAATAAATAATGAAATAATAAAGCAGTTTTCAGAGATCCAGCTCAAAATGTGAACTTAATAAACATTAGGTTTTAATAATAAAGTATCAATATAGAGATATTATGAGACTAGTAGTAGTAATAAACTTTAATATTCTCATTGGTACAATTGCAATTATAATAATTAGGAGTCCGAAGGCAACTAGCAAGGGCAATAGAGATGAAAGAGAAATCATTAGGAAAATATGAATATAGACTAGGAAGAGGTGTTGGGAACAATGAAAATAACAGTCCAAAGAGGAGCCATTTTAGACTCAAATATCAAAATATCAAATAGCTTCCTAGCCTTTCTACTCAGTGTAACATAGGAAAAAATATTTTATAATTTTTCTGATTCTTAGTCATTTTATTTATAATAAAAAGGGATGCTTATAATGACCTGCTTTCAAGAAGAAATCATTTTAAAAGCAGATAATATTTTGAATTATTGTCTAGCAGTATTCTCACACTCCTGCTCTTACTGTATAGAGCACTCATCCTTGTTCCATTTATGCTTATCTCGGCCACATGATATGCTTTGACAATAGACTATTAGTGAATTGGACTATTAGGGAATTGATGCAAGCAGAGGCCGTAAATGTTCCTGTGTTCTTTGGCTTGCCTGTCATGTTCTAGTCACCACTATGAGAGCATGACCTATTAGCTGCTGACCCTTCAATCTGGATCCTGGAAGGCACACATGTGAAACCAACCTAACCCAACATGAGTCTGGGGCAAGGCTGAGCCCAGCATAGATAAGCTAAACATGGTTCATTTGCAGACTCTTGAATGTAAAAATAAAGGCTTGTATTAAGATTGTTATAATCAATGTTCTTGGTGCAGCATTATTGGGGTGATAGGTGATTAACATAAGATCAATGAAGAAAGTTTAAATGAATGCAGACATTGGCTTTTCAACTATTTGGAGCTGCCAAACCATGGAACAGGCTACCTCTAAATGTAAAATGTTTCTATTACTTGAGGTGCTCTAGCAGAGCACAGTGGAGGTTCTGATCTTCCAGGCAGGGGTACTGCTCCAGGGACTTGACTTCTACATTAGGTAAAGGAGAATCTCTTAACCACAGAGCCTATCATTCTATGAGTTAATAATTTAGTACCAAAATTTACTTAGCAAACTTCCATCACCACTCTGAACATTATAAATCCAAAGACTAAAGATGGAATAAATGGATGGTGTCTTAAATGGAATAATAAGTACATAATTATCAGATATGTATTCAGAATATTCATCAAGAGCACAAATAACATGGTAATTGATATTTTAATGGAAGACTTTATGACAAATACAATGATAAACAGTAGCTAATATTCCAATTAAAGAGTTAAAAATATGTGTTATGAATTTTCTCCAAATACTTCCTCTTAACACAGGACCTGTGTTACTGATTTGTATAATGAAAAGATATAGGTAATGGTAGATTTCTATACTCAAAGCCCAGAGAGCTTTGCAAAGCCAAACTTCATACCATTTTTAAGCATCTTAGGAGCTATTCTTCTTTTTCCAGTGCAATAATTGTAGAATATGTGTCAGAATTGAAACCCTACAAAAATTTGGCACTAGAATAATATCAAATAAGAATTAGAAGATGCATGAAACAAGGAAAAAATAACTGCTGAAATAATGTGAAAAAGGCATAAATATTTTTTGAAATTATCATACAGTAAATGCAAAATAATAAGAAATAAAATATAGACTGATAATATTATAACCACTTAATATATTTTAGAACTATTATGAAAGTGTTTCCTTAAACAACTTTTAAAAAATTCATCAATATAATTATGTGACAACAGAAACTAAGCATTTAAACTTAAATGATTGCTTAAAAATATTTATTGAAATAAAATGAAAGTAGAAATAAAATGCAAGTGCAAACATCATTTGATGCAAAAATTCATTTTTCTAAGAGAGACCAATTTTATAAATTTATTATTGTTTTTAAGGCTTTTTTTTTTATTTTGGCTTATTTTATACTATGTGTTTGATTACTCTTCTTTTTCTTTTTTAAAATAAAATTCAGAAGAGAGATGCTTTCAGCCTACTGGACTTGAAATATTCTCAGATTGCCCCAAAAGGCCCTTGCTTAGAATTTCTTTTGAAACTCAGTGTTCTTTGGGAGAATAGAACAACTGAGGATGAGCCTTTCTAATAAACAAACAAACAAACAAATAAAAGCGTAGGATAGCATAGCATAGCATAAAATAGATAAGCATAGAACATACTAAAGAAATGCTAAATACTAAAGCTATGTATTGACATCTGACTGTAAACAGACAATTTACATATGAGATCCTAATGTTTGAAAAATTTTGAAATTCTAAAATTTACTAGTAATGATAGAAATTTAAATTCAAATGCCAACATGTTAATTTTCATCCAACAGAATGGAAAAATTAAAGTGTGGACTATGCCAAAGTTTATCTAGCATGTGAGAAAATGAATACCATCATGCACCAATGGAGAGAGAACAAATTCAAAGAGCCATTCTGGAAAACAGTTTGGCAGTACTTAATGAAATTAAAAATGTACAGACTTTCTGACCCAGAAAACCCATAACCCAATAGAAAAAATATGCAAAGTTTATTTCACTAAAGTGCATGATATTTGGTAACTGAAAGCAATCTGTGGGTCCATCTCTAGGAGTCAGTATGTAAAATACAGTAGATCACTAGAATGGGATACAATGCAGCACTTAGGAGTATCTGAACAATAGAAACAAATGACATGGTGATATCTTCACAAACTACTACTATAGAAAAAAAATGATAAACAGAACAAGACGTAGCACAAAATCATTTGTATAAATTTTAACACACACGAAATATATTACATCTTTTATAGGGTTATATTCATCTTTTAAAAATATTTCCTTTGCATTCTTCATTAACCCTTGTACTACGGAGGCTGAACTGAGTAGACTATATCTAGTGGCTTTCTTGCTTCTGGCTTCTCCTTGAATGAAGCCAATGAAAGGCACCTGAAGGAAATGGGAAGGCTAGAGAAGAGAGTTTGGGTTGTTTGTTCTCAAGTCCCCTACTTATGAACTCCTTGGGGTGGCTAAATTTCTCTTCAGGAAAACACAGGTTCTGGCAGGCAGCTCTATCCACATAATCACCTTCCCTAAGATCAGGTGAGTGTTCCCACTTACAACCCTTTGCCCATTCAGGCACTCTCCAGTGGGATATACTGCATATTCTTGTTTCCCCATATCCTTCCCATGCTTTGTAAATAATCTTTTTATTAAGCTCCCTTCAAATTACCTACTTTCAGTGATCTAGTTTCCTGCTGGGACACTGACTTTTAGCAAGTAGTATAATTAATTAAATTCCTGTCATGAAGCCCAAGAAAATAATGGAAGAAAGGGAGAGAGGGAGGGAGAGAATTGGAGGAAAGGAGGGAGGAATATTACTAAATGTCATGCACTGGCACAATAGTATAGCAGTTAATTGGAATCCTGACCACGTAGCCATAATTTTCATTTTCATTTTCAAATGTAGATTATAATTGTTATCTACCTTCTAGGATTCTTGTAAAGATTAAATTAGATATGACATCCAAGGTGCTTAGCACATGCTGAGCTAACATGATTGTTTTGGAACATATCACGGGAAATGACTATATATATGGTTAAGGAGACAGATGGGCTCACCTTGTAAAACAGTTTTGCAAATTACACCAATGAGTTACTGTCACATGTGGGCAGCCAATGAAAATTAGTAGTGAAGCACATGGAAAGATTAGGATTTGTGTTTTAGTAAATAAACCTGAGCATGTTATGGTTTTGAAAAAAGTCCGGATCAATAAGGCTGCTAGCATAGCCATGGAGAGAAGGCAAATACAAAAGTAAATACAAAAGTAAATACCAATTACTGATATGGTATGGAAAAGGAGGCAGAGAGGTAAAGTCAATGACTATACCAAAATGACTAGCTTATGGTTCTGGTTGGAGTAATGTTTCACAAACAGAGGAAACTAAAATAAGAAGAAAGGGAGATAGTAAAAGAGAGAGGAAAGGAGAAAGAAGAGAACAAAGAATCTCAAGAGAGCTGAACAACTCTTTAAAGAGATATAAAATTAAGGTTTAAAAAAGTTACACATTGTATTTGGTTGCTATTTTTAATAAGTTTCTTTTCAGCTATAGTTTCTCTTGCCATATATTTGTTGAAAAAAACTGGTCATTTGTCCTAAATGTTCCACATTCTGGATATAGATAATTAAATCCTAGTAGTGTTGTTTAACACATTTTTTTGTACTCCATATTTCCTGCAAAATGGCAGTTAAACTTAGAATAGCACTTTCCAATAGAAATACAATATGAGCCACATAGGTTATTTTAAGTATCATAATAGCTATCTTTAAAAAGTACAAAGAAACAAATGAAATTAATTTTGACAGCTTTAGTGAGACTGACTTACAATAAACTGCACGTATTTAAAGTATAATTTAAAACTACCACCACAATCAAGATACTGAACACTTTACTTGAATCAATTTTGTGTTTTATATTGTATTATCAAACATGGGAATGGTGCTTCTACAATTCTCTAAATCTTTAAAAGAATATTTAGTTCACTATAAAACCAAATCATGCTAACAACAGGAACATTATAGCATAATTGGCTTTGATACTTTAAGCACACTGAATTTTCAAATTAAATAATATGGGGAACATATAAAAATAAAAGAAAACATTCCTTTTATCTAAATCAAATTTTAAACTTTTTATAAACACATTAATTTAGTTGACATATTTTTGCCAATTCTGTTTTTGGTCCTTACCTATGTACTGAGCCTTTAAATCATTAGTTTGCAATGAACCCTATGTTCTTGCATTTTGAAATTTCAGCCATTGTTAATGAAGTACACAGTATCTATTTTAATTAGTATTATATTCAGTAGTCATAAACATTTTTTAGTTTTAGATTTAATTGGTTTTTATTGGCTTTATTTCTTTATTATCAATTAGTTCCTTTAAACTGCAAAAGCCAAACAAATTTCATTGTCATTCATGTTCATTCAAAAATCACAAATATGATAGCAGGGCATTTTAAAAAACAGAAAAGGCACAACGTATCTCATGATCCAGTAGGAAAATGAATGGAGAATTGAGATGAAAATAAAAATTTTTAAGACCACAAATGAGCACATCTGCTAGGCTCTCTGGTGAATTGTAGTTTTGGGTTTTGCAGTAGCCAAGGAGTTGGGGCTCTAGCTTACATCTCCTGAGCCAAAGCTGCAGGTTAAAAATAAAGAACTGTGCCAGGTGTAAGGGAGAGAAGCCACGGTTGACAAACTTACAAATGTAGATGCTTCAAACTTTGGTCCAGTGCCTTGCTATCTGTCTTAACCAGGACTGAAAAAGGGGGCACCCACATGAGTTTGAATAGAGCCACCTCTTCCGCTGCAATGATTCTTTATTATCTCAGCTCTCCTTCACATGGGCCCACTTTTCCAGTGACCCAGAATTTTCCACATATAAAAAATCTTCATAAGCATCTCTGCCTAAACACCCCCCAAAATAAATAAAATAATGACTTTAAGGGCCCTTAATAAAAGAAATATTATGGGGGTCACTGATGATGTGCTTCAAATTCCTCATTTCATTAATGTGCCACAAAAATTTCTTCTCAGAAGACATATCAGAACATTTATGAAAGCCATAGCATGCAAATACACATGCGTGCAAATGCGTGCACGTACACACACACACGCGCGCGCGCGCACACACACACACACACACACACACACACACACACCCTCTATTTCATTACTCTCTCATTCCGAAAATAAAGTTAGGATTTAGCAAGTCTGAAATAGGGCATAGAACCTGTACTTCTAAAAGCTACCCAGAACTGTCTGGCCAGTTTTATTAAGCAGATAACTTCTCTTACTCCCTCAGCTTTTATATTGCTGGATAATTTAAAATTTTACTAATGTTCAGTGAGTGTTGGCATCGATTTCTCATGCATTCTAACAGGGATCATAATAGTATCTTTTTAGAACATGTTTAAAACTTTTCTCCAAAAGTTCAAAGAAAAGCAATTCCTTTATTTCTGCATTTGCCTCTGTATTTCTTATCTAATCCTATCAGCTATCCATTTGAAATACACATGCGTAAACCTGTTTGAACTATTTGGCTAATTAGGGGTTTCATGGTGAAACCCATGAAATTTGATTTTAAGTCAACTTATTTACCTGTTCAAATATTCCCACATGCATACACATATTGCTTTTATTTTTGCATTTATATCTTTAATAAAATTTCATATGAACTGTACGTGAAATCATGGCAATGACAATTATTTTTGTGTTAACTTTGCATTCATTTCACTTTTTGGAATGAACACTATCATTAGATGCATATCCTTTAGGGGTACGCTTTCCAACGAATAGTTCGGTCACATTCCCTGAGGTATCTCCCACCCTCACATTAATCTTTCTCTGCTCAATCAAGCCATATCCTCCTTAGATCAGTCATTTAATATTCAAGTAGTATGTGGTTCAAAACTTCATGAATTGCTTAATTTGTAAATACTACTCCAAAATGCTTGCCCCCCCAAAAGATCTACATGACAACATGACATAGAACATACTATACATTTTAAATATATATCATATATGTATATACCATATATGTATATATCATATATATGTATTTCTATACATAATATAATGTAGTAATAAAAAGATATTTTGAGAAAATGTATACATAACTGGGAAAGCTGACCATAAGAAGCAAAGATGTTTGTTTCAGGAAAGGTATATGTAATCAGGAAAGATAACTGTTGAATATGTGATAAAACTAAAAAATAACAAATTTAAATTTAGTCGAAGGCTCGCAAACTAGGTAAGAAATTTTCTCACACACTTTGGTCTCATAAATTGTGCCATCGACTCCTCTGTCTAAATAGACTTATAGATCCACAGGGTAAATTAAATATTTTGAACATAAATTTGTATACATTTATTTATTGTTTTATATTTATAGCTTTACTCTTTTCCAAGTTAATATGTATACTTATGTATATGTATTATTTTCAAATTTTCTAAAACTGAGTTTATAAAGTTATACATAAATTATGCATCACATGAATGAACAAGCATCAAGCAAGATGAAATAAAAATAAATGGGCTTACTTTCCCATTTCAAAATTTAGTACAAAAGTACAGTGATAAATCTGTGTGGTTCTGAGATGAGAATAGACATCTAGATCAACAGATGAAATTGAGAGTCACAAAATAAGTTCTATATTTATGGCTAAACTGATTTTCAACAAGGATGCCAAAATCATTCAATAACAAAAGAATAGTCTCTTTTCTGAAAAAAAAAAAAAGAATGGTGATGGGACAACTAGATATTCACATGACAAGATATGACATTGGCCTCTACAACACAGCATATACAAATTTTTTTTTCAATATGAATAAAATACCTAAATGTAAGAACTAAAGCTATGAAACTTCTAAACGAAAACATAGATTAAAATCTTCTTATCTTGGATTAGGTAGTGATTTTTTATTTATAGCTCTAAAATCACAAAGAATGACAATGACAACAAAAAATATAAAATAGATAAATTGGACTTCATCAAAATCTTTTGTGCATTATTGACAAGGTAACATGTAATGTGAGGAGATATTTTCAATTCATATATCTCATAAAATTCAAGTACACAGAATGTGTTAAGAACTCATAAAACTCAGTGACAAAAACCAAACATTCTAATTAAAAAATGAGCAAAGAATTTTATAGACATTTCTCTAAAGGAGATGTAGAGACAGCAAATAAACATCAAAATGTGCTTAACATTACTAATCATTAGGTAAATGCAAGTCAAAGCCACGAGATACCACTTCACAGCTACTAGGACAGCTGTAATCAAAAAGATGAACCATTATAAGTGACAGCAAGGATGTAGAAAAATTGGAAACTTCATGCATTGTTGGTGGTAATATAAAATAGTGCAGCTAGTTTGGAAAAGAGTTTTATGATTTCTTAAAACATTAATGAGAATATTAATCCATATGACCCAGAAATTCCACTCTTAGATATATGCCCAAGAGACTTGAAAATATATCTTCACATAAAAACTTTCACATGAATATTAATAATGACTATTCATAATAGTTAGAAAAGTGGAAACACCAAAATGTCCATCAACTAAGGCATGAATAAACAAAATGTGGTATATTTTGTAATATACAATGGAATATTATATATCTATGAAATGATTGAAGTACTCATTCTTAATACATCATAAATGAATTTTGACATTACAATAAAAACGCTAATCACAAATGACCACAGATTTTATAACTATTTATATAAAATGTCCAGAATAGGAAAATCCATAGAGTTAGAAAATAGATTAGATGTTGTCAAGAGCTGAGAGGAGAGGAAAATGAGAGTGACTGCAAATGAGTACAGAGTTCCTTTTTGGGTGATAAAAATATTCTGAAAGCAGATAATGATAAATGCTATACAACCTTCTGAATATACTGAAAACCACTGAATTATACACTTTAAAAGGGTGAACACTATGTAATGAAAATTATATCTTAATTTATTTTAAAAAAACAGTGAGCAAAGAAACTGTCAATAAATCTAAAGATATGCTACTTAAAAAATAAGTAGTTTGAAATAGTTAAAAGCAATGTGTAACTTAATGTAAACTGAATAACAGTAATTAAATAGGGTGATATTAACAAGAGGTAAATCTAGGTGAAGGGTCTAACAGGTGCTTATTGTACTATTCTTTCAAACTTTTTGTAAGATTGAAAATTTATTAAAGGGTTAGATAGAAAGTAAATGAAATTGTATAAAAGTTAAATAGCAGAGCAAAATTATATGTTATACTTATTTTCTTTAAAACTGTAGACATTCGCTTACTCAACAAATATTTTTGAGCACTTACTATGTGGCAGACAAAGTCTTAGAACTCAAACAGAGAAACTGGGTCTTTTTGAAGTTTGATAGCTCATTTTTTTTTGTGCTAAATAATATTCCATTGTGTATATATACCCCAGTTATCCATTCCCTACTGAAAGACATCATGGTGGCTTCTAAATTTTGGCAATTTGAATAAAGCTATTATAAACGTCTGTGTGCAGGTTTATATGTGGATGTATGTTTTTAATTCATTTGGTTAATACCAAAGAGCACAGCTGCTGAATTGTATGGTAAGAATACATTTACATGTGTAAGAAACCACCCAACTATCTTTCAAATTGTGCCTTTTTGCTTTCCAAGCAGTAGTGAATGAGAGTTCCTTTTGCTCCATATCCTCATCAGCATTAGATGTTGTCAGTGCTTTGAATTTTCGCCATTCTAATAGGTATGTAGTACTATCTCAATGTTGTTTTAATGAGCAATTTTCTAATAACATGCGATGTTGAACATCTTTTCATATTGTTATTTGTCATATGCATATCTTCTTTAATGAGGTGTTCATTTAGGGCTGTTGATCATTTTTTAATTGGGTTGTCCTTTTAACTTATTGAGTTTTTAGAGTTCTTCATGTAATTGGAATAATAGTTCTTTATCAGATAAGTAAGTCATTTGCAAATATTTTACTTTATTCTATGCATGTATTCTTAGTCACTTCACATTATCTTGTGCAGAACTGAGATTTTTAGTTTTAATGAAGTCCAATCTACCAATTATTTCTCTAATGGTTTGTGTCTTTGGTGTCGTATCTGAAAAGTCATCGCCATACCTAAAATAATGAAAATTTTCTCCTGTGTTGTCTTATAGGAGTTTTGTAGTTTTGCATTTTATATCTAGGTCTATGATATATTTTAAGTTAATTCTTTTTTATAAATTAAAAAATTTAAATTAAAGTTGGCACACAATATTATATCAGTTTCAGATATAGCATAGTGAATAGGCATTTATATAATTTAAGAAGTGATAACCCTAATAAACCCTGATAAAGTATCCATTTGACAGAAGAGTAGTTAACATAATATTATTAAAAATATTCCTTATGCTATACTTTACATCACCATGACTATTTTGTAACTACCAATTTGTACTTCTTAATCCCTTTCTCTTTTTCACCCCCTTCTCAATCCCTCTCCAATCTGGCAATCATAAAAATAATTAACTACAAGTTTTTCTGTTTCATTTATTTTGATTTTTAGATTTCACATGTACGTAGAATCATATGCATTTGTCTTTCTCTGTATGACTTACACCTCTCAGCACAGTACCCCATATATCCTTCCATGTCTTCCATGTTGTTACCGATGGCAAGATTGTATTCTTCCTTTTTATTTATTTATTTTTATTTTTTAGCTTAGAAATATTTCATGCATATATGTACCACCTCTTTTTTATCTATTCCTCCATAGATGAACACCAAGGATGTCTTCATACCCTGGATACTGTAAATAATTTTGCAATGAACATTTGGATTCATATGTCCTTTCAAAGTGGTATTTTGGGATTCTTTGAATAAATTACCCAGTAGTGGGATTACTGGGTTCTTCTTTATCTCTTGTTGTAGCCTTTGTTTTAAACTTCATCTAGTATAAGTATTGCTATCCCAGCTTTTTTTCCTCCATTTCTCATGAAATATTATTTTCCTCCCTTTACATTCAGTCCATGTGTGTCTTTCAATTTGAAGTGAGTCTTTTGTAGGCAACACATGTAAGGGTCTTTTTTTTCCTTCTTCTCAAAGAAGTTCCTCAAACATTTCTTGTAATACTTGTTTGGTTTGATACATTCCTTTAGCTTTTTCCTGTCTGGGAAGCTCTTTATCTGTCCTTCATTTTTAAATGATAAATTTTTTGGAAAGAGCAATCTTGGTTGTAGTTTCTTGCTTTTCATCACTGAATATTTTGCACCAGTTCCTTCCGGCCTACAAAGTTTCTGTTGAGAAGTCAGTCTTATGAGAGCCCCTTTATAGGTAACTAATTGCTTTTCTCTTGCTGCTTTTAAGATTTTGTCTTTATTTTTAACTTTTGAAATTTTAAATATAATGAGTTCTGCTGTGGGCCTTTTTAGGTTTGTCTTATTTAGGATACTCTGTGCTTCCTGGGCTTGTATATCTATTTCCTTCATGAGGCTAGGGAAGTTTTCTCTCATTATTTCTTCAAATAGGTTTTCAATTTGTTGCTCTCTTTCTTCTCTTTCTGGCCCTCCTATGATGTAAATGTTGGTACAATTGATGTCATCCCAGAGGCTCCTTAAACTATTATCACTTTTAATTTTTTTTTTTTTTTACTTTTTGCTGTACTGAGCTACTTTGTTTTCCAGATTGCTGATTTTATCTTCTGCTCTATTTAATCTACTGTGTATTTCCTCTAATATATTCTACATTTTAGTTGTTATAGTCTTCATTTCTGACTAATCCTTTTCTCATATTTTCTATCTCCATTCTGTTTTCTACCTTTGTGTTAAAATTCTCATTGAATTCATCTACTATTCCCCTAAGTTAATTGAGCATCCATATAACCAGTGTTTTGAACTCTGCATCTGGTAGATTGCTTATCTCCATTTTGTTTAATTCTTTTCTGGAGTTTTGTTCTGTTTTTATTTATTTTATTTATTTTACTTGTTTTTCATTTAGGACATGTTTCTCTGTCTCCTCATTGTTGCTGGCTCCCCATTTCTTTCTAAATATTAAGAATTTCTGCTACATTTTCCAGTATTAGTAAAGTGCCCTTATATAGCATATGCTCTGTGAGGCCCAGTGGGGCAATTTGCCTGGATCACTGAGCCAGGTGTTCCAGCTGTGTCCCTAGTGTGAGTAGTGTGTGCTCTCCTATTGTAGCTGAGCCTTGGTAGCTGTTTTCACATCAATGAAAGGGATGGTTCCTGGGGCTGATGGGCTGTGAGAACTGTCAATAACTGCATATCTATCAATGATTATTTTAATTGTAAATGGACCTGGAGGGTGTTGTGCTGAGTGGAGTACGTTAGATAAAGACAAATGCCATGTGATTTCACAAAAACATGGAATTTAAAAAACAAATAACAAAAAAACAGAAATAAACTCATAATTACAAAGAACTATGAGGGTTACCAGTTGGAACGGGATTTTGAGGAGAAGGTAAAAAAGGGGGAAAGGATTAAAAAGTACAAATTTGCATTTATAAAAAGTCATGGAGGTATAAAGCAAAGCATAAGAAATATAGTCAAAAATATTGTAATAACTGTACAGTGTTAGAGGTGCACTAGATTTGGGGAGGTGATCACTTTGTGAGTTATATAGATGTCTAATCACTATGTTGTACATCTGAAACTAATATCATATTGTATGCCAACTATAATTGAAAAATAAAAAATATAAAAATAATAGATAACAACAAACAAACAAACAAACAAACAAACATTTAACCCTGCTAGACAGACAGGATGCCTGGCCAGGACTTCTCAGAATGATTCCTGGGCTCCCCAACAGACTCTAAATTCTGCAAAGGCTCAGCCAGACATGGACTGTAAAACTGAAATAATGAAAGTACTGGTAAGAAACATGCATAAATTATTTCTATTCCATAAGTTCAGAGTGGAGATCTTCTAAAGCATGAAACAAAGCTCAAAAATGACAGATAAAACTGACCAGATTAAGTTTAAATAATATAATCTTTGTATATGCCACAAGTCAAATGACAATAAATGAGTGTGGAGAACTTTTGTGCAAATACTTGTGTAATAAGAATATTGATTTAAGCAATTTTTATGATAATACCAAAAAAATGAGGAAAAGGAATAGTCATTAAAAGGAGTCAGGGTAAGTAAATTCTGGTATAACCTTTAAAATATTTATCTTGCCTTGAACTTCCCTTCAAAATATTCTAGAAAATATTTAAAACCACCAATATTATAGTAATGTACATACTGTTTTAACAATTCAATATATAGATCAAATGATATTCTAAAATGTGAGAAATCAGTATCATCTGTTAAACATTTATTACTATTTCACTTTATAACATGCTTTATTAAGTCATTAAAACCTGCAGCTGCATCCCATAATCATTTCCTAAATATAAAGACTGCATTTATAAATGATCTCCTTGTTCAAAATACTGCTATACAGCTCACAAACCCTTTGTTAGAAACCAGAGAGCTTTTCTTCTTTACAAAAAGAAATGCTAAGTAATTCATCAGATGCCAAACTTCTTTTTTTTTTTTGGACTTGTATCAGCTTTGTTCCAAGTGTTCAATTTCTATGTTTACTAAGTATAGTTCCTATATAGTATCAGATTGATAATCAAAACTTTTATCTATCTGAGTGCCGTCTTGCTCCTAGAATTCAATCTCTTAATATATATCCTTGATGAACTTGAAAAAGCTCAGTGATTTGGCTCAGCTAAGCACAGGGAAGTAAAGCTCTTATGTAAATATTCTGGAACGACACATTGGAAGAAAAGACTGCATTTCATTTGGAGTTTTGTTAATTCTGTTCATAAGAAAATAGCCTATTGAGGGCTTTATATGCTTGTATGAATGATGTAAATAATTTCTAGGCTTTATTTAATTGATTATTCTATTATAATACTTCTCTACGTATACAAAAATAGAGAAATAAAGTTTAGATAAAATTTAAAGTTAATTTACACAAAAATGTTAAATTGTGTATAAAGAGTTGCTTATTTCTCAAAACAATTTTATTTAAAATCTTCAGCATTTTAAAATATTTTTGACAGTATTGAGTAAAACAACATAATTAGTGAAAGGAGATGTTGAAATAAAATACATTATGGAATATTATTGATCTATCTTCACTCATATTTTTTCTATGAGCTATTTTTTTCCTCCATAATATTTTTGAGCATTCAAAGAAATAGAGTATCTATTTCATCTCAGCCACTCATCATTCTTTGAGATTTATTTCTTAGAAACTTCTAAAAGATACTGGTTTTTTTGTTTGTTTGTTTGTTTGTTTGTTTTTGCTATGTCATGGTTCATGCTCCCATTTTTAGCTAAAAAACAGAGAGGACTAGAAAAACAATGACAAAATATGTTAGTTTTGTATTTTAGCAAATGCCATTAAAATCAGAAAAGCAATGGTTCTGTGTGAGTTGTGAAACACAGAAGGCAACCTATGCACTGAGTCCAGTTTGTAGTCAGTTTTGATTCATAAAAAAAAAAAAATGTTTAAATTAAATTAGGTAAAAATAAGGTGTTTTCACCTAAATTGCTTTCAGTCCCCAGGTTTTTCTCTAATTGAGGAGAGCTGAGAGTCAGGAACCCTCTTGGGGGCTTTATCTCTGCAGTTTGCTGCAGGTCCCACTGGTCAGCCACACTCATTAGCTTGCCTGAGTCCTGTAGGCATTTGAATTTGCAATCCATACAAAGGGATATAGGTTTGAATAAATAAACAGAAAAGGAAACAATCTAGTACAAAGCATAAAGAAAAGAACTTTCTAAAAGGTAAGCAGAGTATGATTTGGAAGACAATTTTTTAAGACAGGGGTTTTACATGGAGAAATAACAAGAGACCACTGTGAGACAGAGCCACAACATGGAGACTGGCCTAACAAGCTAAGTAATAACAAACACCAGCTTGATCAATTTTTTGCTGTGTGTGAGCAGTGCATTAACCCTTTTCTATACCCTGTTACATTAGCTGCTCCCAGCAACATATTGAGGTTGAAATTTTGTTTTCCATATGAAAATAAAGACTCAGAGAGTTCACATTCTTTGCCCAGGTTTGCATAGTTAGTAAATCTCTAAAAATCAGGATGCAAATTCAGATCTGTTTGAGCCTAAATCTCATGTACTTTCCACCATAAGAGCATGGTACTATTTATGAGAGAGATGGTCTGAGGGAAGCAAAAGAAAAGTTTTTGAGCTCAACTAAACCTAGAGGATTTTATTTTGTAATAGACATGATGATTTCCCAAGGTAATCAAGAAAATAGATGAGCTATTAAATCAAGATAAAGTGATTTACACAAGATTACATTTTTAGTTGATCAGAAAGTCATATTTTACTCTAAGAGAATTTGTATGTATTTTATGCAATATTGTTTTCTTTTGGACATTCTTAAATTTCTTACTATCTTGTATAATATCTTACAATGCTTACATACTTACAATAATATCTTACATACTTATTTCTCATGATGGATACCTTTGAGATTTTTTTAAATGCATTATTCTTTTGAATAGTTTTATGTGTTTAACAAATTGTTGTTAAAATTCTGATACCCTTTCTAAAAGATTCCCACCTTCTGTTAGTTAATTCACTTAGTGAATTATTAAGTAAGCACTTATTCTTTTAAATAATTAAACATTCAGCTTTTCTAAATTATTTAAGTGGTAATATATTTGCTAAATATAATTATAGTTGTAACTACTTTAAAATTTTTAATTTTAAAAATTTATGCAAGTAAGTATAGTAAATGTGAAGTGACAAAGCATTAGCCCCTATCCTAATGCATTGATTTAATGATTCTCTTATTTAAAAAATAAATGCTAATACTTTAGCTTTGCTGAGAATTTGAAGACCAAATTTATAAAATCCTCAGATGATCATCTGACACTTTGAGTATGTAGACTGTGTTCAATAAGCTTCACAATAATTCAAAGATAAAGTTCTTGGTCACATGACATTATTTTAATGATCTTTCACTTCCTGTTGATTTTTTCTGTTTTCCTTTCTGTTATTTTTTTTTCCTTTTTTAACTCTTTTTTTGATAGGCAATAACAATTAAAATTTTTAAAAATCTCAAAATTGTATTGTATCAATAACTAGGTAATTATACAATTTTCTATCCCTGGTAGTCAAATACTTTA
The DNA here is from genome assembly GCA_030015415.1 of Cynopterus sphinx. Classification (NCBI taxonomy): domain Eukaryota; kingdom Metazoa; phylum Chordata; class Mammalia; order Chiroptera; family Pteropodidae; genus Cynopterus; species Cynopterus sphinx. The sequence continues at coordinate 34,479,943 of CM057389.1, read as the reverse complement.
ATGACAAAACTCTATTTAAAACAACTATTACAACAAACAATAATTTAGATTTTCTAAACTTATCATCAGTATATTTTTAGTGATACTACAGAAATCTGTACAGATTAAATGTTTTAAAAATTATATTTAAAAATCGTTATTTTTTAAATTTCAACCGAAGAAAAATAAATAAGAAAATGAGATGTTGCTTAACTTGAAATTTCTTGAAAACATCAATAAATAGAATCATACCTTTGTACTAAATAAATACTGTCTCTTTATACCATTTCCAGATTATTCCATAGATCAGGCCCATTCTGTCTATGCTTCACTCCATCTTGACTAGCTAGAAATCAAATCACAATGCTTTCTGTTTGTGTTTTCAGATTTTGGGTTTTTCAGTCAATTTAATCCTGCCATTTTTCTTAATATAACTAATATTAAACATTATTCTTCTTTATAAACCAGAAAATTATGACACAAAAGCAGCAACTAATTCATTTAAGGTACAAATGAAAGTAGCTAAAATTAATTTAGGTCATGTTAATCATTTCGGTGTAAAATATTTTATCAATTTTAAATAACAATTATTTTTAATTCAGCTCCTACCTTTATTCCATTAAGAGATATAAGAAAATCAATGCTGAACTAACACAGAAGTATATTCACTACACTGAGACTTCTTAAATGTAAAAGGCATGCCCTACCACATTGTTATCAGCAAGGAATTTTTGGTGAATGAAAAAAATTAATGTCTTGGAGATTATTTATAATAACTCAAAGATATAGCACTTAAGTTTTCAAAACACTCAAAAGTATCATATTGGGACTTTCCAATATTCCATAGAGTGGGCATCTATCTGTTTATTCATCCCACAAATACTTGGGTGCCTCAATTGGTAGGCAGAGTATCTTTTTTCAGAGAAGAAAAATTAAGTTTAATTTGATTGAGTGACTTGTCCAAGATGAAATAAGAAGCAGTTCAAGAACTCTCATCTTTTGACCATTAAACAGTAGTGCTATATCATGATGCATATTTTATACTGAACCATGTTGTCTCTTTCACAACATGCCATGTATAATTCATTCTCCTAAGCTAAACAGGAAAATAATATTAAATAAGAGTTTTCTCTCCATTTAAGAGCTATTTTATAATTCACTGTACAGGTTTATAGAGAGCTAAGGTAACTATAGAAATATTTTCCAGATTATAACATACTTTTCTTCACTAGTGGCTTTTGCCTTGCTTGTTTAGAATTGGATAAACGAGCAGGTTACTCACCTGGAATTTACATCTCTTAGATGGAACAAAAATAGAAGTAAATCGCTGAAAGCTTTCTTAAATTTTAACCATCTCATACTTTCATATTTTTAAAATAAATATGTATATAACTTAGTTTAAACATAAGGACACAATTCTAAAGGCAAACTCTGGACATCCAAATCCAATATGATCTGATGGTGTCAATAATTACATTAGACTATCCAGTTAATATTTAGATGGTTTACACAAAACTTTAAAAAAGAGCTGTTTTTATAATACTATATAATTTAAAGATTCAAGCCAGAACTCCCTGTCCCACTCTCCACACACCATTTCTTATTGACAGAAGAAGAGTAATTAAACAGATTCTGAAGTTTACTTCAGATTACCCTCTAGTTCTATATACATTTTACATTTTCCTGTTTATGCAATACTATTTCACTTTTCTCCTTTGAGTCTCAAGTATAAAGACCAGCCAACAACACTTTATACTACCAACAAAACAGTTTCCCCACCACCACCATCCTCATAGGGAAAAGGATGTGCAATTAATGTGTCTGGCACTCCACAAACCACATGTATTTGTTTTCCCTTACAGACCAAAATAACTATAAAACAAACAGCTTCCTTTAACAGGATGTAGATATCCTGGAATGAAGCATTGATTTCTCATTAAAGACGTGATTCAATGCAAAAAGGTTTGATTCCATTAATCCATCACTCTTTTTTTTGGTGGGGGAGAGCACTTAGAAATTAGCATTTAAGTGGCCATTAAATTGGTTTACAAAATTCCATCTCAATGTAACAACGTGTCCCCCAAAATTAGAACTGAAATGACCTTCCAAGCAATTGTCTAAGCTTGGAAATGTGAATGAGAGTTATTTATTTCTATGACTAAATTTCCAAAGGGATTAGGCAACGGAAACTTTTACCTTGTGCAGTTTCAGCCATACATAGGGAAAGCTTGCCCTCTCTACCAGTAAGGTAACTGCGGCCATGTACCCCCAGGCATGCTTCCTGGAACACATTCTCTGTTTTCATTTTATAAGATGCCAGCCACAGAGTCTATGTTAATTAACTGACAACCAAATTATCAGTGTAACAATATCTGTAAATCTCATCATTAATCATTGCATGTAGTAATTTCACCTTCACATCTCTCAGATTAAAAAGAGAAAAATTATGCTGAGTTAGGAGCAGCACATCATATGTCTCCTAGGAAGGGATCTACATCAATGGTACATTTTCTCCTCCTCAGATTATCATTTCTGACTTATATAGGGCAATACAGCCCCCAAGCAGCTCAATGACATAGATGCCTCTGCTTCCTTTCTGCTAAGTAAGCAGGTTCATGGGAAGTGACAGTTAAGAATGATTTTTCCTCAGAGTGTAATTGCTACTCTCAGCCAACACAAAACAAGGGCCCATCAGCCCACCAATAAATGCAGTCTTAACTGCCTCGGAGGATTTTTGTGTTGAAATTAAGGAGGGTATGCATTATGGGTGTTTTATGATTAGTTATATATGACCTATAGAATTAAAAGAAAAAAAAGAAACTGTAATTTTTCAGTTGGGCAAACTGTTTCTACAGTGTTGGTTATGCATACAGCATCATATGTATTTACATGATTGTTAAAGTTCATCCTTGTTAGTCATTTCAACTGAACTAAATGTGCTTATTGGAATTGATCTAATTCTTAGTGAAATGTCAGGCATGGGCTATAAATTTGTGTAAATGCCTTTATCCAGTGAACACTTTTTATTAAAGCAAAACGCTTATCAAGGTCACTGTGAGAGATTATAATTTAAAGCTAAAGGGGAAGACTCTAGAAAAAATCAACAGAAAACAGATTTAATGAATGCTATAAAGTTTATGATTTGTCAAGAACTTATCTTCCCCTACCACTTTTTGAATTTGATGAATGTATTTTGTAGAGTTAAGAAATCAGAATGCTATCAAAATCCAGCTCTCCTAAACAGACACGTTCAAGCCTCTCATTTTCTACCTCCTGGCATATGTGATTTGATTAAGCTTTGAAGAGCTGAAAAGCCTATGCTAAGTAAAAATGTGTGTATTTCTTTAATTAACATTCTATAGGTATAGGTAGGTGTACATGGGGATTTGGGTGGAGAGGGATCAGGTGCATATGTATACATGTGCTTGTTTCTATGCATTGTTTGGCAAATTATAATCATGTAAAATATAATAGAAGGTGTTGTTAAACCATCTCTACTTGTAACTTTTTGAGTCTTACATACTGTGTAACAGACAAGATCACTTTAAACTGCAAGCATAAGACAAAAAATAAACCTTCTTAGAAAACACCAGATTATATTAGTTTGGGAGAAAAAAGATAGAAACAAATTTTTAAAATGTTAGATTAGCACTATGAAAAATAAGAGTTAACTATAATTATGTAAGCCAATATAGAAAATAATTTTTAATATTCTCATCACATAAAAGACTTCAGAGAAGAAAACATCCAACTATGTTTAGGGCAAGAGATTCCTAAAATAATGATGCAGGAACAATCATTTAAAAATCAAATTGTTTACATTCTTCTTAATCCAACAGTAAAAAATAATACTGTTTATAATCTTTGTTAAAATTTTGGGGAAAAAAAGTCATTAGAGTTGTAAATAAGCAGGAAAAAAATGTATTATCACTTACCTGTCAAGTAAAAGAATTAGAAATCTTTCAGTTTCTCCAACAAGGTTTTGACTAATTCTGGAACTTCCTTTCACAAAGCTATTTCCAAAACAATTGCAATCCTCTCATGAACATTTTATTTCAAAAATTGTGGTCTTTTGAGTATTTCAACCCGTACTGCAGAGCCCATAGTTTCTCAGAGCCTCTAATAACTTCGACTTCACCCTTCTGATTTTATTTCTCCCACCTCGTATAGAAAATTATTCTTGAAGTTGCTGCTACAAGTTTAATCTTGTAGAACAAGGGTACTCAACAGAGCCCTGTATGGCAGTTGTAGCAGATGGATTGGAGGGTTACTTCTCCTCTATCAAGGAAGGAGAGGGAGATGGGGAGGGGAGTTATTAGGAGACACCGCCTTTTAGCTGCGAAGAGCAGAGAACACAGCTGCTGGTGGCGAAGACAGTGGTGGCAAGGACAGCAGCAGTGACAGCGGCAGCGCAGTTCTGTCCCTGTGGTCACAGCCCAATCTGGAGACGCTGTCCATCCCCTCCGGTGCTGAAGTATGCGCACTGGTTCCCGCCACCACCACCTCTCCTCCCCCAGCCCGTCCCCAAATTGCACTTTTCTCTACCAACGAAGGCAAAGGCTTTCTTGTCTTTCAGTCTCACCTTCTTTTCTCTGGCGCCTTATATTTTGGTAGGGGTTAATTGTTTCTCCAAAATAAATCTCTCATATTTATTTGGTGGCAACATTTTCAAACATTATTTGATGTTGGAAGCAGGAATCTGTGGGAAATCAGATTTAAGCCTCTCCTGACTTTTCAGTGGCCCTGAACGATAAAAATGAAAGAAAACGCGCGCGCACGCGCGCGCGCACACGCGCACGAGAAAGAGGGGGAGGAGGGGAAGGGGAAAGAGGAAAAGCGAGAGAGGGAAAGAGAGAGAGGGAGGGAGGGGGAGGTAAGGAAGGAGAAGGAGGGAGGGAGGGAGGGAGGGAGGGAGGGAGGGAGAGAGAGAGAAATATAAATACATATTATGTATCATAGAAAAGCTAGAATTGGGTCTTTCATTACATAAAATGGAAAGGTCTATTTTGAAAGACTATAATTTTGATTACTAATTAGAAGACCACATTTAAATTCCGAGAAGCCCCATTTGATATTCCTAGATTAGACACAGTAAAGAGGTCGCCGGTGCTTCTTAGATTCTCCAAGCAGAAATTATTACAGGTTATTATGAAAAATAAAAAGACAGAGAACGAACAAAAGAACATGTATCTCGGCTTTGCTACCTTTTTAAACGCTGTTGAATTGGTTCCGAATCGTTGCAGAGCAGCTAAGGGGCTCCAGCCCGACGCTGTTCGTTTGAGTGTTCGTGCTCTGGAAGCCTCGAAAAACAGCTGGGCGAATCCTGAGCCTCGGGAGGCTGCATTACCGCAGGGTGGGTGGGTGGGTGCAGTGCTCGCGAGCCGCCCACAGCCCAGGCAACTCCAGAGGGGCGGGAAGAGGCAGCTTTCACAAAGGATCAAATAAGGAATGTATAAAATCATCAGGAGGGCTGGACCATCCCTGTCCTTTTAAAGCCAGAACAACTTCCAACGCACCCGGCTCTATGCCGGGGGTTTGTATCCATTTCCCCTCTTGCCTCCCACGTTGCTCTCTAGAATCCTGGTCCGGATTCCGCGCTCTTCACAGGCCTAGCAAGCTCTTCGCTCCAGCTCCGCACAGCCCACCCCCCGCCCCCACTTCTGCCCTCTCCAGCTGCTTTTAACAATCTAACCTAGGGAAGGGTTTACTTGAGTGGTCCCGAGGACAGTCACGGAGGGCTCCGCCACCCTTACTCGGGGACAGGTGCAGACGTAGATAGGGTGAGATTGGAGAACTGAGTTACACAACGTTGGCACTGTTGGAAAGCTGATCAAAACCATGTCCACGAGAACCCTCGGAGCTATGTGTAACAAAGAGGGAAAACGTAAGGGGAGTCGTAACACAGCCCGCCTCTTCAGGCATCGAACTTATGCAGTGTAGACTTCTGAGCCAGGAGATTGTTGGTAGACTTGCGAAGAAATTCGGAAAAGGATGATTACGGAAGCGAAGGTGAAAGGGGGAGGGAAACGCTAATACGTTCAGGGCGTAGGATAGCGGCTGACAGTTGTTTATGGCCTCTCTTCCCTGCGAATTTCTCAGCTTCCTCTTCCTCCAGCTCGGACAGTAGAGGCGGTCGCAAGGGTACAGTTTTCCTCCGAAGCCTCCGCGAAGGAGCGGAGCGCGCGCCCGCGGGTGCGGAACCGGTGGTTCCGGTGGGGTGGGCCGTCCTTGCCTCCTGGGGCTAGAGCTCGCCCTTGGGCGCTGGCGGGGCAGAGGCGGGCGAACTGGCGCGCGGCGGGCGGCCGCAGCCGGACCACTTGCAGCTGGTTCCCGGGAGGCGAAACGCGATTGAGCCGGAATCACTCGAGAATGAAAATCAAACACGCAGGGTTATTTACTCACATGTAGAGCCCAGGATCTTGTTAGACTTTGAGCCATTTCGCTGCCGCATCGATGCCTTCATTTCCCAGGGGTGGCGACCAGCCAGCGCTGCCCGCTTCAGGGCTCTGGCTGCAAGAGGCCATACACCGTGATGGACTTTTCCAGGCGGCGAACGCTATGTGGAGCTGCACACGCAGGCAATGCTCGCCGAGAAAAGAAGCCCTCTTCAACTTTCTCTAACAAGGCTTTTTGAAGAGAGGCTCTGTTAGAAGGTGTGAGGGAGCCTCTCAAACCTTGTCTGATAAACCTATCTGGCCTCACTGAGATACACAGACCTACTTAGAGTATTTGTTATATGAGGCTAATTTGGAAGGGGTGTGTGTTTCGCTTTATAGTGAGTGTGAAAATAGACGGATTGCTCAGGAGTGTGGTAAATGAAGTTTCCCTTTCCTTAGACAAATGTAGACAAACACTTGCTTCTCTTCGCTGCATAAACAAGTACGTGTCATCTGTACAAGTTTCAGAAAGTGCTGAGTTTCTGGAAGAGGAGAAAACAAACCTCTGTGTGAAGGCTACACTCCCTGTCAGTAAAGAGGTTTTTTACTCAGCAGGCTTTAATTCTATGCTTATTCCAGCTGATGGAATTGGTTGTTTAAAATATTTTCTCCAAATATGTAGAAGCAAGAATGATGGCAGAAATAAAACATACCAAATACGAGCATTTAAAAGAGGCACAGAGTACAATGATGATACTAGCTAAATGCATGTGCACTTGATTATTCAGATCTAGAAGAACAAGCTCTGAACACAGATTGATGTTAATGCAGTCTCTCCCTCTCTTTCTCTCTTTCTTACCCCTTCTCCCCCTCTCTGCCAGTAAGAGAAAAATAGTTGAATAATTTGAACTGCCAGTCTCAGTAAGATTATGTAGCTTGATGTCTCTTATTGAAGAAGCAAAATCTACTTCTTATTTGCCCTCATCAAGTTGTGTAACCAGTATGGAAATTAAGATGATAAAAATTAAATGCATTCTAACATCTGTGCTACAAAAGAATACAAAGTCAACAAAACTAGAGAGCAGATAAAGTAAGTTGGATTAAAGAAATATTAGAAGAAATATCACTTTGGGGTGGAGTTTTAAGTTAATTTTAAATGGAAATTTTTATTCTTATTTTAAGTCACTAAACATAGTAAAATGTGAATGTAAACCATCAGGACAACACAATAAATGAAACATTATACACACAAGAAAATTCAGTACCCTAGGATGGTAACTGTGAATCCTAAAGCATGTCATTCAATCTCTCTGTTTACAAAACTAGGATACAATCTCTACCCAGAATTTTAGAAAACATAATAGTTTGTGAAACATTTTGAATGCAATTTGAAATCTTTTGGAGGAGGGAATTTGAAATGCAAAGCAAAACTTCCATGCAATACAATCTAAAGTAATGATCAATGTATACGAAACTCTGACACTGGCTGTAGAACTTACACGTTCCTCAACTGTTCTAAGCCATCTTGATGCTATAAATAAAATGGTGCTAATACAATTGCTGCTAAGCTCATTGAATTGTCACACACACACAAAAAAAAAGTGAAAAAAACTTATATAATTCAACAAAAAATAGGTAATATGAAGTATTACTATGGAATATTCCATGGTCACTATGGCTACACCTCAGTTTCAAGACTGGATAGGTAAATTGGGGTTTTCATTTTTGATTAACCTATTTTTTTTCTAATTATTTCTGTGGCACTTCATGTTTCCTATTAGAGATAGGGCTATATGAATCAAATACCCACATCTGAACCCTTTCCAACATGATCTCTAGCAGTATTCTGAGCTGACATTTTTTATCATGTTCAAGTATAAGATATCACTTATCTATTATTCATTATTTCTAAATTGGAACAAAGATTCTATTTTTAAATTTTCTTTTGTGAGTTTTCTAGAGACCCATTGTTGAGTTGTATATTGTTTTATTCCTTTTATGTAGAGACCCTCACTCAGCACATACTTTTTCTTTGCCAGGGTGTTCTAATTTTCTGAGTCATAATCTTCTGGTAAATCCAGAAGACTTCATGTATGTTTGATTTTGTATTAAATGAGCTCAGCTGACTTCAATTATAAGAAAAAAAGTGAATGGGATTTCAGTACTCCACTCAAAGTAACTAAAGTACAACAATCTATCGGGTAGATTTCTTTGATTTTTCTCTTGGGGAAGTAATGAATGAAGGTTAAAGAAGTCTAGGAAATTGAGCACTAGTAATCAGAGCTGCCTATGAGAGAGATTTCATTTTAGACAATAGCTCCCTGAGAACTTTTACTTTTCTTTCTGTACTTCTATCTTTCTTTTAAGAAGGGTTCTAAGTTGATTATGACTGATTTGGAAAAGAGTGTTACTTTCTGTTACTTGAATAAGCTACTTAATCCTTTTTGAGTCTATATCTTCATTCTGAAATGCAAATAATGCAACCTGCTTAGTAGAGTTAATGTATAGCACCTGGTTCAGGGTCTTGTACATAAAATGCTCAATATATAACAGACTTCTCCCTTTATTAAATATCTTTCCATGTCTTTCTGGCACAAACAGTGCCTTGGAAAATTGTTCTTGTTCATTAACATCAAACAGAAAATATTGCTTTATTCATAACATTAAAATAAATAGAATTTGTATGCAAGTAAGTGGAAATTTCACTACAGATTTTCAATACTATGGAAATCCCTTCACAGTTCCTCAAGTCCCCAGTGGTAACAAGTTGCTACCTACTGACAAATAATAAAGCTATCTTTAAAAGACATACTGCCAATTTAGCCTATTTATTATATTATATATTTTAAACTGCCAAGTAATATACACCCTTTCTAATAAGCATATATATGCTTTAGCAGCTTCCTTTTTTTAAAAAAAGTGTGTGTTCATGCATATGTGCATATGTGCATAAGTATGTGCATGCCTATGTGTATGTATGCATGTAAATAAAAATAAATAAATATTAAACTGATACCTAGAGTTGATGATCAATTATTTACAGAAAAAAATTTAAAGATATTGTCTAAAGTTGTCTCATTACTTTATTTTTTTATTCTCTTATCACACCATTTTCTTTTCAGACCCATGTAACTGGACTTCTCTGTCAAAGTCACCAATGAGTTCTTTATTTCTGAATCCACTGTTCATCATTCTATCCTCAATACATTTAACTATCTTACCTAACTCAAGAGCAGGCTTTGACCCATTTGATGACTTCTTTCTTCTTTAAACACTCCTTCCTTTGTTGTTGTTGATATTAATCACACAAATGGCTTTTTTCCCCAGTCTTCCTTGTTGATTTTCTTATCCACTCAAACCCATTCATAATGAAATGCCACAAGATTTAGTTCTTGGCCCTCTTCTCTTCTTTTTCTGTATTATTGGCTCATGTGATATCATCCAATCCCAAATCCCATTGCTTTAAATACCATTTATATACAACACTGACACAAATCTGTAAAGAATTTTTAACCTGTCAGCTGAGCTCAGAATATGTATAGATACAAATGTATTTTTGACATCTCTACTTGATGCTAAACAACTCAAACTTAATGGGTCACTAGGGATCACCACACCAACGAAAGTGTTCCATCATCTTTATCAAGTAACTATGCTACTACCTACCAGACTAAACCTCACTATCAAGTAGCCATCTCAAAGTTTATTTTTCTTCACCTACCACGTACAAAAAATCAGAAAAGACTCTTGCTTCTGTTTCTAAAATTTATCCAGGATCTACCCACTTCACTTTTCACTCTAATGCAAGCTGTTAAAATTTCTTATCTGTACTAATTCAGTAGTCTAGCAATTTATCTTACTGTAACCAGTTTTTCTCTTGGAATATTTCTTCTGTACAGCATTAGAAATAAATTTTTGACAACATGAATCATTTTATAGCATGCTTTTGCTTAAATTTTCCAAATTCCTAATGCACTTGGGATAACATCTGGCTTTGTCAGTCTGATATTTATTTCATCACTCTCTCCTAGATCACCTACATTTAAGGTCATCATACTGACCAAACTCAGTCCTGCCTTATGGACTTTGCAAATGCTTTCCCCAAAGTCAGAAATACTATTTTTCATCCCTGATCCTTCCCCTGGATTTTTACAGGTCTGGCTCCTTTTCCTTCAGATCTCAGCTCGAATGTCACATTATCAAGGAAGCCTTCTTGACCAATTTAAACAATCTTCATGATCTCTTTGTGTATCTATCGATGGGTTAAAATGTCTGCAACATAATGATCCAGGCTTCAGGAAAGATATAACTTTGTGTGATTTGTGACTCTCCTTCTTAAGAACTATGCCCAGCACATATTGGCTGCTCAGTAAATGGATGGTAATTGAATGATTAAAAGACAGAAGTCTGTGATAATTCCCAAGAGTGCATTATTAAACAAATATTGTATTTGTTCTTTACACCTGGGGAATATTTTTTATTTACAGGAACAAGAGCTTTAATACTGTGGTTACTTCCTATAGTACTGGTTTTAGAAACATGTGCTCATCCATTTTGAAACTATCAAAGTTGTATTTTTGATGTTGCAATAAGAATTTACTTTTATAGAGTTTCACCTTGTATGCTTCTATAATTATAATCTTTCAGTATAATTAACTAGGTGGATATTCATGTTTAAAATTACTAAAATTATTCATAGTCTGGCAAAAACAAAAGTAAGGTCATAAGTACAGATTTTATTTTAAACTCTTCCCCTCATTCTCTTTGATCTACATTTCTTACATTTTCACTACTTTCAATTCTGTAGAAAGAATAGGCATATGATTAAATTTATCTATAAATGCATGCTCTGTTATAAAACCAATACAATGACTATGGAATAATTGGAAATGAACAACAACAAAAAAAAACAATCTGGCACATCCTTATCAATTATATCACAATTTTAGTGTATTTCCTCCTAAACATTTTTCAAAGTGTCACTAGACCTACAATTAATTATCATAGTATAATTTCAATTTTTACTAGTGCTTGTAATTTAATACAATATGTAAGATTTTTTCTGTATTGTTATACCTTCAAAACCACTTTTAAAGGTTTTATATAATTCCATTATGTGGAGGTCACATAATTGGTCTGATCTTTATGTTATGATATTCAATGTATTTTCAAAATTGTATGTTATTTATGTAAATAATTTCATAAATATATCATTTTTATTATTTGCATTATTTGGGACAGGTGAAGAAACAAAGAAATAGAAATATTAATTTAAAAAAGTTGCTTATTTTTATGGTTCATAATATATGGTCTGTGTGTGTGTGTGTGTGTGAGAGAGAGAGAGAGAGAGAGAGAGAGAGAGAGAGAAAGTCTGAGAGTAAATTACCTGTCCTACTCTTCCTTACTAGAGAAAACTATTAACTATTAACCATGTATACGTCATAAATGAATGCTGTTATTCTCTCCAGGAACTACTACTATATAAAATTTTCAGTGTAAGAGGTAGCCTAAGTTTAAATTAATACCAGAAATTTTTCCTTGTGACTCATTGTGGACTTATAATTGCAACTACTCTTTATTTCCTCTTTCCACATCATAATATGTGTGTAAATATTACACACTTATTATAATATTAAAATTTCAGCCTCTCAAGAGAATAACTATCTGCTTAGAATTGTATCCCCAGTTACCCAAAAGTAAATTCTATAAATATCACAAAACTTCTATTTTTGTCAAATCATCTCAAAAACAGCATTCAAGTACAGTAAAAATACATTCTCAGCCAAGGTTTTCTGGGTTAGGATCACTTAATATCTTTGAAGTTCTCTTCAGCATTCTCCCATGTAAATTTCAGACAGCATAGTTCCTTTAGGTAAAACCATCTCAAACATAAACTCAGTCAGATTTTGTAATAGACAGGTTTTTTTTTTAAAAGACAAATGGAAGCTTTTTATTTCATTGCTTTTTAAAATTATTATATAGATATATTTATTTTCAAAAAGATTAGAATCAAACACAATGCCAAAGAAAATGTATGAAAATATATTATGATGGATTCCAATAACTATGGATTGCATATAGCATAAGTATTGCTTTCTTTTTAAACTGATTTATTATCTTGTCATAACTCCTTAAGTGGAAAAAAAAAGTTTGGCAGGAATGCAACTATATGCTGTTATAAACCATCTACACAATAGATTATGTAACTGTCATTGGTTCAGATACACACATATATGTAAAGCATCTCTCTCTCTCTCTATCTATCTATCTATCTATCTATCTATCTATCTATCTATCTATCTATCTCTCTCTCTCCACTACCCATCTATATCCACCTATCTAGTGGGTTGATTGCATTAGCAACTTTAATTAATGACCTGCCTGTGTCCATATTTTGCAGTAAGACTTTACAGTTTTCATAAAATTTGAAATCTTCTCACCCTTTGCTTCTGGGTAGTTATGAGATTTCATTTTACTAATAGAATGCAACAGGAGTGATGGTATGTTAGTCTCAAATCTGGGTGTGAAAGCTCTTGACCTCTGGTTCTCTTTTGGACCTTTCCCCACCATGAAAACAAATACAAGCCAGCTATATACTGAGAAATGATATAAAGCAGAGCTGAGTCTATTCAGCTGACATTGTCCTACCCCAGCCCTCTGTGGGCTGACATGAGATTAGATGACCTAGACTCATGACACTAAATTTGTGAGTAGTTTGTTTTATTTCAGTAACTAATAATGATGTATTTTTATTTAGAATCCAAATCTCACATTTTGCATAAATTGTTTTCCTAGCAACCCAGTTGAATTAATCATACCCTTCTCTCTGCTTCTGTGACACTTGATTACTTCTTATTTTATTTTAATTTTTTCTGAACTAAAATCAATTGAAGTAAGAAAATTTAAAAGCCTGATATATCATTCTATAGCACTTTTTACATTGACTCATAATTGCTTTTGTTGTTGTTTTGGAGTTTTTAAAAATAAGATGGGTGAATGTATTGACTCTCACAAATAGTAAGCTCAGAGAAGTAGAATCAGACACATTTGGATCCTAGAGCTAAAACCTGTAATACGGGCATTGCCACACCTTTGCCTTTGCCTTGTTCCTTCTCTGAGTTGTTCAAGTGTTTCAAATGTTCAATGGAAAAGTTGGACACAGATAGCTCCAGATACCTATTTTCTAGCAAGCCCATTGGGAAAGCATGTATTCTTTACATATTTGTCTCACTAGGAAATGAACAATGGAAAGATATGGCTATATTCTCAAGTAGTGAACACATGGAGTGATTCATACATACTAGTGGGCCAACAAAGGTCTGTGGAATGCATGCACATGTCTGTGTGTTGTCAATCTCCCTGGGAAGTTTCCTTGCCTAGTAATTTCCTATTACTTCAGGAAAATCACAAATGTGACTGACTTTTAGTTGTAGAGACGTCATGCTGTTCCTAGTTAATTTCAGAATTACCCAGTCCTTGTCTCCTCATTCAGACTTTTGATAACAGTACATATACTGTAAACTCTAAAGAAAACCCACCCTCATCCTAGGAGAAAATTAAGCAGTTCCCTCAACAAGCACTTTCTTGCATTGAATAATCTCATAAATAAAGGTCAAATTTATGTTTTAATCTTGAAATAGAAAATGATTTTACAGTGTGTGTGCAATTTAAATATTATGGTTTTTCTATTTAAATTAAATACCCAAATGCATATATGGGGTCATAGAGAAATATTTCTATGCAAAAAAATAGTCTTTCTTTAAATTTTCATATTTCTATGTTTTATTAACAATTCTAGTTTACTTAAAAATTTTGTATTTCTTTTTTTCTAAATATAGATTATCACTTTCAAAAGGAGTCTTGAATTCCAAAGTTGTATGAAGAATGCTGGCTGAAAACTCTGACAGTGTTCATTTTCTATTTGTAATATCCAAATGTTTATTTTTTAATCTTACTCATTTTCATTTCTCTTTCATCTTTGCTCCTACTTCCTTCTAGTCTTTTTCTCATGCTTCTGTTGTTGTTGTTTTTCTCTTCTTCTTTCTCTCCCTATCCTCCTTTCCACTCTTTCTTCTCTTTTGCTTGTTTATCATATATATAAAAAATATAGAATTATACACCACAGAAATTTCATGAAGATATATGTATGTACAAAGTAAAATTGTTCTATGTCTTCTGGGGTTCTCCAAAGTTGTGATAATAGCATACTTTCAGGTCTCAAAGTATCAAAAATCTTGATTACCAAAATTTGTCTGTGTAGTATGCCTCTTATATTTAAATAGCTGCAATGTTATGTGAAATTCTAATTATCTAGAAAAACTCCTTCTGATATTCACTTATTGTATTTCTTCATCCCTTTATTCAATACTCATTTAGTAAATGTTTTTGGCCAACAGTTTTTTGAAGACTCTTTTCTGACACTTTGCTAGGACAGACTGAGGAGAAGATACCTGTCCAACATAGTAAGTTTACAATATACTGATGAGAGGATGAATAGCTTTCCCTTACAGAGCAGTTGATGTGGCTTAAGTGGCAAACAATATTATGCTACAGTGAATCCATGTTGTTTTCAATTAGCCAGTGAAATATATACAGGAGGATGAGAGTAAAAATGAATGTGCAAATAAATAGATGGATAAATAAGAATTATATGTGTTAGAGAAAAAAATTAAAATTGACTTCCGTAATGCTATAATGCATTTACGTGAAGTTTCTTTCCCATTAAGGATATGGAGAACTCAAATAACTTAGAAAATCAACTCAATATACTAATATATAGAGTAAGCCTAATCTCTCTTTCCACTGGAAGGATTCTGAGAATTCATTGCAAGCCATTGGGGCTTTCATATTCAGGAAACCCACTACGACTCTTAGGTGACTAATCAAGAAGACCACAGGGCATCTTCATTAAACCAAAAGTATATAGAAATAGCTTCCTCATGTGTACTACTCCAGAGCACCGAGTGGTATGCAGAAGTGCTATCTGTATGATATAGGGTTGAATGATTTTTTTTTCCAGTGAGAGTCCTTGAACTCTTGATCCCAAAACAGAATTTGAAACTTGCGAAGGTCAAGATTACCACTACCAACGGCAAAATTTCTCTACCCTAAGCTCAAAGCCCTCTCACTTCAGTCAGAAGTGTGAACCTCAGCCAGAATGAGTCAGAACTTTATACTCTGAGCAGATGGCAGTCTTGTTAGTTGATGGGAAAGAGCTGAGGCCACTATGACTCACAGGATTGGTAGATAAGGCTGTTTCAGTTTCCTGTAGCCAGTTATTATGAATGGTAAAGTGGAACTCATGCAGCTCTACCTAGTTCTATGAATCTATACTTAAAAATAGAATTGCACAGAGCCTCCTGAAAATGGTACAATGAGTCAGGCAGCTGAAGAACTTATAACAAATACAGTTGAGATTTAAGGCACAAAGATGGTAAATAAAACTTACTTCCAACAATAAGAAGTCTGGCTTTCAGATTACATTTAAAAAGTAAATAAATTTTTAAAACTTTAGAATTTTCAACTTATACATAACTTACACTTTGAATATTTCTGAAAGAATTTCTTCCCCAATTAGAATTTGGGTGGAAATATATTTCAATGTCTGAAAAATGCAAGAAATAGATTATATCACAAATATATCTGACAAAGCTTTCTATCTCTAATAATATACTCATATTCTTGGAGAAGATTTTGGGACTCTTCTGCATAATAATAGTATGTTTTAGAACATTTTTTAAAATCTACCTATGAAATCAAAATTACAACTAAACTACAGAATAACCATCATAGAGAAACACCTGAAGACTAGCTGAACAAAAGTTCTACAACTAAGGATATAAAGAAACCATGTGGACGCTAGTAGGAGAGATGGGACTCAGAATGAGCCAGTCTCACATACATGGTGTGGCAGTTAAAAAATGAGAGAGGTATCTTGACTGAGAAGGTCCCCTACTGAAGAGTGAGGAATGCCGTCCCACATCAAGTTCCCATAAAAAAAATGAAACCTTGCCTTCTGAAATAACATGGAGGAACTTAGAGGGTTTTATGCTAAGTGAAATAAGTCATTGAGAGAGGTCAATACCATATGATTTAACTTATGTGTGGAATCCAAAGAACAAAATAAATAAATGAAACAGAAACAAACTTAGAGTTATAGAGAATGTTTTGCAGCTGCCAGATGGAGAAGGGTTGGGGATGGGTATAAAAGATAAAGGGATTAAGATGTGGAAATTAGCGGTTATAAAAATGGTCACAGAGTTGTAACGTATGGCATAGGAAATACAGTCAATAATATCATAATAATAGTGTGTGGTGTCAGATGGGTACTAGGCTTACCAGTACAGTCATTTCATAAGTCATATAACTGTATAACCACTATGTTATACACCTGAAACTAATATAATATTCTATGTCAACTGTAAATGAAAAATAAAAATATATATTTAAAAATTATCTAATTCTACACTTCATCTTAGTTGGACTGCTAGGTTTGTCTGCTGAGACTGCTGTTTCCCAGAAGACCATGGATAAGCCATGGCATTGGAAGTCGACATGAGAGAGGACCACCCACATTTGTGGGAGTCATGAAGATGGCCCTGTGCAGCTCAAGAGAGACCATCCATGGAGAGGCAGTGCTTCTGGACTCCTGATGGTCACTGGTTTTTCTCTGATATTGGGGCTGCACCTAAATCTGTGCAAGGTGACTGAATAACTATGTGATGGGATGAAAGGATCTGACTGGGAGAGGGTTAGCTAAATGGCATGAACGCATTTTCATTCATCAAAGCTCATGGCTCACTACATTTGTGCTGTTGTTTTGACTACATGGTATGTGCTGTGTGTATAGTTAAGGTAATTCATAGAATAGGCCTGTAGATATCATGATCTCTGTAGAAAAATGTTCTTCTAAGAGCAGGCTCCATATTTCTTCCAATGGTAATGGCCAACAGCCTCACTTAAGATAGCACTCTTCAAACAAACTACACAATAGTTGATGTTAATGGTGACACAGTAGTTCATCTGTCACTTCATTTTGTAAAATTTTACTTTAGAAGCCTCAGACACAATCTTAGTAATTTTGTGCCATTTGGTCTTTAAATAATTATTTATTGGTTTTATTGGCACTGGAATCTTCCTTGTACAAATCTGAAAATGCAGACTGAAGAGCAGAGAAACAGACCAGAGATGAGCATGGTGCCTCCTTCTTCTACCCAGCTCCCAACTTGCTGCTTTGAGTAAGGCTCTCACCTAGCCCAGGTTTCAACTCTTGTTGTCCCTACTCTTCTGTGAATGAGACTTCTGCTGCCCTACACAAGTCGTGAGTTGTAATCTGCATCTCCAGCACAAAGTCACTTCTAAGCTCCAGCCTGTTGGTTCACCTATCTGCTGGGCATGTTGCTTTCAGTGTCCTAAAGGCACATTAAGTTCAACTTTCCCCATGTGAAACCATTGTACTCCCTGAAAACCCCACTTTTTCTTTTCCTAAGCATGGTGCATAGTGGAGCACGATATCCCTGGGCACCTTCCTTCCCCACAACCCTTGTCATTCAGTTGATTAAAACTGTCTATTTGAGATTAGTCTCACGCCCTTGGCGTAGCATTTGAGGCCCTCCCTGATCTGTCCTCATGAACTCCAGGAATAAAGAACTATGCAGAGTTTATTGTGCATGCCAGTCTTGTTCATTTTTTTGTCCTCCGTCTTTATAGATGCTGTTCCCTGTGCCTGAAACTCCATTTCTCTCTGCCTAGTGGGTTCCTACTTACCTTTCCAGGTTCAGATTAGGTATGATACTCTGCTCGCTTTTCTCTTATCCCACCCCAAGAAGAATCAGTCATCTTCTTTTTGACCTCTCTACTGTTTACAGACTTCTGTGATCATTGAATATGCTGCTGTCAGTTCTGTCTCCCACACTGAGTACAGGGCAGAAAGCATGTTTGAATCATGTTCTCCTTCCTTCAGTGCAATTATTGACATAGTAAGGGTTAGATCAATAAGTAAATGATTCATTAACTCACTAATAAATTGATTTTGGGTTTTTATCATATTTTTTCTACTAATTTGCTGCTTAACGTCTTTGGAAAAATAACTGACTGGACCTCAGTTGCTTCATTTGTAAAATGAGGAAATTGAAATGGGTATAAGTTACTAATTCTGCTGCATAGACTGCTTCTCAGTCCATGTTCCAATCACACTAAGATCAATTTTTTCACATAACCATGAAATACCATACCATTCTCAAAAAGGCATTTCTTAGGATTCTTACCAAAAAAATAAATAAATAAAAGATATGTGATTCTTTGTAGAAGCAAACACAGATTTTTCACAATCTTGGGTTCTTGGTGGTATTGGGTTAGATAGTATCCCTCAAATTCCTACCTACCTAGAACTTCAGAATGTGACTATCTGGAAATCAAATCTTTGCAGATATACCTAGTTAAGGAGAGGCCATATTGGATTAGAGTAGGTCTCAACTCCCAGGAATGGGGACCTTATAAGACAAAAAGAGGACACAGAGAGACACAGAGAACAGATGTGAGGTGAAGATGGAGGCAGAGATTGAAGAGATGCCTCTACAAGCCTAGGAATGCCCAGGGAACCCCCAGACGCTAGAAAATGGAGAGAAGGACCCTCCACTAGACTCTTCAAAAGGAATATTGCCTCACTGATATCTTGATTTTGAACTTACAGCTCTCAGAACTGTGAGAATGATACCAGAATTTAAGTCACCAAGTATGTAATAACTTGTCACAGCAGTCCTAGGAAATCAGTACACTGACCCAGCCACAAAATCAGTCAGCTGCCTTTCCTCCGCTGGACAGGGATCTGCCCACTTCTGTCTACTTGCCACGAGTGGTCAGATAAAAAGGGCAGTTATCTAGTAACTGGTGACCAGCAGATTTTAGCATTGTTTAGACCCAGTGTGCTCTTCCAGAGATCCATCCCCCTCTCCTGAGTTCATTACAAGCCTTGCTGGAGCTGGGACTTGCAAGCTGGGGGAGGTGTGCAGGTTGAAGAAGGCCCGTCAGGGGAGGCCCAATAAACTGTGGCTGCAAGAGAACCTATTCTGCTCTATATCAGGTGAGCCTCAAAGCAGGAGCCCTGAATCAGCCTCTCATTTGACCACACACCAGCTTATCCCCTGCCTATTTCCAGACCACTTCTTCAACAGGGCCACAGGATGAAGGAGGGCATGTCCAGTAACAGCACCACCAGCATCTCCAAGGCCAGGAGAGCTGCTAAGCAGTTTAAGATGGAAGCCTGCATAGACAGGGTGAAGGTGTTCCAGCAGATGGTGACCTCCTGGGTTACTGTGAGGTCCATGTCTGGAAGAACCAGTTTATCATCCCTGTGCCTGTTAGAAAACCTCTTTTGAGAGAAATTTTTTTATACCATCCTCTGACTTCATTTGTTGTGAAGTGCCTTCTTTTCTGTCAGTAATACCCGTGGAGAACTGCATGCTCATTGCTTGACAGAGAGCCCCCTTTCATTCCTACCCAATCACGAATGCAGGGAGGGTCTTGTCTGTCTCTTGGTGTTTGTCATTTCACCAGTTTCACTTTCTCTTTTCATTTTCATGTTATTTCACTATTAGCAAAGAAAAAAGCTTTTTTGTAGCTAAATAACAAATGTGCCAAGTAAAAAGAAGTATGAGTTTTTTTAAAAAATTATCTATTTTTAATGACCACAACATGGATCAACTAATGTAACTATAATAACAAATAAAATGAAAGTATTTTATTTATTTATTTATTTATTTGTTTGTTTGTTTGTTTAACTTATTTACGATTTTTGTATTATTGACTATATTCACAATTACTATACTTTATATCCCCATGATTATTTTATAACTGCCAATCTGTATCTCTTTATCCATTTTTCCACCTCTCACCTGGCAACCATCAAAATGTTCTCTATATTTATGCTTTTGTTTATATCTTATTTGCTTGTTTATTTTGTTCTTTAGATTCCACATGCAAGTAAAATCATGTAACATTTGTCTTTGTCTGACTTACTCCACTTACCACAATACCATCTAAGTCCATCCGTATTGTTGCAGAAGGCAAGATTTTTTTCTGTCTTTTTTTTTATGGTGGTTAATTTTTCATTCTATATATGTACCACCTCTATTTGTTCATCCATTATTGGACACACAGCTTGCCTCAATATCTTAGCTATTGTTAATAATGTTACAATGAACATATGGATTCACATGTCCCTTCTAAGTTATGTTCTGGGTTCCTTTAAATATAATATACCCAGAAGTGAGATTACTGGGTCCTTCTTTGTCTCTTATTATAAGCTTTGTTTTGAAGTCCATTTTGTCTGGTATAAGTATTGTCACCCCATTATTTTGTTTGTTTGTTTCTATTTTCATGAAATATTTTTTCCAACCCTTTACTTAACTTTGTTGATCTGACTGAGTCTTTCGTATGCAATATGTGTAAGGGTCTTGTTTTCTTATCCATTTGGCCATACTACCTTCTGATTAGAGCATTCAATCTATTTACATTTACATTTAAAGTAATGATACACAGTTGTTATTTTATTATTTGTATTTTTGATCTTTTTTTCTTCTTCTCTTAAAGAAGTCTCAGTTACATTTCTTGTAATACTTGATTGGTGATGATAAACTCCTTTAGCTTTTTTTTTTGTTTTTAATTTGGGAAGATCTGCTGAGTAGACTAGTCTTAGTGTGGGTCTTTTCATCACTTTGAAAATTGTGTGCCAATTCCTTCTAACCTGCAATATTTCTGTTCAGAAATCAGCTGACAGTCTTATAAGAGCTCTTTTATAGATAACTGATTGCTTTTTTTTTGGTGCTTTTTAAGATTTTCTCTTTGTCTTTAACATTTGGTATTTTAATTATGATGTGTCTTACTGTGGACCTCTTGGATTCACCTTATTTGAGAACCTCTCCGCTTACCAACCTTGTTTATCTATTTTCTTCTCCATGTTAAGGAAATTTTCTGTCATTATTTTTTCAAATGGTTTTCAATTCCTTTTTCTTTCTCTTTTCTTTCTGATTCCCCTAGGATGCAAATGTTAGTACTCTTGTTGTTGTTCCAGGGGCTCCTTAAACTAGTCTTATTATTTATTTATTTTGTGTGTGTGTGTGTGTGTGTGTGGTCATTTTATTTGGGTGTGTTCCGCTACATTAACTTCTAAAACACCGATCCAATTCTCTGTTTTATCTAACCTACTATTGATTATCTCTAATATAGTCTTAGTTATTGTAGTCTTCTTTTTTATATATTTTTTATCTCCATTTTTTTATGTTTTCTGCTTCTTTGTTAAAGTTTTCACTGAATTCATCTTTTCTTCCTTTAAGTTTATTGAGCATCTTTATAACCAGAATTTTGAACTATGCATTTGGTAGCTTGTTGTCTCCATTTTGTTTTCTGGAGTTTTGTTCTGTTCTTTCATTTGAGCATATTTCTTTATCTCCTTATTTCAGCTGCCATTTTGTGTTTGTTTCTATGTATTAATTAGAGTTGTTATGTCTCCCTTTGTTAATATAATGACCTTATATAGTAGGTGTTTGTGGGGACCAGAGGTGTAGTATCCATGGTCACATGAGCCTGGTTATCCAGGTGAGTTCCTTGTATGGGTTGTGTCAATGGGAATTGACCCTCTGGCTAACTGGTTGTGAGAACTGGCCATGACTGTAGTGAAGGAGCTGTTGTGTAGAAATTGACCCTTCAGAGAAGGATTCAATTTTTTAGGTCTCTGGTGCCTGTTAATCTGCCCTTAGAGTGTGTCATCCTCAGATTTGGCTCTTAGTGATGCTCTGGCCTCATCAGAAGCCAATGAATTGGTATGCTGGCCCCCATGGCCTTCTGGAAGAACCTTGCCACATGCCTAGTTTATCTGTATCCTGCCTGGGGCCACCTAGAATAAACCATCAAGCAATTTATAGATAGGTGCCACTTTCACAGGACTTGGAGGTGCCTCAAAAAGCCAAGCCATGAACCAAGGCCTGATGACTCTAGTATCAGGCTTGAGGCCACTCACCAAGAGTTGTGCTAAGACTGAAACCAGATGCTGCTTTTGGGATTTTGTGAATCTTTGAGAGAGTTGTGTATGTCTTAGATAATCAGTAGGGTGACTAGTTTTAGTCAGGTTGATGGAGACTCATTTATGGCAGCCGCCTATGTCTGTAAGCTGGGAATGAGGAGGGCTCAACAAAAAAACAATGGCTTCTGCCAGAAGCTGTCTGAAAGATAGCTTCCCCTCCAGCCCTCGTGCTAAAGCCAGACAATTCAGTTTCTCCCTATATGTCCCTGGCTCCCCTGAAGTGATGCTCCAGCTCTGGAGAGTAGAGTGAATGAGTCTGCCAATAAGTCAGCACATGGGTCCTTAGAGAGGAACATCTGTCACTCCTGCCACAATTTGTCTCACTCAGCCACAATTTTTATTGCCAGATGTTGTGGAGACTTCTTTCCCCAACACTGTAATCCTTGGCTGAGAAGTCTGGTATGGGGCTGGGACCTCTTGCTATTCTGGGGGAGGGGATTCCACAGTTCAGATATTCATCCCAATTTTTAACCATCACATACAGACGTGAGACCAGCTGGTTTCTTTTCTTCAAGGCTTCTACCAGTTGAGGTATCTCTTTTCTTGTGCATGTATTTTGTTGTAGGACTTCTGTTCAACTAGACTTCAGGTATTTCTCAATGATGGCAGTTTTGATGGCACAGAAGATCTCTCTGCATTATTTTATATAATTAGATATGAATCTACAATTGTCAAATAAAAAGTTTCATTTAAAAATATAATTTAAGGTCTATAATATAGAAAAGAGTAAACTGATGTAAAAGCAAATAGGAGAGTGTTAAATTATATCATTTTATTTTGGTTCATTAAATAGAGAAATGTATAACAGATAAATAAGATAAAAATGCAGCGAGGGAATGAAAAAAGAGCAGCAAAATCATTTACCATGAACAAGAGTTTAGAAAATCATAACACGTTTCTCATTACTATCTTCCCTATCAGAAGCTTGGCTAGGTCAAGGAACTGTTCCACATTATGCATTAAAGAAAGAAATATGTTGATTATTTTAATTAATGTTTCTCAGCAGGATTGCTAGATACAGACCTTCATTTCACCACCAATGCCCTTTGGACCATGAGGAAACAGCTTCAGTGAAAAAACAACAGCAACAAAAAACAGGTTTAAGTGGCTGTGAAAGAATGACCTGCTCCATGACTTCTTTGTCTTCTGGTTCAGTCTTTAATGAGAACACAAATCAGCCTAGAATAAATTATACAGGTTTGCAAGAGACTGTAGAGACCAAGTATTTTGATACTTGCATATTCCAAGGAGGGATCTAATGCTAGCACAGTTAAGAGACTTGCCCAAATTATAAGAAGAAAAAAAAAATGAGAAATGTGTTTGATGATGAAGTCTCTTCAGATTATATTCAAATGTTTTGTCATGATAATGAACCACAGGTCTGTTAGATAGCAGTGCTACTGGGAACACAGATGTGAAAAGAGGAAGCATTTAGTGAACAAAAACAGATTTAGAGCTTTTCTGATTCTTTGTATATTATTTTATTGAAAACAGTATTTTTAAATTTTTATTTATACTTACAGAAGATTTTACAAGTATATTTACATATTAGTATTCTAAGATATTCCCTTTGTAAAGAGGTACTAAGTGTTTTCATTCTCCAAAGGACAATTATGTTACAATTCAGTTGAGAGCTAGTAAATCCATATAGATCACTATTACATAATGATATTAATTATTAGCAGTCAAAAATTTTAAAACAGAAGGAGCAGAAAGGAGAGGAAAAAGGCAAAGAGACTGGGAAGAAGTGTTTTTCATTTGAGGTAATTTAAAACTTTTAACAGTATGATGTAGTGCTAAATATGGGTAGAAACGATGCTTTAACAAATTTCTTTCCAAGTTTCCTTATGTAGATAGCTCTCTAATCAAAAACTTAGATGCTATTAATAGCATTTCAATCATTATTAGAGAGGTCGTTGGGTGTATTTTAAATTAGCATTTCAAAATTGATTAGAAAGCTATTAAAATCAATTCCACTAAATATATATTATTAATTAGGCACTGTGTTAGACCTTCTCCTGCATATTAGCCTAGTGGACTGTCCTAGGAAAGCAGCGGTCTGTTAATAATCACTCAGTTTTAGAGACATGCACTATCGAAATTTAATACAAACTGTGAACTGGTTAATGTCCTCTGTTATAGATATGAATACACTGAGGTTTAGTGTGTAATTACTAGAAAGTATGAGAAGTAAACAAATACTATGCAAATTAGAATAAGACCATGACTGTAATGGACACATACACATGCACAACACAAACACACACACATACCAGAAAAAAAAAAAAGCTGGCAGAGTTTAAACGAGAGTTGAATCTCATTTGTTTAGGGAAAGCAGAGGAGAGCGGTCTTAGATAGGCTTTTTATAAAATATGATAGTAGTTAAAAATAACTAATATTTTATTGAGTTTATTTCCTACTAGATGCTGAACTAATTGCCCTATATGAATTATCTCATGGAATATTAATAACAACCTCACTCAATATGTACCATCATTATTCCAATTTTGCAAATAAGAAACAGGTCTATAAAGAGAAAGTAACTCACTCAACACCACACAGCTAATGAGTAGTAATGTCAGGATTCAAACCTAAGCTAAATCCAGAGTCCCTATAAACCTTTGTGATATACTGGCTAAGAGTTCAGCGGGGTTTTACTACAGGGAAAGGCATTCCAAAAGCCAGTGCTAACCTTCGCAAATATGAGAAGTTTAAAAGTACTAGGTCCATTAGTGAAAGTGAATAGACCATTTTTTATAAATTGTATGACACTCTCAAAGAGAAAATAAAAGCACAGTTGTAAATTATGTCAGGATTATATCCCAAGAAATAAAAATTAAGGAAATTTGTGTTTAAGCTGGCAGATGGGGAGTAGAGAATTTTGGTGTTAGGAGATTGTAACAAATAAATAAACAACCCACACATAGGAGTGTGATCAAAATCTGATTTTATTCATCATTGCTGCTTACCATTGTTGAAAAGATATAGTCCTTCCATACAATTGTTTATTGTCACATTAGAGATTTAAAAATTAATTTACAAATGATAAAAGAGAGCCATAATTCCAGGTGAGAAGATCAAAAAGAGATGTTAAATCAATATTTTAGAAAGGATCCTGAGTGGAGTAGAAGCTTGCTCTATAGAAAAACAAAAGTGAATGGTGGAAGCTGCTGTGTTCTAAGAAAAACAAACAAACAAACAAAACTGTGCTCTATGGAGACCAGAAGTGAGAAGTAAAAATGTACCCTTTAGAGAGCAGAATTGGGAATGTACTTGTCTCCTACTCCATGTAACACCTCCTTGAAATGACAGTAAACAAAAACAGTTCTAAAATAACAAAAATAATTAGATAAAAGGTAAGAAAATTTAATCAGTGAAAGGTAGGCTTTAACTAATTTAGGAAGGATGAAAAACTGTTGCGAAATATTGACAGAAGAATTTGAGCTTAGGGTGCCATAATCAAGAGTGAAGGTTAAAATTTAACTTTTAAGAAAGCACTAAAGAGATCAGAACACATATGTGAAATGTGAATCTAAAAACATATTTATTTATTTTTATTTAGCAACCAAAACATCTCCACAAATAATTCACACTACCATCTCCATTACATAAAGAGCTATGGGAAACTGTTTTGTCTTAAAATAAACTTGAGGACTACTTCTGAAAATATTAACTAGGAATGAATGGGTCTGGCATATGAGAATAAAGCCCTTCACAATGTAGAAATTGAGCGTTCCCATTCAAATGGACAGCTTCTTACCTATCTATTTAAAAGTGAGTTGTTTTCTGTAACCATGCCCAGGATGTTCTTTTAGGAAAACGTTATTTGGGATTAGTCTATCTATACAACACTAGAACACCTCTGCTCTTAGAACCAGCCAATGCAGAAAATTTTGCAAATAGGCTGTGTGTACATCCTCTTGGACAAGGAGTATTTTCAATGTTTAGCTAAGCTACTCCATGGTAATGCTGCCTCAGCATCCATTTTGTTTGGCCAAACTACCTGCAGGGACATTTAAACTAAAACGAAAAATCCCTCTCCCCTGCAAACATATGCTCCAGACTACAGCCTGCAGAGTCACTAGCAAATACAAGTTCCTGATACTACTTCCTCAGCAGCCTTGTTAACAGCAATCTCTTCTGCCTCACAGTACCTGTATGCCTTATGAGCTTTTTAGATGAGACCCCATGGAGCTTACCAAAACTCTGCTTTTGTAGTTTGAACTGATGGATTCAGCCTTAGCACTGGAACCCCTAAATACTCCACCCAAAGACCCTAATAAAGGTATGTGCCTCAAGTCCTGTCTTGCTGCACTCTGCCTTGACCTTCTGGTGTGACCCATTGAGGCTTGGCTTCTACTTATTCCAGGACTTGTGAGTAATAAGTTTCTGTATTTCATTTTTTCTTGTGGTCTGTTTTAGAACTGCAGTTCACGATCTGATAACCTTGCTTCACTTAGCAAGTGTTAATTTAACAAGGTCATAACAAAGTAGAAGGCCAAAGATCTCAAACATTTGCAGACAATTGACAGCCTAAATATAATTGATCTAGATAGTAGAAAAACAATTGATCTAAATAAATAGGAACAGAAATAATTGAGAATAAAAAAGAAACTATTTAAAAAATTTCAATTGCCATTTTTTAGAAAGATTCAGAGTGATTGCATTTATAAAACAAGATATTACATAAAAGAACTTAAATGTAAACATAGAAATGCTAAAATAAAAATGTCAGTAAAAAGGGTAGAATATAAAATCAAGATTAAAGAATGCTAAAAAGGCAAAGACATTAAAAAATATAAGAAAATAAATATAAGCAATTACACAGGTGGGCCAAACTCTATAATAAAGTTGTTTTTTTTTTGTTTGTTTGTTTTTTTTAATCAGAGATGATGGAAGGAAGAAACAAGTAAAACTTTTCTCAGTATTGAAAAATACATAAACATTGAGATTGAAGGAGCTGAATGATGAGTAGGTAAGATGACAAAACTAAAGATTTCTTTAGTACATTTTAGAGGAGCAAAGATTTTAAAGATATCCTAAGATCCAGGGATATAAAAGAACACAAACGAATCTTCTACAAAGAAATCCAAATCACACTGCCCTGAGACTTCATTGGTCAGGGTGAATTCTGAAAGGCAATGAAACAATGTTTGCAAAGTTGTGAAGAAAGTGACTTAAACAAGTTCAAATGTAAAGCAAGATAATGAAAGACATAATTTGAAGCAATGGATGGGAGATAGAGATAAATGTAACCCTGGTATACAGGCTCTGCAGAGAAAAACTAATGAAGAACTGAGTAGAATACCCATAATCTAGTGTATTGAAAGCACTGAATAAATGGAGGCTATTATTATTGCTATTATTACATACAAGCGTATTACTCTTCATAGGATTTTTTCCTCCATCTTTTTCATTTTCATCTATCTTGTACCTCATTTTTACTCTTTCTGGAAATTAACCTTTTTGAAAGAATTATATCAAAATATGTTATTTAAAACATTTAGGGGGTGAGTGATTTCTTCCAAGGAATGTTTAAAGTGATCTTTTTAATATGAAAAATTTATAAATAACAAAACAATTGTCTCCGTTCCTTTATTATTATGTTGATGTTTTAATTTATGAAATATTTTAAGCATAGAGAAAGAATTTTAAAGACATTTATGTCTCATCTTTAGAATTTAACACAAGTTATCACTTTGACAGAAACAATGATCCAAATTCACGCTTTTGCCCCTCTCTCCTTCCCAAGTAACTTCTGACCAGGTGCTCATGTGTAATATTCTCTTGAAAGTTTTTATACCTGCACTAAATATGCATGTATCCACAAATAATATATATCATTGCAATATTTTTTATTTAAATTATGCCATCTGCAAGTTCTTTCTTCATTCAAGATTTAGATAACTTGATACATTTATATGATGTTCACTTGTTAAAGCATGTTGTTTGGTTAAATGTCTATGTCTTTTCACACTTTGCAGCACACCTCTTGGTGTGGCCTTTGGTTAGGATCTTGAAATAATGAAAATACATCTTCCAAAGAATCTGAACAGGTGGCTTTTGAAATGCCAGAGTTCAGTGATCAGGGCACACTGCATTCTGCAATTCTGATTAATGTGTTGCTGACCTCCAGACTAGATCTTAGCCCAAACAGTGAACATTTGTGTCACACACAGAGGAAGGACAGCTCTTTGTTCTTTGGCATTGGACCCTCCTATTAGTCAGCAAAGTAAGTGGTCTCCAATATGGTCTGGCTAAAAGCATTACGAAAGTCACTCCTGCCTAACAGATCTTTCACCATCAGCTTTCTACTGATACTATAAGTATTACCTTTATGATTCTTTATGAAAGTATCACAGGCATTAAGCTCAATCAACCAATAATACTTTATTTAAAATAAATTAATACAATCTGTTTTCATAGTAGCTCCATGTTGAATAAACAGGGCATAGGTGAGTTTAGACAGAATAAATAATAATTTAAAAATATATGGAAAAAACGGCCAGAGAAGTTAAACCAAAACCCAGCAAAGGATCCCATGGGGTGCCCCCTTTAAAAAGATTTTTGTTGAATTCAAACCTTCAGAAACATGACAGTGTGAGGGATCTCCTCTAATCTCTCCCTCTGAAATGACAAGCTGAACACCTATAATCCAATAAATAACACCCAACTTGCACACGAGCACGTCTGAGAGATCTATGCATGAGAGCATCCAAAGGTGGTCAAATCTATGAAAGATTGGGAGTCAGATTAAGAGTGAGAAAAAAATGGACCTGTGTTAAGCAGCCAGAGCATCTTACAGGAAGAGAGGCAGGATATTAAACAGCTAGGTCTTGGCCCCTTGAAGCCTGGAGCAATGCTACTTGAGTGATCAGCGTATTCCACATAATAGAACTCAGGGATCACAGCAAAGAGCAAGGCAGAGATTGAGTGAGGAGGGGCGACCGCTGTGGCTTAGCAACCACCATTGCTAACGGAGAGGCTGAGATACAGACCCTGGCCATCCTTCCCACCAACCCAGAGCACACCCTCCCTCCTCCCCATGTCCTCTTGGAGCTAACACCAGACCCTGGGGAATTTACACAACCAGTACTGAAACATACACTACAGCTGGTAACAGAGACAGGCACAGCGATATCCAAGCAAGACAGCTGAAACCTGGCGGAAGCACTAAGGAAAGGGAAACAGCCACACACGTCACAGACTTCTCCTAATCAACCCTACCCTCAGCCTTTAGGCTGAGTCAGAAGGAAGCAGCAGTACATTGCATCTGACAGTTGGGGTTAGTAACAAGACTTCAGGACCTCTTCAGATACTCAGACCCCATCGCCCAGCACATACTTTCATGGGAGAGAAGCCGTGGGGCCAAGGGACCTGACAACAGGTGAAGCACACAGCAACCCCCCCCCCCACACACACACACCTCTGAGGGAGATATTATTAGCTTCAAAGCAGAGATCCAAGAGGCTTGAATGCCACCTACTGGAAAACAAAAAAAGAACCTCTTCTTATGAACCTCCTAAAGAAAGATCACTATATAGCAAATTTTATTTTTTAAAAAAGTAGAGTACTCCCATTAATGTCAGTAGTACATCAAACACCACAAAAAACAAAAAAGTGACAAGCAGCTCAGGAACAAAGTGAAAAATCTTTGGAAAATAAGTTAAAAGACATAGAAATATGTGATTTAAATGACAGAGAATTCAGGATAGCATTTCTGGAAAAACTCAATGAGATGCAAGAAAATTCTGACTGATAGTTCAAAGAAATTAAAACAAAATCAATGAACAAAACAAATACCTTATCAAGAAGCTAGAAACTGAAAAACCACCAAATGAAACTTTTAGAGATGAAAAAAACATTTAAAAAGATGAAGAATAAAATAGCAATCTTAGAAAATAGAGGTGACCAGATGGAGAAAGAATTATTGATATCGAAGACAGAAATCTGGAAATGAAACAGGAGGAAAAAAAGAAAGATTTGAGAATGAAATCTAATGGAAAAACTCTACTGGAATTATCTGACACCATCAGAAAAAGCAACCTAAGAATAATGGGTATACCAGAATGAGAAGAGAGAAAGGAACAGAGAGCATATTCAAACAAATAATTGATGAGAATTTTCTGAACCTATGGAAAGAACTGCATCTTTAAACTCAAGAGGTAAACAGAACACCCACTTATCTCAGCCCAAAAAGGTCTTCTCCAAGACACATTATATTAAAATTGTCAAAAATTAATGGGAAAAAAATTTGCTCAGGCAGCCAGGAAAAGAAGACAGTATCATATAAAGGAAAACACATTAGACTATCATCAGACTTCTCAGAACAAATCTTACAAGCAAAGAAGTAACGGAACTAAGTGTTCACAGCATTGAAAGAAAGAAATTATCAGCCAAGAATAATCATCCAGCAAACTCTCCTTCAGATATGAAGAAAAATAAAAAATACAAAAGTTGAGGAAATTCTCTACCACAAGGGCTGCATTATAAGAATTACTAAAGAAGGCATTTCTATCTGAAGCAAAAAGACAGATGAAATGTTCCAGGTAGAAAATAACATGAGAAATAATCCAAAGATATAGAGAGCAGGATAAAATCAAGGAGTTTATGGAATTTTTCTGTATGTCTATAGCACAGATGAAGAAGGAAGAGTTGTAGATGAAGAGTTCTAAAAGTCGGCAGAAGTAGGAGCATATAAAGGCCCTTATAAGCATGTGAAGATGCATATGAACTTTGGCAGAGAGCAAAGGAAAATTTTTAAGCGTTTTAAGTGTGAGTGCCAATAATATGTGAATTTTTAAAAGATTTTTCATTATAGTATAAGAAATTAAAATAGAAGGGCATAGAACTAAGGAGATGAGCTGAAATGTACTTGAACAGTCTTAGTAAGAGTTGACAGTGGCCTGATATTGAACAGGAGTCATATTAACAATAAAACGTGTGCGCAGAAAATAAAATGAACAGTTTTGGCAGCTGAATAGAGAACAAGAAAGAGAAAGAGTCACAGTGAGCCTTCCTACTTAAAAAGCCAGGATAATGTTCTCAGCAGTATAAGAGCACTGAAGGGGAAGCAGGTTTGGGGAGACTAAAATATTAAGTTTAGTTTAGATACAGTAAGTTTGAGGAGTATTCACCAAGTTGGATGCATGAATCTGAAAGTCTGAAAGAAACTAGAGTCAACAAACTAGTTTATAGACAAGACCTTGTAGATAGTCCATGAAGGCCTAGGAGGTAGGAACGTTGCTTGGAGGAAATATGCAAGAAAGAAAAGTAGATGGGCACCCATAAGAGAGAGTCAGAGGAGGGGCGTCTACAAAGCATTGAGGGTCTCCAGGAAAATATCCCAGAGTAGACATTCAGTAAACATTTGTTTGATTACATAATTGATCTGAATTTTAACAAAGGGCTTTCTAACATTCTTTTGAACCAATAGAGAAAATTTAAAGATATATATTCATTAGGGTGGACTGCACACAAAAATAATAATTGATGCTGTTGGTTGAGCAGTTAACATATGTTAAACACTTCCTATAAATGTCATACATATTACACTGTGCATCTTATCACAATATGATGTATTTATTATTTAAATTTCATCCATGAGGATACATATGATCATAGAAGCAATATGGTGTGGTTTCTACTAATATAAGCCCTGATATCAGAAATACCTGGGTTCTGTTTCTGACTATACTACTAGTTGATGGCCCTGGACAACTTAAATTCTTTAAGTTTTTCATTTCTTATAATTCACACGTATAGTAAGCATCATGTTATATTTTTGCTATAATATTTTTATCATTGGGTAATTTACCTAAAGTCACAAAGCTTATCACAAATTAAACTAAGATTTGAATCAAAGTATGACAAGGTCCAATCATTAAACCTACCCCACTACACATCTTACATATATCAAAAGATTCTTAAACCATATGTGTGTATGTGTATACACACACACACACACACACACATACACACACACATATACATTTATTATATAAAACATTTTTAATAAACAGATCATCCCTATTAAAGGATGGACAAAGGTCATAAAAAGGAATCTCATTAGTGAGAACAAGTTTCCAGTAATTTAAGATATGAGAAAAAAGGCTTCAACTTTTCAGGAATATGATAAATTTAAATAGAAATTTAAACTATAATATACAATTTTTCATGTACTAAAGAATCAGCAACAGTAAAAACAATACTGTTCCACATTGACTATGGTGTGGCTACATGAATTGGCTCATATACTGCTTATGTGAACACAAACTGCTTCAATTTTGATATTCAGATTTTGGCAATTTGTTTAATGAGCCATGAAAATAATTATACCCCTTGGCACAATAATTTTATTTTGAGGACTGTTTTCTATATCATCAAACATATGTATTATAGCATTGTTTATAACAGTGAACATTCAGCAACAAAATATTCATAAGTAAAAGATATTAAAACACATTAGTATCCTTCCATATAATGAACTATTAGTAGTTATTTATAGTTGTGATTATGAAGATTATTTTTTTAAAATCTTTAAGATATGATTCTAAATTAAAGAGCAGAGCACAACTTTGTATGGACATTATTATTGTAATTTTTATAAAAGCTTAAAAATTAATGCAACAAAGTTTGTATTATAATGCTATTAGCAATATAACTTATTTTCTATTTCTATTTCCCAGATTTTTTAAAATGTCAATTCTTAAAAAAATTAATTCAGTTTATTATTTATAAATATAACAAATATAATAATCAGTAGCTTTTTCTCCTAAGAATACTCATTAAAACTATTAGCCTTAGAGGAAAACATAATCAGTGTATTTAGAAACTAGTATTTTGGGGAAAGAATGTAAGTTACTGCAGGCATTATAGAAAACAGAATGAAGATTCTTAAAAAATTAAAAATAGAACTACCATAAGGCCCAGCAAATCTACTTCTAAGTATTTATCTAAAAAAGAAAAAAAAACAACAATTTGAAAAGACATATCCACTCCTATGTTTGCTGTAGCACTGTTTACAAAAGCCAATATATAGAAGTAACCTAGTTATCTATCAATAGATAAATGGATAAAGATGTGATACAGAGATATAATGGAATATTACTCTGTAATAAAATAGAATGAAATCTTGCCACTTGCAACAAAATAGTTGGACCTAGAGAGTATTATATTAAGGGAAATAAGTCAAATAGAGAAAGATAAATATCATATAATTTAATTTATATGTAAAATCTAAAGAACAACAAAAAAATGAACAAATAAAATGAAACAGAAAAAAACTCATAGACATAGAGAACAAACTAATAGCTGCCAGAGGGGAGGTAGATATGGGGTTGGGCTGAAAAGGGGAAGGGGATTAAAAGGTACAAACTTTCAGTTATAAAATTAGTCACGGGAATATAACATACACAGGGATATAACATAGAAAATAAAGTCAAAAACATAACTGTGTGTAGAAACCAATGGTTGCCAGATTTATTGTGATACTTTATAAGGTATATGGATGTCGAATCACTGTGTTGTACACTTGAAACTAATATATTTATGCCAATTATAACTAAAAATAAATTTTAAAATAAAAAGTAATATGTCATTCATTATACATTTGTCAAAAAATAAAAATAAAAATAAAAAATAATAAAATAAAAGATAAAGCTAGTATTTAGTCTTTTACAAAGCATCCAATAAATAAA
Organism: Cynopterus sphinx; assembly: GCA_030015415.1. Classification (NCBI taxonomy): domain Eukaryota; kingdom Metazoa; phylum Chordata; class Mammalia; order Chiroptera; family Pteropodidae; genus Cynopterus; species Cynopterus sphinx. The sequence continues at coordinate 34,445,810 of CM057389.1, read as the reverse complement.
CAAAAAACAATGAACCTAGAAAGCACAATTTCACTAGGCTGTTCAATATGGGAATCAAATAATTTAGGATTTATTAATACATCACAAGATTAAACAAAATAATGAAATAAATAAGCCAAATTGTAAAAGCAAAAATTTTTATTTTTATAATTTTCCTGTTCTCCAGTTATTTTTGAAGGGAAAATTATTTTATATTAAGATAAATTATTTTATCTTAATATATCCTTATTCAAGGGTATATTAAGTATTCAGTTACAACAGAAGTCGAAATCCATTTGTTAGTTTACTTATTGTTTAAAGAGTAAAGAGAGAAAATAAAATGATAACAATTTTGTTAAACCTGTTTACTGAAAAATAATATAGGCTAAGTGTTTCATCACTAAAAAAATTTTTTAGGAAAAAAGATTGCAGCCCAGAGCATACAGACATGGCAAGGCAGGTGCATACTCTGTCCTGCATGACAAGATGTAGGGGTACTTATATAAGGAAAAAGGCAGTTAATAAAACGGAAAGTTAGAACCATAGAGCTTACTATGAACAAAGAATTCTTGTGGTGTTCTTATGATTACACAGAGCATGAGAACTTTCATATGCTCTAGCCCCTCCTATAGACCTTCCAGATTGATCATGTTTTCTTAAAGCTCCAGTTCCTCTTTGTAATGCCTCCCTTTTGATTAAGATATTTCTCTGAAAACATCATCCATCAACAGTCAGGTCTTCCAACTCCATTTAGTCTTTTGTCTCTTGATATCAGGAAGGACCTCTTCTGGGTGTCATCTCTCACATCAGAGAGAAAGTGCATGGACTGGGAACAGCTCGTGTTCAAGATCACAAGGCAACAGGTTCAGAGCTTGATGAGAATATTCAAAACAGAATTAGAACGATGTAACAACCTGGTCTATATACCAAATTTAAACCAGGAGCTGAACCTGTAGATGATGAAACAAAAACAATTATTATCTTAGATAGATCATGTTCTTGATGACAGATTCAGTAACCAGAAGCATTCCCTTTTTCAGAGTTGCTTCAGAGATGTAAACAAGGGCACTTTCCTCCCAAAGTAAAGAGAAAAATAAAATAAGAATTCATAGTAAGAAAAGAATTGTACAGTCCTGATTTAGTCATTTTAGCAATTCATTTACTTCAGAATTACCTTTAATTGCTTTAATTTTGGACAGCATTAGTTTCAGGTCATTAGACTGTGTGCAGTTTCAGTCAGAGTTTGGTGCCTTCTTTAGGTGTGACACATGTATTCAAGAGTCTACTTTCTGGAGTTTAGTGGCACGAAGGTTAGTCAACAGTACCTGGTGAGTGAGTTTGGAGGGAATCTTTTTTGAGGTTTCTTTCCAATAAACAAAATCTCCAGTTTGTAGTGTATGGATTTTCAGTTTTTGATTTCCCTGGAGTACACTGTGAAAAAATTGCTCTACCAAAGCATGATTATTTCAACAGAAGCAGTTAAGCCTTTACAATAGTGAAATATGTCTTCTTTTACAAACTGTGGATCAAAAGAAGTAGGAGCCAAAAGCATGGGGCATCTTGTAGTTATCTCAAAAGTGAAAACTTATGAACCAGAAAAGGGGTAGACCTTTTAAAGAGATTTAGATTTAAGGGGGACTAACAGCAAAGCTTTTGGCCAAAATATTTGAAGAGTTTCTACAGATTTTGCCAATTGAATCTTAATTATGTCATTAGCACATTCAACTTTACATAAAGTTGGAGGATAGTAAACACAATGCAAATGTTATAGAAATGGCCAAATACAAAATAACACAGATTTGTAGCACTTGACCAGTAAAACGGGTTTCTTGATCATTGTGTTCAAGAGGAGCTCTCCAAGTAGGAAAAAATAATCTTCTCTAACAGGACTTTAGCCATTTTAGAGGCATTAGCTTGTCTACAATGAAAAGCTTTAATCCAATGATAAAACATACACGCCATGACTAAAACATATTTATATGCATGAGATGATGGCAGCTGAGTAAAATCTACCTGTCAAAACTCAAATGGTCCATTAGGCAACTTCAAATATTCAAGGGGATTGTGAACAAGCTTCCCTGGGTTGTACTTTGGACAGATGAGATATCTAAGGTAGATACTTTTTGCAGCCTTGTTAGTATCTCTTCACCAACACCAATTCATGAATGCTGTTATTTTGTCAATGGAACAATTGTCTAATGCACATACAATAGTCAAGAGTGGAAATTTTAGTTTCTGGTAGGACTAGGTTGTTATTTGATCCAAACTACAGCTAGTTATCAGACCAGCAATTGTTGAATTTTCAATCACTTTATTCTGAATCCAACTGTTGAGCTTCTCTGGCTAATTTTTCTATGTTATCAACTGGAGAAACATTTTCTTGGACAGTGACAGAACTTTGACTGCTTCTTATTCCTTTAAGGGCAGCATTCTTAGCAGAAATGTCAGCAAGGTGATTTCCTTTAGCTTCCAGTGAGTCAAGTTTATAATAGTTAAATCGTCAAGTTAAGCTATAGCATCCAATAATTACTGAACATATGGACCATTTTTAATTTTATCTTCATTGCTTCCATAACATTCCAAAGTCATGAAGTACTCTAAAGGCATATTTACTGTCAGTATAATATTGACAATTTTACCCTTGACCAAAATGCATGCTCAAGTGAGGGCATGCATTTAATTTAGCCTGCTGGGCTGAAGTAGTTAAAGGGGTTCCAAAAGCATAACCAATGCAATACCTACTATCTTCAATTTTTAAGTATGAATCATCTGCAAACTATGAGAAATAAGCTTTACCTAGAGATGTCTCCTGCAAATCATCATGAGGAGTCATGAAGTGATCTGTCATGAGAAGTCATGAAATCCTTCATTGGGTTCAGAAGAGAGAAGAGTAGCTGGGTTAAGATTATTACGACATAAAAAAAAATTATATGAGAAGTGGTTAACAAAAGGATTTCATAGGAAGTAAGGTGACTAACTGAAAGGTGTTTAGTATTATGAGAATTCAAGAGAGCTTCTACTGCTTGAAGTATGAAGATGGTAAAAAGGGGTCCTATAACAATTTCCTCTGTGGCCTTAACCAAAAAGACAGTAACAGCAATGTTTCTAAGGCAAGGGAGGTATTTCCAAGGCACAGGGTTCATTTGTTGACTGTAGTATTTTAGGGGGTCTATGTTGCATTTCCTTCCTTTTCATGCATAAGATGGAAAAGGGAACCTGTTGTTAAGGATGCCTTAGAGTGTTTATTCAACTATCCTTTAAGTTTTTAAAGGCTATCTCATCCTGCTCTTCCAATAAAATTAGATCATTCTTTAGTAAGACATATCAATCAATATTTTGCCATAAGAGAGATTTGGAATTCAAATTCGTCAGTAGTTGACTAGCCCAAGAAAACCTTGCAACTAGCATGGGTTTGGGACCTTGAAAAACTTAGGACACAGTCAAGCGTCTCTGGATCCAGGTGTAGTCCTTGTTCCAATATCAGAAGCCCCAAATATCAAATCTGAGTTTGGACAATTTATAATTTTACCTTATGTCTAACTCTTTAAGGCCAAATGTTCTAACAGGTGGATACTATCTTCCTGTGAGAGGACCTGATGAAGAGAAAAGCAATAAGTCATTCATATATTTCAATAATGTGGAATTTTTAGGGAAAAGTACACCATCCAAATAAGTCTTTAGAATTTGTGAATAATAAGGGCTTTCAGTAAAACCTTGAGGCATTACTGTCCAGGTCAATTGTTTTCCTTCCCAAGTGCTAAGTGGCACTTCTCTCAATGAGATGATAGTCTAATACTGAGCCAAACTGACTAATTTCAGTAGAAATAACCTCTGTCCCCAGAGGAATCTTAGGTGAAAGCTAGTTTAATCTTAAAGAACTTTATTCCAAAGAAATCAGGTCAACATGGCAAATCAAGTACTCATAGTCAATAGATAGGCAAACAAAAAGATCTTTTTCACACACACACACACACACTCTCTCTCTCTCTCTCTCTCTCTCTCTCTCTAAACAATTCCTGAATAAAGCCTGGAAAGCTTCAAAACACACAAAAAAATGGAAGTTCAATTTCAGGAGAAGATTTACCTTAAGTGTCCAAATCAGAGAGGAAACAATGAGCCCAAGCAGCTCTATCTGAAGCACCAACATCCGGTTGCTCATCTACCATGAAGCTGTCAATGCTGTATTCTGGCATCCTGGACAAGCCTCCAAAATGTCAACTAAAAAATTAGGTAGGTGTTTCATCTTCAAAAATATTTATTTGGGAAAAAAGAAAGGACTGCCTCCCACAGCAAGCAGACATGGCAAGCCACATGTACACTGTGGCCTGAATGCCAAATGGAGGGGTATTTATATAAGGAAGAAATAAGTTAATGGAAGGAGAAATTAGAACCATAGAGCTTTATTATAAACACAGAGTTCTCATGTGTAAGGTTCTCATGATTACACAGAGCTCAAAGACTTCCATAAGTCTTAGCCCCTCCCATAGACATTCCTGACTGATTATGTTTGCTTAAAGTTGTAGTTTATCATTATCAACTCCTACCACGCATTTAACTGATAAGCTAAAAATAAATTAGAGAAGAGTTGAGGGAATTCTTGGATGAAAAGTTTAGGCAATTGTTCATTCAAAACCTTACCCATTCCTGAATACTAGCCTCCAAATCCTTGAAATTTAAATGTGGAGTTCAACAAAATTAAAGATGACTACTTTTCAAGTCTTCGTTTCTCAGCAAATGTTTAATATGTGAGAATCAGTGTTCTACTGAAAAAATTTAACACACATAAAAATTTGTTTTTGTCTTTAGTAAAAATAGATAAAGTGAATTGTGATAAAATTCCTGGGCTCTATTTTTAGATAAAATAGAGCTTTTGGGGAGATGGTTTACAAAAAGTAACCCAAGAGAAAAACCAGAAAGAAGTATTCACATAAAATGAAGAGAAAATGAATCTCTCAACTTCCAAAAGACAACATAAGCAGTTCTACAGATGATCTCCTGAATGAAACAACTATAACTAAAGAAAATTATAAGAAAAAAAAAACTTGCAGTCTCTGTATATTGTCTGAAGGGCATTCAACAAATGGAAAAACATTTATTCAATCTAAATCTACTAAATCTTAGAAAGAACAGTAAGAGAACATGGCATTATGTATGTATGTATATGGCTTCCATGAAAATATGGAACCACAGAATAATCTGGGCAGTTAAGGATTATATGCTACCTTGAGCTAAGGAAAAAAAGGGGTTAGTAACTTGGAACTTCAAAAGGAAGGAAGGCAATTCACATGCAGATGTTAAATGTTTGATAAATAAATATTTGGTAGACCATGTTTAACAATGGGACACAGAGAGGATTAAATAGGCCTTGTTAGGTTTCTCCCTACTCATACTAGTTAATATTAATTTGTGATCATCTATGATGATATCACCCTTCCTCGAGTGGGTCTTCTATCTAAATTCTTTTAGGCAGTTATGGGGAAGGTCAAAGATTTTCCTGAGTCATTCATTTTTTAAAAATAACCATATTTTGAGGTGGTAAATTCTGCTTCCCCCAATGCAATTAGAAAACTGTAAACCATCTCTATAGTATTCCTACCAAAAACATTAATTTGAATCATCAGATAAACCAGATTTGAAATAGTTTACAAACATTAAAAATATGTCAGTGCATAGATGCCACAGGCACTGTTAAAATATCAGGACAGAATGAGGTGTTTTAGAGCAATGATCAATTAAAATGTTAGAATTAAATAAATCTTTTCAAATAAATGTCTCAGGGTAATAAGCCTAATTGTGTGGCTCAGCTTTCAAATCCAGAATTAAAATTGAGAGAGGGAAAGAATGGGACTAGAAAACAGAGAAATATAGCAAATTTAAAGAACATGTCTAGAAAATAACTGTAGATGTAATTAATGTATAGAGTTAATAGGAATCAAATATATTGTAAGCTACTCAAGTCTTTGAGTGTTTTACTGCCTAAAGAAACCATCAGCCAGGGGTAAAAGAAAATGTGACTATATAAGAAATGAAAGAAGCTTTGTTTCCTCACCTTCGATGGAAGAAAACTGGGCCTAGAATGCTTTTTGGTCCCCAAGAAGAAAATATATTCCAATATTTATTTCAGATACAGCCAAGGAGAATCATGAAAAAAGAAAAATTGCTCATAGCAAGGCCAGAGATCATTGAGGTCAAGGCACTCCAGGAAGAAAAATTAAAATCCAGACAAGAAACAATCTTACCTGCTGGGTAAAGGCCGTTTACAAAATGTCCCATGAACATTTAGAATTGCATTTGACTAATGACAACAGTGTGTTCCTCATTTTTCCTTTTTTCAAATGAGATTAATGTTTATTTTTATTTTTTTCTACCCCATTCTACCCTTATATATAAATATTTAAAGGGGCAGTTCATTGGTCTACAGACCAAGAGAGAAGCCATGTTCCAACCTAAAGGCTTTAAGCCACTGTCTAGACAACCTTGACTTTGATGTAATACATGTCAGGACAGAATTCTTAGACTGCCCCTTGGGAAGGGATGAGAATATTTTGCCTTTAGGGTAACATGAGTTGAATATGTGGTAATGGAACAGATTTAGTAGTAATTGGTGCTATTTGCCAAATACTTTTTGCTTTCAGCTCTCTAGAGAGATGATAGGATTAGATTTTCTGCCCTTTTTTGTTTGGGTGGGATTATGTGACTAGTTCTGTGGCCAAATGGTTGTGGGGAGCATTGATGTGTGTCACTTACAGACCAGAACATTTAATTAATCATGCAAATCCCATGAAGTTCTCATTCACCTTTCTGTTTAACATGCATCTGGGACCTTGAAATGGTAATGACGCCTCCTCACCCCATGACCTCCAGGTGTTTCCTCAAAATAGGCATTTAATATAAGCAAGAAGTAAAACTCTGTGTTTAAGGTGCTGACATTTAGTGTATATATGTGTGTATGTATATATTATATATATATATATACATATATATATATATAAAATTTCTTACAACAGTGAGATCTAGGCTATTCTGAATGATGTATAATTCTTCATGTCCAAGGACATTTAGTTGAGTAGCAAGATAAAAATGCCCTAAATAACTGTTGCATGAGACAGGATAGATTTTACCCCTTATGTTCAAAAGAAGATACTTAAAAATAGGGACTACTTATAGAGATTTGCACAGAGTAAAGGACCAAGCAAGAGATGATGAAGCATATAAAGACTAGCTAGAACAAGAAGTTGTCGCTACCTTTGGTGCTGAGGGGGCAAGAGGGGAAAATAAAGACTCTGAAACCAGGTAAGAGTTTGAGCTCTAGAGGAAGAGCTGCTCTAGGATTCTCACAGCAGGAAGCATGATTGTGAAACAAGGAAGAAGAGCAGAAGAAATACCTGTATTTCTTTCCTCTTCTTCTCTCCTATCTACTTTCTTCTACCTGGCCAGCCAAAGTCTGGGAAATGCATTTTACATTGGCTACATTCTAGGATTCCTAGAATAGAGAAAAGTTCTTCAGTGAGGAGTAGATACAAATAGATTAGAATGACATTATGGAACTCCGATCAAAAATTTTAAAAATATTATGTGGGGCGCTTTTAGGAAAGACATTAAATTCTGTTGAAACAAATCTTAAAATAATTTTATGAATTTTTATGCTCATATAGCACTTAGAGTAGTAGCTTTATCTTTGTGAAATAATTCTGAATGATTATTAAATATGTAAATATAATTGTTTAATTATCAATTATTATCTAATTTAAAAGATAATTTAAGCATATTTCCAAATTACTGATTTTTGAGAATACTAAATTATTTTTAAAATAAAGGAATTTATTTTTTAAATTATATTTCTTAAGCTATACAAATCGAAAGAAATGAAAATCTAAGTATTTGCAGTCAATGCACTTAGAGACAAAATGTCTTTCTTAACTTATTTTGCATGTTCACTTGCCAATTAACTACACATCAGCCTTAGAAGATCCTGTTGGACAGTAGCATTAACAGTGCTTAATAGCTAGCAAGGTAATTTCACTTTTTTTTTTTTTTTACTTTGGAAAGTTGCCTAAATTTTTTGACCACATGTGTAAATGACATATCAGGAGTCAAAATATTAAAATGAATTGTATTGTCACACATACCAATACAGACAAGCTGCTCCTACAAATGGTCGCAACTAAAGTATGCTAATTAGTGTAGAATTTTATATATGTCTTAAGAATTGCTGTTTAAACAGGTAACAAAACAACATATTATTTGTAAACTGTTCCTGCATAATTATAAAATATATTATCTATGATATAGCACAGTACTTGGAGTTTCACCTGTTGCTTTGTTCCTATAGAAGTTATATTGTCATGAATAGGTCATTACTCCCTTTCCAAATAAGGAGTGAATGAGCCAGAGTGAGTGATTTCCTGTGTGTTCTTTGTTCTTCTTATTGGTTCTTTTATGTTAATACTGGTAAAGTATTAAAAGCATATTTCAGCAGTGGTATTCTAATAAACAGTGACATTCTTGTGGCTTCAGACCATGGCCCTCATTTTAGGTGACCTAAGTGTGTTGATCCTGCTGCAGGGAGTAGACGTGTTGTTTGTGAACTTTGTTTCCTTGAAACTTTTATCAATTTGACTCTGTCATCATTACATTTTTCAAATACCAATAGAGAGAGCAAAACATATCACCATTTATGGTATACAACTAAAGCACTGCTTCGTGTTCCTAATCTAGCTTTAAATGCCTATATTAGAAAAGAAGAATAATCTCAAATCAATATCCAAACTGCCCCCTTTAGTATACTGATGAATAGCTAAATAATGATTATACCCTTACAGCAAAATATTAATTGACAATAAAAGGGAATGAAGTACTAATATATGCTACAAGATTAATAAATCTTAAAAACATTTTTGTAAAGTGATAGAAGCCTGATACAAGAGACAATATATATGATTCCATTTAAATGAAATGTCCATGAAAGGAAATTTGCAGAGACAGAAAGTAGATTAGTGGTTGCCTGGGCATCGGTGTACAGAGATTACCTGCACACAATCATGAGAGATTTTACTGGGGTATAGAAATGCTTCAAAACTGATTTATGGTGATAGTTGCAGCACTAGGTAAAGTTGCTATAAATCATTGAATTGTACATTTGAAATGAATAAATATTATGAAATGTAAATATAACAATAAAATTATGTTAAAAGCCAAAAGCTATATACATCTAGGAAAAGATTAGTAATACCCTCAGCCTCCTTCCAAAATATTTTTCTAAAAACATGCTATCAATGTTTAGTTTACAGACATTTCCTTGAATACTTTATAATAGGTAAGAGTATATTTAAAAAAAAAATTAATTTGTGAAGCCACTGACTTAATAAAAGAAAGAGAAAAAAACATGTAATGGTACAAACTCAAATCCATCCAAATGTTTTCTTAATAGATTCTACTGTAATTATTTGTATAAAATAATAAACAACAAGAGAATTGAAATCTTTGGCCATTTTTTTATTCTTGTATTATTTTATATGGTTGCATAAGAAATGTGCTTACACCCAACCTCTCAGTTCCTCAATGTCCCATGGGGTGGCTACTTAGCTCAGAACTGTTCTATTTCCAATATCACTAACTCAGACATTCCACTCTCTGCATATAATCCTCTTTCCTGTCAATTTGATCAATCATATGACACCCTAAATCTGTTCTTAAATCTTAAAAGACTCCAATTTATTGAGTCCCCTGAGTTCTCTCTTCTAAAAGCCTCTCGTTTCTTTATTCTTCTCTTTGTTTAATTGAACTGCTGCAATTCATTTTTTAAAATACTATATCTGCTTTACTAGTTAATATTAGGTTTAGCTTGATATATTAAAAATAAAAATATTGCAATAAATGTTTATTTTTTCTGACTAGTTAAAAAAATAATTTTAAGTTACTGAGAGATAAAGACACTGTCAATATAGAATTCCAGATACAGCACAAATGCCATTCAAAAAAAAGTAGGTGACTTTCATCAAAAAAATAATAAAATATCTAAGAATAAATTTAACCAAGAAGGTTAAAATTCTGTATACTGAAAACTATGACTCTTATGAAAGAAATTGAAGACACAAATACATGGAAAGATATTCCATGATCTTGAATTGGGAGAATTAATATTGTTAAAATGTCCATACTTCACAGATTCAATAAAATCCCTATCAGAAATCTAATGGTATTTTAAACAGAAATGGAATAAACAATTCTTAAATATGAATGGAACCACAAAAGACCCCAAATTGTCAATCCTGAGAAAGAAGAGCAAAGTTGGAGGCATCACACTCCCTGATTTTGAACTATATTCGGAAGCTATAGTAATCAAAACAATATGGTATTGGAATAAAAACAGATAAATAAATCAATGGAACAGAATTGAGATCCCAGAAATGAACTCATGCATATGAAGTCAATTAATTTACAACAAAGATGCCAAGAATATACAATGGGGAAAGAGCAGTAAATGGTGCTGGACAAGTTAGATAGCCACATGCAAAAGAATGCTGCCCAAAATAAATGAAGAGTGTACATTATGATATAGTGGTGAGCATAGCTCATAGAAGTGAAAGGAAACAAAGGCAAACCCACAATTGTAAGTGAAGATTTCAATACTTCTCTTAAAGTAACTAATAAAAAAATAGCAGAAATTCAATAATGATATATAAGTTGAACAATAAAATCAAGTCACTTAACAATTACCATTTATAGAATATTCTAGCCAATAAGAAATTTTATATTTTTTTCAAGTGAATGTGTAGCCTTCACAAAACAAAACAAAACAAAACAAAACAAAAAAAATATTTAGATAATTCAAACTTGACCATCAAGAATTAAATTAGAAATTAAAAATCCCAAATATTTGTAAAATAAACAACATGAGAATCAATAATATGTTTTTAATTTAAGAAACTAGAAAAAGCAATAAATTTAACACAGAAATAAAAGAAATAATGTAAAATATTCTTTCACAAATTAGCGTGAAATGACTTTTTCAGACAAAAATAATAGTTTTATAATACTGAGAGCTTTACAAAATGATCTTAAAGAATGCTTTTAAGAACAAGAAAAAAAGTGATTTTGTAAGAAAAGGCTAAGATGCAAGAAAAAATAGAGAACAAAATGTGAGTGTAAATATACAAATGGATACTGGCTGGACCATATATTTCTCTAGAACTCTAAGCCACATTCTCTGCAACAATCTTTCCTAGAAACCAAACCACAACCTCTGCATAAATTGGCTCAGAACCAGTATGTCTACCATATACTTTTCACCCCTACTTTCAACTCAGGACCAAGTAAAGAAAGCCTACCTTTCTCTCCAAATCAATTACATATGACATTCTGCTTCTGGTTAGCTCACTTTCGGCTTTCTTATGCCAACAACTTCCAGCCAGAGAAATGGAAAGTGCAGCTTTCCCTTTTTCGACTATAAAACTTTCCCACTTCTCTACCTGCTTTAGATCTGTGAAATCTAAGTGATAGTGGTTGACTCCCTTTCTACAGCCAACTCTGAATCAACAGGCGTGGTCTGGTCTCATTTGGGTGATCTACACTATTATCACAAAAGTAATGGTGAATATTTGGATAAATACAAATAAGAATTAATTTCATAAAACTACATTAATAACTATGTCAAATTTTCAGGGTGAAAACAAATAAGAGAAGACCTAAATAGGAATATATAACATGTTCACAGATCAGAAGTCATAATACAATAAAGATGTCAATTTTTTCCAAATTAATTTATAAGTTTAATGTAATTTCTTTTAAAATACCAGTGAGATTGTTGATAGACACAGAACAGAACAGCTTTTCCAAAATTTATGTAGAAAGGCCCTAGAATGGTTCATACAATCTTGAAGGATAAAGTGGAAGGAGGAGTAACTCTACCGGCTGTTAAATCTTACTGTATAAGATTATCATAGAAATCTTACTACAGAAATCAAGACTGTAGCTAAGTTTCTAATTTAAAGTTATAAAATGAACCAAAATAATTAAAACTTTAAATTCAACATTAAAAATTAGAGGGCAGAGAATTAGGAAAATAACCTCCTTCCTTTCCGTTCCACCTTTCATGATGGGGAGCCAATAGATACTGCTTAACATTGATAAATCAAGGAACATTATTTGAAATCATGGAGAGAACTTCTGACCAATACTATAGAGCAGGAGCCCCCAACCTCTGGGCCATGGACCAGAATCAGTCTGTGGCCTGTTAGGAACCAGGATAAAATGCAGAAAGTGACTGGCAGGTGAGTGAACCAAGCTTCATCTGTATTTGCAGCTGCTCCCCAGCACTAGCATCATTGCCTCAGCTCCACCTCAGATCATCAGGCATTAGATGCTCTCAGGAGTGCCAAAAGGTTGGAGACCACTGATACAGAGAAATAATGAACACTAATGCTTCCAAAGAATGGGACTGGGCTAGGTAGAGTAAGAATGTAGAGTTTTACTTTTTATTTTTTATCAAGCTAGACTGCTTGAAAAGTGGTTTATTTCTAAATATGAGTATATTTTTATTTTTAATGAAATAACACATGTATTTACATGCAAAATTTCCTCCTGTGTCTTCCCATTTATTTTCTAATAAAGACGTCTTTAATGCAGCAAACAATGATCTGCTAGACTCAGCCTCTCATTCTCAGACTCATTTTAGCACATTTTTCCTCTGTTTCCTTCAGTACTAAGAGAAAGATTTCTAGATGTTCACCAGGTAATTTTATTATTCCATTCACTTAGCTAATATCTACTCAATCCTCAAACTCAGTTCAAATACCACTTCTTCATAGACACATCTTGATTCTAAATAATGTTGTAGCATTCTTCACCCATTATAATTGCCCTAATCTGCAGTTTATATTTTTCTGAAGCAATAAATACTCCCTTTTCCCTCTAAACTATGAGCTCCATGAGATTACGCTGTGTTTTGCTCACTATAGTTTCCCCAGTTTATAACACATAATCTTGCACATATTAGATATTTAATAAATATGTGTTGAATAAGTAATGAACAGACATGTGTCAAGTTTTCTAAAGCCTCAAATATCCCCTGTACAGAATGTATAAATTCCAAGTAACCATTGTTGAAAGTAAGAGTAAAGAGGAAATTAAATCTATTTCTTCTGTCCTGCTGCTCCATTTTTTACCTCAGTCATATGCTCTTCAATATGTTTTAAACCATTACAGTGGTATATGCTGGGCACTATATTTAGCATTTTACGTGTATCATTTCAAGTCCTTACAACAGCTCTGCAAGATAATCATCAATAGTCTTATTTCACCAGTGAGTAAATAAGAATTAAATAATTAGCCTTAGGTCACTCAGTTGGTAAGAAACACTAGACATTAGTCAAATCTAGAACTTTAGAACTTCAAAGTCTGCAATCATTACAGAACTCTAAAGCTCCATAATTTAATGAGCACTTAGACTACATTATTATTCTTTATCATATCCTTAACCAAACACAATTACCTCAATCTGCATAAGGGTTATTGTCTGATTTGCAAGTAACTGTAGGTCAGTAAATGGTTGTTCTGCTAATACCCAGTTTAAAGAACCAGTAGAATTAGAACAATTGCCATGTGTATGAATTCTAGGTCTCAGTGTCATCAGCTGAAAATAATAAAGTATACTTGTCTTAGAGAGTTGTTATGGGATTTAAATAAGATTCATAAATAAAGCTGGTACAATTCTTGGTTTAGGTATGCACGAAATAAGTGTTTATTGAAAAATATATATATATATACATGTACACATATGGATATATACACGTACACATTTATAAATGTATTTCTAAAGATGTATAATGGTTAGATAGATGATGAAGGAAGGAAGGAAGGAAGGAAGGAAGGAAGGAAGGAAGGAAGGAAGGAAGGAACTGAGAATCCTTGCAACTTTAAGAATATTTTTTCCACCTAAAATTGAATTTACAGTCCATCTTCATTCACTCCTAATTGTGCTCCTTCATTCTTTTAGTCATTATAGCTCTTTCCGCTTTTCCTAATTTACATGAAAATCTGTGTAATGTCTCTGGTTTGGAGAAACTATAAGAAGTGCTTTCTGGGTTATGCCCATATGGCTCTGTAGGTAACTGTATTACCTTTCAGAATATTTAGTAATAATAAAATAAAGGCAAAAACCACTTTATAGCTTTTAAAACACAGTAATGACAGAGCTGAAGGGAACAGAAACCTCCTCTAAAGTGTTTTCAGTGTAACGGAGAAAGTACTACTCTTCTGGGTGCTATTCTGCCACCAACCAGCATAGTTCTCAATTTCTTGATCTGTATATAACAGGATTTTCAACTCAAGAACTTAGGTTTTGTTTAACCTGGCATTCAATCGTCGTCATGAGATATCTACTGGGCCTGGAGATATCACCTAGCAGGTGTCTATTTGTATAAAAGCCAGGAAGCCTTCCAGGGAAAACAGAATCAAAGGGTGTAAATCTGAAGATAAATAATTCAGTGTCAAAAAAGAAAGGCGTTGAATACAGTATCTGTCACTTATATTGTGTTCTAAATAAGCCCTATGGCCTTATTTCTCAGTCTTAGGTTCTAAGGCATGGAGTTAAAATAAAGTGAAAGTAAAAAGTGTGAAGATGTATAAGACCTTAAGGCCTTGCAGCTGCTATATTTAATAATCTGTGTAGTAGAGAAGAGGACAAGTCTGGGGTGAAAGATTCTCTTCCACTGAGGGCTGGAGCATATTGGAGCAGAGACACTCGAGTCTAAGCAAAATATATTTAGAGAGCAAAAGAAGCCATAGGGGTCATCTTCCCCTCAGAGACTTTGTGGAAGTTTGACAATGCCTTTGACAACTTGCACATCATGTTCAACAGCCATGGAGGCTACGGTATCCTGGACCTGGACCAGAAAAGGAGGAGAAAGACAGTCACACTGCTATCAAGATGGATTAGTTATGAGACAACCCTGAAGACTCTGGGCAGGAATTGGAAGGAACCTGAGTGGGAAGGCTTTTGTACAAAGCTGGAAGGACAAAGCACAACTACTCGTCAGGTGTTTTTATTTAAACCCACTTTTTAATTTATCCCCAACTTAATAAAACATAAGATTCATGTAAAACAAAGGATTTATAATAAATCATCTTTAATTGTCCTTGCCAAATTAAAATTTGAAACTTTTTTCACTTGTGTAATAACAATCACGATGATACTTTATTTGAAGGGTTCATCTACCTGAATATAGGCTTACATAGTAAAATATCTTGAAAATATACAAATTTAAGTGTTAGTATAAGGAAACGATGATGATGAAGACCATAACATTATGTTTACGATACTTTTCAGACTATTATTTTTTAATATTCACTTTGGAGTTCATTGACTCACTATTCTTGGAAATAGCCAACATTTCTGCTCCATGTACAAACAAACAAACAAAAAGCTCAATCCTACAATTCTATTCTCAAAATAGAATTACACAATGCAAAGGACCAGCTTCTATTTTTTAATTTTTTTACAATCAACAGAGTAGTAAATTTAATTTACCTATCTTATTCTGCAACTGTTTAATTTCCATTCAATTTGAGAATAAGATTTATAGGTGTTTTAGCTCAGTTATCTTTCCAGCAGTTTCCTCAGAAAAGTTAATAACTTCAGAGTCAGAGATGGGCTGGCTCTCTTTGTGTTCTGTATTCTGGTAGCCATCTTTACAGGGTACTCCTATCTTCACCACATTCAGGCGAAACCTGCTGTCATCACCCATGCACTTTATGCTGAGCAATCTCGATTTTCAACATCATTATGTCAAATCAGTGACTTCCCCAGAGCTTGTGTCTGATTTTCCTTCATCATAAACTCTCTAATCTGACAGATAGAAGTTTCACTTTGATTCATGCAATGGAAATGACATGAATAATTTGTCTCTGAGTCCTTCCTTAAAGGTTTCTTGCTATAAAATACATGTTATGTTTAAAGAAAGTGGTTACCAGAAACACCTTTTGTTTCTCTTTCTTTACCATGACTTGATACATTTTCATTATCATCTTTAGAAATACGAGAAAATTTGTTGTAAGTGGAGGTGTCAGGATTGTTGTGTTGTGCCCAGCAGTGGTGCCTGTATAGTCTCTATAGGAGGGACTTGGCAGAAAGGGACCTGTAGTCAATTAGAGGAGTTATCCGATGGTTGCTTGGCAAGTTTACTGTTATTATTAGGTCCACGGTTATTGGTGGCTTTGTGGTAGGTGGCAGGGACTAAAGAACTTGCAACCAGTCTTTTGAGAAAATCTTGGTGCTCATATATTTGGAGTTCAGAATTCAAGATATCTACTCATTAGACCAACTAAGCTGTTTCAAAATCTATCAATTAACTTTCAGTTAACTAAGCAGAGAATTCTGAAAACTGGGAATCGAAAAAACCATGTTTAACACTTTCATTCTTTTCACAATAAATTCTCCCTTATGATGTAGAAGTATATTCCATCTGGGGTTTTGTGGGTTAAAGGTCTTCTTTTGCAATTTGCTCTAAAATTGTTGGAAACCAAAATATATTGTATCTTTTGTTATTTTTTTCTATCAACAAGATGATATCTCCTAAGTTGGAAGTGCAGTTGTCATTTTAAGCAATATGTACAGTTTTCAACAATCACATCCTAGCATGCTAGCATCTGTTCTGAGGTGCTTCTGTAACAGATGCAGGACTGTCAGAATGAAAACCAAAATTAAATATGCAGGCTGATGCCCTGTGCAGAATAAACTTCATGGGCATTAAATTGGAACACTTCATGAGTGGAAGAGGGCAGAGTAGGACAGGGTACTAATTTCACCAGAGTTATGAAATAAAGAACCATTTCTTCTTTCTATTTTGATATTTTTAAACTCTTCAATGAGAGTTTGCAGAAACTGATTTATTACATTTTCAAAAAAATGTGATCTGCTGCAGGGCATCATGGAGGCTATCTGCTTAGCGTCTTGTACTAGAAGTCAACATATTTTAGATCTAATCCTCTGTGATGCTAAGATCTATACCCTTGAATAAGATGCTTCGTGCCCTCCTTAGCCAAAAAAAAAAAAAATGAGGGAAAGTGATGCATGAGATTGCTAAGGTCCCTAGCTCTAACATTTTAAGACTTCATTCCATCTCAGTTTCCTTTTAAAACTCAAATTTACTTTCTACCTTTCTGAAGTGCAATTATTGGCTCTAGACCATCACTCACTCATAAATGATGTAATTCCAAAGAGTCAAGAGAATTTATAGGTTCAGGATTTTTCTCATGTCTTTAACTTTTATCCATGGTCACTTTAAAATAGTTTGATAGTGTCTTCGGTCTTTTCTTTGAAAGTGCAATAATGAATTTCATTCTTCAGTAAAGTTTAGGTTTGCATGGCTGTGCTAGGGAGGGAAGGAAGGAATCCCTGTCTGTTTCTGGGAATGCACAGCAACTCCTAAAAAGGCTTACACTTCTGCAATTAGCCAATCACTTCTAACTGCTAGCAAGTGTTACATTACTGATGACTGCAATATTAGATTTTTATACTCTTCTGAGACAGCTAAACTGGACTCACCTGTCAGTTGGGCAATGACCCTTACTGCCAGTGAAAAGTTTATAACCAAGTACAGAGAATTAAAGACCAAAGATGATGAATGAGCACAATATTTCTTTTCCATTATAATGGCTTTAAGATAAGACTTTTATTTTTAAATGCAGGCAACCCCCCCCCCCACACACACACACAATTTTAGAAAAGATCATTCTACCTGTCCATGTGCTTACTTCTTTTTAAACTCACAATGTACAAAATGACATGTCTGTTCAGGCAAAATAGTTTATCAGTGGTGAATTCGAATAACAATAATGTCTTCTAGACCAGGCTTTTGATTTGTTCCCTGGGGGCTTGCAAATGGTATAACTGGGTTTGACTGGTTGGTGATGGTTAATGTCTCCAGAGTGGAGGAAAGTAGCAAAGTGCTTGCTAATGCCTAGGAAGCTCTCACAAACCTTGTGTTCTCTGAGTAATCTGACAAAGGCATGCATTTGGAGGATGGCTTACCGAGTTAGTGAACCAAGACCTAAACCTAGAAGATAATCATAAGCATAGCATAATTTAGACTTTGTTTCTTTAAATCGTCTTGTAAAGTTTCACAGTCTGCTGAAATTCTTTAAGATTTCAATTTTAATGTCCAGGTATATGTGTTGATGACTCAGATCTGAGGCAAAGAAAGAGGCAAAGGTGTCTTTGACTCAGGGGTCCATGTGAGCACTGATATTAGCACACTCATCCTCTTTGTTCTTTGCTCAGTAGTAAGTGGAACCTGCATTTTCCTTCCCACTGATTTAGGACCTGGGCAACCTGGAAAGTCATTATGGGTGTCCCACAAAGCTATCCTTCATGACCTACAGGGCAAGTGTTCAGTTTGTTTGCATGCAGACTATGTAGTACTCTTCCTCTAGCTACTTAGTCTCTCTCTGGTACACGCTGACATATTTTCTAGGTACCTCCTTTTCTGCTAAGAAGAACTACTGTCCTGTAGCACTCCTGTTACTTTGCTGAGAACCAAAGTATCACAGGTCCTCATTTTTCACTGGGCAGCAGCTCCACTCCCACTGGGTACCCACATATCTCTTGGTCACTACCAATACCTGTTGGCATGGCTGCCTCTAAACCCAATGCCCTGGAACCATTCTGGTATCAACATTTTATAGTGTTTCATGTTAAGACAAGGGGAACACTCTCACAAACCACTTTCTCTACTTTTCGTAATCACCTCTGCCTCAAATGTTCCAAAGCAGTATTGTCCACCCTCTAAAGTTTAACAGTATCTTAGTAAATTTATGTTTCAAGTTCTACCCCTGCTTCTCCATGGCATTTTGGAGTTCTCAGTAAAAAGACATGGTGGAGCAATAGGCATTGTGCTATACTCAGAAGCAGCACTTCTCTCTCGATACTTAGGGTTTGTTATAGAATCAAGCTTAGTGGGGCTTGCTCCCAATTCTTCTGTAGAAAGTGCCTCAAGTAAATCAATGCAGTCTAGCTTACCCCACAAGTTTACCAAACATGTCTACTCATACATGAACCAATGGAGGCTCATGCTAGGAGCAAGGCATACATACATTATACATGCACACCACACATATTCATGCATACACACGCACACACACAGAGATATGCACACCCATGCTCATATTGGCCCCCCATACACACACACATATGGAGGAAAAAAGAGAGGTACTTCCAGACCACAGATCTCCTTTTTTGTATTTGGAAACACTGATTCTTTATTGATGGCTTTATTCTCCCCCCATGATCCCATTACAGACAGATAACAATGATCATCACTTCCACTTTTTATATTTTTTATTTTAAAAGAATTTCTTAAGCAAGGCAACCCTTGGTTGACTTCACAGATTGCAAAGACCTTGTCAGTTTACCATACAACTACAGCACCTGGTCTTACTAGGTGGTCTCCCATCCAAGTACTAAATAGGCCTGACCCTGCTTAGCTTCCAAGATCAGATGGGATAGGGCTTGTTCAGGGTAGCATGGCTATACATATCACTTCCCCTTTTGAAAAGCCATATGATGCTGTTAAAATTAGAAACTGTGATTATTGGTGGTCTCCTTTATTGGCAGACCAAGAGACCATAGCAGCTGCTTAGTTAAGCACTCAAGGACTCTATCTAGTCCAAGTAACTTCTCAGAAGTCAGACTTAACACCTAGAGGTAAATGATATCAAGTCTAAAATCAAGCAACCATGATCCTGGTGTTAGTTAGGAAATAAAATGGAAATATGTTGCAGAAATCATTTTGAATGAGATGGGTTGTAAACAGAAACTCCACATATTATGGATTATAAAGTCTACATGTAAATATTCTCTGGGAGGGGAGAAGAAAGCAGGAAGGCAAATGTTTTGTAGTTGTTCATGAGTCTAATTCACTCTTATGATGGAAAATTATAATTATAACAAAGTGATGAAATAAAGAGGATTTTAAATTAAACAGATCCAGATTCAAATCTCACCTCCACCTATTCCTTATTAGTAGTGTGATTTGACCAAGATATTTAATTTCTTTGTTTCTTCATTTTATCATATGTAAGTATGGATTATATCTACCTTGAAAGTTTAACTTTGGGGCGGTTAATTAATATAATATGTGTAAAAAATTTGCAGCAATGGCCAGCTCATATTAAACATTCAAGAATGCTAGCTTGCATCACTACTCATACAGAACAAGCTGCCTGACATCAAGTGTCCTTAGCCAACCTTAGCAAACACAAGGGTATAACAGAGCCTACTCCAGCAAAGTGCATAAGCACCAGAGGTGCAGACTGAATACTTTCGTTCTGAATACCCTTGGAAAACTGGGCTAAAGCTTTGTTTCTTGCCTCTAAAACATCTTTACCTTATAAATTATTATAGGTCATAGAGAATAAGTCATTCGAGGTACTTATTGTTTTAAACAATTTTTGCTTCTTCATGACTGCACAGATTGATGAACATCATGAATTTCCCTTACTTGCCTATCTTATAAAGCTAAAATAATTTGTTGTACAAATGAATAATTTTTAATTTAGATTGATTTAAAAATTCAAAAGACTTAAATAATGTTCTTTTGAAATTGGGCAATGTGACAAAATGAGGTCAAGTTGATGCTCTCAGTCAAATCATCCATTTTCCACTAGGTGGCAACCTTGTTAAAAAGTTATGGAAAAGGAAAAGAAAAAAAAAAGCAGTGAGTCTTCCAAAATTGACCAATAGGTGTCTCTTTGCAACTACACATAGTTATGGTATACCCGAGAGATAATTTTAGAATTTTCTACAGTCTTTCTTGCTCATCTTACAAATAAGATCACCAACACTTTCCACAAGGTACAAGTAGAACATTGAAGAGACTAATATCTTTTATTTTGCATCATACATTACCATTTATAGCCAGCCAAAGGAAAATAAGATTATAAAACCATAACTAGAAATACAATTCTCATTATAAGTGATTTCTCATACAAGTGATTTGTCACAAAATAAAAATCATTAAAATGTTGTTCCTGTGTTAAATAAAGTTTTCTGTTTGAAATGATCTTAAATATTTACTGATCCTATATAATGATATTTGTTGAGCTAATAGCATTAGAGCTAACCCTAGACAATGTTAATCACTATTAGCCTGGCAAACATGGCTCTGGGGACACACTGGAAATAACAGAAATTCCTGAACAACAGAGGGACAACCTGACATCATTTTTTTTGCTATTATTTTTTTACCCTGATTCTCTCTCTCTCTCTCTCTCTCTCTCTCTCTCTCTCTCTCACACACACACACACACACACACACACACACACACACACACTTACATGCATATTCACATTTAGCTCTTAACATTACTTAGTGTGTTGAGTATATATGTGATTCCATCTACATCCCTAGAGAAATAGGGTTCTCCTTGTTATGAAGCTCAGAATATATAAGCAGGATCCTATACTCACTCTGATTATTTTCCTTTTTATATTAAAAAATATTTGCCACTAAATCATCCTAAAAGAAATTAGGAAAGAGTATTAAGTATAATGTACAGATAAAGAAACTCAAGTACTAAAAAAAAAATGTTTATTTCACTTTTAGGGCTTGGTTTGCCTTATCTGAAGCTGAATCAAGTTATGAATTAGGACTACAAATGCAAATATATACATCTGTATATACATATAAATACATACAAAACCATAAAATGATATCACATCTTTCATTCCAACTTCAAAGTTACATATAATAAAACACATTGTTAGTATCTAAATAGTTTTAATATTAGTAACACATTGTAATCTTGTCCAACTATCACACTCAAACTAATGATATTCCATAACTACATATCATTCAAGAGAGTTAATTTATCCTCTCTCTGCCCACTCCAGGGTGATCATGTCACAATCTAAAGCTGGAAACAGATGCTGTTCATTTTAGGAGACAGTGCACAGCACAAGATGGAATTTTCTGCCTCTGCCAAACCATGGTTTCTTCTGGTGTTAGATTTCCTTAATTTCCTAAACCTAGTAGTCAGTACCTGCATGGTTTTCAACATACCTAAACACCTAAATGTACTCTAATCTCTGTGCAAAGTAAACAGGACTGAGGTTCATTCTCAAACCTCATGAACGTAATTTATTCCTGCATTCGGCAAGGCAAGACAGTTTTCCATGAAAAAGACTGGGTCTGGGAGAAATCCCACCAGTACAGGAGAGCTTGTGGGGAAGGCCTGGCCCTCCCACAAGGTCTCCGGCCTTTAATTTACAAAGTTTTCCACAAATTATCTTTGTCAGCTTCTTCAGAAAACAGAGGAAATAAGAGTCAGTCAGATGAGTCATGTCAAGTAATATCCTAGTAAAATTTATGACAGTTAAGGAATTATATTGCATGGATATCTAACTTCTCACATAACCCACAGAAGATAAGTAGAGGATGGGATCTTCTGGTGGGGTTCAACCATAGGGAGGGTTATTTTTTAAGTTTTCTTCATCCCCCATAATAACCAAAGTCTTTTGGGAATCAGGATCTCTGAGGTGGAAAATTGTCCACAGGCATTACTTGCCCTTCTTTCCTCATTTCTCTCTGCCCCACACATAGCTGTCAGGAGGCTAAGGGCTGAGCCTGTGTCTTCCTTACTTTGAATATTACCTGTAACCACCAGCTTCACCCTGGCTGGGCTTCAGGCAAAGTACCGTCTCATGGTAAGCCTCATTTCCTCAGTTACAATGAGCCTAACTATGTCCACCTAGGACTAATTTCTTGCATTACCAATCCAGTTGGGTTTGTTATGTGCAAATGAAACATTTTAAAACTGGTGTTTTGTCATTATCTTAGCAAAGGTTTCTGTCCCTGGCCAAGATAGAATATTTTAGTCAGTGACCAAATTCAACTTTTTCAGATGATCTCTCTGGCTTGCAGGGCAGGAGTATTCCATCTTATCTCAGAAAAGTCCTAGCAGTTGGCCTTTGGGTGAGGACTTATATTTTCCTTCTCCCATTTTTACCACACCGTTCTGGTGCCAATGCCCACTGCTGTGTCTGAGAAGAGCACCTGTGCAGTCTGACTCATGCTATCAGCGTGCAGGCTCTCCCTCTCCTTACAGCAGACCAGACCTCACACAGGTCTACGTGTGACTAGTTACCACGCAGACCTGTGTAATGACATGCCTCATACACGATCCTGAATACTATCTGCTCGTCTCAGTAGGTGTACTAACACGTCCTGATTTGCGTCATGTGTGATGAGTCCCCCTGGACATGCAGTGGGAGACTCGGCTTAGTTATGCATCTGTAACCCAAATCTAATTTTGTTTTTCAAGCATGGTGACTTACAGTTACACATTTTAAATGTATTTTTAAAATACACATTTTAGCAGTTTATCTTTTGTAATAACTATAAAGTAAATAACAAAATAACCCTTCACTATTGTGAATTGACTGTAGAAAGTAAAAGGAAGAAATAAAAGAACATGGCGATTTTTGTTTTCTAAATTATATTTCTCAACTATATCTCTAACAAAATGTGCCTTTTGCAGAAAATGGGGTGGTAAGGGCAAGGAGGACTCCTATTTCAATAAACTAGGTGCCTAGATCTGAACACACTCTCATGAAAAGTACAAAACTCAGAAAACTTGCTCTGAATTACACTGAGTTTACACATTAGTGGAAGAATCTAATGCATGTTTATATTCTCCAGTCTTCTAGAGATACTGTTCTTTTTAACGTTAAGATTCATCTAAATTCCCTTCTCTGATATTTAAATTAGTGACTGTAGTAAGAGCAACAAAAGAATCATTGAAATTAGCTCAGGAAACCTGTGAGCACCCCACTCCCAACCCTCAACACACAGGCTTTTTTTCTCATCCCAAGATGAAGAAGTTAGGCAGTCTGACAATGCACTTTCTTCTTACAAGTCTTGACTTAACCACGGTTACTTTCTTTTTCACTCTCTTCTTCCAGCACCTGTTAGAAACAAGGGCAGAATGGTCTCATTAAAAATGGTTCTTCCCTTAATTTTTAAGTAAAAGATGAGAAAAGTCTGGAATGAACTGAGATGCTTGAAAATAGAGTTGAAATCTAACTTTTAATTTACTTTTAAAATGAGCCATCTTTGAGTATTTTTGGATTTAATATCATATACAAAATCAAAGTATTTTTATGGATTGGCTTCTGAAAACTTTAACCAAGCAGTACTCATAATGACACCCTTTCTTTAAAATCACAATCCAGGGAACTAGCAGCTACTGAGATGAATATAGATGACTTTAAACTGAAGAAAATAGCACCATATAAGAGTAGATCAATGTTGGAAAAAAATAGTCTCTAAAGGCCCATTTATGTTTTGTTTTGTTTTCATAAACATATGCAATGATACATGAAAAGATAAAAATTCTACACAAATGTTTGTGATAATTTTTCATGGTTCTAATGAGTTTACCTATTGCCTCCCACCCCCAACCCCTGCGCCCGCAGCAGTTTCCCAGCATAAGCAGGTCTTCCATGAGCCACAAAGCATTTCCTTGCAACCAGCATAGCTAATATGGTGACATGATTACTTAATTTCCACGAGGAAGCACGGCCTCTGGCTTTGCTTAGCCTTTAAGACTTGAAATGCATTCCCAGCATTCAGGACACGCAGGGCAGAGGGCCTTGGGTCGCTTTGCAGACCCAGGGAAGCCCCCAGTATCCGCGCGCCCTCCTTACTCACAGGGTCTTTTGTCTTCTTGCGCTCCTACCTTACTTTTTCAAAAGCCAGGAGTACAAGAAAAACCTCTCCAAATGCCACTTCCAAATATAGGCTCTCATTAACACCCGAGGCTGACCTGGGATCTCGTACGACTCCCTTTCCTGCCTCTAGCGAACATTTTGTCCCATTGCATTTGCTTTAACCGACATCTGGAAGCCAGGCCTCTTTTAGAAATCACAGTTGACTTATCTAGCACGCGGAGATCAGGAATAACTGGCAGAGCTAAAGAAGTGAATTTACCTCCTTGAAAATACTTAAGCAATTTTTCCCCTCTCCACTGAAATCCCGAAGAACAGCCCATTTTGAACCAGAATAATTTAGTCTGACAACAGATTCTTCCTCTGCTCACAGCTGTCCCAGAGGGAGGAGCTGAAATCTGAACCTCTCAGCTGTGATTGGCTCCTGCTTGCAAAAGAGAGAGAGAGAGAGACAGAGACAGAGAGAGAGACAGAGAGAGACAGAGAAAGAAAAAAAAAAAAAAAAAATCCCACCCAGCCCAAACGGGCTCACTTCGTAAAGGAGCCGGGCGACTTCAGAGGCGCCGGCTGTGCTCCAGCAACACCTGAGCGCGGCCCCAGCCGGCTGTCCGCCGGCCGCTATGCTTTAGTGACCGGCCGCGTCTTCCCGCCGGACCGTTATCCGTGCCGGGCGCCCGTCAGACCCGCCGGCAAGATGCCGCGCTCTTTCCTGGTCAAGAAGCATTTCAACGCCTCCAAAAAGCCAAACTACAGCGAACTGGACACACACACAGGTAAAAAAAAAAAAAAAAAAATGCGGGAGAGAGAGAGAGGGGGCGAGAGAGAGAGACAGACAGACAGACAGAGAGAACAGAAAGGGGAAAAAGAGAAAAAAAATTAAAACGGAAACTAAATATATATATATCTATAAATATATAAATATATGTTACAACTCAAATACTATTACAAAAGAACTAAATACTAAATTGTTTTCCCTTTAAATAATGTCCTAGAGGAGAATTCAGGTTCTTTTGATCATTTAGGATAAACTTTAATTCAAAACTTTTTAAATTCTTAACTGACAAGGAAAGCTTCATTCAACTCTTGCAATTTCATTTTCTAAAGCTTGTACATACACGCATAATGAATATATGGAAGATGAGTAACACAATACCTAACTGTTGAATTACTGCTTCTTTATGTAATAAGGCTCTTTTCCTTTAGAAAGCAGGTTGATTTACACATATCTTTGTACTTACAGTCATAAAACCTGCAACTAATCCATGCATAAATGGAAAACAACTTTTCTGTATCTTTAAAATAAAGTATTAAGTTTTTCCTCCTCAATGGAGACTGTAAAGGCAGTCATTTGGCTGCTCTCCCTGACTACAGAGCCTATAACAGCTATAACTCCTGTCACACATGCATGCAGGAGTATAAATGTTCATTAAATAAAATAACTACTATGTAGCAATAAGATGGAAATGAAATATTTTAATGCCTGTGTCTTTCTTATTGAATCTATCTTATTCATTGTAAAGTCCGCTACGTGTTGCCAAGTAGCTTCTTAGTGTGTGTTTACAATTATGTTTTCTTTAATCATCTTTCTTTTCCTTTTCTTTCCTCCAGTGATTATTTCCCCATATCTCTATGAGAGTTACCCAATGCCTGTCATACCACAACCAGAGATCCTCAGCTCAGGAGCATACAGCCCCATCACTGTGTGGACTACAGCAACTCCATTCCACTCCCCACTACCCAATGGCCTCTCTTCTCTTTCTGGATACGCCTCATCCTTGGGGCCAGTGAGTCCCCCTCCTCCATCTGACACCTCATCCAAGGACCACAGTGGCTCAGAAAGCCCCATTAGTGATGAAGAGGAAAGACTGCAGTCCAAGCTTTCAGACCCCCATGCCATTGAAGCTGAAAAGTTTCAGTGCAGTTTATGCAGTAAGACCTATTCAACTTTTTCTGGGCTGGCCAAACATAAGCAGTTGCACTGTGATGCCCAGTCCAGGAAATCTTTCAGCTGTAAATACTGTGACAAGGAATATGTGAGCCTGGGAGCCCTTAAGATGCATATTCGGACCCACACCTTACCTTGTGTCTGCAAGATCTGTGGCAAGGCATTTTCCAGACCCTGGTTACTTCAAGGACACATTAGAACTCACACAGGTGAGAGAAAATGTAGATAGGAATGTTTTCCTCGATAGACTGAAGCTCTGGGTTGGCTGTGGGATTTGTATTGAGTAATGGCACTGCTTTTAATGATGATGATCATTTATAGCTACTTCCTGATAACTCAAAAAGTCCTTGGAGCACAAAGTGCTTTGTTTTCTTATTAACAGCCTCTGCTCCAGAGACTGCAAATAGAATTGAGAATTTAGAAAGTAGATTTAGAAGGTTTGATCTCAAAGATCAGTTTGAAAATCAGGAAAAATATATTTGCATGTGTGTTCTGTGAAACTGCTCCCAATAATTAGCAAATACAAATGTTGCTATCTTAATCAACTGATTTGATAAAGGGTTTTTCTCTAGTTTTCTATTAGTTGTGTTCCTGCTGTGATATCTGTCATTTCCCAGCAAGTTGGATAGTTAGAACTAAATTTACTTTCAGTTGTTTTGTCTTTTTTGCTGCTGCATATTTTTTATTTCTAGCACATTTTCAGGGAGTCAAGGCATTTATCCAGAATTAGTCATAATACAGAAAGAGGGAAAAGGGGAAATATTGGGAAATGTTGGGAGGAGCTAAATATTAGCTTCACCTGCTGAAGCAGAAAGCTTTAATAACTGAAAGTCCTAGAATTACATGAATTATTTCTAAATTACTGGCAAGAGTAATAATATTCTTGGTGTGATTTTTTTAATGGAACATTCAAATTTATCTTAAAGGGTGAGATATTAAAATAAATATATGGAATTTTATTCAAGTTTTACTGCTTTTCCTTTTGATAAAATGTAATTATTCATAAATGTTATCTGTCTTTCCATTTCTTCTCAAAACACTGACTGACTTTCTCCCACCTCCACTTCCACCCCCAGGGGAGAAGCCTTTTTCTTGCCCTCACTGCAACAGAGCCTTTGCAGACAGGTCAAATCTGAGGGCTCATCTGCAGACCCACTCTGATGTAAAGAAATACCAGTGCAAAAACTGCTCCAAAACCTTCTCCAGAATGTCTCTTCTGCACAAACATGAGGAATCTGGCTGCTGTGTAGCACACTGAGTAATGCAATCAATGTTTACTCAAACAGAATGCATTTCTTCTCTCCAACTCCAAATGATAAATAAAAGTCCAAAGGCATTTTCTCTTGTGCATACTGACCAAATTATATGTATAGTCACACACACACACACACACACATACACACACACACACTAAAAGCTAAAAAAGCATAGAATCCATGTGTTTAAAGTTAATTACTTCCATGTGAAGTTCAAAATTACTATGTATTTACTGACAGCTATATGGAGAGGATAAAAGACAAGGATCTTTCTCTTCAAAGTGAAGCAAAAGCACATTGTATCTTCTCTTACTAAGAAAAAATGCAAAGATTTATATTGTTGCCAAATCATTTCAACCAAAAAGAATAGTATTGTTTTATAATTGTTTGTAATAGAATTTCCTATAGGAAGAGAATCTGCCAGACACTATCTCAGGTGCCTTATAAAGTATTCCAAGTTTACTTCATTACATGTCTAATGTCTGGTTACCATTGCTGAACAAAAGCCTTTTGGGATTACCTGTTATCCTTTGAACTGTATTTATAAGAGAGAGGCAGGGAAAAGAACAAAAACAATACACAGGAGAATGTATTAAAAGTGTTTTTGTTTTTGTTTTACCAATAAATAGTATGTGCCTTAGGAGAAGAGAAAAAGACTAGCTTTGAACATTCCTGGTGCATCCTCCCTGTCTTTCTTTTAAAATAAATTTTTAATGATTTTTCTAAAATTAATTAAAGATGGGAATAAGTGCAAGAAAGGATTCTTAGAAACTCTGTAATGTACTTAAACTATTTTAAGACTGCATACAACAAATGCAATACATACAACACCCTTTCGAAGTGCCTTTTTTTAATTGTATAGGTGATGAGTCAATGTAAATTTGTTTATTTTTATATAATTGAATGAATTTTGTATGAGAGATGTTTTCTATAGGTAATGTGCATAAACAACATGAAGACTTGTGAAATCATTGTTTCTTTTTTTAAAAAAAATTTCAATGTCCTTTTTTACAATAAACATTTTAATTTAAAATCTGTCGACTGTACACTTTTTTCAAAGACTTTACTAACTTATTGACTAGTACCAAACTGCTACATAAAGAATTGTCCCTTTTGTTAATAAGAGAAAAAGCAAATAGTGTTTACTATGAATATCAAATGTTATTTTATGTGTTAGCTTATAACAAACTGCCAGTACTTTCCTTGACTCTTAATACTGTTCACACTCAGAAAGACAGCATCCTAATTGTAGTTTGTTTGTAAATCTCTATAACAAAAATCACACATTCCGAATGCTAAATATGTTCACATTGTTAATAGCCAATACTTTTCAAGACTATTTTTAATGATTTTATTATGTTGGCTTTATGAAATCAAATTACAATTGCTCATTGAATGACTATATTGGTTACTAAAATAGTTTAATATTTTTTAAAAAATTAATATTTAATGAGATGCTAGGAGAAAAATAAGAAATCTGCATGAGAAAATTAGGAAAAAAATAGATTTATCACAAATCACATCAATTGGCAAATTAAACTATACAAAGAAAACTTCACATCTAGTAACAATATGTGATAAGCTTAATGGGAGCAGAAATAAATAATAGAAAGTTAAGGTTCTCTTTATGGTATTTTGAACAAGCCCCCATCCAAATATAATATGTACTTGATAAAATATGGGATGGCTGGCCACTACATATACTAGCACATGCTTACTAAATACATGTGTACTAACTCATGTAAAGATGTAAACCTTAAGCACTGTGACCATTACCAAACTGTGTTTGAATCAGACTTCAAACCCATTATGAGGATAGTCCTTATTGTTGTTAATGACTTCTCTCTAGTATGCTCAGAATTTGCAGAAATATTTTTTTCTTCTAATATTTTTGTGATACAAATAAAAGCCAAAACTAGTATCTTAAAGATATTAGTTACAGGCTATTAGCAAGTGACCTAAAATACCAATTTGATTCCCTTAACGTTCACACACATTCCACTTTATATTACCTTTAAAAATTGAGTCAACATATAAAAGTGTTGTGCATTTGACTTAAAAAAAAAAACACTTGAAATAATATTCTACTTTTAATTTTCTTGATCTCTCAGAATATGAATCTCAAAGGTAAAATTTTTTAGAATAGCAATTTATAAATGTAAGATAAATAGTTGATAGTTTGACTGGGCAATTCTAAAGTTATATTTTAGTTAGTGTATATGGTATAGAAATGATAGCCTGAAAGTTTCCAGATGGGCTAATGTGTAGAAATATCTTACAAGAGAAAATGTAAATGAGTCGGACATCCTTGAGGTGATCTGATTAGCTACTTGCAGGAATCATATCTCCTCACGTTTCCTTCTCTCATTTGTAGATCTATAGGAAAAGGCAGTTCATTGGTTCAATTTCTTAGTGAAGAATTAGAATGATAATTTAGAAATATTTTTAAATTTTATCCTCAATATTGTAACTTCATTCATGATTAATTTATTTGACTTTCATTAAGGTAATACAATCTGAATTACATAAGATACTAAGCTTTTTTTTTTTATATATAAATACAGCTCAGTAATTTTTTAAGAAATTTTATAATTCTTACCAAGGTCTTTTGGCTAAATGTCTGCTTTACTGTAATATATAAAACCTGGTTCAAATATTAGTAAAATAATTTTTCAAGTTTGTTCTTTCTACAAACAATATCATTTATAATGTACTTAACTCACTGCATAGCAATTGTTTGTTGATACTTTTCTTTTCTAGTAGACAACATTCTTAAAGTACAGGTTCTTAGTACAAAGCACATCCTTTGGAACACAGACATCAACAAATGTTTATTAATTAGAAAAATAAATAAAATAAAAGAAACTGGTGAAAAGTAGCTTGTATATCTAAAATAAAAGTCTTTATTGCAAAGACTTTCTATAATTTTTGAGACTTCCAAGCAAATATACTGATGTATTTCCTAACAGTAATAAAAACCTCCCCCCTCCAACCCCAGCCAATGGATTTGAGACTAAAAAAAAAAGTGAAGAAGGGGCAAATACAGTACATGTGGACAAGGCTTATAGACACTCTGAGACCCTGAGTTTTGAAAACTATGGATTTTAATAATAGGTACATATGCTAATAAGCATTTTCAATATCCTTAATTTGTTTCATATGAGACAGCATATGAGACAGCATCAGCTTCTAAGCCTAAAATATGTGTTCATTGAATAGCTGCCTCAAAACTTATTGGCTTTGTATCCTTATGAAACTTACTTAGCCTGTTGGTGTCTCAGTTTCCTAAAGGGTAAACTAGGGATAAATTCTCAATATTATAATTAAGTACTGAACAGCCCCTTACACTAACAGGCCTTGTAGATTATAATATGGAGTTTCCAATATTATTATTAAGTGCTTAATATGTACCTGTTTTTGTACTAGAAAACTTCCATATGTTTTCTTCAATGGGAATGATTTCTCTTTGAAGTTGGTATTTCACAGATAAGGATAGTAAACTTAAGAGAGGTTGGATAATAGTGCCAAAGTAGCAAAGGCAGTAAGTTGCAAAATTGAAATCCAAACCCAGATTCTTCTGATCTAAAGACCCTGCTTTTTTCACTCCACCATGAGAAAAAAGAGACACTGAACTAGTCAGCACAGTGACTTCTATGTTGTAGGCATATAATAAAGATTTGTCAAAAAGGATGATGATAACATGTACTGAAATTATGTATTTTAAGGGTGTATTTAGAAACTTTTATAATTAAGAAATTATACAATAACATAACAATCTTTAGAGCCATTTTCCAGTTTCTAGAAATCCTGTTGGCTTCACTCCCTCTAGTATCAACCCAATATAAGAAAGGACACTCTTTCTTAAGCAGCTTCCCTAAATTCTCCTGGTATATGTGGGCCCATTTCCTCTAGTCTGCTCTCAGTGGAGATGAAAAGCAGCTGGTCTCCATTCTCTGTACATTAACACTTCATCTTCTGAAGGCCACTGTTACTCCCTTGCACACCCACACTCCTCACCCAGGCTTTTATCTTCTTTGACTAAAAAGTCTTCCAAGCTAAACAGCCATTTTTTTCACCACTAAAATGTGGACACTCTGATGTAATGAGGCAATTGTAATTTTGAAAAGTCATAAGCTTTTCTGGCTAAGATCCAGACCCAAGAAGTTGTCCTTAGTTTTGATATGGGAAACATTTGGAGCAAAATTAATTTGAGAATGAGTGTTCTGTCATCTAGTGAAGTAACAATTCTCAAATGAGATGACTTTTTTTCATTCTTGTGTTCTCATGAGAGCCAGATGAGAAAAAAAAAAGTTTTCCCTTACCTAAGATGAACACATATGGAGAGAAACCTCTTATTTAATTATCAGTACTAAATGTGTATAAATATAACCACGGGAGTAAATCTATGGCTAAACTTAGATTTAGCCCCTCAGCCCTACAGGAAATAATAATTATTTTGTAGAAAGCATGCATGTAAAAAAGCAACGAGCATGGCAACTTTTCCGTTGTGGCACTTGGCCAGACCCCCAAACAATGAGAGATTAGCAGAGGAAATGGCAGCACATCCATGTCCACAAACTCCAAAAGGGCGGGTAAGGTATTTATAGCAGTGAGTGGGAGAGCTGCTTTGAATAAAAGACAAGTATGTTTATATATTTTGCACACTAGTTCATTTAATTAAGCTCCTCTGATTATAATGGTCAGTTTAACCCATTCAGCCAGTTTCTTAGGAAATTTGTAGAGATAATTGCCTTTGAATAATCACTAAGTAGTTTTCGTAGACATGGCCAGGGAGATGGGCCTGTCATTTATCCATTTCAGAGGCTAAGATAGTAGAGAAGGATGGATGACTTTCTTTATATTTCTTCATCATTTTAATTTAATAATTATTTATTAATATTCACATAAAATTATAAACAGGCATTTTTAGGAAAAATTATTTTCTCAGATTTTATGACAAGTAACTTTTCTCTCTCTTTTATTTTTATTTCATAATACTTGAACTTATCCAAAATAAAAGGAAAAGGTAATAGATAATTAAATCAAGAATCATTTTACTTTGTAAGTGTATTATTGAATAAATATATATAATGAAGGACTGCCTTATTTCTTACATTACAGTATAATTTGATGAAGAGATTCAACATTATTAACAGCGTACTTATCATATTAAATTGTCTTACAGAATGAGTTTATTTTAAAACTACATTTATTATAACAAAATAAATTGTAGATCACTATATCCTAAGCCTACACAATCTAAATGAAGTAAAAGTTTGAATTATAACAGAGGGAATTCAGTAGGAATTAACTAAAGAAATAGACAAGAAACAATGTAAAATTTTGGTGGCCAATAGAGTACAAAAATGACATAAATCATCACTTTAGCATCTGTTTTTGTATGTTAACATTGTATTAGTGTGGACCTTTTTATTTATTAACTTATTTAGTTTGATGCTCTATAAGGTATAATTAGCCCAGTCTTCCTTAATCCAATGCTTTATTTGGACATGGCAACCACTGTTCTGGATGTTTACCAGGAGGTGTACTCTTATCTGAGAGTAGGGTAGAGCGTGGCTAACCGAAAGACTGCAAGCAGAGAACACCTGTAACATCAACTTACCCACAGAACTGTGTGTTTCTGTCCTCCTAATTGTGTTTGTCCAATGTGTACTTCAGGATTTACTCCTAAACACTGCTTATAATTATATGTTATATATATATTGGTGGATAAAAACACTATTCTGACTGCAGGCCCAAAACACACTACTGGTCTCCCACTGAAGCAGCAGTGACTAATGGTTCCCCATCCCCTGTCTAATGTAGCAGGAATAAGGATATGCCCTGGAAATGCCCTAACCCAGTGGGCATGGTTTTCCAGCCTCTTCGTGTTCTGAAGAAAGGCAGAAATAGAGAAGTCTAGCCCATCTCTCTCCAGCATCAGGAGGTCAATGAACTAGTGAATGGAAGCAGCCTTTTTGCTGCCAGAGATCAGGAGAAGGGGGATATCAGGGGTCATGTGTGGGGGAAAAAGAAAACTACAATAAATGGGTAAAATTTCATTGGTGACTCTCAAACTTCAGAGAACATCAGAATCAACTAGAGTTTTGGTTAAAACACAAATTGCTGGTTTCAACCCCAACAGTTTCTGAATTAGAAGTTTTGTAGTGAATCTAAGAAATTGCATTTCTAACATCTCCCAGGTTAGGTATATATAGCAGGTCTGGGGACACATTGAGAAGGACAAGGTCACAGTGATAGGAGGTTGAACAAGGAGCTGAGACTCAGATGTCCTCCTTAATGATGTGTTATCAATCACAAGTTGTCTGAAGTTTAGAATCTTTTCTCTTTTTCACTGTTATTCATTGTATCCTATTATTTGCCAGTCAATCACTGTTATTAGGAAGTCAATGGAAAGAAGTATTTAATAAGACCTATTGGTAAAAAAAAAAAAAAAAGAAAGAAAGTATGAATTTATTTTTTTTGCATGATTCCAAATTTTTTATAGATTTAAAAAAATAGTTTACAGCACAGGGACTTTGAAGGAGTTTGAACTTAAGCTGAAAATATATACTGTAAAAAAACAGAGGGACAGAGTGGGAACTTCCTTGTACAATAATAATAATAAAAGAAAAATTATAGCTTCCATAGTGATAAAGATTTCTTTATAAAATTAAAATGAGTGAAAATCCATATATTTCATATATTAGAAATTTTAAATCATTTTCTTGATTTATAAGCTAAAATGAATGAATTTGTTTGCTATAACTGGCTTTTACTGTTAGGATGAACACTGACCAACTATAAATTTTTATTCATGAAGCTAGCCAGACAAACTTCTCTTAGATTCTGTGTTTTAAATCAAAAGATGTAAATGTATCTTTTGTGTTGCTGCTTTCTTGAGGCAATAGGAGGTAATAATAAAGAACTAGGAGAAAAAATTATTTTAAAATGTACCTTTCAGATTTTTATAATTTAGGAAAATCTGGACAAGTCCAAGGCTGAGCGATTGCCAGTGGACACTGGTTAGGCCTAAGGCTAAGCCTGTGCCTCTTCAGGTGAAGCCAGATTCCTCCTCTGCTCTTGCCAGCCATGAAGCAGCCCAGGTAATTTTCCATGGAGATGTCCTGATTGATTTTAAAGGCAACCATTTTATTTTTAGCTTCAAATCTTAAACAAAAAGGGGGCTTCATTTTCACTTGTCTTATGGAACTGCTATTGGGCCATTTGAAATAATGGTGGGCAATAAAACATTTATGATACTAATTTTTAAAAAGAACTAATCAATGTATCCACATTCTAATCCAGGCCATTTAGGTGTTGTTATATCAGCTCAGAACATAGCAAGAAAAGCAGGGCTCCACAATCAGACTGACCCAGATTTAAGTTGCAGTTTTACCACCTATTTTACAAAATAGGTGAGCTGTATTCAGTTTCATTACCTTTATGGTGAAGATAATTCCTAAATCCAGGTAGGTGGAGGCAAAGATATTGCATGAATCTGCTACAAGCACATGCCACAGTATCACACACAGTAGTTCAACCTACTGTTTTATCTTAAAGTTGAAAGTGGTTTTCTATCTATACATATCAATACTCAGATAAAAGCCAAAAGTATACTTTTTACCTAACAAAAACATTATTCTATTTTTATTCATTAAAAAACGGTATTAGGCATTTCTCCTTCCACCATCAGTCTCTCTCACCTATTCCTTGTCACTATTTAACATAAAATCACCTATGATGGCTATGATCAGAGAATCAACCATGTTATCTTAATGGATTAAAGTATATGGATGGCATTACCATGAGCCTCATTGTCTCTTCCAGAATAATGAGAAAAGCTAAGAAACTCAGCATGATGTTCCTCAGATTTACAAACCACTAAAATATTCAAAAATCTCTTCATCATCCAGTAACTTTAGCCAGAACTTTGAAAAATGTCACCTTCTATAGAATGTATTTATATAATCTGCATGCTTATGTATAGGCATAAATAACTTCTGAACTCAGAAAAGAAACATTTTAAAAATAAAAAACAATACTTTATGTATCTCCCACGCTATGCCCAGTTTGACTCATAATATTGTATTCTCTCTCTATGTACCTTACTTATACAAAAGACAAAGTACTTATATTCCTTATATTAAAGACAAAGTAATTTTTAAAAAGTTGTATTTAATCAGAAAGATTAAAATTATATGCAGAAGAAAAATATTTTGAAGCAGAATTGAAAAGGAAGGTTTAGAAATAGGCTTTTCACTTCTGTTTTTTATAAATATAATTGCTATTAACACCCATGAATTCTTCCTGTAAAAATTCTCATCAGTGACTGGACACAAAACAAAGGCATCAAATTATTAGAACATAGCCTTTTTGTTGAAAGTAAAACAAGTATGCTGATAACTCCAGGGGTCCTCCATAAGAGTCAGAAAGTCACTATTTATTTAGGTGCTACAGAACCCAAGCCAAGAAAAGGCACAGATGGTGGGGCTGTCCTCTTCTTCCACAAAGAGGTTACTTGCTTTCCTGAGGATGAACTATATGCCACCTATAGGCCACATGATTTATTCTAACCTTCTCCCAAGTCACGTAAACCGTTCAAAAGCAGCACATTAAAAGTCATTTAAGTTTAAAAGGTCACATTTAAGACCTTTTAAAATGCAATGATAGCTTTCTGTTTTTCATAGCATATTCTTACCCCTATGTGAATTACTTAAAATTCTAAACTAGTAATTTTTAATTTAAGAAATTTAAAAATAGAAGTCCTAAAGCAAAATATTTTCTTGAAATATTATTTAACATTTAAATAGACCATAAATAGTTTTAGGTTATTCAATCTGTGTGGAAATGGGTATGAAATTGGGTTTGAAAGCTGTTCTGTTGATGTTGAACTTGTAGTTTTTATAATAACGTTTTTTACCACCTATGTGATTGACTCAACTACATAGATGTCACAGTTTTTTATAGAAAGTTAGAGCAGTAATCAATTGGGTTTTTAAACCTAGATAATTCTTTAATACCTTTAAATTAACTCACTTTAAAATAACAAGACATTAAAAATACTTCTTATAAACTAAAAGAATAATTGAGCTGAATATTGACAACAAACCACTTAAAATTTGACATTAATACCCGTCAGTGTCTAGTAATCTCTTTCTTGTAAGTTAACTCACTAATTCAGTGATGTACCAAAGTACCAATCCTTACCATTTACAAAAGGGAAGATAAAAATGTGTACCCTAATCGGATACCTTATTTTATTCTGCTTTCTACAAAGATAGAAATATAAACATTAAAAAAAATAAGCAGTCATTGGGCTTATAGATTTAGATTAGCCACTGCTCAGCATTATCAACCATGAATAACACCAAAAAGAGAGTGAGATCCAAATCTCTAATTCATTCAGCCAACTTATGTATGGAGAACATCCAAGTAAAAAAAAATTGTATGAACTATATCAAAACTTGAATATTTTTATTGTCTCAAAGAGCTTTTTACATGTAATAATCATAGATTATATTTTATCAAGTGCTAAGTAAATACTCAGAATCTAAAGAAGTTAAGAGCTGATGTTTCTGATATCCTGTTTAATTATTTTCTTGTCACAAATAACTTTTTCTAAGTTTATGTAAGAAAAACCCAGGAAACTGACTTTTCTACCACAAAAACACCATGGCCAATTGATTAGCCAATTGAATAATTTGTTCCCCCATGGCCTCCTCATGAGCCAACAGCTGGAGAAAGGATAGGAGAAGCTATGCTGGAGGATCGGTGGATCTTAGAAAATTCAGAAAATGCCTATTTTATGAACCACGAAGAGAAATAGAAATAATTTTCATCCCAAACTGTGCTTCTCTAAATAGGAATATCTGATACGTCTGTGGCTCTAGGCTTAGTCCTTGATAAATGAGGAAAAATTAATAAGAGAGAATTTCTGATCCACTGGCTCAACTCCAAAAGAAACAGGTTACTGAATAAAGCAATCATGTACAGTACTGTGCACTGCTTTCATAGAAATATTCTATCTTATTTTTGCAACCAGGATAAAAGATGACAGAGAAGCCACAAAGCCAAGTTTTGGCTTTCTGTATTTCTCTAATATAGCAAAATAGAGTAATTCAATTAAAAAAGATTTTCTTTGTACATGATAACAAAGGTAACTTCTATGCATATTAAGATATTACCCAAACCCATGAATTTTTGTTGATCTCTCAAATAAATAAATACTTTGTTTGTTTTATATATTTGTACACTCCAGAAATACTGAACGATTTACAGTTCCCTAAACAAATATACATCTTGGGCTTAACATCTCCAGTACCCATTCCACTTACATCCATCTGGCTAATTTCTATATTTCCTTGGAATCTTAGTTCAACTGTGTCTTCTCTAAGAAGCCTCCCTTGAATTTCCCAGACCTACATATGGCTTCTTATCTATATTGCTATTATGCCTTGTACATATTTTACATTACTACCATTTGTCTATGTGCTTATCTCCTCACTAGACTATGAATTCTTTAAGAGTAGACTTTAGGATCACATTTTTATTTCCCAATGCCCTGAATATTCCTGGAATCCAAGAGACAAGCAAAAATTTTTTATTGCATAAATAACTCTTTTTTTCAAAAGTAGACATAATCTAGTTGACTGTGTGAATAACTTAACTTCTCATTGTAAGAGTGAATAACTTAACCTCTTATTTTAAATTTTTAAGGTACTATACAGCACTTTAAAGCCAAAACAATGCAAAGCACAGAATACATCTATTAATAATCAAATAATTGTTTCCCTATGCAGTAACAGTTAAGCAAATTGTCACTACATTAATGTGTTTTTCAAATCCTCATGTTCTAGCCACCATTTCCACATCTCCTCCACAGAAAACTTAACGGAATGATTAAAGAACAGTAACGACAATTCTAAAAGCCATATTTCCTACTTTGTCATTTTTCTTTGTTTCTCTTTTCTGTCTCTTTTTCTCTCTCACCATCTCTTTTGCTTTCTTTCTCCTTATGTGTGGGGAGGATGACATATATGACATTTTCTAGAGGTGTGGTATGTGCTCTTGATGTTTCTTATAGGTTGCCTCCCTGATTTCATGTGGTATTGAAAACTAGCCTTCAGAATGTTTCACTCATACTTGATCCTCTGGATTGTTTAAGACTCTTTCATACCCTTAATAGTTTTACATATAGCAATTGCCTACTCTCTGTGTCTGTCATTAATTTTTTTCAAGGAAGAAAAACTGTGTTTCACCTCAAATCACTTTTACATGTGCAGAAATTCAAGTCACTATTTAAATTTCTGATGTTTTTATGTGTTATACAGAAGCACCATCATTGTGTAGAGTCCTTTAGGATGGCAGCCTTGACATAATGTTCAGTCTTTGAAAACCCTATTTGGAACATTAGAAACATCTGGATAAACCACATTTTCATGTTGAAATAAAGATACGCTGTCATTTTTGCTACTCATTTTGAATTTTTCCCACAGCCTGATGAGGACTTTGCCCAGAGCAAGTTATAGAGTATATAACTAAAAAAAAAAAAAAATTAAAAAGAGGTTAGAAAATTAATTTTGTAGCATATACCAGGTATTTTCTTAACTACCCCTCTAAATATGTTTGCTTCATCCCAGTGAGTGGGCTCCTGGGAGAGCTAGAGATATAGATTTTAAGGTCCAGTGCAGCCATAGGACCCTAAACAGGAACATTTACCAGCCTTCATTGACTTTCCAACTACTAAATTTAATAATAATTTAGGCTTTTGCCTAATAATGTATTTGGTTTTGACATTTAGGAAAATGCAACAGGAACTCAAGGTCTCAGGTGTTTTTAAGAATCATCTTTTTTTATTTCACTCCTGAATGTTTCCTCGGGCATGTGATTAAAAATCACATTTTTAATGTGTCTTCCCCTTATCAAAAGACAGTGATGCATTTTTATAGAAGCTTATCTAACTGAAGCAGACCTCTGTCATGCAGCTCTCTTATCCTGCAGGTGGCCATTGTCATGACTTATGGCCTCTGCCCAGAACAACCTGGTACTTATTTGAGAATGTCCAGCTAATGAACTATATGGCAAATTTATACATAAATCAATCGAACTGCCATTATCTTTTTGACTTTCTGTTTAGCTACCTGAGTGATCTCCCACTGAGGGAGTTCTTTCATTTACTCATGGTTCTAACACACTTGTGAAAAAAAATCAGACATATTTGGCTTTTGGATTTCATATTCAAATTTAAATGTAGTTTCATTCCAAAAATACCATTAAAAACTCTTCAGAGTAGCAAAGCCAGAGGGGAAAATACCTGACATTGAGACATTGAGATTCAGTCTTCAGCATCCACAAATATTTCTAGAATCTTTTTTTAAATTTTTTTGGTCAAGAAAAACTTTCTTCACTTAGTCTTTGAACAGCCAGATATTTAAAAGAAATGAATAAGAAAGACTCTTCTTGAAACAAGTCTGAATCCTGCTTCTTTTTTTCTTTTCAAAGCTCCTCCAAGAAGCACATGAGCAAATTTGAAAACCAGTGTGTGTTCCCCAAACTATGCTCCAGAAAACATGAGTCTTTTCAGATGTTTCTCAAAGATCCTCTGGTCAGAAGTCTGTCACATACTGTATACCACATGTTCTTGCAGTTTCAAAGTTTGTTTTAACATATTGAAAGTCTCCTGGAAGTTTTTACACTAAAGAGCTCAACATCCCATTCAATCTGTAGGTCATAGACACAGCCATATACTCTGTAGACAATCAGTACCTTGCATTTCCTCCAATGCTCCCAAAACACAGTCACTGGGGAAAGCCCCTTGAGGAGAACATTCACCTGACCGCCTTGAATACTTTCTGCAGAAACAAAAAGGTACTGAATAAGGACTGAGAAGGTGGGGAGGAAAGCAAATAGTTCAATGTGGCCCATGCATGGATGGATAGTGGAAGCTATGAAGAACACAGAGACGAACATTTATGTTGAGTCAAGTTTGCAACAATGAAGTCAATCAGAGTAAATGTAGTTCTCTCTTCCTCTCTTTGTAGAATAAGAATCTCATCCAGAGCCTTGTCCTGA
Organism: Cynopterus sphinx; assembly: GCA_030015415.1. NCBI lineage: Eukaryota > Metazoa > Chordata > Mammalia > Chiroptera > Pteropodidae > Cynopterus > Cynopterus sphinx. Next base: position 34,404,832 of record CM057389.1, on the reverse strand, counting down.
TGTCCTTTCATGTCCTCCAGAATCCTTCAGAAGCCTCTTTGAAACCTGTAAGGTAAACAACAAAGCACATTAAGCAAATGATGAGTGTTCCTCCTTTCAGAGAAAAAAAAAAAAAAGATCTCAAAAGAATCTAAATATTCACACAGTAGTCTATCTCTTGTTCTACAATGGCTTCTATACCTTTGTAAGTATGTATATTTAAATAAGTTCTGAGAAAAACCATAAAGGACAAGGAAAAATAAAGAAAATTTTAAAGAGTTTTGTCATATAGCTTATATACATATGCTAAACCTATGAATATCAACTTAAATAATCTTGTTATCTTGTCAAAGTAGATTAAGAACTGTTTTCTTGCTTTGAGGTTTTTTGTTTGTTTTTGTTGTTGTTGTTGTTTGTTTGTTTGTTTTTTGTTTTTTTGAATGGGTGAAAGGCTTTCGGTAAACAGGTAAACCAAAAAATCATTCTGAGCCATGACTTTAGCCATTAGCTGTCCCCATATTTGCTAACATCCTAAAATTTTCCATTTGACTTGGGTGGCTATTTCCACATTTATTCCTCAGCTTCTGCACCCTGTGGAGTTTGTGACACCACCAAAGACAAGGAGTGAGCCAGACACCTGCCTGAAGGAAGGACATGGCTACCCTCCCACACAGGCTGGGCTGGAGACTGAGAAAACTGCCTCTGAGAAACTTTTAAAGAAAAAGAAATTATGCACCAAAGCTTTTTCTCAGATACAAAGGAAGAAGATTTAATTAACTTTTTCTTTTTCTCATCAGGATTTTATTTTTGAAAAGTAAATGACAAAAAGATAAAGAAATCTTTTAAATATATATAGTATATATTTATATTTGTAGGTATATATATTTATAAAAATCTGATAACATTTTAGAATTAGAAATAATTTGGTGAACATTTGGGTTCACTTAGGAAATATTTTTTACTCTCTAAAAATAAAATTCTGAGCCAGAGATAAACATGCTAAAATTCTAGTTGTAAAAAAAAAGAAAAAGATATTTTTTATGAGAATTTTTACTACTTAAGTTTCAAATTTCAGTGTAATGGGGAGTTTCCAGAACCTGTTGGTATCCAAGTAGATACATTTTTTAAGTCTAAATTTTGTTTTGAGAAAAGTACTCAGAAAAGAATGATGTACTTAAACCACTTCCAGTTATTATTACTTTGAAAGAATTAATTTTTTTTTTATCTAAAAATTTCTGTTGCTATCACTACTTTTTACAGGATCATTGTTTTTACATATTAATATAGTTATTTTTCTTTTAGGAAATTGTTAGTTATGAATTGACTACCTTGCCAGCTCTCTATATTAACAGAACAGAAGGGATATCTGAAACTCTTAACTTTGAAAGAAGCCCTACTGTTATCATGCTAATGTGGAAACCAAGTAGAGTTTGCCTGAGAATGTGTCTATTACCATTTTTATACTAAAAACAGCAAAACTCAACTTCAGAGACATTCTATCATCATTATTACCATACTACTTTTTCTTATTTACATTCTAATTTTGAGAAAACTTTTAAGTAATTTCCTGAAATTTCAACTAGCATAATTTTCATCAGGCATTAGAAGTTTAGAAGTTGTCCTCCATTTCATTTATCATTTTCAGAGTGAAATCTCTGAAACCCTGACAATAGGAAACTGCACAAAGCTACACCCAAGTACTTTGATAGCTTGTTTTCACATGTCATTTTTCTACATGGAGTGAAAAAAAGTGATGGAATTATAAAAAGTCAACAGATTTTCAAACATTAAGTGATTTCACATGATACCTTTTTGTACAACAATTTCTCTAATAATATCTTCCAACTTTCCAAAGATTTCCCTGGCTTGATCTGTAATCTAGTTTAAATCTGTACTTTGTATTATATTAGCCTTTTGTTCTTCTCAACAGAAATGACCTAAAACTTTAGGAGAGGAGCCTTCCTTTCTTAATGTAGAGGTTCAGAATGAGCGACTTTAAGCTGTGCCTCAGTGGAATATAGATTATTTTGAGCTAAAGGCAACCAATACCTTGAGGGCTCAAGAGAGATTTCTCTCAACACTCCCTTAACTATCTAGAAGAATTTAAATTAGAAATCTAGACCATAATAAGAATTAAAATCAGAGATGACCTTTACCTATTTATCTGCTAGAGCAAACTAATAATTACTGAACATGTGCTCTCCCTGTAATTACCTTCTGAAGCTCCAAGGTGACTAACCTCATCTCTAACTCAATTCCCTTTCTGTCTCTTGACCTCTCATGCATGTGGGGTCTCTGATTCTCTTATGTATGTGGGGTTCTCATACATATGTATGCATTAAATTTTTTTTTTCTCTTGCTAATCTGTCTCATGTCTACTTGATTATTACACCAGCCAAAATACCTTAAGGATAGAGAAAGTTTCTTCTTCCCTCACTCTATACATGCTTTATAGTGGGTGGTATGGAAATTGAGGGGTAGTGGCACCCTTGCCATCTCCAAGACTGCTGTGACTTTAGCTACCACATTTCTTCTGCAGAGTTGTTTTAGGACACAGCAATTTTTCCCCCTTAGTTATATTGAGAAGTAATTGACATACATCCCTTTATAAGTTTATGGCATACAGTATGATGGTTTAATTTACATATATTTTAAAATAATTACCACAATAGGTTTAGCTAAGATCCATATAAATATTATAATAAGAAAAGAAAAAGGAAAAAATAATTCTTCTTGTGATGAGAATTTTTAGGATTTACTCTTCTGCATATCATGTAGCAGTGTTAGCTGTAGTAGTCATGTTGCATATTACATCCCTAGCATTTACTCATCTTATAACTAGAAGTTTGTACCTCTTGACCACTTTCTTCCAATTCTTCCTCTCCTTCTGTCCCCATTATTTCACTTAGCATAATGCCTTCATGGTTCATCATATTGTCTCAAGTAGCAAGATTTCCTTTTCTTTATGACTGAATAATATTCCTTATATATGCCACAACTTATTGATGGGCACTTAGATTGATTTCATGTTTCATTATTGTAAATAATACTGCTATAACATGGTAGTACAGATATATTTTTGAGTTAGTGTTTTCATTTCCTTTGGCTATATTCCCAGAAGTAGAAATGCTGGATCATATGGTAACTCTATTTTTAATTTTTTGAGGACCCTCCATACTATTTTTCAGTGTACAAATTTCTAATCCTACTGTCAGAATGACCATTATTAAAAAGATAAGAGTAACATATGCTAGTGTCGATTTGGAGAAAAGAAGTTCTTAACTTCCAAGGCCTTCTGGCTGAAGAATGATTGATCAGCATGTGCCACTGTGACCAGCAAGTGGAACCAATGAAATTACTCATCCTGTGATCAATGGTTGTCCTCTCCCACTGTGCAGTCCCAAAGGACTTTGGAGAAGGTCCTGCTTATAATGACAATGTTGTTTCCATGCTTTTCATTCACTGCCTCTAAGAATGCTACCCATAGACAGAATGAAGCCATGCTACTGATTCTAGTTATAGCGTTTTTATATCAAATTACTTGGATGATCTAATAGGATCTTTGTAAAGTCTCCAGAGGCACACAACCTTAAAAAGAGTTAGAAATGTAGTGTTCAATTAGAGTTTTTGTTCCCATAAAAGGTGAAAGAAACTAGCTTGAGCACCAGTAACTGGAGAACTCAAATGCTGGGTCCAAAGCCCCAAAATAATTAAGGGCCTAACTGTATACATGATATGGTAATTTGTTTGCATAAAGTAAATCACATATTCTTCAGCCCTACATTTTGCAGTACCAAATATAACCATATGCTTAATTTGAAAGTGATATGGTAACTTGCATCCCAAAGCAAAAGACCACCTCCTGCTCCCTTCCCCCAACCCCAAGCTGTCATGGCCATTCTCCTTAAAACCATTGGAAGCTTTTCATTTTCAGAGTTTACAAGCCAAACACCTGTTTTCTAGCATGCTTATCCACACACTGACTCACAAGCATCTTAACTTCGGGGACCACATCTGGGAAGCAAGCCACATTAGCAACCCAGTGCCAACAGGACTTTTAATACAGATGGATCTTCATTTATTCAATCACAAATTGTAGAAGCATAATAATTCAATCTTACCCCACTACACTCCAGATGCTCACACTCCAGATGTATATGACCAAAACCTAGCTCTACAACCCTCCGAACTCTTCAAAAATGACCTTGCATAAATACTGTATGTGATCTTGTACCCAGGTACTTTTTACAGTGAATAAATAGTGTTTGGTGGTCCCCAGTCATTAGCTCAACTTAAGAAAAAATAACAGTTTGTTATTTGCTCTTAGGAGAGCAAATAACAGTAGTGAGAACAAGAAATACTACTCAATTGTCCACTAGGGTCAGCGATTGAATCACTTCTAGTACGATATATGAGTGTTGTGTATGTGTGAGTGTGTGAAAGAGGGTGTGTGTGTGTGTGTGTGTGTGCTGAGTGTGAGTGCACATCTATATGAAATGAATTGATAAAGTATGCTGGCCCATTTAGTTATAGATTACAGCTAAGCTACAAGCAAAATGTATCTTCGGCAGCATGTTTTCCATTAATTTACTTACTTATTTGTTTATTCAACAAATCCTTATCCAACAGGTATGTGTCAAGTGGCTATGTCACAATATTAAGGAAATATTAAATGTATTAATTGTCAAACACTGTTCAAAGTACTTTAACTAAAAAATCCTATTAGATGTAGCTGTTATTATTTACATTATACAGGGGAGAAAACAGAGCACAGATTAAATCTTCTGCCACGTCATAGAGCTAGGATGGACAGAAGTAGCAGAGCCTCACTCCGCGCATGGCCTTAGGAGGCATAGCACAGAAACCTGGCCAGATCTTCCTTCCTATCTGCTATTGTGAGCCATGTAGAGAGATAATGGCTATCCAGTGCGAGTGTCTCTCTCCTTTGATCTCTTCTTCTCAGGGTTAGTTAGATTCTAAACTCAGACCATATGTCCATGTAAATGTAAATACAACTACTAAAAACAGAATGCTATAAATAGAATGATGTCATTCATTTCCAAAGACTATCGGTATACTAGAGTAATGCAACAACAATAATAAAAGCAAGATATTTCATTGCATACTTTGAGGGTAAGGTTAAGACTACAATCCTTGATTTACCTTGGGGTAAACACAGCAGCCGCAAGCACCACCCCCTAGTATTCTTGGGGAAAGCGGGAAATGGGTTAGAGAAAAGTGCAGGATACTTACTCTTGTGATACAAGGGCTTCACCTTCCCTTACTTGCTTCTCTCTGCAATAACTACCAAAGTGAGCACATGACTGTCTATCTCCTCTGTACCTCAAGTCATACCATCCTCCACTTGGCTTTCTCCATAAAGTCAGTTCCATTTACCTCTGCTACTCAGAGCAGGCATCGCCAACTGGAAATTATTCTTGACTTTCACCCCTGCCTCCTCCTGACCCTAATGCCATGTCAGGTCAGGTCGATTTTACTGCTTCACTTTACTATGTGTTATCCTTCTGGACAAGAGCTTACTTGAGGAGAAGGTCAAATTCAAGGTTGGAATAAACTTTAATTCTGTGACTATGAATTATCACTTGGGTAGTCTAGTGATTTAGAAAATTGGCTTTGTTCATTCCTAGAAATTGTCAGTTCTACAAAACTAATATTTTTCACTTTTAATTATAATCTAAAAATATATTTTATTAGTTATAAAAGCTTTTTTGTCATAGTTAAATTTTGACTTGAAAGATATATTCATAGAATCAAATTTTAGTTTTTAAGTAAATTATTCACAAATTAGTTTTTGTTTGTTTATTTATTTATTTTTTAAGGAATTAGGTTCCTGATCCCCAGAGTTGTAGGTAACCCTAGGTTGTAGTTTTCTTTTAAAAGAAAAAAGTTGGATATTATCCAAATTTTGAAAAATATTAGAACACTAAGTATGAATTTAACTATTCACAGAAAAAAACTTAAGAGAAACATAATAAATATCTAACACTGGATATTTCCAAAGGGAACCATGGGTAATTTGTTACTTTCAAACTGTAAAATGTGTTTGATTTACATCTATAGTAAGACACACAAAGCAAACCTTAAAAATATCAGCTATGCATGATATATACAAGTTACATTTGACATTATGTTCAAATAATATTAATTACATTATGATATTACAGATATTTCGAATTTAGCAAAAAAGTTACTAAGCAAAAATTTAAGAAAATTTTCTATTATTAAGAAAAAAAAGAAGAAATCAATATTCTTGAAGGTCTCTAAATTTCTGCAATTTACTCTTTTCTATACATGTCTGCAGATATGAAATTGTTCCCACTGGAGAATTTTCAAAGATGTGTATTAGATTATCAAGAAAATATAACAAAAACACAATCTCCTGTACAACTATAACTAAATTATGCCATTCCTATTGTCTGGGATATGCTTCAAAATAACCTGGGAAGGGGAAGAAGGAGGGGCATGTAAATGGGGAGATATAGGAAATAATGAGCAATGTACTGAAAATTGTTGAAGCTATATGTTAAAGAAATCAAGTGCATTATACTATTCTCTCTACTTTTACATATCTTTGAAAAATTCCATAATACATATTTAAAAAATAAAAATACGAAAGGAAATAAACTAACCATTCAATGAGATACTATTATCCACCTATCAGAATGACTATAAAACAGATAGATGATACCAACTGTGATCTGTCTAGAACACGAAGCTCTGAGAACTCTCAAACAAACCAAATCTGTTTAGGAGACAAATGCTCTTTATAGAGAAGCCTTCGTTTTTCAAACATGGGTTAGATAGAAACTTTATGAGTTTATCATGTATTGTACAGCCTAAATTTTTTGCATGCTTTGACAAATGTTTATGTTTAAATGATGTGCATTTTATTTGGAGATTATATTTGTGTGTGTGTGTGTGTGTGTGTGTGTGTGTGTGTGTCTGTGTGCGTGTGGTTTGTATAAAACTGGCCATACAAATAAATATCCTAAAATTTTTTTCTAGATATGATTAACTTGGCGTAGACCACAAACTACATAAAGCGAGGCCAAAACTTGCTAATGAGCATGTATTATTGGTGCAATTATTACTTGAACAGCACAAACTGTTGACCTTGTTATCATAACGTATACATCATAGATCTCTATGTTAACCAGTCATTTCATACATTAAAAGAGTTCAATATGACTCAGCTCTGAGCAATGAAAGTTTTCAAAATTTTTAGTTTATTTACTTGAAGTATAATAGAATTATGAGCAGTTTACTCTATTTGTTTTTCATTTTAACAATGTTGCCTAAGAAATAAAAGATGGGAGTCTAATTGTGATAATATTCTATTATCACAATTCTAAAGTTCTGGTATAATTACAGAACACTATGACCAATTCTAGATCTGGCGATTTATATTGCACTATGATGTTAAAATATTCTTTTAACTCAATAATTAGGACTATTTTTTTCTAATCACCTAAGTCTAACATTCTACATACAGGTTTTGTTTTCACAGTCATAAAAATTAGTCATGAAATACTGGAATGTTGTCTTTTAAGAAAAACCATGTTGATAAAAAGCACAGACAAGTGAAATACAGATAGATATAGATACAGATGTGGATGTGAATGTGGAGTTGGAGTTGGAGTGGAGATGGAGCTGAGGGTAGACAGAGCGAGATTGAGAGAGAGAGAGAGAGAGAGAGAGAGAGAGAGGCAGAGACAGAGACAGAGACAGAGACAGAGACAGAAAGAAAGGGAAAGAGGGAGAAACAAAGTGAAAATTCACGTGACCACTACATTGATTAAGAGCCAGTACAATGCTAAGAACCCAGAAAATCCCATTGTGATTTGCCCAATTATTATGACCACCTTTTTCACCAAAAGTAACCACAATGCAGAGTTACAACACCGGTTAGTTTGCTCATGGTATTCTTTTAACTTTATATAAATAGAATCATGCCATACATATTCTCTTGTGTCTGGCTTCTTATCTGAACATTAAGTTTGTATTCATCCTTCTGCTGAATGTACTATTATTTATTCTATTTCAGTGCCTTTTAGAACTCATTACATGAATATTCTATAAAATATTGTAATGAATATTTGAGTTATTTCCAATTAAGAGTATTACGAATAATGTTGCTATGCATATTCTTGAACATATCCATTAGTATTGCATGTATACATCTGTGTAGGGTGTATATACCAAAGAAATACATTTCTGAGTTTTTGTAGGTAATGACACACTTTTCTTTCCCCAAGAAATTTGTATAAAAATGTAAATGTGAAGCAACTCATGGCTTGCAGATCCACAAGAGCCAGAAACCCAATTTGAGAATAATTTGATTAAGAAACTCATTTGATAATAATTTCCTTAAGAAACAAAATTTTATTCCATAAACAAACTTTTCTACTAAAATTTATCACTATAAAAGAGAAGTTTTTGTAATTAAATTTGTTAGTTTCTCATTGTGATGTAATTGAATTCTCTTTTAAACTCAAAAGTGCTTGAGAGGATTTTTTAGTGCAAATGATATTTTATTGAAGCTTTCTTTTCTAAACTTTCAGAGAAATACATAAAACCACATTAGCATGAGATGTGACTGTAGTAGACTATCCTTAATTTCTAACATCTACATGATTGCTGTTCCTTTAAATTGGCCATTTGAGGAAACTTAAAAACATTTACAAAAAACAATAGAGCATCAATTAAATAATAAGGTACATAATTTCCCAAAGTGAACACTGAGAACGGCTGGCCTAAATGACCTCCTGGCAGCTCACATCTCCACCTTGCAAGGACCCACCACACTGCTACCAGTGTGATCTAAAAAGCAAATCTAATCCCATTACTCCATTGGATAAAACCTTTCAATGGTTTCCCTTTTATCCAGGTCCAAATCTGAGCACATTTACCCAGCCCGCAAAGCCTCTACAAGTTGTCTTCGACATGCATAGCCAAGATTGTTTATAACCAAATCTCACTGTATAAAGGCTATGTGCTTGGCACTCTTCTAAGTGGGTTACAAATATTAATTCAGCAAATCTTTGTGTTAACCCTATGAGATGAGCACCATTATTTAAACCCCAAATTTTATGGATGAGAAAATTGAAGTACAAGAAGGAAATGCCTTGTCTCAAGTCAGACCAGGAGGAGGGCATTCTCGAGCCATTTGACTCTGAGGCCAGGCTTGCAGTTACCATCAATGTGCCTGTCCTACCTTCTGGCACCCTCTGCAGCTATGCCGTGCTGTTGGTTTCCCTCCCACTCTGTCCCCTGGCTTCATTCCACGCACATTCTAGTGCTTCTGGCAGGCGTTCCCACTGTCACTCTCAGGGTCATATTTTGTACAACTTTGATTCTCTTTGGGCCACCACTGTACTTTACACTTATCTCTTTTCTAACTCTTACATTTTAATAAAATTCATTTTCATGTCTGTGTCATCTACTAGAGTAGAGATTTATTGACAGATAAAGTCAAATTGTGTTCATTTTTTATCTCAAGTTTGGCATGGTGCTAAAATTACATTAGAAATTCAATCAAAAAGTGTTGATTGATATGATGGAGAAAAGGGAAGGAGAGGAGGAAAAAATATTTATTAGTTATCAAACAAATAACTAATCTCCTTAAAGTTTGCTTCCAAATTTGTTTAATAAGCATAAAAATGATCATTTTTGAAGATTAGAGATATGTGTAAAATGACTTGCACACAATAAAATGTATTGTTTATCATCACTACTAGTATCTTTAATGATATTTATATTGCATAGTAACATTTTCTTGGTTAGTAACATCTCATAGTAACACCTCTCTGATCATCTATACCCTGGATGATTTAAATCAAATATTCTCACCTTCAGGAAGAATAGTGGAATCATTTCTACCTCAATAAAAACATTTTATATATTGAAAACTTTTATACCATCACAAAAATTTTCAATTGTTCAAGTACTTGACATTGGGGAAGAAAAAATTAGGGTGACCATCTGCAAACAGGATGGCAAATAGGTCATTTAAATAAATAAGCTTTTCCCAGAAAGATGCTGCCTGTATTGTGCAGTATACTAGACTACACCATCCACTGTACAATGTCACAATTCTCCTCTAGAATCCTTATAATTAAAAGGTCAAAATTCTCTCTGCACAAACAGATCATGCACTCAGAGAACCTGGCACATGATACTGCATGTGACGATAGAATGGTCACTTGTCTTTCCTCATTGAGGCCCCAGGCAAGCCCAGAGCACTGGAAGGACCTGCACGCAATGCTGAGCTGAGCATCTATTAGAACACTGGTATGTTCTTCCTACTTTTTAATAATATAGTGGCAAAGCATATTTTTCTGGGAAAACTAGAGCCTATAAAACACGTGACTACTTATGATTCATTTTGTCATGTTATATGAATCTATGAGCTTTGTTATCATCATTTCTTTAGCAACTGAAATTTCTATTTAGAAGCAAACAAGTGGGAGTAAAATACTTTTAAGTAAGGAATGCACTTGAAGGGTTTCTATACTAGTAATTATACATTTAATGTAAATATAGGTCCAAGTCTTTCCAAAAACTTGATTTATTGTTTGTATTTCCACCTGTGAGAGACAAGTGCTTACAGGAAAACCCTTAATATATTTTACTCATCCACATAGGTATATACTACATCTCTGGTGAAAAAGATTACATGAAAAACAAATGTAATGTTGAATTCTCACTGCAATGGCTTCTTTTCCAATTTTGAAATCAAATCCTAAGAACAAATGTGCATCAAAATATTATGAGGTTAATCATTAAAATTACTTCAGGAATTCTTAGAGTGTTTTTTAAGCATTGTTTATGGATACAATAAGGCAGTTTTTTTATAATGCATTTACTTATTATTTTATGGAATAAATGTTTTGGGGACAATGATAATCCAAATGAAATACCATTTTCTAGGGACTTTCAAATTGACAACATTTTACCAGTGATAACTGCTAGGCACATACATTATAGATCATAATTGTATGCTCAATGAGCTATGCATAACATGGAGAAATAGTTGCTACTTTTTAATGGGTATTTCATAAAGTCTCCTTTTTTTATTTGGCATCGAAAGGAATGTTAGTTTCTGAATTGCTTGTGAATTGGTGGTTAAATCCACATTAGGATGAGCTAGAGAAGCTGGAGGGTAATGAAGAGTCAGAAGAAAAGGTAAAACTAGGAGGTCAGAAAGAAACTGAAGATAGAGTCTGGAAGCCCACAGATCTCAAAAGCTCTGGGTGCAGCAACACTAAAGGGCATCCCCAGTAAGAAGCGGTCCACAAGGGCTATCATCAGAGTAAAATTACTAAGGGGAGGGAAAATTCAAGGGAAACATTTGAGCAGATAATGGAAGCAGAGGTCAAAATTGCGTGATCAAAGAACCAGGAGGCAAAAAGAGAGTGTAGACACCTTAGGAGAATTAAGAGGACACCCAGGAAAACATTTGATCCATAGGCAGTTGTGTACTGCTTCTTATGCATCCTCTTGAAATCAAGTTCAGCTCTATTTAAAAGACTGAGAAATAGACATCCAGATTCCACCTATAATCTTTGCTTATGGACACAAAAACTGGCCTAACAAAAGCACTAGTCAGTGTGAAAAGTATTAGTCAATGAAGAAATTTACTAAAAAGTATAACAAAAGTGCTCATTCTTTATAGTTAGAATTTTGTTTGAAGTTCCACACAATAATATATGGGCAAGTAATGACATTACTAAGCTGCAAACTAAATTCTGAAAATTACTTACTTCATGATTTAGAGCCCTAGCTATGATCTGATCTATCATCATTATCTATCTATCTATCTATCTATCTATCATCTATTATCTATCATCATCATCATCATCATCATCATCAATCTATCATTTATCTATCATCTATCATTGAGAGATATGTTATTTGTAGTGGTTATATTTTATAAAAACATGGTGAATACTGAAATAGGGACTACTGAGCCATTTGATTCTGAATACATGTTAAAGGTCCAATCTGAATTTAATTTTAAGAATGGTAATTTCCAGAATAGTAACAATAATAGTTTTGTATTATGAAGGGGAATTATGAAGAAGCAATCTGTAAGAAAGAACTTTGGGAGCAATATTTATATCTTCACTTTTTTTTATCTCTGTTCTTCCAATGGCCTTTGATGATCTATTTTAAAAATTTATGTAGTGCCACTTGAATACTATGGCAATAACAATTTTAAGCTTGCATAGATTCACAGGGAGGGAACATAGATCGCATCTCTCAAGAATGTTAAGGTTATATTCTAAAAGAGCCTATAAGTTGAGAAATATTGTCCTGAGCACCTTTGAAAAATATGGTTTGTCACAAATATTTTCCAGAAGGCTAAGGAAAAAATGAGTTTGAAGTAGGAAGCAATAATTACCTGTGTCAAATATCACTGCTAGACTTGCTAAGAGGGAATTGAGACTTAACTATTAGATTTTGCTGAATGAGGTTTACTGGTGATTCAGATAAGAGCTGTGTAGATTAGAAGAGTCAAAAGAGATCATGGGAGGAGAGAAATTGAATAACTCTGACAAGAAATTTTCTTTAAAAAACAGGAAAAAGGGGCTAAACTGAAGATAAAAGGTCAAGGGAGGGTTTGACTTAGATTTTTTTAAAGATACGAGATACGCAACATGCTTCTGATGAGTTTAACAATGTAGTGAAAGCAGATTTGAGATACAGGAGAGAAAGATAATATTTGAAATTATTTTGTTGAGTATGTGAGAGGTACAGGATACAGTGCAGAACTGGAAGGGTTATTGTTATATGGGAGTAATCATTTTTAATAACAAAAAAACAGGGAAGAAACATGGACACATATCCAGGCACATTGGTAGATATAGTGGTAGAAGCAAGTGGAAGTTTTATTTTCTCAGTGAAATAGGAAATAAAATTGTCAGCTAAGAATGAGTTATTGACAATTTGAAGAAAGGGGAAAGGTATAAAATATTCATCTAGATAAATGTGATATGATTTCTAGTTAGTAAGGCCCACCTAAAATTGTTATGTGTGTTTTTTTTCCTGCTATACTCCAGTGCTCTGGTGCAGGAATGAAGTAGGTAAAATGGGATATAGCCAGGCTTAGGTTTTAGCCAAAGGATGAAGATGAGAAAGAAGAGCAAGGAGAGATTAATAGGTGATAAAAAGGAAAAATTATAATAATGGATTATAGCATTTAACCTAGTTATGAAAGGAGAAGAGGACATTAAGAAGGTAGTTAAGACAAAAAGTAAAGTCATTGAATTTTAGATCTTAGTGGGGTCAAAGAATAATAGAGATTCTTAGGAAGCATGTGCTATAAAGATTAAACAGGTGGTTAAAAAGTAGGATAATTGAGCTTCAGGTAATGGAATGTATTGACAAGACCTGTATCTAGCTAAACATGAGTGTCAGTGGCAGATTAAGAGTGAGAACAGGATCACAGGAGGAACTGAGAAGCCAAAATATCTGAGTCAGCATCTCTTGTGGATTCTGAAACCAAAAACTGTGATGACCACTGTAGTGTTAGAAAGAATAACAATAACTTAGGGGTAAAAAGTATTCAAGAATTATAAGCAATACCTTGCTGAAATGAGAAATAGGAAATAGAAAAATATGAAGGCACAGTTCAAAGCTTAGGGCTTTGAGAGTAGTAAGAGGGACAAAATCTAAAATTAGCAATGAAAGTGATGATGTGGAACATGGAGAAAACATTTAACATTTAAAACAAAGATGTAAAGCTATTTACTCATTCTTTACATGTAAGCAGCCTAAACCATGAAAAGCAAATTTGTTTTTAGTGTTTTCCAACCTTCCTTTATTTTGGCTCTGACATAACCCCTTCTAACAATGAGCAAAGCCATCAGAATGTACACTTTATACTTCTGAGAGCCTAAATATCCTAATCTATTGAATGGGGTAACGATTTTTTTCTTGTATACAGCTTTAATGAACTAATTTTTTTCTGCTTTATTAAAATAAAATAGATGATTTGTTTGTATTTATATTGTACAATTCAATGAGTTTATTTTAAATTATAGTTGGCATACAATAATATATTAGTTTCAGTTGTACAGCATAGTGATTAGAGATCTATATAACTCACAAAGTGATCACTCCACTAAAACTAGTATCCTTCTACCCTTCTACATATTTATTAACTATTCTTTTATGCCACACGTCTGTTTTGTAACTATCCCTTTGTCCTTCTTTATCCCTTTGTCTTTTTCCACTGCCCCTCCCAAACCACACCCATTTAGTAACCCTCAAAATATTCTCTTTATAGATTTGTTTCCAATTTTATTGTTGTTCTTGTTAGTTTTGTTCTTTACATTTCACATGTACATGAAATCATGCAATATTTGTCTTTCTTTATCTGACTGACTTCATTCAGTGCAATACCCTCTAGGTTCATCAAGGCAATAACTTTTTCATCCTCCTCCTTTCAGTCTCTGTGTGTCTTTTAATCTGAAGTGAATCTGTTATAGGCAATATATGTAGAGAACTTATTTTCTTATTCATTTAGCCACCCTATGTTTGGGTTGGAGCAACTAATTCTTTTCCATTTGTGGTACATGTTGATAGGAATGTAGTTATTACTCATCTTTATTTCTGTTTTTGAGAAATGTTTTTTCTTCTTAAAGAAGTCTCTCCAACATTTTCTGTAACACTGGCTTGGTGTTGATAAACTCCTTTAGCTTATTTTTGTCTGGGAAGTTCTTTATTTGCCCTTTGACTCTAAAGGATAGCTTTGTTAGATAAGAATTCTTGGTTGTAGATTCTGGGTTTTCATCAGTTCGAATATTTTGTGTCAAGCTCTTCTGTCTTTAGTTTTTTTTTTTGTTTTTTTTTTTTGAGAAATAAGCAGCCAGTCTTATGGGGTCTCGCTAGTAGATAACTAACTGATTTTCTCTTGCTGCTTTTAAGATTCTCTCTTTGTATTTAATCTTTGGCATTTAAATTATAATGTGTCTTGGTGTGGACCTCTCTGGATTCATCTATTTGAGACTCTGAGCTTCCTGGGGTCATATGCCCATTTCCTTCAGAAGGTTAGGGAAGTTTACTATCATTATTTTTTTAAATAGCTCTTCAATTTATTTTTCCCCTTCAGGTATTCCTATGACCTTGATGTTTTTACATTTAACAGAGTTCCATAGTCTTCATAAATTATTAATATAATCTTGAATTCTTTTCTCTTGACATTTTAATTAAGTGTGCTTGGCTTCCCCATCCTCTATATCGGTGGTTCAGTCTTCTTCTTTATCCACTCTGTTGATTCCCTTTGATATACTCTTCATCTCAGAGAATGTGTTCTTCATTTCTGACTGGTTCCCTTTTATAATTTTCATTTTCATTTGTATCTCTTTGCTAGAATTCTCACTGTGTTCATCTACTCTTCCCCTAAGTTCATTGAGCATCTTTATAATCAGTGTTTTGAACTCTGCATCTGTTAGATTGCTTGATTCCATTATTTCTGGCTTTCTGTTCTATTCTCTCATATGGTTTCTACTTCTTTGTCCTCCCAGTTTGGTTACCTTTCTGTGTCTTTAACATGTCTTTGTGTAGTAGGTGTCCAGTGGCAAAGTCCTGAGAGGGGTTCAGCTGCAGATCAAATTTAGTCCCAGCTTATGCCCCTCTGGGGCCACCTTTTAAGGTTTAGCAAGCAATCCACAGATGCTGTGATTATAGTTGCATCAAGAGGCCATGCCAGAAGCTAAGGCCAGCTGCTGAAAGTGTGGGTCTTGCAGTTGGCTCATCAAGGAGCCCCTGACACACAGAGGATACAACTGATGTGGCTTTGGTGGGTTCATGAGTTGGGGGAAGTGGAGTTTCAGGGAATCCTCTGGGCAGAGCAACATCTGTTATCCAGTTTGATGATGTCTCAGCTATGGTGGCACTGCATCAACACACTGGGACAGGGGAGGCCTCAACAGAGGAACAATGGATACTGCCAGCACTTCTGCCCATAGAGAGCCTTACCTCCTGCTATCACTGTGACAGACAGCTAAGTATACCCCTGGAAGTCCCTGGTTCCCCACTAGCAGCCAACCTGACGTTGGCACTCAGAACAAGCAAGTCCCTCACCACAAAAGTCCAGTTGTGGATACAACAACTTTAAAGCTACTGTGGCTGCTGCAGCCTCTTTCCCACTCAGCCGCTCAAGACCAGGCAGCCTCATGTATTTGCACCTTCCTACCTTTAACCATTATGGTCGATTAATTATTTCTTTCTTAAGCTGTCATGCTTTTGTTCATCTAGATTCCAGGTGACTTTGATCACTGTTCTCTCTGTGTTTCCATCCCAACTTTGATGTGATCTCAAGAGAGATGAACAAAGCCGCCGCTATCATCTATGCAATTTTTTTCTATTCTCCCTCTGGGATAACAATTCTTAAACTCAAATAATACAATGGTGAATTGATAGATTGATTCATTCATACATTTTGAAATTATTACTGAAGTTCTCATGTATGTTAAGGACTGATTGAGGCACAGTGATAGGGCAGTAAAAGGTAAATGCTAGTACACTCATGGAGCTTACTTTCTAGTTGTAGAAACCACACCCTAGAAATGTAAAGACAAAATGAATAAATAAGATGAATTCATATTGTGATGATTAGTGCTAGGAAGGCAATAAATAAGTAACTGTGATAGATACTGTGAAGTTGGCTTAAACAAGATTTTCATATGAGGACTTCCAAGGAGGTAACACTTTTATGTTGAGCTGCTAAAATACTAAATTTGCCAAATATTTAGATTACATGCTATATAGATTAAAGCCATATTGGTAATGTTATGAAGATATTCTTGATTACCTGGTTATATTGTGTTTCAAAGTTTAGTGGACTTTTTTTCATTTCTTAAATATTGAGTTTATTTTTTCATTTCTAATTTTTTAAGTTTTAAATTTTTATTTTTGAATTAGAGTTAACATACATTATTATTTTATATTAGTTTCAGGTGTACAGCAGAATAATTAGGCATTTATACAACTTATGAAGTGATATCCTGATTAGTCTAGTAGCCACCTGGCACTATCTATGGTCTTTACAATATTGTTGACAATATTCCCTATGCTTCACATCTCCATGACTATTTTGTAAGTACTTAGTTGTACTTCTTTATCCCTTTACTTTTTTTATCCAGCTCTTCTCCCACTCCTATCTGGCAATCACCAGTTGTTCTCTGTACCTATATCTGTTTCTGTTTTTTCTTTTATTTTATTCTTTAGATTTCACATTTAAATGAAATCATATGGTATTTGCCTTTCTATGTCTGACTTATTTCACTTAATATAATAGCCTCTAAATCCATCCATGTTGTTACAATGGCAAGATTTCATTTTTTTTTTTACGGTTGAATAATATTCCATTGTGTGTATGAACCACTTCTCTTTTATCCAATTGTCTATTGATGGGCAGTTAGGTGCCTTACATACTTGGTTATTGTAAATAGTACTGCATTGAACACAGGGCATAGTTTAAACATATTTTTTTTGAATTAGTGTTTTGGTTTTCTTTGAATAAATACCCAGAGGTGAAATTGTTGGGTCATAAGGTAGTTCTATTATGAACTTTTTGAGGGAACTCTAAACTGTTTTCCACAGTGGCTGTAGCAATTTGCAGTCTCACCAACAATGTACAAAGATTCTCTTTTATCCACATCCTCACCTTGTTTTTTTTGATTATTGATGATAGCCATTTTGATAGGTGTAAAGTTATATGTCATAGTGATTTAATTTTTCTGATGATGAGTGATGTTGAATATATTTTCATATGTCTATCAGTCATCTGTATGTCCTCTTCGGAGAAATGCCTGTTCAGGTTCTCTGTCCATTTTGTAACTAGATTGTTTTCCTTTCTATCTGTCTTTTTCTCTTCCTTCCTTCCTTCCTTCCTTCCTTCCTTCCTTCCTTCCTTCCTTCCTTCCTTCCTTCCTTTCTTTTTTCTTTCACTCTTTCTTTCACTTTCTTTCTTTCTTTTTCCCTTCCTTCCTTCCTTCCTTTCTTTTTTCTTTCACTCTTTCTTTCACTTTCTTTCTTTCTTTTTCCCTTCCTTCCTTCCTTCCTTCCTTCCTTCCTTCCTTCCTTCCTTCCTTCCTTTCTTCCTTCCATTTTTTCTTTCTTTCTTTCTTTCTTTCTTTCTTTCTTTCTTTCTTTCTTTCTTTCTTTCTTTCTTTCTTCTTTCTTTCTCTCTCTCTCTTTCTTTCTTTCTTTCTTTCTTTCTTTCTTTCTTCTTTCTTTCTTTCTCTTTCTTTCTTTCTTTTTTTCTTTCTTTCTTTCTTTCTTTCTTTCTTTCTTTCTTTCTTTCTTTCTTTCTTCTTTCTTTCTCTTTCTTTCTTTGTCTTTCTTTTCATTGTTGTTAAATGAGTTATTTATAAATTTTGAATATTAACCCCTTATCAAATATATCATTGACAAATAACTTTTCCAATTTCAGTAGATTGTCTTTACATTTTCTTGATAGTTTCCTTTGCTGTACAAAAACTTTTTTATTTTGATGTAGTCTGATTTGTTTATTTTTTCTTTTGTTACCCTTGCTCGAGAAGATATATCAGAAAAAAATTGCTAAGAACAATGTCAGAAAGTTTACTTCCTGTTATTATTGTTTTTATAAAGGAGTTTTCTGGTTTCAAATCTTACATTTCAGTCTTTAATCTATTTTGAGTTCATTTTTGTATATGGCATAAGAAGGTGGTCCAGTTTTATTTTTCTGCAAGTATCTGTCCAGTTTTTTCAACACTTTTTATTGAATAGACTGTCTTTGCCCCATTGTATATTCTAGCCTTCCTTGTCATAGATTAAATGCCCATATAGTGTAGGTTTATTTCTGGGCTCTCTATTCTATTTTATTGTTATGTGTAAGTTTTTATGCCAGTACCATGATGTTTTGATTACTGTAGACTTATCATATACTTTGATATCAGGTAGCATGATACCTACAAATTTATTCTTTCGTAAGATTGCTGTGGCTATTCAAGATCTTTTATGGTTTCATATAAATTTTAGAATTATTTGTTCTAATTTGGTGAAAAATGCCATTGATATTTTGATGGGGATTGCATTAAATATATAGATTGCCTTTGGTAGTATGGACAATTTAATGAAGTAATTCTTTCTATCCATGAGCACAGTATATGCTTTTATTTATTTGTGTCTTCTTCAATTTCTTTTTTTCAATGACATAAATTTTCGAGTACAGGTATTATACTTCCTTTGTTAAATTTATTTCCAGGTATTTTGTATTTCTAATGCAATTAGAAATGAAATTGTTTCTTAATTTCTGTTTCTGATAGTTCTATCAGTGTATAAAAATGCAGCTAATTTCAGAACATTAATTTTGTATCCTTCTACTTTAGCAAATTAATTTATTAGTTCTAACAGTTTCTTAATGAAATCTTTAGGGATTTCTCTATATAGTATCATTTCATCTGTAAATATTGACAGTTTTACTTCTGACTTTCTAATTTGGATGACTTTTATTTCTTTTTCTTGTCTAATTGCTGTGGTTAGGAATTCCAATACTATGTTGAACAGAAATGATGAAAGTGGATATCATTGTCTTGTTCCTGATTTTAAGAAAAATGATTTTAGGTTCTCCTCATTGATAATAATGTTAGCTATGAATTTGTTATATGTGACCTTTATTATATTGAAATATGTTCCCTATATTTTTGTGCTTTGCTGAAAGTTTTTTATCATAACATGAAGCTGAATTATGTTGAATACTTTTTCTGCATTATATCATATAATTTTTATCTTTCAATTTGTTAATGTGTTATATCACATTTACTGATTTGCAGATATTGTACCAACCTTATATCTCAGGAATAAATCCTACTTGATCATTGTGTATGATATTTTTAATATAATGTATTGCCAATTTGGTTTCCTTATATTCTGTTGAGAATTTTTACATCAATTTTATAAGACATCAGCCTATAGTTTTGGGGTTTTTTTGTAATGTCTTCCTGATATTGAAATCAAGACAGTGATGGCCTCATAAAAGGAATCAGAGAAACTTCCCTCCTCTTGAATATTTTGTAATAGTTTAAGAAGAATAAGTGGCTTCTTTAAATGTTTTGTGAAATTCACTTGTGAAGGCATCTGGTACAGGACTTTTGTTTGCTGGAAGTTTTTTGATTACTGATTCAAATTTGTTAGTAGTAATTGGTCTTTTCAGACTTTCTGTTTCTGCTTAATTCTGTCTTAGAAGATTGTATGTTTTTAGAAACTATTCATTTCTTTTAGAATCTCTATTTGTTGGCATATAATTATTTATAGTATTTTCTTATAATACTTTTTATATATCTGTGGTGTCAGTTATCACTTCTCTTTCACTTCTGATTTTATTTATTTATTTATTTTTCTCTTTTATTCTTGATGAGTCTAGTTAAAGTTCATTTGTTTTATTTATCTTTTCAAAGAACCATGCCTTGGTCTCATTGATCTTTTGTATTGTATATTTAGACTCTATTTTGTTAATTTTCACTCTGATCTTTATTATGTCCTTACTTCTATTCAATTTGGGCTTCATTGGCTATTCTTTTTCTATTTCCCTTAAGTGTAAGATTATATTGTTTATTTGAGATTTTTCTTGTTTCTTGAGGTAGGCCTGTATTGCTATGAATTTTCCTCTTAGGACTGCTTTCACTATGTCTAATATATTTTACGCAATTGTATTTTCATTTTAATTTGTTTCAAGGTATCCTTGAATATTTCCTTGATATCATTGTTAACCCATTCATTGTTTACTGGCATGTTATTTAACCTCCATATGTTCATGTATTTTCCAGTTTTTTTCTTGTAGTTGATTTCTAGTTTCTTACCATTATGGTCAGAGGAAACACTTGACATCATTTCAGTCTTTTAAAATTTGTTGAGAACTGTTTTGTGGCCTAGCATGTGGGCTATCTTGTAACATGCACTATGTGCACTTGAGAGGAATGTATATTCCTCTGCTCTGGAGTAAAATGCTTTAAAAATACCAATTAAATCCATCAAGTCTACTGTGTCTTTTAAAGCTATTTTCTTGTTGACTTTCTGTTTGAAAGATCTGTTCATTGGTGTCAATGTGGTGTTAATATTCCCCTACTATTGACTGCGTTACTGTCAATCTCTCCTTTGGTTATTGTCAATATTTTCTTTATATACGTATGTGCTTCAATGTTGGGTGTTTAAATGTACTATGGTTATGTCCTCTTTTTGAATTATTCCCTTTATCATTCTTTGTCTGTTGTTATAGTCTTTGTTTTTAAGTCTATTTTGTCTGATATAAGCATTGCTACCTCAGCTTTTTCTGTTTATTTTTTGGTTGTTTCCATTTGAATGAAATATCTTTTTTCATCCTTTTCATTTCAGTCTGTGTATGTCTTTTGAAGTGTGTCTCTTCTAGACACCATAGACATAGGCTCATTTTCTTATTCATTCAGCTAACCTATGTCTTTTGTTTGAAATATTTAATTCATTTACATTTAAAGTGATTATAGATAGGTAAATAATGATTGCCATTTTATTATTTATACTTATGTTCTCTTTACCCTCTTCTTTATAAAAAAAAGGCTCTTTAATATTTTTGATAATACTGACTTGATAGTGATGAACTCCTTTAGTTTTTCCTGTCTGAAAAGCTCTTTATTGCACCTTTAGTTTTAATTGATATCCTTACTGGGTAGAGTAGTCTTGGTAATTAAGTTCTTGATTTTCATCACTTTGAATATTTCATTTTTTTTAGCCTGCAAAGTTTCTTTTGTGAAATCAAAACTTCTCTTATAAATAACTAACTACCTTTATCTTGTTGCTTTTAAGATTCTCTCTTTGTCTTTACCCTTTAGCATTTTAATTATGATGTGTCTTAGTGTGGTCTTGTTTGGGTTCCTCTTGTTGGGGACACTGTGCTTCCTGGGCCTGAATGTCAAGTTAGAAAAGTTTCTTTTGTCAAGTTAGAAAAGTTTTCAGTCATTATTTTTTCAAATAGGTTCTTAATCCTTTGCTCTCTGTCTTCTTTTTCTGATATTTTTATGATGTAAATGTTGTTACATTAATGGCGTCCCAGATGTCCCTTAAATTCCCTAAATTAAAAACTAAA
Organism: Cynopterus sphinx; assembly: GCA_030015415.1. NCBI lineage: Eukaryota > Metazoa > Chordata > Mammalia > Chiroptera > Pteropodidae > Cynopterus > Cynopterus sphinx. The sequence continues at coordinate 34,382,742 of CM057389.1, read as the reverse complement.
CTTTTTTCTATTCTGATTTGGATGTTTACTGGTATTTTGTCTTCCAAATCACTGATTTGATCCTCTGCTTCATCTAATCTATTATTGATTTTTTTCGTGTAGTCTTCATTTATTCTTCAGTTATTATAGTCTTTATTTCTGACTAGCTCTTTTCCATGGTATCTATGTCCTTTTTTATACTTACTATCTTTATTTCTTTGTCAATGTTCTCACTGAGATTATTTATTCTTCCTGTAAATTCATTGAGCATCCTTATAATGAGGGTTTTAAACTTTGTATCTATCTAGTAGGTTGCTTGCTACCATTTTATTTAGTTTTTTTTTTTTTTCTGGAGCTTTGTTCTGCTCTTTCATTTGTGATCTGTTTCTTTGTTTTTTCATTTTGGCTGCCTCCCTTTGATTGTTTCTTTATTAGGTAGATCTGCTAGCTACTTTGCCAGGTGGTCTTATGTAGTACGTATCTCAGTCTCCCTGATCATCTCTTCTTGGTATTCTAGGAGTGCCATTTAGTGGGTTTTGTGTGTCCTCTTGTTGTAGTTAAACCTTGATTTCTATTGGCACATCAGTGGATGGAACTGACTCTCAGGTTGGTTGGCTATGAGGATTGACTATGACCACAGGCTATGAGCTGCTGTATAGAGGCTGACCCCACAGAGTGGGATTTGTCCCAGAGTGATCATGTACCTATTAAGACCACCCTTTTGGTGTGCCACTTGTTGGGCTAATTAGGTGGTATTCTTTTGAAGTCTGACACCAGCCTCCATCTGTGATGGTTTTGGGGCCCCTTGGAAAGAGCTCCCATACAGACAAAGTTTGACTACTTCCTATGTTCACAGTGAGAACATTGGCTATATAGTTATCTGTGATTGGTTGCTATCTATGCTGTACCTGGAGGCATGTGAGAGAGGACACAATACAAACAGTCTGATTGTCAACAGTCCAAGGCCTGAGGAAGCTCACCCAGGTTATTCCAAGGCCTGAGGCTGCCTGCTTGCTGCCTGTAAGGTCCAACAGTTGAAAGAGCCTTAGGCAATACTCAAAGAGGGTGAGGCAGAGTCCCAGGGAGTCACCAGAGTGGGCAAGTTATGTTCTCCAGGTCAGTGCAGATTCAGATTTGGTGTCAGTGCTGAGCTTGTGGCCACTCACAAAAGTGTCAGATCACACTGAAGACAGCTGAATATATACACAGACCCCTGAGATTTGTTCAAGAAATACTGTATCTTATGCTGGGGCTGGATGCCTGACACCAAAAAATGATTCTAAAGGCACTTGAGAGCCAAGGTCTGTTGATTTCTACTGAAGGAGCTTCCTACTGAAAGTGTAGGGTAGAGCTGGTTGCCTAGCTATGAAAATGCCACTAGTAATTCAAGAGTTGGGTAGGGTGGGGTCTCATGGATTCACCAGCGTGGAGTGAGTAGAATTCATCAGGCTAATGCAGTTTTATATTTGGTTGTGTTAGGTGGAAGGGTTCAATACAGGCAAAATGGTGCCCGTCTGTAGGTTGCACAGGAGGAGGGCTCAACAAAGGGACAATGGCAGCTATTCCTATAGCACTCGCCCTGAAGCCACACAATTTAGTCTCTCCCTGTATGTCTCTGGCACCTCCCAAGCTACTGTCCCTTCACTGGAGCCCAGGAAGATTTCCTGCAAACAAATGAGTCTGTGCATATGCCCTTTAAGAGGATGTCAGGGTTTCCAGCAGTCTTCTGTATCACCTGGGTGGTCAGAATCTCTGCTAATTTTCACAGCCAGATATTGTGAGGACCTCTCTATTGTGATGCTTCTCACTCTGGGGGCATCTCTGCAGCCAATATTTGACCACAACACATGGATGTGGAACCAGCCCATTCCATGTCTCTGCTACTTCTACCAGTCTCAATGTGGCCTCTTCTTTATATCATTAGTAATACAATTATTTTACATATCAAGCATTCATCTTGTGCCCTGGCTTTGGGATCTATGAATACACATGACAGGGCCTGGCCCAACACCACACATTTGTAGCACAGTTGACAGCATATGGTTGGATAATTTTTGCGTATCCTTTCTTGCCAATGTCTGTCTTTTGATTGAAATATTTTAGACTATTAAAGGTTATTATTGATATGTTAGGGCTCAAGTGTGCCATTTCATTATTTGTTTTCTGTTTTTTTCCCCCCTTGATTTCTATTTTCTTGCCTTTTTTGAATTATATAAATAATTTTAGAATTTTATTTTGATTTACTTTGATTATTTTTAATATATCACAAATTATATTTAAATTACTGCTTGCTTTAGGTATTACCATACATATAATATGCCTACTGGTATTGAGCTTTTATGACACCAAGTAAAGTATAGGGACCATACTTTTATTGAAATCTCATCTGTTACCCTCTAAACTTAAAAAAAAATTGTCTTAAGTATTTCTTAAATATACACATTTAGTACCATATCAGATGGTGTTATATATTTTGTTTTAACCATTAAATAGTATTTAGGAAATTCATCTGAAGGATAGTGTATTACATTTATTCTTGTTTTACTCTTTCCAATGGTTTTCTTTCCTTTCTGAAATTCCATTACTGTTTGGAGAACTTCCTTTATCTATTCTTCAAGGGCCAGTTTGTTAGCATCAAGGGCTCTTAGTCTTTTTTATTGTTGTTTGTTTGTTTTTGTTATAGAATTCTTTTATTTCTCCTTTATCCCTGAAAAATATTTTCACTGGATATTGAATTCATGGTTCACATTTTTTCTTTTTCTAATACTTAAAAAATGTTGTGCCAATTACTTCCAGTCTCCAATGTTTTGAATAAGAAATCTGCTGTCATGCAAATTGCTATTCTTCTATATCTATATCCAGTTCTCTAGCTATTACTAACATTTTTTTCCTTTGCTATTAATTTTCAGAGATTTGATTATGATATGGTTGCCATAGATTTCCATGGATTTATCCACTTTGAGGTTGGGTCAGCTTGTTGAAAATGTTATTTTATAACTATCTTTGACATTTAGAATGTTAGCACTCATTTTTTTTTTTTTTTTTTTTTTTTGGAAAGTCAGCTTCAGTCTCTTCTCATCTCCTTTGGGGATTCTGATAATATGATTGTTGGACCTTCTGCTGTTTTCTCTCTGGTTCCTAAGATCTTTGATTTTTTTTTTTATTTATTATCCCTTGTTTAAATGGGCAAATGCTATTGTTTAGTCACTAAGTTTGGTGATTTTGTCACCAAAATCTTTCATCTCCATGTTGCTATTGAGCTTGTTCAGTTTAATTTTATTTTAGTTTTTGTATTTTTTAGCATTATAATTACCATTTGTTTTTTCTTATAACTTCTGTTCCTTTGCTTAAATAATTTATATTTTTATTTTTCACTCATTTCAAAAGAATTCAAAATTACATGTTAAAACATTTTTATGATGGCTGCTTTAAAACTCTTTTCAGCTAATCCTAACATCTGATTAAACTCTGTTTTGAGATCTGTTGATTATCTTTTCTCATTTAGTTTGTAATTTTTCTTGATTCTTTGTGTAACAGGTAAATTTTAATTGTATCCTAGATTTTTTGTTTATTATATTAAGAGTCTCTGAGACCTATCCAAAACATCCACTTTAACAGTCAGTCACTCTGCCTAGGCTAACTAGCAGGTTCTAGGTAATTTTGTGGGCTATGGTACCAATGGCAATTTAATTCAGAGCCCTTGTGTTGTTATTTTGCTCAGACTTATTTGTCTAGTGCCACTTGCACCCCAGTGATCCATGCAGATGCTGGCTGAGGGTGCAGAAGGAAGCATAGGGTGCAGAAGGAAGCAGTGGGGAAGGGGTGCAAGGTCCTCAGGCTGACACCAAGAGAAGGTTGATATAGAATATAAATTATCCACCTCACATCACTTCCTTAAGTCTTCTTGGTGCCAGGTGGGGGTCAAGGCTTAGATGGCTCTGGTTCTTGTCGACATTACCATGGCAGGAAATGGAAAATCAGTTCCCTGCTCGGTCTTTCAGACACTACACCAGCATGGGAATTTGATGACATGAGATTGGAAGGGGTGTGGAAGTGTAAATTCTCTTTTGGCCTACTGAAAATGTAGAGATACGGGGGGAGAGGGTGGTGTGGTTCTTTATTGGTATTTGCCTGCAGTAGAGGACATATTACTGAAAAGATTTTCTATTGTTAGGCCACTTTCTTCCAGGTTCTTTGAACAGAAAAAAATAGGCTTTTCTTAATTTTTTTTTGTTCTGCTAGTAGTTCTGGATTGGAGGCTTCTATAGCACCTTGTCTATGGGAGGAAATGAGGAAACTCAGGGGACTCTCTGTCACATTGTTCCTCAAGTTCTGAGCTCCCTATACTGTCTTCCTTTTTATTTTCACAGAATCTTTGTATGCTTTTTCTTTTTTTTTTTGAATTATAGCCAAGGTTTTTTAGTTGTTAGATAACAGCCTGGTAGGAGCTTTGCTATTCTATATTAGAATAGCTGGAAGGCACCTTGAGCTTATTTTGTGAGTCCTGGTTTACTTTTGAAAACTGATTTTTCTGATAGATTATTGAAATATCATTCAGTCAGGTAAATCATGCAATGGTACTCAGCTCTGGAATGTTTTGTAATTGTGTCAAATTTATTATTGAATGGAGGAGTTGAATGGGGAAGCCATTTGTCCAGCTGTCTTTATGTGGGTAAAATACATGCTTCCTCCTTGCAAAGTGCCAGTTGAAGGTGAGATATCATAAGCCAAGGTAAACAAAATCCTAACCACAGAATGAAAAGCTTATGCAAACCAAGATTATAATAGTTTTATAGACAATTTATAGCTGGCAAGATGTTAGATGAAGTTAAACAGGAGATAAGGACTTCAGGCTTTAGCATTACCTCATAATTGGAGATGACCACATTTTCTTGAGTTGAGTAAAAGGAAAAATTCATATTTTTCCCTTTGGTATTAAGTCTATCTAAGTAAACACAGCATCTCCAAGACATTTAGGATTTAGCAAGAACAAGAGAGACTGTTACATATAATCCATCTTATCGTCACACTTTGTAGTGCTTTGACACACATGGAAAAAGTTAAATAATTGACCACACAGACCTACTATCCTTAATCTAGCTACTACTTCCTTCTTGGAGTCACTAGCTGATAGCCCTCTCTAGCTTGAATGCTGTTAATCTTACAGGAATTCCCTCTTGTGAGAATCAGCCAGTAGTATTCACATATTTCTCTTCATTAAAGGAAAAAGACAACATTGATATAACAAAATGATTCAGATCAGGCTTATTGAGAACTTTCTCACTCCCATTTTTCAGCAACTTTTCCTATTAAAGTCTTTATGACATTCTTAATTGCCTTAGGTTAGATTTAGCAGAGTCTAAGAAGATAAAGTTCTAACACAGCCTGTTGCTCTAAAAGAGAATGGTTAAGTAGAAATAAACTAGACCTTGTAATTTAACCAAAGTCAAGATTTCATCATGAAACCTTAGATATAACATCACTTCTGTTTAAAGTTTGATTGTCAACATTATTTTATATATATGTACACATACACACACACACACACTCACACACACACACACACACATGTATATATGTATTCACTTTGAAAGCACTTAAAAGTATATTAGGGGAGTCCTTTGAAATGGCAGACTAGGTAAACACTGTACTTCCTCTTCCTGTGACTGTATTAAAATTATAACTAAATTATAGAAAAATCAACCTGAAGAACCATCTGAAGACTAGCTGAAAAAAGAAATCCTATAACTAATGATATAAAGAAAAGGCCACATCCAGATTGGTAGGAGTAGCAGAGACATGGAATGAGCTGGTTCCACACCCATCTGTGGTGGTCAAATATTGGCTGCAGAGGAGCCCCCAGAGTAAGGAGCCCCAGCCCCACACCGGGGCTTTCTGGCTCAGGGTTAAAGTAGTGGGAAGAGAAGTCCTCACAATATCTGGCTGTGAAAATTAGCAGAGATTCTGACCACCCAGATGATACAGAAGACTGCTGGAAACCCTGACATCCTCTTAAAGGGCATATGCACAGACTCATTTGTTTGCAGGAAATCCTCCTGGGATCCAGTGAAGGGACAGTAGCTTGGGAGGTCCAGAGACATACAGGGGGAGACTAAATTGTGTGGCTTCAGGGCGAGTGCTATAGGAATAGCTGTCATTGTCCCTTTGTTGAGCCCTCCTCCCGTGCAACCTACAGGCAGTCATGCAGTCTAGGCGAACAGACAAATCCTGGATAATTTTGTGGGCTGTGACTCCAATGATGATTTACATTCAGAATCCTTGTTCATGTTATTTTGGTATGTTTGGTTTGTCTGGGGCTTCTGGTAGTCCACTGATCCATGCTAATACTGACTGAGGGCACAGAAGGAACCCCCAAACCAGAAAGCATGTACCCTCTGAATTGTAAAATTGTTTCAGGCCTCTGGGACAGAGAACTCTTCCTAGGCCAGTGCTTATTTTGACAATATAGCCTCACTGCTGCTGCCTGGCTGTCTGTTGTCCCTAAGGAGGAGAGGAAAGTCTCAGGTTAAGCTGGCAGACAGCATTTTCCTGGGTGAGTGGCTGCTTTCTGTGATTGAATTCGCTGCTCTCAGACTTCTGAGATACCTGGTGTTTGTAGCTGGTGGAAGGAATTCCTGCCCTTGGGCTTGAAGAGTGCTTCTGGGTCTGGGCACCTGCTGTAGTGGATCTGCCTGTCCCTATGTTGCCTCTAGGAGAGAAAAGGGAGTCTTCATTCTTTGGAGACAAAGAGTGCGTGTTGGCATCTTGTTGTTGGTTCCTTCCTGTAGGGCAGGGAGGAGGTCTCAGGCCCAGTGGGAAGGAAAACCCATTCTCTGGCTTCTTGGAGTCAGCAGAGCTCTGCATTGACATCCCTATAGGTACTTCAGGCTGACCATATTTCTTTAGAGAAGAATGAGCACAACTTGTCCTTTATCTGTTGGGTGAGGCTCTAACACCTTGCACTGTTCTGCATGGAAAGTCCTGAGTTCCAGACCAGCCTGCTTACCTCTTTCAACTTTAGAATCCTCCTATGACTGTCTCCATGTTGTTTCCAGTGCTATAGTTGAACTAATGGACATGAACAGAAATTAGTCAATGTTCTCTGTCTTGACTGGAAGCCCCAGAACTAATTTTTCAACATTTAAAAATTAAAATTAAATATGACCATGCCAGGAGAAATATCAAAATTACTTCTAAGAAGATAGGAGATTATAGCAGAGAGCATCTGTGAACAGGAAATGAAAACTTGGAAATTACCTGCATAGAGGTGGCACATTTCAAATATCTCTTAGTCACTAAGGAAAAGATGGGGCACAGAGTCCCAGAAATATGGTGAAACAGTGAGAAGCTGACAGTAAAAATATTGGTAAATAATAACATTACTTTAAACCACATTTTTATCGAAGGTGTATGTATTAGTTTATATAACCAAAAAAAAAAAAACATGTGGAGCCTAAGGGAAGTGGGTATATTTCTTGCATATGTTATCTTTATCAAAAACACATGAAGGAAGAGACCAGGACTATAAGCTGCAAGGAAACAGAAGGAAATCAGATCTACCAGATGAAGCAAATTCAAACTGATGTCAATCTTATATGTCTCTCTTTATGAGTTTAGTAATTCCTTCTCTATCTCTCTTCAGGATGGAAGGATTTATACAGAAAGCAACAGTTATAGAAAAGCAATAAAAAGTATGTTTCTAAGTGTATACAGCCCTTGTCTCCTATCCGTTGGTTCATACTTTCTGCATGCTCTAAAAAGACTGAGATATGGCCACCAAGTCAGCTGACATTTGCAAACATTGCCTTCTCATTTGACCCCATGAGAAATTAAACATTCATGAAGTAAGATAAATGGTCTGTTTTATAACATAGATTCCTGCTTCATCATGACAGTCTGAACCTTACGATCTCTTTCTCTAACAAGCCTGTGGTTTACGATTCCACTCAGTCCATATCTATTGTGGGAAGTTTGGCAAAATTATCAGGCTCATGGTAATTCAGAGGCAGAGCTCATGGAGCTCCCTCTCAGAATCTCATAGTCTCAAAGAGAAGAGTGAAAATTTACAGATGTGGCATCTTTTGCACTATTATCTAGAAGAATCAAAAGCATTCACTGTGAAGAAAGTTATATGCAGTAAAGCATGGAGTGTCACTTCTACACATGTTTAGTCAGTGTCTTCTGGTTACCAATGGATGTCTAATAAACCAGATTATGACAAGGAATAATCATTATTATAGAACTCTTCTAGCAGCAGAGTTAAAATATGCTTCATCATTTACATTTGACAAAATTTTACTTTAATTTTCTAACAAATAAACTCATTTTCCTCTTTTCTCCCTAAACTTTTCCAAATCTTTATGGGGAAAATAAAAGATGTGGATACCAATATCCACCACACTGCTCTACCCCTTCAGATGGATGCTCTTTGCCAGGAATTAGAGACAGGAGAGGTTAGGGAGAGGAGGTAATAGAGAAAAATGGGGTTTTAGTGATGCTCTCTCTTCCCGCAAAAACCTGTGCCTTCTGTGGCAGTAAATACCACAGCCTACCTGTCTAAACACTCTGCCTTAAGTGCTCACTTCATGTAAGGAAATCATTAAAGCAAGACCTGCGGGAGTACTTGTTTTGGAAACAGAATGATGCAGCTCCCCACTTTGGGCGAAAACCCCTTAGACACTGAGTTCTTTATTTACCTGTTTCTCTGACTGAGAGGTGGGTATTACTCACTTTATGATAACATGACTAATGGGGCGTCCTGCCTGGACTTGAAGACTCATACCTGTTTTCCTTCCTCTGCATACTTCTGTACCCTGCGCCCCGCCTGCGCCAGGCCTCCGGTAGACGCTCTGTGGAGGCAGAATGCCCACTGGGCAAGCAGAGGAAACAAAGCCTGCTCAGAGACGACCGCCGCCCGCGGCCGCCTAATTACAAGTCCCTGCACTGCCTGACGTTCCTCAGCTGACAAGCCTGAACTGTGCAAGACCTGTAAGTGAACCGCGGCCCAAAGTTGCGTGTCACCTGGCTCTCACTCACATGAGGGCCCAGCGGGCCCCATGCTTTTGCCTCTCTCCCTGACAACACAGGAGGGTGGGCAGTGGTCAGTTGGAAGGCCAGAGGAGGGTGGGCACCAGGATGATGTGACAGCAGAGGGAATTTTACTTCCAAAATATCTTAAACTTGCCATTCATTTAGCTCTGGTAGAAGTCTTGGCAGTGTTAATAACATGTGTTTCAGTCTTAATTAACATGCAAGTGCAGATCAGAAGCCTCCTAGGAGTTCTTTACTGAAAGTTATTCCAGCAACTTGCTTTCTTCTCTGTTATTTCTGTACACATTTTTATATATATCAGATACACACTTTGGAATCAACAGTTAAAACAAAATTCTCTGTTAAAATATATAAACTACTTAAATTACATTTTTTCCATTTTTGGTAATTTTAGCACATTATGAGAACCAATCAGCAGATATAAACATTAGAACAGTTAACCAACTCATCCCTCATTTATTACCAAATTTTGATATACTATCTCCTTAAATAAGTTGGCATTAGCATAAGCTACCTATATTATTTTAAATATTTTAAAAATTATTTCTTATAGATCTTTGTGGGATTCCTGTGAGGTATACATCAAAGAACAAGTATTATCTCCAGTTATGAATGAAGAAATTGAGGCTCAAGGAGATTACACTTATTTGTCAAAAAGTATTTTACACAATGCCTAGTAAAGGTAGGAATAAAGCATCCTTATAACCAGGGTACTCCGGAATCCTAGTACAACATAGAAATTGTTACCCCCAGTCCATTATGGTCCAGTAGAGGCTGTCAACCTTGATATGAAAGGACTCTGCTGCACAATATTTGACTAAGAAATGATGTGGAACATTAAAGCATCACTGCATTTCTATCTGCATTCCTTCTCCCAGCTTCTACCCCAGCTTGCAACTACAGCCCCAAAGCTATTTCTGTACCCGGGGTACTTACTATTCACTATGAATGCATGCCCCACAGGTGGCCCTCCCACTGTCAAAGTCACCGCCACTAACAGAGCTTCATCGTGGGCCCTACACTATCCTAACTTCCCACTTGGTTGCTTCCAGGAGCTGGTTCTGTAAATGCTTGTAGATCTGCCTGGCTTCCAAAACTTTCATCTGGTGCCCCACTTCCTTTCCCACTTGCCTGCCTGCCCACTGCTGGCTTTCAAGCTCAGTGTCCTGTGGGCTCACAGAAATTTGGGTCACTAGATGACAGCTGGGAATATAGTCTCACTATACTAACTATACTGTGGATTAAACAGAATTTTATGGGCTAACCTGAGAATACAGCTACAATAAATAACATCATTTCTATGAGAAAATGAATTCTGAATTTCAAACAACTAACTTATAAATTAACTTTGAGATCACAATGTGTTCATGAACTGCACAATCCCTGTGATTAAAACTGAATAAATAACTATTTTGTCTCAGCAAAGTTGACTGCTTATTAAATATTACTTGTTAAAAAAGAAGGTCCTGCCCTAAAGAGGTTAGGTGTTATGGGTATATTTCTTTCCTAATTCATATTTATTTTAGCTGTTTTCCTGTGAAAACACTTCTCCATGACTATTTCCCTCTTTGCTTTTGCACTGAAAAATCAGTTGATTGATTTTGATTTGAAAACCCTATGAGAAACCAACATATGTGCCACACAGATAGGCTTAAATATGTCTGAAAATACAGTCCCCTTACTGGTAATTAAAAAAAAAACAAAACAAGTTGGAGTTAAATATTCATGTGAAGATCTTGCTCTGCAAATCCTACAAATTATCATCTATTAAGTAACCACATATGATGTATTCCCAAGGTCTGTTGGACCTCAAAGAGCTTTCTGCCTAACTACAGAAAATAAAAATGGCTCAGGAGCCACTGATGTAAAAAGTAATGGGTAAAATGACATTGCGTTGTTTGCATTTTTCTGCTAAATTAAAAACTGTTTATTTATATAGGACCTGAGGGAAAAGTGTTATGGAGACTTGAGTTGAACTGATAAAGATTAAGAAACCATTTTATCTGAACAAATTTTACCATTGTTTCCTAAAGCCAAATGATTCTTACAAGGAGTAAATTCAGCACAAAGCCTAAGGAAATTAACTTTAATTTCATTCAAGAAAAAAAAATACAAAAGATGACCCCAATCTCCTAGACTTAAAATGTCAAATGTGAAGAATATATAAGGTAGTTTTCAGAAATACACTGATTTTTTCACCATAGTAAGGAAAATTACTTCAAGCTGACACTAATGTCGATCAGAATACTCCTCAGTGCTAATGTGCTGCTCTGCACCAGCAACTGCAATCTACCACTCATTTAAAAATCCAATATACTCATATTTCCCAATTTAGTTGTCTCTTGTGGAATCAAAGTAAAGGCATTTCTACAAGGAGAAACTAACAGGGCCCTCAATCATTTTTGGGTTTCTTTCTAACATAAAATTCAATTTTAGTGTTACTATTTAGAAAATAATTTTTAAGCAACATATGGACACAGCTGTTCTTGTTTGGTATAGTTTTGAACTTGAAGTGAATTACATCTTCCTTCTACTCCTCTGTTAAAGCAGAAGTCAAATAATTACAAATTGATAATAAACATGTCTAGAAAAATTTTTTTCTCCAGTGTAAAAACCAAGAGATGCTGCCCATGACCTCTGCTCTTATTTGGTACATTTTTTTCAGAGACAATTTTCATCTGTTCCAAAATATAAACTTAATGCATAAATACTGTTTAGGTTTTAACACTATTTATTTAGTTGATGAATAAGAAGGAGAAAAAAGTAAATAAAAATGCTCCCAAAATTGAATGGCTTACTCTCTAACCAGAAAAATTTGCTGTAAGGCAATCTATTGACTATGTAGCATAAAAAGGAAAATAAATACATTAAAATGCATTGTTTAGGGCAATGTATATGGAAAGTTTGTTTTCTACCTTTAAAGAAATCATGATATCTATTGGCCTTTAAACATATGACAATGGGTCCAACAGAACTTTCTGCAGTGATGTGAATGTGCTGTAATCAGTGCTGACCAATATGTTATCACTAGCCACATGGCTACTGAGCACAGGAAATGTTGCTAGTCCCACTGATAAACTAAAATTTTAATTTAATTCAATTTCAATTTATTTAAAATTAGATAGCCATCTGTGGCTAGTGGCCACCATATTGCCACATTAGAGAGTCTATTTATATAGTATAAGAGGGCAACAAAAAAGGATTAAAATCTTTATAGCCCAAGAGTGAAAAAACTATATGTAAGAGATACAGCAAACAGGATGTGTGAGTTAGAGTTAGGGTACAAACAGAGTAAAATCAAATTAATAAATACTTCTTGATACTTAACCCAGATGATGACTAATGGTGCCCTGAAGTGGACAAACCTGGCCCTGAAGCACAATCCAACTGATGGTGTTTGCACTGTGTATGGCATAATTTGTAAACCAAAGGTGATAAAAACTATCATAAACAAGGTAACACCTTATAATTTGCCAAACAGAATAAGTAGGCAGGAAGGAGATTAGAATCACTAGGGGTTGAAAAAAATCTCATATGATGAATCCATGTCATTATATACTTGTCCAAAACTATAGAATCATGAAGTCCAAGAGTAAACCCTAATGTAAACTATGAACTCTGGGTGATTATGATGTGTCAGTGTAGGTTCATGTATTGTTACAGATATACTGCTGTGATGAGGAATAGAGGAGGAGGAGGCTATGGAGTGGCGGGAGGTGCATGAACTTTCTTTAAATTTTAATGCTAATCTAAAACTGCTCTAAAAACCGTTTCTTTCTAAAAGTTCCAGAAAAGTTAAGAAAGAGGTGATTGACCTACAATATGTGGTGAGAGAGGATTCCAGAGAGTAGGACAGGCAATGTGAGCTCAAATGTAGAAAGGAGGGGTGAGAGGATTCAGGGAAGTGAGAGGCTAGAAGGCAGGAAAGGCAGGTGGGCCAGGGCTTGAAATGTCAAGCTGCAGCAGCTGTGCATCTCTTGTAGCCATTTAAAAAGCATCAAAGTTAATCTTTTGAGAATTATATATCTAATAAAATAGCTGCTGATAAATTTATGGAAAGTGACATTATATTTTTCATGACAACAAAAAGAATCTGGCTGTCTGAGGAACTGGTTTGTTATCAATCATTTAGCAAATTAATTTATGGTGCAATACCCTTTTATAAAAGAAATCATTTTCTAATTTCTAGAGTGTGCAATCCACTTAAGACTGCTCTCATTTTTTCCTATATTCTACTTTTTCTTATACTTTCTCTTGTTTACTACTTTCTCCAACTATATAGTTGAGGTCTGTCTTAGATGCAGTGATAATGAAAGATGCATTGTTATAATTGTGCAACTTCTAACTCCTATAGTTAGAAGTGCCTGGATGGAGGAAAGGAGAGAGAGAGTTCACATTCACATTCATGGAGCACTGCTATGTGGTGTGTACCTAGGGTAACATTGTTATAAGAGGACACAATAACACAAATGTGAGGATTTATTGTCAGGAAAATTTCCTCTCCCACTAAAAAAGCAAAGAGCAGCTTGGACATAGCTGGACACCGAGTTCATTAACAGCAAAACTGGAACTACAGCTCAAATTAATTGGGTAGATCCCACTGTCAGCTAGAGCACAGGGTTTAGCCTCTATAATTGCTCACTACTAGGGTGAATACAATATAAGTTAAAAAGATTGGTATTAGCACATTTACATTCACATACCACAGAAGAGTGCTACCCATGGCCTTTGGGGCCTCTGACTTCTAAGAAGACAAGCACACATGACAGAAAGCTTGCTCATACAGTTTAGAGAATGTTAAACAGATTTCCATGAAAGGTAATTGCTTTTTTATTCTAAAATCATCTGAAATTGAAAGATGTGATCGGAATCCATGATGGAACAAATTTTTTCTTTTCAATAAAAGTCACCTGAATCTGCTTCCTTCCATACCCTAACTCTCTGCCTCCCATAGAAATGTAATGTGAGGCTAAGCTGACACCTTCTGCACCCAGTCCTTTTCCTTGGGATAGGGCAGCCAATTATGGTATTTGGAGCTCTAATTCAGACCTAGAAGAGTTTTTGAGCAGGGCAGGCCATCCACCTCCACCAGGAGCACAGGAAAAAAGTGCAGCCTGCAGCAAGTGCTGCTGCAGTAATGACACATTCAGGAATGCAGACACCTGTAAGAACAGGAGCACATAACAGTCACTTGTCCAGCCTGATCCACCAGGTGGAAAGGGTGTGTGTGGTCATGACTAGAAGTTTGGCTTTGGTCTGTGGAACAGAAGGAAGGAAGCAGCACCTGTAAGGGTGGAATGCAGCCCTGCCCCTCTCCAGTTCACTGGTCTGCTAACAAAAGTCTCTCCCCTTCTGTGACCCTTTCTTCACAGCCCCTAAATGTTGCCTACATGATGATCTACTATTTGTTTGAACATTGATGCCATTTTGCTTGTTTAGAAAATCCCACTCTGCTACATCCAAGGAATTTGAGCCTTAAAGCTCCATCTTTTCTCCTTAGGAACTACATTCAATGATGGAAGTAGCTAAAGCAAGAATAGATGTGCAGTTCTTGTCCTACCGCACACTTCTTTTCTTGAGTGCATTGACTACAGAGTTCCTTCCCTCTCTCATATAAACAGTACATAGGCAAAAAAAAGTACACATATTCAAGGGGGATTATTTCCAGACCCTCTCAGATACCAAAATCTGAGAATGCTCAAATCCCTTATATAAAATGGTATAGTATTTGCATATAACCTAGGCACTCCCTCCCATTTATTTAAATCATCTCTAGATTACTTATAATCCCTAAAACAATGTAAATTCTATGTAAATAGTTGTTACATTATACTGATTAAGGGAATAATGGCAAGAAAAAAAGTGTGTACAGATGCAACCATCATGGGGTTAACAGTATAGTACATGTCAGCAACACTTTAACCTTTTTTTCTAGTTATTTTCTATCTCTGTTGATTGAATCCATAGATGTGGATTCACACACACACACACACACACACACACACACACACACACACACACACACATTCTTGCACAGCCACACTTGAAACTCCCAAAGGAGCTATGACTTCTGTGGAGGAGGAAAGGAGAAAAGCTTATGAATGGTTGGATGGGAAGCCCCACTAAAAGCAAATAGAAAAGGAGTGAACAGGTAAGGCACCCTCTACCTGCCCCACATCACAGGGTCCCAGCCCAATGGCTAAGCAGTACTCACAGTGTGCTGCTTCAGTCCCAGACCCAGCAGGCTGAGTAGAGGTCCCTCAGGATGGGGTGCTGCTGTGAGGATGTTGAGGACCAGGTGTTGGCCACTAGTCTCTTATATGTTCTGGCAAGCAGAGCCCTCTCGACCGTGCAACCCCACAAGTATATGCAGATTGTGTGTTTCCCCTACCCCTACTATCAGTATAACCTTTGCATGAACTTGGGTGTTGCCCTTGCTTTCCATTTTTTTCTCAGCTATTTCTTGAACAGATCGTTATGCTGGTAAAATGTCAAATGCTGTTTTTCTTGGCAGATACAGAGCTTGGGGGGGGGGAAGATATAGCGTTCCCACTACCTTTTTAAAACATTGCAGAGGGTAATTGGGACTTTAAACAAGACATCACTAAGTGGGGATTCTAGGTGAAGTCACAACCATCAGGGGTGCTATGTCAGTTAGATAGGGACATTTGCTGTTACTAGGACAGCTGGTGCTCACTGCCTGCTTCCTTCCCTCATAGCAACATGATTCACCAAGGAAGCACTGGACCTACACAGATCATCAGCCTTTTGCCTTAACCCATTGTACTTAAAACAAAACAAAACAAACAAACAAACAAACAAAAATCCTTTTATTATTGGGAGCCAAAACTAAAAGCAGGTTTAAAAGTGGTTGAATGGAGGCAAGCCTCAACTCTGTCCTGAGTGGTCCTGAAAACCTCTGGCATTGATTTCATGCCCTGGGGCAGCTTGGAATTTTTCTAGAGGTTTGACTGTTTGTGGAAGAAATCAGGGCATTTACCAAGCAGTCAGTGCCTTGCTTACCACATGTTTTGTTTCCCGTGCCTCCAGGCAATTTATAACTCCTTAGCCCTCTGTCCTTTTGCACAAATGCTTCCCATGGGAATATACTCTTACTCTGTATTTCTCAAGGTCTCAGAGAAAACTTCTCATTCCCTTTTTAACAAATTCAAGTACAAGTCAGCCACTGAAATAATTATTTGAAACTTTTCTGAGTAGCTGTTCTGCTGTTGGCAATACACACACTTTGCCCATTAAAGAGTGCTTTTCTGCCCTTCCGGACAAGCTCCTTGAGGCTAAAATCATAGTAGCCTGAGGATGAGGCTCCCTCGCACTACATACTTTATTCCCTTTTAGCTCCAACGGCCCAATGATCCACTCAGAAGAATTCTTCCCAGACTCATTTCTCTACCACCAGGTTAAGGAGATAGCAAGGAATTTACACCCATTTCACAAGATGTTAAATAAGAGCTGGGCATTAGACCTGACTTGACTGCAGTCACCTGTGTGGGAGTCACAGTGAAGAATATCATGTGAAAACAGACTTCACAGGGGCCCATTAAAGCACCTGCAAAGTGCTGAAAGACCATTCTGAAAGATTCACACACACAATGTGAAGCTAACAGGAAAACACTGTGAAAGACGTGCTCAGGAAGAGAACATTTTGCTGGAAGATGGGTTCCTCTTTCATGACATGTTCTCTACAAGCAAGAGTCCTTTTCTTTTCCTTAAGGGGGGCTGTAAATCCTTGGACAGAATAGGGAGAGGCCTGTTGAACCCTTCTTTATAGAATAGGGCTTTATTAGTTTACCAAGAGCATATTGAAAACACTATAAGCCAATCTATATGAGATTCTTCAGAATATACAAAACAAGATTACAAACACCTTCTCATTCTTTAGGACTTTAGACTTCATCTTCTCCCCTTCTTCTCTTGCTGTTTCTCCATCCAGGAAACTGGTGAAGAGGGGTTGGAAATTTCAAATCAATTTGAACAGTCTAAGTTTTTCCAAGGGGGTCAATTGTAGTGGTTAAAAAACATGAACTTTTTTTTTTTTTTTTGGTCACATGTTCATCTTGCAATGAACAAGGAAAAGGGATGGCATCTACTTAGCTGTGGTTGTACTGAGATACAAGTACACCAGGATTAAGTAGAATATTTTATACAGGACTGTGGGGAAAAAGTGCAGAAATACCTTCCAGGATATGCAGTATGGTGCATGAAATACCAATACAAGCAACATCTGGATACCTAACACTGAGATGTGGCCTGCAGCCATTACCGATGTGGTCTGTTGGAGCAGCAGAACGTGGGCACCAGCTGGGATGCCCAAACCTGTGCTCCACACCCCACTAATAACAGGGTGATTCATGAAAATACAAAAAAGTATCACCTGGGATAGTCAACACTGTGCTGAAAACCTAACGAGTCCGTGGATTAGCAGCATGGCACCAAGCAAGATATACACACTGAGAACCAGACAGCTAACAGGCACAATGAAAACCTTGGGAAGCAGCATCAATAAAACCTAGAACTCCCACCATGAGCTCCCTACGCTCGCACCATGTTGTCTTTGAGTTTGGCACATCACTGCATGGGACACCCCAATTGTATTCTATATCCCCAAATTCACATTGTAGCTGTGAATGGATCAGCAGCAGCAAGATCTGGATGCCAAGCACTGTGCTCTTATTCCCAAGAACACGGAGTGGTCCATGGAATAGCATAACAGGTATCTCATGCTAACACAGCATTGTGCTGTACATCTAGGACTAGCACTGTGACCCGTGGACCAGCACTATGTGCATTGTTGGGGTACTAGATCTGTGACTTTAACTGCAAATTTTGACAGGGCAGTTTGTGAACAAGCAGCGTCAATGTCCTTGGGGACCACACCCTTTATCCCACACCCTTGCACCCACATGTGCCCCTTGTACAACAGTACCCACATCCTGGGGGACCATACAGTGTGCTCCACACTTACATGAGTCACATGGGTTCTGTGACAGATCAGCATGAGCATATTCTGAGATTTCACACTCTGTTCTCTTCACACCCACCACTCATAGTAAGGTCCATGGAGTAACATGCTGGCAGCCTCTGGGTTTTCAACACTACACACCAATCTCCACTGGTTCTCTGTGATCAGGAAAAAGACATACACCAGGACATACATCTTTGTGCTCTGCAACTCACTGCTCATGGAATATCTGTGGGAAAGTTGCAGGGACATTACCAAAGATACAGAACACCACACTTCCTTTTAAGGGTTCTCAAGGAAAACCAGAACCAAAAGATGTTTATATGCAGACAGGTCAGATTTATTTTAAGGGATTGGCTCACATCATTGTTGGGGCTAGCTAATCCCAGTTATGCAGAGTTAGCTACAACAGGCTGGGGAGTTAGGGCAAAACTGATGTTGCATTGTGAGTCTGAAAACTGTCTGGAGCAGAATTCTCTTTTTTTTTGGAGACCAGTCTTTTTCTCTTAAAGCCTCCACCTGATTGGGTGAAGCCCACCTACATTATGTCAGGTAATCTGCTTTATTCAAGGTCTACTAATGTTAAATACTAATCACATTTTAAAAATATCTTCAGAGCAACATCAATAATGGTGTTTCACCAAGTATCTGCACACCATAGGCTTGCCAACTTGAAAAATTAATGATCACAGCTCTTCAAGATCTAGTCCTCACAATAGCCTCTGTGAAAAAGCAGCAAAGTCCCCTGGAAGACTGTCAGCACTGTGCACTCTGCCCCACTTCACAGCATGGTTACTTTACAAGGACATAGGCATCACAAGGATACCAATACACCCACTATAAACATTGACTCGTTTCAACATAGATCTTGGAGACATCTCATAGGCATCACAGCATCCCCAGGAGAGACATGGACCCAGCTCTCTCAAAGCTCAGTGTGTTCAATGGGAAGAAGAATGGACTTCTGCTGGGAAATCCTGCAATACATACACATGTATAACATTGTCATCCACAGTGTAGCCGAGCTGGAACCACCTTGGATCTAAAGCTGTTCTCCATGTTTTCCCTGCTCAGCAAGAGACCTAAGCCAGTATGCTGGCTTCTCCTTGAATACCCCACACTGCTCTCTATAAGCCTAAGTAGCAAGACTTGGCATGGCTTCCCAAACAACATGCTCAGCAACCCACCATTCACAAAGGGGTCAGTAACAGCAGCCAGGTATTCCCCACAGTTTATATTGCTGCTAGCCCCATCATAGAGGGGCCCCTTGAGCCAGTATTATTGCCATCACCTGTCACCTTTTCATTAGAATGAATCTCAGGCTCCACAGAGAGCTATGAAATCATATCTCCAGTTTACCAAAAACTCAGATGAATTGAATTTAAGTAGTACCTCCTAAAGCAAAGGCCCACTCTTCTCTGAAGTTCTCATATTATTTAAGCCTCCTAGGGTCATAGTACACTAGCATTTTCATAAAAGAATGTTTTCAAATTGTAAAGAGAGTCTACCATTTGGCAGACTGCTTACAGTCTAATGGGGCATGATTCTTAAAGTGCAAAATCTCATCAAATAGACTCTTAAAGCTGAGATTATCCATACATCCTGATAAATCATATTGTCCAATTAGAATGAAAAAAAAAAAAGCTAGGTACTCTATATGTCGGTCTGAAGATGCAATGTCAGTTTCACTTCATAATGAAATATAGTCCTCCTTTGGTGGAAATTTCTCCCCCAATACCTTTTTCCTACACAAACATGCACATCTATATTACCCATCAGCAGACAGAGTTTGTTACTGGATCTCACATGTGTCACACTAGGGTGACCAGATCATCACTCATCTCTTATCCTCCCAATATCCCTACGTTTTACAGAAGAAACTGGGATGCAGAATGACTCTGCTTTTCTCTTTTGCATTTTAATATATATATAACCCTTTCTTTGTCAACCTGTTCAAGTTACCCATCCTCCAAGATGCCAGGTGCCCAGTGGGTAAGAGGAGGAGGCTTAAGATTGTTCAGGAGGAATTCAGAGAAAGTTGAATGAAACATATACAACTTTTGGCAAGCACAACAGGACTTTGAAGTCAGACAAAAGACTCAAAAGTCAGTGAACATGTCCCAAATTGCTGAGTATCTCAAGAACACTTGAAAGCCCAACTGGCATCACAGAGTATGAAACTTACTTGGCCTGAAACTTCCAGCGAAAGAGCTGATAATCCACACACCGGCTTAAAAAGAAAACAAGAACAAAACCGGGAAGACTAAGGTTGTACCATTTATTTAATATAGTAAGAATGATAAACATTTTAGTTATGATTCTTGGTCACCAGGATATTAAGTACCTACCTGGATATCAAGCATGCCATATTCTGTCAATTCCATATGGTCACCTTCACTTCTTCCTTTTCTCCCACAACCAATTCTCTGAGCCTGTCTTCACACACCACATGTGTTTGGCCAAATCTCAAAGTCTTTTCTTCTTCAGTGTACACCTTGGTCATGCTCCTTTGCACACTATGCTCCTAAATCTGAGAGGGGTTAGTGGAGGATGGCTGCATTTTCCTGTGAGCTCCATCTCATTCCAAAGCCTACTCTGCTTCCCCAGATTCCAAGGTTCCTATCTGCATCAAAATCCACTGCCCTCCAATTCTGAATTCACTTTCTATTGCTGCCAGTACCACAAAACAGGGGTTTAAAGCAAAACAAACTTTTAATAGTACAGTTCTGGAGATCAGAAGTCCAATATGAGTCTCACTGGGCTGGTCACTACTGGAGGCTCAAAGGTAGAACCTGTTTTTCAACATTCCTGGTTTCTAGAGACCACCATATTCTTTGGCTCATGGCCCCCTTTCCCATCTTTAAAGTCAGTAGTGGTGAGTTAAGATTTTTAAGTGCTTCAAATTCCTCTTGCCTCTTTTTCTGTTTCACATCTTCCTCATTTCGTCTAGGAAAGACGTTCACTTAAAAGGTGTAATTAGATTGGGCTCACCAGTATAAGCCTGAAAAAATCTCTCCATCTCAGGATACTTAATCACATTTTAAAAGTTTCTTTTGCCATGTAAGACAATATATTCACAAGTTCTGGGGATCAGGAACTGGACATCGTTGAGGCCATGATTCTGCCTACCACAATTACTAATACCACTCTCTTTTATGTTCTTGTTCTCTGACAGATCTTCACAGTCTGCTTCGGTCTCTGATTTGTGGTAGGGATAGTACAAAGTGAAAAAAATGCTAAGGATAGGATACTTGTTCTCTGATGTTTCTTTAATATTGTAGAAATCAATTAATAAATACATGCATGAATCCATGTGTAGCCAGATTAATGAATGGTGCATAGATGAATAGATGAAAGGATGAAACAATTTTCATTAAAAACCCATACTATAACTATAATTTTTACTGCTTTTGTTATTTTGCTTATTTGGAAAGACAAATTTTATCTTTTATTTTTTCAGATTAAAATTTAAAGCTCACAGAACTTTCAAGTTGGTGGGGCCATACAAGCCCACTTCTGATAGGGATGAGTAATTTGTGTTCATGACCCTAAATACAGATGTGCCTGCCCTTTTACTTTTCTTTTATTTTTTGCCTGCTCTTTTTCATAACTGAGTAGTTCACTTTTTATTTTTACCCTAGACTATTGGAATGAATGAAAAACATCCTAGGTTTTCTGTTCTAGAGTTTGGCATGACAAGAGATTAAAGGGAAAGATGAGGAGTTGAATGCTAACTGGCTCCAGAGACAAAAATGTTGAAGACTCATTATCAAACATTTCAATGAATATACAGGTTATTATTGATATAGTAGAAAAATAAAATATATTTTATTGCCATTATCTCACATTTATTGAGGCTTATATGTCAGTATCTGTGCTTAATAATTTATAGATATTATCTCATTTAATTTCATAAAATCCAGCAATATGAAATCTGTTAAGAATGAAGTAATGGGGCATAACTTGCTCATGTTCACACAAAATGTAAATGAATGATCCAGGAACAAAACTCATGTCTGTGCAGTCCTGTATCCTGTGATTTTAAAAACTGTGTTGTACTTCCTGCTTCCTGAGCTATTCAAAAATCTTAACACTAGTATTTTACTGAAACTAGCCCATGATATGAAAAACATAATAAATATAATATTTTTAAATAAAATTATTTATAAAATTTTGTACAAATACCTTATATTGTTACATCATAAAGAATTTAAATTATTTACCTGTATGATACTTTTTCCTGTCAATGGCTTTGCCAAGTATGAGTAATCTCTGCTAGTGACATGAACCTCCTCTGTCTGAAACTGGTATCAAAACATTAATCAATATTTATACAACACCAAACTACTAAAAAATTATGGCCCTCAGGTGAGAAATGAAAGGTACCAAGTAAGAAAAGCCCAAAGAAAAAGCTCAGGATATGTGTGGCTCTAGAGCTGTCATCTGCATCAGGCAGCATATCAGAGATTAAAAGGGGGACTATTCATTTTTTAAAAGCTGTTTCATATTCCTAGTTTTTTAAGCAAAAATTGAAGAGGGTGACCTAGGAGTAGATTACAGAAGAAAGAGTTCTGTACAGATTGCTCTTTGGCTCTGCATCATTAGAGTCTAAGAAGAAAGCTAGGGGGAGGAGCAGGTAGCACTATTACATCTTGGCTAGAAATCCCCATCAGCAGTTACATTCCCTGCTGCAAAATACATGCTGGTCTGCAGTTGTTTCCCCTCAAAGCACTGCCATTTTTCTGTTCTATATTAGGCAAAGAGCGATAATGTTAGCCCCCCTTTTTTTTCTCATCATAGTATATCACTTATACCCTAATCTGTATTTCCATGACAGAAAAGAGTTAAAGGAAAGAAAATTGAGCAAGAAAAATATCACTCCAATTTAATGTCTTTACTAATAGTAGAAGATCCTATCCTAATATTGGGAGACTATAAAAATAGTAGCTCCATCTTCAAAACACAAGTTCACATATGAATACATATTTAAAGATTGAAGAATTGGGTTTTCTGATATCTATTTTACATGTTCCATACTGATTTTATCCCCATAGAAGATTTTTGTCATTTATAAGAATCAGTGTATAGGTACTGTAATATCCCAACTCGAGTATTACATTCAGTCTTGGGCCCAGCCTAGCAACCACTAGAAATAAATTCCAAACTCTTAATTCATAGCCGCTTATGCCTTCTGTTGTTTCACTTCATAGTGATCATCCAAAAAACTCTACTAGATGTGCCCATGAGAGGTGAGATCGGTAAACCAATAAAAAGCACTTATCACAATGACTAATTTAAAAACTTCTTTGAACTCTGTTGATAGCTAAAAGGTTAGATAGCTAGTATTTTTAACCTCAAATTTGAACTAAGATTATATTATTTACTGGAGCAAAACATATTCTTCAATAAGAAAATGGTGAGGCATAGGTACACTACTGGGATGTATTTTCCAGATCCATTACTTCTATTTCCTCTCCAGTAACAGAATCATCATGTAAACTGCCAGTATCTCTAAAAACAGAAGAGAAACATCTGGAAAAATCCAAGAAATTGAACTAAGTGCCTGATGTGTATAGGCACACCTGCATACCCATTGACATTGGGAGCTCTGCAGATAGAGTGGTTCAAACAAGTTTGAGCCTAGTTGGTTTGACTGCTCTATCAGATTTTCCAGTTGGAATTTGTAAGTTTCTATGACACTAATCCTGCAGCCCTGGCATTACCATAGAGTTGGGTGGCATTAATCCTGAGCAGCAATATTCATTTACACCAGCATGTCACACAATGTTTTTTTCTACATATGCCCCAGCAAACATTAATAATAACAACAACGATAAAGTTTAGAGGCTTTACTGTATGTTGCCCTATCTCTAAAACAGTTGACCAGTGGGAAGATGGTATTCATGGCATCAAGCATGTCACTGACAGGCAGAAAAATCATTTTTCTGCTATGGCCTCATCTCGTTATTTTCACACCGGTTCCTGATTTATTACAATGTTATTACTTTTTCAGACATTCTTGTAATTTTCATGAGCATTTCTCCTTTTTTTTAGAGGAAATACTGTTCTGTTCACATCAACCCTATTAGGTGGATATTATTCTTATTTCTAAACTACTGGTAGGAAAACTGAGCTACACAGTACTAAGTGAGAAGACAGTTTTTTCACTTAATTTTATTTTTCAATTACTATAAAAGTATATATTCATATGTCAAAAGTCAAAGAGTACAAAAATGACATAAAGAAAATTAGCAATGTCTAGTTCAACCCTTCCCTCCTCATCTTATTCTGAAAACAAACTATTTAAATTATTTTCTATGGTTATTTTTTTAAACAAAATTTGTATTACCACCACACAGATCTAGATAATATATGCATTCCTCTATTTCTTGATTTATAGCTTTAGATAATATTAGTTGACTTCCCTGTAAGACCTGGGAATTTGGCTCATTTATATTCCTACTTCTTTCTTCTCAATTTTCAAATGTTATTTAAGTTCTACTGCTGATTATCTGTATTAAACATCTAATTACTGATTTCTGGTCAAGATGGCATAGCAGGTAGATGCTGTGTTCACCTTCTTTCAGAACCACATCAAAATTACAACTAAACTACTGAACAGCCATCATTGGGAGTTGCCTAAAGTTTGGCTGAACAAAAATCCCACAACTGAGGACATACATAGAATGACACCTAAAGACTGAAAGGAGGGACAGAGGTGAGGACAAGAGCTGGAGAGGCAGATTTTTCTCAGACAGAGTGATAGCAAAATCCATTTTTCTTTATTAAGCCCTCCCTGCTCCTCGCATGCAAATGCAGATGGCTGCCATATCTGAGTCTCCATCAACCTGGCTAACAGTGGTCACCCCACCCTGGTGATTCCCTGAGACCCTGCCCCTCTCAACTTGTGGGCTCACCTAAGCCACCACCAGTGGCTTTTCCATACAAATAAATGGTTTGCCTTGGTTAATGCTGCAAACTTTCCTAGAATTTGTCAAAGGTTCACAAAACCTAAATAAGCAATGTCTGGCCTCAGCATGTCTTGTTCCTCTAGCTGAGCAGTCTCAAGCCCAGAACTAGCAGCAGCCTGCCTTGGTTCCTAAGTAAGCCTCCTGAGGAAACTATAAGCCCAGCACAGGTGGTGGCCATCTTTGGATTGCTTGATGACTCTTGGCAGTGGACAGGCTTTGGCTAAACTTGGCCTGTTGTGGGGCCTTATGCAGGATGCTCTGGGGCTTACATACCCAGTGCTTGCTTCAACCCAAGCTGGAGTACCACTTGGGGCTACTTTCTAGAACAACACACACCCAAAGGGCAGACTGGGCAGATACTAGAACCATGTTAAAGTGAATTGAGCTCCATAGGGGTCATCCCCAGTAACAATAGCTCCTCTGCTGTAGTCATGGCATGTTATCATGATTAATCACACAATCCACACAGGAGACACCTGGAGCACTTGACTCAATTGTCCAGGGAAGACTGTGCTACTGAGTCTCACAGGATACCTACTACATAATGACATTTTACTAAGATCAGGAGAATTGGGAGCTCTACCTAATACATAAAAACAAACACAGGAAGGCAACCAAAATGGGGAGACAAACATGTCTCACATGAAGGAACAGAACAAAGTCCCAGAAAAAAAACAAAATAGAAACAAGCAATCTACCAGATGCAGAGTTCACAACACTGGTTACAAGTTGCTCAATGAACTTAGGGGAAGAATAAAAATACTCTGTGAGAACTTTAACAAAGAGAGAGAAAATGTGAAAATGTAAAAATGGAGATATAAAACATTTTTTAAAAAAACTCAGAAATGAAGAAAACAATAACTGAAATGAAGAATACATTATAGAGAATCAAAAGTAGGTTCGATAAAGCAAAGGATCAAATCACATTTTAGAAGATAAGGTAGCAGATATCACCCAATCAGAATAGCAACAAGAAAAAGAGAATCTAAAAAAATGAGGATAGTTTAAGGGGCCTCTAGAACAACATCAAGTGTGTACCAACATTCACATCATATGGGTACCAGAAAGAGAAAAGTGAGAATAAGGAATTGAAAACCTACATGAGAAATAATGAAGGCAAACTTCTCCAACCTGGTAAAGAAAGTAGACATATAATCAAGGAAGTGCAGAGGATACCAAACAATATGAATCCAAAGAGGCTCTCACCAAAACACATTATAATTAAAATGTCAAAGGTTAGAGACAAAGAGAGAATCTTAAAAGCAGCGAGAGAAGAGCAGCTAGTTACCTACAAGGGAGAACCCATAAAACTGTCAGCTGATTTCTCAACAGAAACTTTGCAGGATGGAAGGAATTGGCGCAAAATATTCGAAGCAATGAAAAGTAAGGACCTACAACAAAAATAACTCAGTAAAGCTACCATTTAAAATCAAAGGATAGATAAAGAGCTTCCCCGACAAACAAAAGCTTAAGGAGTTCATCAACACTCAACTAGTATTACAAAAAATAGTAGAGGAATTTGAAGGAGAAGAAGGAGGTGGAGGAGGAGGAGGATCAAAAATATGAATAAGAAAATGGCAATAACTACATATCTATCAGTAATTACCACCTCAAATGAAAAGGATTAAATCTTCCCATCAGAAGGTAAGCTGGCTGAATTAATAAGAAAACAAGGCCCTCATATATGCTACCTACAAGATATTCATTTCATATTAAAAGACACACAGAAGCTGAAAGTGAAAGTAAAGGGATAGAGAAAAGTATTTCAGAAAAATATAAATGAAAAACAAAACTAAGAATAGCAATTCTTATACCAGACAAAATAGACTATAATAAAGGCTATAACAGAATATATAAAACAACCCAGTAATCTCCATTTGGGTATTTATTTGAGGAAATCCAAAATACTACTTTGAAGGGACCTATACATCTATATATTTTTCACAACATTATTTACAGTAGCCAAGATATGGAGGCAACTTGGGTGTCCATCAGTGAATGAATGAATAAAGAAGATGTGGTACATACATACAATGAAGTGTTATTAAGCCATAAAAAATAATAAATTTTTTCAATCTGCAACAACACAGATGGACCTAGAGGGTATTGTGCCAAGGGGACTAAGTCAGACAAAGAAAGACAAATGTCATTATTTCACTTACATATGGAATCTAAAGAGCAAAACAAACAAACAAAACTGAAATAAACTCATAAGCAGAGAGCATTGGTTGCCATATGAGAGGGGAGTGGGGTGGGGTTGAAAAAGGGGAGGAGATTAACAAATATAAATTGATAGTTACAAAATAAACATGGGGCTATCAGGTACAGCATAAAGTATATAGTCAATAACACTGCCATAACTAGGTATGATGTCAGATGGGTACTAGATTTATCAGTGATCACTTTCTATGTATATAAATGACTAATCACTATATTGTACACCTGAAACTAATGTAATATTGTATTCCAACTATAACTAAAAAAATATTTAAAAAAATAAAAATTAAATGATTATTTATATTGTCAACTATTGGTCATATTTCTTGACTCCTCCTCCCAATTTTTGGATGAGTGTGTGAATTTTCTTACTTTTCTGCCATGTACCCAGTACCCACTATACCTTTTTCCTTACATTCAGTTTGTATCACAGTTTAATCTTTACCACTTTACCCATAGTTTGGCTCAAAATATTGAAAACTAATAAAGCATCTATAGTATTTTGATTGTATAAATACTCTTCATTGAGACAATTGGTCAGACAGAAATGCTTTCTTTCTTTAAATCTAGTGTCCCAACACTCACCCACTCAAATTATGCTTTTCCTGTCCACAGTAGCAAATTGATTCTCTATTTTAAGATAATGATCCTTTTCTGCACATTTTACATTTTAGAGTGCTCCTTATTTGAATAATTGTCTTCTCATATGCCTTCTCTTTATTTGCATTGTTTACCATTATTAGAGCTGCATACTTTTCTATTTTCAAATTACACTTCTTATTTTATTAAATGGTTTTTTTTTCCTTTGGTGGGGATTTTCCTTCTGAAGCTACCTTCCTCCTACTCTCATCTTGCAAAATAGTTTCTAAACTTGAAATTCAGTTTTTTCCAGATTCTCTGCACTGCTGAGACAGATCTACTATTTCCTCATTATCATATTTTCCTCCTCTTTTTTTTAACTCCATAATTTTGCTGAAATTTATCACCAACTTCCAAAGAGACTGACATATCTCTATTCTGCCCATAGACTTGATTCCTACAGCAATAAAAAAACATTTTAAGTATCATACTGTGTTTTTATCTCTCAGTAGTTCCATTCTGTCTCTGTTTCTGTCTCTCTGTCTCTATGCTTCTTTCTCTCTCTCTCTGTCTCTCTCTCTGTCTCTCTCTCTCTCTCTCTCTCTCTCTCTCTCTCTCTCTGGTCTTAAAAGCAATGTTTTCTATGACAAGAGCCAAGTCAAGAATTTCATGAGTCTATCCTTGATTTTCTCTCCCATTCACTGGGTCCTCATTCTCCTTACACCTCTTGACTTAAAGTCACAGATCTCTCCAGCCCCCTTAGATGACATTATGAGGCTGTTCTGCCTTTCCATTCCCACCTGCTTCCCATCCTAGGAAATTTGCTATGATCTCTTGTTTGTGGGTGAGCTTATTTGCCACAAGCCCCATGTCCTACATTCTCCTATTATTTTTTCTATTACAGCTTTATTCCCTTTTTACTTCCCCTGATGTCAGTATGGTGGGGTGTCAGGAGAAAAGGGAATAAAAGCATTTGCATAGGCTACCATTTTTAACCATATCCCTTTACCTTTTGAATCTCACTTCTGTTTTACAATTTTTATTATCTCAAGATAGTTTAAATATAAATAAGTCAATCTAGATCTCTCATAACTCCAGAAAGATAAAGAAAAACTCAAATTTTCCAGTGTCAAAGTATTTGTCTTAACTTGTATCTTATCTTTTAACTCTTTAATTAAATTTCACATCACTATATTTGATATCAGTATAGTACAAACTATACATGTGCAGTCAGTATGAATTCCAACTAGGATATCTTGTTTTTAACTCAATTAAATTTTATAATAATTCATATAAAACTATCTATGAATTGCCTCTGATTGGCATTAATATTTCAGACTGATAAAATATAAGATTTAATTCCTAGAATAATAATACAAGTAATATTAATAACTGACCTTATTGAGTATTATACTCTACTTTCTATCCTATCATACAATGCTATTATCTTACTTTGCAGATAGAGATATGGAGACTTGTATGGGGCTAAGAACTTGTTTAAAGTTCTGGGGTATGGGGAAAAGGAGGAAATCTGTTATGTCTAGAATTTGAAAACTAAATACTGTGAGAGGTACTTGAAATGTAATAATACTAGAGAAATGGTACATTAAACTAGGCACAAATTGAGACCAGGAGTTGTTCTTATTCCAGTTTTGTAATTCTATCTGTTCTCTTGAGTTACTGAGAACCTTTGGAAAGGAGACCACCAGGCCTAGGCTTTCTATCCACAAGTATGGTGCTTTGTCTTCAGCTTCTTTACCAAGAGGGACGATGCTGAAATACGTTTTTGTTCAATCAGGAACTAAACCTGGGTCAACTGCAACTTTTCTTGTATGTCCTCAAATTAGTAAAAACTGCATGCCAAACACTAAAAGTTGTCTTGAAAAGGGATTGTTAGTAGCATGGCAGTATTTTCTGAAAATAATACTTTATAATCAGCTATGACAAAAAAAAAGTGCAGGTCTGCTCAAAACATTCTGTCAAAAACAAATGTTGGAGAGGATACAGAAAAAAAGGAAACCTCATACACTGCTGGAGGGACTGCAAATTGCTACAGTCACTATGGAAAACAGTATGGAAGTTCCTCAAAAAACTAAGACTTGATCTACCATATGATCCAGCAATCCCTCTACTCAGTATTTACCTCAAAGACTTGAAAACCCATATCTAAAAAGATATTTGCACATCTATGTTCATAGCAACATTATTCACGGTGGCTAGGATATGGAAGCAACCAACGTGTCCTATGATAGATGACTGAACGATGAAGCTGTGGTAAATATATACAATGAAATAGTACTCAGCCAGAAGAAGAGATGAAATACTGCCATTTGCAACAACCTGGATGGAAGTTGAGGTAATCATGCTAAGTGAAATAAGCCAGAAAGAAAATCACATGATAACACTTATATGTGGGATATAAAAACTAAAAGCAAAAAATGAACAGAACAAACAAACAGAGACTTGTGTACATGGATTATAGACTAGTGATTATCAGGGGGTAAGGAGTGAGGGAGGAGGAGGGAGGTAGATGAGGCAAAGGGGGTCAAATATGTATGTGATGACAGAAAGAAATCTAACTATGGGAGGTGAACACACAGTGTAAATATATATATATATGCCTTACTGTTAAAGTATACAGCTGAAACTTATTATATTTTGTTAACCAATGTCACCTTTAAAAAATTAATTAATTAATCAATTAATTATTTTTTGAAAAATAAGAAACATTCTGTCAAGACAGCATTGATTTATCTAGAGCCAAGTGCAAGCTTTAATGCCAAAATGAAGTAGCCTCTTTCGAATGGTTGCCCTTCTTCAGAGTATTCTTCCTGTTTGTCTTCAAGAACATTAATCTTGTGCAGGAAATACTGGAATACCAAGTCTGCACATTAAAAATGTCCATGAAAAGGAAAACCTAAATGTACTTTTTATAAAATAAAATTTGTTTAAGAACATTATTTTAGGACCTACCTATAAGTCTGCAAAATCTTGAGTTAATTAATACAAAATTTGGGTTAATAAAATTAACATTAAAGTATTTATTTGAAAAAGTACATAATTACATAGAATAAGCAGTCTACAGAATATGCCAAAAAATGAAAACTAAAAAATTTTAAATGATCTCAATAGCTAAGGTCATGAAGACTTTAATCCTAAAACAAAAAGTTAAGTAAAACAATACATTTAAAGGCTAGTTTTACAATTGTGTTGTGCAATCCTATTTCCCAGTACATAGACTGGAAGTGAGTTATAAATGTTCAAAGACTTCCCTATACATATTTATCCTACTGTAGTATTATTACTACCAATCCAGCCTCTTTTAGATCTTACCCTTTATTTTTGAAGTCAGAATGCCTAATTATTTAATATTAAGTCAAATATGCCCTAAGTTTTCCTTAGTTACACATAGATCTTGTCTCAATTTATACTAAAACTCTTCATAAACAAGAACCATAATTTTTACTCTTCTTAACAGTTAACAAAGGTTCTACAGCTGATGCTTCCTTCCTCTCCCTACCCCCAAAAAATGTCTATTTAGCTGAATTAAATCCAGGGATCTGTGTTTGTTCTATGAATCTGAACCAGAGAGGGAAAACTACACAGATACCATATACAACAGCTTTATGCTTTTTAGCAGTAATTCCCTGAGGAAGTTTAAGAAAATTAAACCTCTCACATATTCTCAAGTGAAGAAGCTCAGGTGAATACTGAGAAGTTATGTTTAAGCCTTAATAACTCATACTTATGTAATTAGGGTTTATTTTCCTCTCCAAGTTTACCATACTGCTGCTACATGCACAGCCAAACAGTGAAATCTTTAAAATACTTGTAGTTTTCAGAATATAAATGCTGCAGCATTCCCCAGTTAACCTATAGTTTGTTTCTTGTAGCATACTCAGCAAGAAGCACCATGCTTGCCTGGCAAACATCATGCAGTCTAGATTTGCATAGCATTTGATTAGAATAAATGTCTATTCTTTTCCCTTGTATGTCATGGTTCAGTTAATGACCACTTCTTGTCACATTATCTAACTTAATACTAAAGACGGAATCAAGTAATTTTATTAAATCAGTGAAAGCCAAAATCATCTTTTTTTTGGAACTGAAAAAGCTTTTTACTGATCTTTAAAAGGAAAAATGCACAGGAATAAGAGTTAACATTCATATATATATATATATATATATATATATATATATATATATTGCTCATGTCCAATTGATATTGTAAATCATATGTTGTTCCTCAAATAAGTGACCTAGAAGCTCTCATTATTCTACATTATCAACAAATATTTATTATCTTTCTTTATATTAATGAAG
This sequence comes from Cynopterus sphinx, assembly GCA_030015415.1. Taxonomy (NCBI): domain Eukaryota; kingdom Metazoa; phylum Chordata; class Mammalia; order Chiroptera; family Pteropodidae; genus Cynopterus; species Cynopterus sphinx. The sequence goes on along the minus strand of CM057389.1, from coordinate 34,350,642 downwards.
AAAAGACACTTTAATTGTAACAGGTGCCCAAATATTTTTTTATCAATTTTGCATTCCAAAAAAAGAGAAAATAAGACAGAGAGAATCTTTAGTGCTATACTTAATTATTTTTAGTTCTTTGCCCTTATAGGGCTGTACTTCTGACACCCTCTTAGGTAGATAAAGAAAATAATTGTTCTGCCTTATGAGTCATGAGTGAAATTGATATGCTCCACTTCGCCGCCAAACACGTAATTGCTAATGCAAGCCTTTCCAGAGTTCTACCTCCTTGTACCCCACAGCTGGTGACTTTCAAGACGGCGAGAGTTCCATTAGCCTGGTTTCTAAGCAACAAAAGTAAGTACATCTCCTGCTGAAGTGCAACAGGCCTATAGCAGGTCTGAAGATTTCCCACACCGACATTCAGACCAGCAATTGGTTACTGCATGGCATAGTTTATCCCACTAAATACAGTGTTACTTTGCACCTCCCATGCTAGACCTGAAGGGCAGTTGTGCATGTGTGGGTGTCCTCCAGCTACTTGGCTGAGGATCTGGAGTAATTGTTAGAAGGGTGGGTTTAGCTTTAACGAACATCTTACTGCTCTCTACAAGTATAGCCATAGTTATGCAAAGAAAGATACGATGCTTCTACTTGATAATTTATCTGCAGTGATTGGGCTGAAATTTTTGTTGTTGTTTCCTTTTTTTTTTTTAATTCTTCCCCTTGACCTCAGAGGTTTGGCAGTTGCTGGCCCTTTCAGTCACAAAAGAAAGAAACCTAGTCACTTGAGTTTCTAATTCTTTCATCTGGGAAAAACAGATCATATCCCTCTTTCCACAAAGAGGACTCCAACTAAACTGCTTCGGAGAGTCGACAACCATTAAAATATCCAATGAAAGAGATTTCACAGTGCTCCCTAGCAAGCTATTTAAAAACCCTGAGGGACAGTAAATTCTTCTTCATATCTAATTAAATTTTTCTCACTATAATATAAAATCATTTGCTAGTATATTGAGATTTATGAAATTTAATGCTGCCCTAAATGTTACCCGAATATATTTATTTTATCCTATTCTCAAAGGGGTACAAAGTGATATATAAAATAATGTAATATAATATTTTTATAATATAAATATCAGAGAAGAAATGAAACAATAAAAAGTAGAAAAAATAAATTGAAGGAACCTACAAATTAGTGCCATAAGAGTATGTAGTCTTTTAGAAGAGGAGCAGAAACCAGTCTCTGCCATTTTCATCATCCAATAACAAAAGGAAAACTTCCCTATGCTTTATTCCATGCTGAGGTCCTTAGAGGTCAGTGTAAATTTTCTCATGCAATGGAATTACATTCATACGTGTAGTCAGGTAGGAGAAATGCCTGGTCTTAGATTTACCTGGTTTAGATCACATCCTACATAGTAAGATTTCCCTGCTTTAGTGTTTATCACATTCACCCCTCCACAAACATGCACAATAAGGAAATTTCTTAGAGAAGAGGAAAAAATATAGAATAGCACTTAGATGACCTCCAGACCCCAGCCCTCTCTCTCTAGCTTTCACTCATTTGGATTCTCATTTTGGACTTTGAACAAATCTCCTAGCTCTAGTCCAAATATTGTATATTGTTCTTTTTTTTTACTGTCTCCTCATCCTAAAACACAAACACATCATACATGCATGCACACACACAGAAAAAAAAGAACTCAATAATGAAAGAAGACTGTCTTCGTAGCAGAAATTTACTCAGACCCTGAATAGTTCACTTATCATACTCTTTTACTGACTTATGAGCTAAACGGTCCTTCTTTTCTCTAGTCTGGAGACTAATCACAAGGTTATTTTTTCTCCAATTTAACTTACTAGTGGATTGAAAAATAATAATAATAAAAAAACACAGAATGCAAATCAAACCTTAAATCAAACCAGCTGAGTCCTCAAAATTATGTCACACTATCTCCACAATTTGAGCAAAACAAATGCTTTTAATATACTCAATGTTCCTCTGAATAAATAAATAACTGGATGAATCAATAAAAGTTTTGACATATTTTCTTCAATCTCCATGCTCCAGCACATGCTTTTTGGAATAAATATTCTTAGATTGAATGACAGACTGTGGATGGCAGCTATTTGAATGGAAACTTGTGGAGGCTTTAACTTTATGGATCTTACATAGTGGCTAAGTGAACTCTATGCTTTATCCAAGTCAACCAAAGAGACCTCTGTCTATGTAGCAAAATTCTTTTGTGAATTACATTTGTAAAATTTCATTTATAAATTATTGAAAAAACAATCCATTTAAAACATTTTCATCTGCTCTTTTAAGATAAAGCACTCAAACTAAAATTAGATCTAAACAATATAAACATCCTTTAATAGAGTACTATTGCTTCACTCAGTCAATCAATTTTTTTTTCTTTAAGTTGCCATGGAACAGAAAAAAAGTATGAAGTACTGAGCAAACAGGTGTAATAGAGCTCTCTCTTGTCTTCAGTATAAAAATGGCATTGCCCTGAAGGCAGCTAACAGTGACAATATGTCAAATGCACTCTTATTTTGGGGTCCCCCAGAAGCAGACACTGAGACAGGACTTTAATGAATGTAGTTTAATGAATGTAGTTCACTAAAAATACACTCAAAAGGAGTAATAAATTGAGAAAGGAGAGGGAAATAAATAAAAGAATAAGCGAATGGTGACTCCTGTGGACCACCAGGAGTCAATTCAGTCACACCCTAGGGAAGACAACTCAGAGTTGTCACTTTGAGAAGCAAGGAAGTTGAAGTATTTATTCACAGACTCCCTTTTTTAATTTTCTGAGCATCCTCCTGAGTGTTACTGCACTTCAGACTGTCCTGGCTGCCCAGGAAGATGCCAGCTCTCCTCAGTTAGCCTGATGACACAGACAGGACAGGGCATCCACAGCTTCTGTTCTATGTGCTTAAATGATACTGACCTGTTGAGATCAAGGTAGTTAGTAGAGGTTCTATCATGAATAAAAATCTTGTACTATTTTCTCGGTAATTGAAAGAAAACAGTCTGCGATTAGCTAAGTAAACCTTTTTCAACTACTACTTCATTTAAGTAAAAAGTTTTCTTTCAAAAATAAGAGTTCAATCTTGATTAAGTATTTTTACATACATCTTGAAATTTGAACTGCTGATGTTTTATCTCAGATATTTACCCATATGTCATAGGTGCACGCTGATGAGTGTGTAAGATAGAGAATGTATAATATTCTCTGGTTTTACCACCTGACAAGTTGATAACAGTAAGCTGATCCAATCCTCCCAATGAGAGGTTGTTGGTGTCCGTCACCTTTACGGTGTAAGGGATCTCTTTTATGACTCCTATTTATTTCCTCTGAGGACTCATTTACCTTCTCATATTTTGATTTGAATTTCTGGCCACTACTGTCCAGTTTTTTCCACTAACTTGCCTTCTTACATAAAACAACATTAAGATGTATAAAGGTATTTATGATGATAGCACTTTACATGCTTACACATTTTATGTAAAGCTTAAAGACCTTGTTATTTCCATGACTTTAAAAGATAAATTGAGTAGGTATAAAATAAACCCTACAGATATTGAGAGAGAGAGAAGCTCAGAAAAATTAAGCAAATTAATTTAAAGAACTAAATAGTGCTCCTATTGAGGCCACATGATCCTTCTACTTACTAGTAATTTCTTCCAAACATTTAGGGAAGAAATAAGATCAATTTTTTTACACAAATTTTTCTGAAGAATAGAAAACAATAGACAGATACTTAAAAAAGAAGCCTTGTCCCAGAGTGGACTTTCATAGTGAAAGTCTCCCTGCTCACTCTGAGCACTACCACTGGGTCAGCTGCTCAGGGGGCACCAGGGATTTACAGGGGGACACTGAGGTGTCTGAGTGAGGGCCAGAGGCAAGGATCTCTCCAGGGAAGAAGTGCTGGTAGTATCCATTGTTCCTCTTTTGAGGCCTTCATCTTCTCATTATGAAGATGAAAGGCCACCATAGCAGAGGGGACATCAAACTGGATACCAAAGTTTGCTCTACCCAGAGGACTCCCAGAAACTCCAACTCACGACCCCACCCAGGCCACATCCAGGTGTGTCCTCAGTGAGTCTGGTGCTCTTTGCTGAACCAACTCCAAGATTAACACTGGTGGCAGCTAGCCTCGGTTTCTGGTGTGGCCTCATGAGGCAACTATAAGCACAGCATCTGTGGATCGCTTGCTGAATCTTAACAGGTGACCATGGAGGGACATTGTTTGGGGCTAAACTTGACTTGCAGCTGAACCCCTCTCTGGACACCTACTACACAAAGCTATTCTAGTAAGACTAAGAGATTTAGGAGTTCTGCCTAGTACAAAGAAACAGAGACATAAAGTCAGCCAGAATGGGAAGACAAATAAGTAGACACCACATGAGAAAGGAACAGAGATTGAGAATAATGGAGTCAAGCAAGCTAACAGATACAGAGTTCAAAACACTGATTATAAAGATGCTCAATGAACTTAGGGAAAGAGTAAATGAACTCAGTGAGACTTTAACAAAGAGACAAAAATCATAAAAATGGAAATAAAAATTATAAAAGGGAACCAATCAGAAATGGAGAACACATTCTATGAGATGAAAAGTATATTAGAGGGAATCAACAGAGTTGATAAAGAAGAGGATTGAACTGCCAATATAGAGTGTAAGGAAGCCAAGGTCAGAATGGAAAGAAAAAAGAAGACAAGATAAAAATAAGTAATAATAATAATAATAAATAATACACAAATGTAAAAATATCTGTGTCATAATAGTACTTGAAGGAAAACAAAACATTGAAGAACTATTTGAAGAAATAATGGTGGTAAATTTCCCTAACCTGGTGAAGGAAATAGACATACAACCACAGGAAGCTCAGCGTGTCCCAAAGTGGCCCATATTAAGACACACCATAATTAAATTGCTAAAGGTTAAATAAAAACAAAGAATCTTAAAAGCAGCAAGAGAAAAGCAGTTACCTACAAGGGAGTACCCATAAGATTGGCAGCTGATTTCCCAAGAGAAACTACACAGGACAGAAGAGCTTGACACAAAATATTCAAACTGATGAAAACCCAGGATCTACAATCAAGAATACTTTACCCAGCAAACTATCATTTACAGTCAAAGGAAAGATAAAGAGCTTCCCAGGCAAAAATAAGCTAAACAACTTTATCAACACCAAGCCAGTATTACAGAAAATTCTGGAGGGATTTCTTTAAGAAGAAAAAACATATATCAAAAATATGAATGAAGGTAATAACTACATTTCTATCAACAAGTACATCAAATGGAAAAGAATTAAGTCCTCCAGCCAAAACATAGGATGGCTGAATGAATAAGAAAACAAGATCCCTATATATGCTGCCTATAAGAGACTTACCTAGATTAAAAGACCCATAGAGACTAAAAGGAAAGGGATAGAAAAAGATAACTTCCTTGATGGACCTAGAGGGTATTGAGCTGAATGAGACAGAGAAAGGCAAATAGCACATAATTTCACATACATGTGGAATCTAAAGAACAAAAGAGACAACGGTAGCAACAAGAATGGAAATAAACTCATAGATACAGAGAATATTTTGAGGACTACTAGATGGGGGGGAGGTTGGGATATGATGAAAAAGGGCAAAGGTATTAAGAGGTACAAATGGATAGTTATAAAATAGACATGGAGATATAAGGTGTAGCATAAAGAAGATAGTTAACAATGTTGAAACAAATATGTAAAGGGGTCAAGGGGTACTGGAGTAGGTGGGTGATCACTTTGTATGCTGTATAACTGAAACTAATATATTATTGTATGCCAACTATAAATAAAAAAAACTAATTGACTTGCACAATGTAAGGATGAGCAACTAATTTTCTATTGTATTTCTATAAAACTGGAGTGGGGAAAGATACATGCTTCAGTTGCTTGTAATGCTCATATCAACCAAAAATCAAAAAGTTGTGTTTCAAAAAATTATTTAATCTTAAAAATATTTATTTAAGTTTTATCCATTTCTTGGCTATTGTAAGTAATTTTGCAATGAACATAGATATAAAAGTATATCCGTTTGAGATAGTAATTTTATTTCCTTTGGATATATACCCAGGAGTTAAGTTGCTGGATCATATGGTATTTCTATTTCCAATTTTTTTATGAAATCTCATATAGTGTTCCATAGTAGTTATATTAATTTACATTTCACCAATAGTACACAAGAATTTTCCTTTTTCTCCATCATCATCAACACTTACTGTGTCTTGTCTTTTTGATAATAGTCATTGTAACAGGTGTGAGTTGATATCTCATTGTGGTTTTGATTTGCATTTCCCTGATGATTAGTGATGATGAGTACCTTTTCATGTACCTGCTGGTCATTTGTATGTTCTCTTTGAAAAAGAAAATAAAAGAAGTCTATTCAGGCACTCTGCAGGTTTGAAATTTGAAAGCTATAAAACACAGGTTAAATTAATTAGTAAGTATCAATGTTTAAGAAATAAATGTAGTTTTTTTTTCTCTTTTCTTTAGTTTTTGAATGGTTTGCTGATTATTGAATATGCAAAATGAACAGAGTCCCTACCTTCTTGGGCTGAGTGAGAAAGTAAAGGTAAAAAGTAAGTAAACTAAGACATTATCCTAATGGTATGTGCAAGTCTTTTGAGGGAACATAGAAGGGAAAAGTCTTAATCTGTATGAAGAGGAGCAAAGAATATTTGCAGAAGAGCTGGTGTTGCAGTTGAATCTTGAAGGATGAGTGTGTGGTATTTGTGGTGAGGATGCACATTGCAGGCAGGGGAACACACATACAGAAGTTCAGAGATGCAAAAGTATGTGTCACTTTCTAAAAAATAAAATGATTCAGAATTGCTAGAGAGCATGTTCTATATAGGATGCTGCCAGCAGAAGCAATTGAGAAAGGAAGTTATGCTTTGTGTGCTGTGTCTCATTTGCTAGGGAGTTTGAGCAGGCTTAGAGGAGCTTTAATCCAGGGCTACCTAGGGTATTTTGATTTTTGTTTTGGAGAGATTGGTGTGAAATTGAGGAGGAGGAAGAGGGAACGGCAGGCAAATTAGAAGAATTTTTACTCATTTTTAAACATTCTAGCTCATTTTTTATGTTACACATATTCTAGGTCCATTTCTCCATGTGTCTAACCCTTGTTTCCCATGGACTTTGAGCCTGCCTCGGAGAGTGCTATGGGCTCACAGATGTCCACTTTCAGAAGCCTTTAGGGGAAACATTCCATACTAAGAGGAGGAAAGATGAGGCAAAATAGCTTGGCCAGTAATCCCACTGGGCCTCCAGAGAAAAGGAGTACTCAGTACAGGGTGTATGATTTGAATTTCAGCCTCTAAAACCAAACAGCTTCTTCTTCTTCTTCTTCTTCTTCTTCTTCTTCTTCTTTTTTTTTTTTTTTGGTTTCACTCCTTGACTATAAAACTTCACATTCCTCCCAAATGGGGGAAATGTGGCTAGAAAAACACCTACCTTTACAAGATTTGTGTTTGATATCTTCTGGCTCTTAAAATCTAATCTTGATTCCCAACCCCAATCCTGCTCTCTGTCAGATGTGTGCTTCCTGGCTTTAGAGTGTAGCCAATAAGAAATGCAGTAAGATGAGGAGCAGAGAAGGAGAGGAAATGTGAGGTTAGATGCATATTCTCCTGATGTAGGCATGCCTTCTGTGTCTAGAACCTCAGTCTCTGCCGGCCCAGACCTTGGCACAAGCCTGCACTGCTGTCCTTGTTTACCAGCCCTCCCAAATCATCCCAACTTGCTTGTGCTGCTTGTTTGCTGCTGAGATGATGGGAAGACTAGAGGAATTAACACTCTTGTTCAGGGAGTAAAAGCTCAGAAAATATTAGCTGTGTCCGTCATCGGCATCCTTGCAAACGTTAAGCCCAAAGAGCCCTCAGAGCTGGTTTAAGATCAGACAATATTGTGATGTGACAAACAAACATCCAAGGGATGATGATGCAGAGGTCAGAACTCAACCTACTTTATTTTGGGAAAATGCCTACATTTCTTACAGAGTACAAACCACCTACCTGAGTGCTTTGAGGGCCTGGAATTCCTACCACTTCGGGGCCTGGCAAAGCAGCAGTGATAAGAATGGTGGGGGAAGCTGGGAGCAAGAGAGAATAGAGCATGTTCCAGCACATGTGACATACCAAGAATCTCCAGAAACCTTGGGATTACAGGTGGTAAACCTATTTCAAGAAAATAAAAGTTCTTCAATAGCAGAAGGAAACATGGAACAGCAAAGCACAGAATACATACATATATATAAACTTCTAATTTTTCCTTTGCACATCTGCCCATGCTACAGGCCTCTGGAGAACACACTGAGACCTCTTTGTGTCAGTAGCAACAGCCCAATATTAAACACAAAATTTCCCCACAAGCATATATCAGTTGAATGAATAAATAAATACCCCTTTCTTTGAATTTCCTTCTAATTGCTTATTGTGAAAACATAGTAATGAATTATGCTTAATTTCACTAAAATGCTTTATAAAATCATTCTAAGATATTTTACTACAATTGAATAGAAAAAGCAAATTGAACAGATCACCCAGGAAAGCTGGTAATTCCCTAGAGGACTGGGAACCTGCAGGAAACTCTCACTTCCTCTGTGTACTGAGTGCACTTGTCTTTCTAGTCCTGGAGCCCTCCAAATGCTTATTAAAGCAGAGGTAGCAAAAGGCTGATAATTTCAATCACACAGGAAGTGAAATCTCATTTGATTTTGCAACTCAATTTGGATTATTTTTTTTAATACCTCTACCATATTTTGCCCTTTGCAGCTAGTCATTTACACTGCTGTTTAAATTATATGAATTAAGAATTATTTGGCTGCTTCCATTCTGAGAACTCTGTGTCAGAGCATCATTTAAAAGCATGTACTAGGATTAGTGCCACAACCTGCAAACATGCCTGACTGTTTGGTTCAGGCTTTTTCTTGTGGCTTACAAGGTTAATTATCTTGAGTGCTCAGAAGGAGGAAATGTCAGGTGGACTGTATCTCATACATCAAGGAAGTTCTCACCAAGAACATTTCCAAAGGGGACATGTGGGACTGAGGACCCTGGGGCAAGAGAAAATTTGAGAACTGGTTCACTGGACATATTGAATAATAGCAATAAAAGCAAACAATGTACTGAGTAAATATTGTACTTTGTCTCTGTTATAGCATTAGACAGGAGCAGTTTTCCTGTAGGATTTATTTTCTGAACAACAATATGCAAATAATCAATAGGTTAGCAAATTGTAAAAATTCTAAGTCCAGAAATATGAAAAATACTACAAGTGATGCCAGAATTCCTCTGTCAAATCCTACATTTCTGGGAGTAGTATAGTTATAGAAATTCTAGAAAGGAATCACTTATTTCTTATAGTTTTAAATTAAATTTGCAAGGTACTTCTAACTAAAAAATACAAGAGATGAGTCCCACAAAATTCTAGTTTGTGTCTAGTCTCTAAGCATCTCCAGAATACCCAGTGGATATATTTAACATAGAACATTCAAATAACTCATACAAGGGCCATACATGCTTAATGTGAAATTCTAATAAAAAGGATTTTCAAGATTACCAAAATAAATGTCTTCCCCCCTGCAAGACAATACCACTCTAGAATTTCCCACTGATATTGTCAATAACCTATTTATCACTATGCAATCCTTGGTGTAATGTTGAGTACAATTTTTAAGACAGAATATTTTATTTACAAAAACCTAAGACAGATTTCTGAGATAACTGGAGTTAAAGCCTCAATCTGCAGTTTTCTATCTCACTATAAAAATGAAAGGAGGAGCTGGAAAGCCTTTCTTTCATATCTCATGTCACATCAGTGTTCCTAATATGTGTGTATGCTTCCACATAAAGCCTCTGTTGCCATGTGTCAGGGATGGCCAGACCTCTTGTTGATCTACCTTGGAAACCTACTCTTTGTACAAATGAACTGTTTTATTTGCCCTTGTGATTTTTATGTGCTGTGGTATCAAAGCAGAATTTAGAATATTTTGACTGACATATCACCACAACATAATGTAAACTGAGGTACTGCAAAAGTTTGAAAGTTGCTCTTAGATTAAATATTGTCTTTTTGACTAGCCTTACTGCACTGTGGAAACAGTGTCTGTGTTCACAGTTAGCTATCAATGTAAACATATATTCCTTTCCCTCCTTTCAAATACTCAATCATTTTGTGCCCACTTGCCAACTTTTACTCTGTTCTCTACCCTTTATGCTTGGCATCTTCCCATTCCCTCTTATCAAAACAATTAAGGAACAAAAAGAACAAACTAATCAAAAACAGACTCATGAATATAGTGGACAATTTGGTAATACACAGAGGGGAGGGGGGTTGTGGAGCTAGGAGATTGGGGTAAAGGAATAAAGAAGTACAAATTAATAGTTAATAATTGGGCATGAGAATGGGGAGCACGGCACAGGAAATGCAGTTAGCATTAATATGATGGCTAAGTGGAGCAAGGGAGCAATTGGGGAAATTGTTTTATGAACAATATAGATGTCTAACCAATGTACTGATACTCAAAACTAATTTAAATAAATAAATTTATTTAAAAAAATTAACCAGAAAATTCACCTCTCAGAGTCACCCAATTCTTTTCAAATGTATATTCCTCTCAGCACATTCCTGAAGCTGTGCAAGATGTATTACTCAATGCCTATTGTTTCTCTGTAGTATGTGCAAATATAAGTAACTTTCAGATTCTACTTACTTGCCCATAGGCTGCTCTTCTAGGAGAGCATGTAGAGGAACTGGATCATCGACACCTAGAGAACATTAGAGGGCATGTTGCTTAACACACCCGCATGTGCAAAAGAGGAAACTGACATGTAAAAAACTTCTATGAACCAAAGCTATGAAGCTAAATAGAAGAACTGGGACCAGTGCTTGTGTTCTCTACTTCCTTCTTCCTCCATAATAAACCTTCTTTCTTTAGGGGTACTCATCCAGGTGATCAAAGATGCTGTGTGTGATATTTGAGCATTGCTCTCCTTGAGAGGACTGGGAACTCTCTGACCTATACTTTACCATCCTCTCATGATTTCATTACATCAGTTGACAATTATAACATTAAAATGCAAGGCTCGGTAAGACCTGGGTTAAACCCGCTAGTGACTATTCCTCTTTGACTGGGCAACAGGCGCAAAGCATACAAGGGTTTCAATTCTTATTTAAAAGCTGTTTCATTTTATGTGGCACATTCTTGGCTTTTAAAGAAAGCACAGTGAGCCAATGAACCAAGGTTGGAGTCCATCTGTGTTGTGTTACACAGCACACTTAAGTGAGAGAGCAAGTTCCATTAGCAGCACTCTCAAATGAGAGCCCACAGTTCAGCTTCTCATTTATTCTTAGAGCAATCCAATTTAGATCTTCATTTACAACTCACTTTTCTCCAGAGATGAGGTGTTAGCACTGTCAGAGGATGTAGCCTTTGAAGCTGCTGACCCCAAGACAACCCAGAGATACCTGTGTGGAGCCCCCTTTCTTCCTGGACTGTTATATACTTCAATTCACAAGATGTATCCTTCTCTATAGTATAATCTTCAAGGGCCACTGGGCCTCCTCAGCAGGTCAGTCAAATGCTCAAACACCTGGGTGGAGCACAGAAGAGGTCTAAAAATTCTACCTAATTACATGTAAAGGTATTATGGAACAAGATAAGATGTTTACTGCCATCTAAGATCACTGGTAGTGATTCTAGTCCTCCCCTTTGCACTTTCACTGTTTCTTCATGAATTTTTAATATCTGCCTGGGGCATGCCTTTTACTCATTTCTTGTCTGTACTCAATACTCTTTCATCTCTCTCCTACTAGTCTGACTGACTGTTCCCTGTTCTTTATCCCTTCTGATAAATGGCTATCCCATTTCTCTCCCTATGCACCCCAGGTAGGATATTGAAAATTAATAAGCCTGGTTCTACAAATAATAGTGTGTGTGTGTGTGTGTGTGTGTGTGTGTGTGTGTGTGTGTGTTGTGACTGATATCACAATAATAGCTGAATATTTTAAATACCACTTCTTGTTGAGTCAATATTTCAGTCAGAAATCAGTATGATTTGCTCCTATATGCCCTACCAGTAAAACTGTGTTCTCAAATCCTGTTTCTGCTATATGTGTATGCTGTGAACCTGACAGCCTCTTCTCATATAAGGCAGACTGGTAAGCATCCAGAGAGACTGCGTGAGGTGCTCAGAGAATGTTTTGGCTGACCCTCCCCTTTCTCGGTTCTGGGGTTGGGACCAAGATATCAACATAGAAAACGTTATGAGGGAGAACCCCCATTCTCTACTTCACCCCACAAAGCTGACAGTCACAAATTAGAGAGACAAATGTTTTATTCTGTGAAATGCTCTTCAGAGCATTAAGATCCCAGGGTAGAACGGAGGCAAGAGAAGAACCAACAGGTCATGAGTCCAAATCTGTATCAGAAACTTCAATAAGCTGTCCTGTTCAAAGTTTAAGGCATATTTAAAAGTCAGGTTTTATTATTCTCAACTTATAGATTTGAGAATGAGGCTGAGTGAAGTCACTGATAGCCCAAAGTCACTTTTGCATCAAGTAACAGAGCCTGGATCTGTGTGAGGGTCTGCAGGAGATTAGCGCTCAAGACCTTCCTACTGCAGTTGCACAGGCCTCCTTAACCTGCTCAGATTACAAATCCTACACGTGGCACAATGTCAGAGTATCAGCACAAACATAAGCAATCATTAAAGCTGCTGTTGCTGAACTTCTAAAGGAGATAGATTTTATGTTAAATTTTTTTTATCAGTATCCTAGCCCAAAGTTTGTAAATCAAATTTTTGATTGTATAACAAAAACTACCTAAAAATGTCAAAAATAATTTGCTATAGTGATTTTCCAAAATATTTTCATAGATAAAAATAATATTTAAGTGACGAAGTATAGGAAATCCAAATCAGTGTCCTCTGATTTACCTGAAGGAAAAAAAGACCTCTTAAATTTATTGTTTAAACTTACTAAGTGAGAGGAACTTATTTTCTTTTATTGCTTTTTATCTATGTCTTTAGTAAGATCTAGCAATTAGACAATTGGGCATAATTTATGTGAAGTAATGAGAAAGTAATCATATCTTATGAATATATGAAAGACATGATCAGAAAACTTGCTTAAAGTCAACTTAGTCATTAAAAATGTCATCAGACAAAGTAATGTATCTTTTCTTTCTAATCTCCACTGTGCAACAGTACTCAATGAGTATTGCTGAGTCAAGGAATTGTCATGCTCAGTGGCCAACTTGGATGCACAAATTTGCCTCTTCACAGATTTTACATATTTCATTTTATTCGAAGATCACTGTCCCAAGAAACTTTCTCTTTCTAATCCAGCTTTCCTATTTGAACTGTGTAAACATTATTGTGTGTAAATGGAAGTATGTATTTGGAAAATATGCCCCCTGAATCAAGTTCCTATAGGAAAAAGTATGCAAAGTACATTGTATCTCACTCTCGTCTTGAATTTCTTATTCAGTAACAAACAAACAAATAAACAAACCAACAAACCAACAAATAAATAAATAAATAAATAAATAAATAAATAAATAAATAAATACAAAAGTGATTACTTTATAATTCAAAAAGAAAATAAAAAATAAAAAAAGACTTTGGAAATCTGAACAAGAAGTAAAAACTAAATAAGAGGTGGTATTCAGTTAGCTACTCAACAAAGATTAAATGCCTAACATTTAAATAATTCTGAGGATACAGGAATAAATAAATCATAATTTCTTTCACCCCTCCACCCAAGCATAACTGCATAATCTAACTCAGGAAATAAGTGAGTAAACAGGCATTTAATTATAAGAGAGTATAGCAATTGCAATGATGGAATGATCGATGTGGTGCCAGCTCTATGGAATTATATGACAAATATTTTAAAGCCACCATTATAAAAACACTTTAATAATCACCTAAAAATCCTCTTGAAACAAATAAAAATATAGGCAAAATCAGCAAAGAAACAGAAGCTATAAAAAAAGAATCTCTTGAAAAATACAATAAAGGAAATTTAAAAATTTGTTAAATGAGTTTAGTAACAGAATGGAAATGACAATATTTAGTCAGTGAACTTGAGAAAATAGCAATAGAATTCACCTAATCTGGAGAACATAGACTAAAATATATATAAATATGCTTAGAGAAATTGATATCAATAACAAAAATCTGACATCTGTATCAGACTTCCAGAAAGAAAAAACAAAGAGACTGAGGCTGAAAGTATATTTAAAGTAATAATAGTTAAAATTTCCCAGACTGATAAAAAACACAAACCTGCATATTTAAGAAGCTTAACTATTACTAAACAATATAAACCCAAAGAAATAAACACCAAAACACATCACAATTAAATTTTAAAAATTGAAATTGAAGAATAAATCTTGGAAGCAGCTAGAGAAAAATTAAACGTAATCTATAGAAGATCACCAATTACGATGATAGCAAATTTCTCATCTGAAACCATATAGGTCACAAGGACAAAATATTTTTTAAGTGCTTAAAGAAAAAAAGCTATAAACTTTTAATTCTACATATGATGAAAACTATTCTTCAAAAATTATATAAAAATAAAAAAAATTTTTCAGATAAAGAAAACGAAAATATTTTGCTACTGTTACAATTACCCTTAAGGAATTGCTAAGGGAAGTTGTTCAAACAAAAGAACATCAAAAGAAACAATCTTGGAACATCAGAAAGAAAGAAGGTATAGTTTAAAAATTAGAAATAAGAGCACATGCAATAAACTATCCTTTTTTGCACGAGTCTTATAAATCATTTGGTGACTAGAGCAAAATTCATGGTATTGACTGACAGTCGAGACAATGACATTTTAAAGTGGCGGTGATAAAGGAACTGAAATGAGAGTTTTCCACATTTCACTTGAAGTAGTAAATGCTGAAACAGTAAACTGTTAAGTTATTTAAATATGTAACAATAACTAGAGCAATGAATTTTAAAACTATACAAAGAGCTATAATCTAAAACACCATAAACAAATCAATATGAATCTTTAAAAAATTAAATAATTTATAGGAAGCAAGATAATAATAAGCAGAGGTAAGAAACCAAAAGAAAAAGAAAAAGAAAAAACAAAATGGCAAATGTATGTGCTATCATATCAATAAATAACTTAAATATAAGTGACCTAAGGTACCAATTAAAAGACAGAGATTATCAGAATAGATACAAATATAAATCCCAATTATATACTGTTTAGAAGAAATGCTCATCTCATTCAATAACATAGGTAGGTTGAAAGTAAAAGGATAGGAAAAGGTATGCCATAGACATTAAAGATTTAGAAGCAGGAGTTTCTATATTAATGTCAGATAAAGTAGACTTTGGAGCAAAGAAAATTACTAGAGGCAAAGAGGGACTTTACACAATGATAAAAGAATAAATTAATCAGAAATACGTAATTACATCATGTATGCACAAAAGCCTTAAGATGTGTAAAGCAAAATCTAAGGGAGCTGAGAGGAGACTTGTAAATCCACAAGTATAGTTGGAGACTTGAGAACCTCACTCGAAGCAACTGACGGAACTATTAGGTAGAAAACAACAAGACTATAGATCGAAAGAGCCCAATCAACCACTAGGTTCTAGTTGACATTTATAAAAAACTTTGCCCCAAACAGCAAGATAGACCATATTATAAGCTATAAGAAAAACCTTAACAAGTTAAAGTAATTAAAATAACACAGAGTATGACTCTATTAATAATGGATCAAACTAAAAATTGATGAGGAATTGGGGAATTTTATTAAAAAATAATCAGCTTTCTGCTTTTGTAAATATGTTTGCTTTCTGTAACTATGTTTGCAGCATGCAAGAACTCCTGCAAGAGCTCCCTTGCATCTTGCTCGACTTATAAATGTAACTGTTTGTACTCCAGCCTTTCCCACTTCCTGTAACAATTTGTGTTTACTAGTTACCCATAGCAACTACCACCCTTCTGTATGTTACTACTTGAAATCTGCATAGCAACTTCTGCTATATGTAATGGTTTATGTTCAAACTGACCAATCAGGTTATATGTAATTTTTCCCATATAAAGAGATGTTTCAGTTGAGACCCTGCTCAGATCTTCAGAGCACTAGCTTGTCTAGGATCGCACATAGTAAACTTTGAGTTCTCCTTCTCTCCTTCTTAGTTTTTCACTCGTCTGATTTTGGAGCTTTTGGAATTTTTCCACAACAAAATCAGTGTCAGAAAGACAGAAAAATCTATGAACATTTGGAATTGAAGAACACACTTCTAAAATATACATGAGTTAAAGAGGAGTACTCGAATGAGATAAAATTACATAGAACTCAATAAAAACAAAATAATATCAAAATGTGTACTATGCAGCTAAAGCTGTTCTTAAGAAAATTTAAAGCATTAAATATTTGCATTATAAATGAGGTGAAGTCCCAAATCAAAATCTAAGTTTCTACTTCAAGAATAAGGGGAAAAAGAGCACAATAAACTCAAGGTGACTTTAGAGAAGGAAATAATAAAGTTAAAAGCAAAAAACAATTAAATTTAAAATAAGAAAACAACAAAGAAAATTAATAAACAAAAATTGGTTTGATAAATGAAATCAGTAAAATTGATTAATTTCTAACAAGATTGACAAAAATAAAGAACACAGAAATATAAGGGATGAAACAGAATATATCATAAGGTGTGACCTCAATTAAAAAGATAATAAATACTACAAGATCATATAGTCTACAACTTAGAAGACCAAACAATTCCTGGAAAACCTGAAACTGCTAAAACTTAATTAAGACAATCTGAATCACCATATAATTATAAAGGAAATAAAATTTATATAAAAAAGAACTCCTAAAAAAGAATCTTCAGACTCAAGTGGTCTCACTGGAGAATTCTATCAAATATTCAAAGAAGTATTATAAAGAGTTTTACGTAATTTCTTCTAGAAAATGAATGAGAGGAAACACTATTCAATGCACTTTAAAAGACTAGTATTAGCCTGATATCAGACAAAGATACAACATAAAAAACTAAAGATCAATATCTCTTATAAACTTAGATAAAAAAAATCTTCAAAAAATTTATCAAACCAGTTCCAGAAGCATATAAAAATAACCCAAGGAGATTTATTCCTGGTATTATTACATTTGAAAATAATGTAATTGACTTTATTAAGAGGATAAACAAGAAATATCACATGATCATATCAATTAATGAAGAGACAATATTTCACAAGTTACATTTGTAGCTCTATAATATTGATCAATTTCTAATAAGCCTGATAAAAATAAGATTCAATTTTATTGAATTCTCACTTGTGATGAATTCTATTTGTGATAAAAATCTCCATCTTATTTATGACAAAAATGAAATTCAATTTCATTTATGATAAAACTCAACAGTTAAAAATACAGGTTAATGACCTTCAATTAATGAAGAGCATCTAGATAAAAAGCCTATAGTTAACATTATACTTAATAATGAAAAACTGAATTCTTTCAATTTAAGATAAGAAACAAGGCAAGTTGTCTGCTTTCACCACTCTTACTCAAGTGGTATTTCTAGCCACTGTGATAATAGGTCAAGAAAAAGAAATAAAAAATTATGCAGATTGAGGAAAAAGAAATAACTATTACCTATTTTGGAGATAACATTATTGTCTACATAGAGAATTCCAGAGAATTTACAACAACAACAACAATAGCAACAACAACCTTCTCCTAGAACTAAGAAGTTAGTTCAAATAGGTCACAGAATACAAGATCAACACACTAAAGTCAATCGTATTTCTATACAATAACAATGAACATATAGAAATCAAAATTAAAAGCACAATTTTATCTAAAATTGAGCCAAAGAAAATAGAATACTTAGGTATGCACTTAATGGAACATGTACAAAATTTGTGTACTAAAAATTGCAAAATGCTGATGAAAGAAATCAAAGAACACCTAAACAAATAGTGAGACATGTCATATTCATAGATTGAAAGACTCAACACACTAAAGATGTCATTATCCTTAAAGATATATGCCTACATATGTGTGTTTGTATATATATATTATGTATCTATATTATGTATATATATTGTGTATATATATATGTAAAAAATGAATACATAAATATAATTTATGTATTTAAATTATTTATATATTGTAAAGATCACTTTACCCTATAGTAATCAGGACAATAGAGCATAGTCAGAGGAACAGAGACATAAATGAATGCAATTGAATAGAAAACCGAAAAGAGGTATACACAATATGAGAAGTTGATTTTTGGCAAAGGAGCAAAAACAATTCAATGACAGAATGACAGCTTTTTCAACAAATAGTGCTGGAGCAATGGGGCATTCTGTGCAAACAAAACAAAACAAAACAAAAACATGAACCTTGGTTTAAAGATCATATTTATACAAATATTAGCTGAAAACGGATAATGAAATCAAATGCTAAATGTAAAAGCATAAAAAATTTAGAAAAAATAAGAAAATATTTGTGATCTAGGTTAGTTAAGAAGGGATTAAAATGACACAAAAGCATAGGCCATAAAGAAAAAAAAAGATAAATTGGACCACATCAAAATTAAAAGATTTTGTTTTATAAAAACCCAGGTAAAGAGAATAAAATGATAAGCTAAAGACTGAGCAAGAATATGTACCCATACCAAACAAAGAAATTGTATGTAGAATAAATAAAGAACTCTCAAAAGTCAATAGTAAAAACAAATGATCCAATTAAATAATGACTAAACAACATGAAGAGACATTTCAGTAAAGAAGATATATAGATGGTAAATGGATTCATCATTAGTCTTTAGGAAAACCAAATTAAAACTATAATGAGATAGCACCTATTAGAATGGCCAAAATAAAAAATAGTGACAACAACAAATCTGATAAGCCTACAAAGCCACTTTAGAAAACAGCGTGGCAGTTCCTTATAAAACCAAACATTCAACTATCATACAACATAACAACTGTGCTATTGGGCATTTATCCCAGAGAAATGAAAATTTATGTTTATACAAAACCTGTCTACAAATGTCCATAGCAGCTTATTTTCCATAACAAAAAACTGGAAATAGCCCAGCTGTTCTTCAACAGGTAATTATTAAACAAGTCATTTATATATTTCATTTTATAACATTTTAAAATGTTAGAAATGAAGATCAGATTCCTGGTTGCTAGGGTTTAAATCCAGAGGTTGGGGAAGGGAGCAGGAAGAAGATAGGCATTATACTGGATTTTATAAATGTACGACAAGGGAACATGTTTGACGGCTCAGTTCTTCATTGTAGTGGTGGATACAAGAAGCTACACAAGTGACAATTGTATACAACTAAATACATATACAATGTATGTAAGTATAGTTAGAGAAATCTGAGAAAAATTGGTGGATTGCATCAATGTCAATTTCCCTGTTGTAATAAAACACCACAGATTTCCAAAATTTTAACATTGGGGAAAAGGAGGCAAAGTGTGGAAAGGATTTTTCTATACTATCTGTCACAACTGGATTTGAATCTATAACTATCTCAATAAAAATTTCAATTAAAGTAAAATCAGATTAGTCACTATAACTAATGAAATGAGATGTATAAATGACATGTAGGAAACCTTGGGAAGGGTTATTCCAGAGTGGAATGATCATTCAATATCTGAAAAGAAGTAATGTCAACCTTTGAAAAACATGGGGATTAGGGACAGTGACCCCCACATAGTGGAAAGCCACGTATAACTTTGACTTCCCCAAAACTAACTACAGTCATCCCTTAGTGTCTGTGGGGTATTGATTCAAGGACCTCCAGGCACTCTAAAATCTGCAGATGCCTAAGCCTCTTACATAAAGTGGCGTAAACAACACATGCAGTAGGCCCTCTGCATCTGAGGATTCCCAGCTGTGAATTTATGTGAAAACAGGGATAGGAAGGGACAACTGCATATTTATTAGAAAAAAATCATGTATAAGTGGACCCATGCTTTTCAACACTGTATTGTTCAATGGCCAACAGTAGCTGTGTTTTGGTGGATAAACCTGAATAACAGGAATTAAATTGTTTTGTTAAAAGGGACTAACCTCAATTATCTAACTTTTTTTTGTTTGCATCAGACCTAGCTAAGGTTCCTTAGCAGTGTCTAGTTTGCTCAAGTGGTAGAGAGGTTCTTACTTGAGTTAAGGTTTGTCCCAAGTTATTAAGGAGCTTTTGGAAGGAGCTGTGTATTGCTTTTTAGAGAAATACTCAGAGTTAAGAATTCGCAGGCTTTGGAACATTGTCAAAGCTCTTAATTTGTACAATGTGAAATTCTAAGGAGCAGGTGAGAATGCTGGTTAGGAGAAGCCAGCGATGGTCTTAGTCTAGGAAGAATCTCAAGTGGAGTCTTCCTCTGGAGATTTTTGACTCTTCTCTTTAGAAATCTGCCCAGTGTTTGGTTGCTCCCCACCTTTAATCTTACAGTTAATAAAATTAGTAAAGTCACTCATATGATTCACAAGCTTACCTCTTTTAGTGTGTTTTTCTACATACATAGATCCTCGTGAAAACTAAGAAAGAACACATGAATAAATCTAAATTAATTTTTCTAACATCTCGCAGATAATGTTAAAGAAATATTCTAAGCCATCAGCCCCAACCCCCCCCCCGCCCCCCAAAAAAATCACTGGGTAAATGGGAGTATTTTCTTCTAATCACTATTTTCCTTTTGCTATTATTAGTCATAGTTCAAAAAAAAACTTAATGTATTTTTATAAAGTGCTCGGTTTACACAAATTTAAAAGTATCTCATTCAGCATACATTATCAATTGATAAATATAAAAAGTACAATATTTGCACAGAACAGAAATATTTCATCAGTTTGGGGCCTGACAAATTTTCTGCTCAATCTTCTCCTTAATTATTTGATTATTGTGCCAATCTCTACTAGTTAATTTCCTACTAATGTATCCAATGGAAAGGCATTGATTATAACTCAGTATCTTCGTTATTGAGGAAAATGACAATATTTAAATAGATTTCATATCAACTCAATAGCAAAGTATGTATTTATAGCAATTTTGATTGCTTTATTTTCCTGGCCCAAAGAGGATAACACTTTGGAAGATAACTTAAAGGTAGCTCTGGAGAGCTGCTTTTGTCAAGATCTAGACTGAGATCTTAGGAGATAAATTTAAACGTAGCCTTTACTCATGATACATGTTGCTTCCGGGTCCAGGACATTTTTTCAAGTGACTGAGATGGAAAGAAAGCTCTGCCACTATAGAACACCTGTGGTTCCATCTTCAGTCTTGAGACTGCCTACATTTTATGTCCAATCATATTCAATATTTCTTTCTCTTTCCTGTGTTTGATCACTACCTGCATTTATGCCTCTCTACTTTGGATGGAACCCAGCTTTCATCAATGTGAGAAAATATACCATTTTTTTATATCTATTCATTATCATCCCAAAATTCTTAGCACTAGAATTTTACATAAAATTCTTCACTCGGAATTTTTAATTTTCTGTAATTAATTTAGCATACATTTAACTGTCTCTTAGAAAATTATTTCAATGTATTTGATTTTAAATTGTAATTACAGTTATTAAATAAAAGCTTCTTTTAATGAATTTTTAATGATTCAGTGGGTCCGAGAGTTTGAGTGTCAATGCTCAGATGCTCCATCAGGCTCATGGGAACCTATTGAATAATAATACGTCAGCATTCTTCTTAAAATTCAGTATCCCAGGACCCAAGAGTTACAACTCTGCTCCATTTCTCTGCACTTAGAAACATTGGGGTTTTTCAACTTTGAACAAAAATAGAGTGATGGAAAAGATATCAAGTAAAAGGTGAGTATTTTTGTATATATATAAAAAAAAACTAATAAAAACACTTGTCCTGAGTACCCTGAGATATGCATGTTTATTTTCTTTCTTAGAATTTAAGCAATTCCTTCTTGTTTATCTCCCAAAGGGGCACTACACTGCTGCCTGCTATCAAATTGCCTTTGCACATTCCCACTTTCGTTCACAGTCTCTTCTACCTTCTAATACAAGATGCTGTCCAGTTTTGGTTTACTCAGCACTTCTTTATCAAATCCACCTAACAAATAAAAATATTTAAAGAAAATATTATTATCAGTCCTTTTAATTTTTTTATTTTTTTAATAAAAAAAAGGCAGGGGGAGGAAAGAGCAAGGAGAGAAAGAGGCATAAACCTATGTCTTGGAAATTCAGTATCTGATAATAAAAGACAGAGTTCCACATAAGATCTCCAAAGTTTTTTCTTCCTACTTTTGCATTATTCTTTTCTGTCTTTGAGATATCCTTTTCATTCTAATTAACTTTTTGGATCTAATACAATTTGGATTGTATCTGCATTTACAACTGATTTGGGAGTTTTGAATGAACTGAATATATAATTTTATTTCTATGAGAAAGAATAGTATTATTATATGATAGTGAGCAATGTGGTAAAAATTCTTAAGGAATGAATGTAGAGAGTATCAAGGGTATCATAAAACCCTGGGAATAAAAGAAAGAAATGTTAAAGTTTAGTAATTTTCTTTGTATAATTCATACAAACTCAGTCTCCAAAATTAAGTTGTTTCCACTTATCTTAATCTTAGAGAGAAATTATTTGATATTTTTTAATATAAACAGAGGGAGTGGGTTTTTCAAGCCCAGTGGGCATGGAGCTTTGGATTTCTCTTTTTAAACTAACACAATGAAAAATTGCTTCAGCTAAATATAAGATAATAACGTAGCAATCCAAATTTCTTGAGGAGAAACCAGGGTAAAAATGTCTCTTGTGTAGATTCTTTCCATTTTTAATGGGTAGGACTGCTATACCTATGATAAAGCAAAAAATAAAGTTAAGAATAATAAACTAAAAAGAAAAACAAGGAATAATAAGCAACTGTATATAGTCCTGAATATGTATTAATATTTACAAAATACTGCAAACAGTTGGAGTAGCTGTTCAGGTAACTCAAGCTAAATATGTATTTTTTTTATCAGAGTTGGCATTTGAGCTTCAGTCAACAGTCACTCACAAGTCCCTAGTATGTGTCAACCAATGTACTGTTTTGGGTTACAAGATCACTCCAACAATAAAACACCACAGGTGAAATATATGTAAAAAGTCTTATAAGAGAGTATCAGCTTGAAGACTTTCACAGATACTCTTAATGCTGAAGATCATATTCCTTCTTTTGCATTTTTCAGAGTAAAAATTAAAAGAGATCAAAGCTTCAAAGAAAAGATGTGCAAATTACTTTAAGATGAATCAGAACGAATTTTTCCACTGCCTTATAAATAGATGTACAGGGGCCAGTCATTGTGTAGGAATAAGGAAGAGACCCAGTAAGGTCATCCCAGTGGGTATGAGGAGAACTGACATCAATTTGTTCAGTAGCGACAGAAAAACATGAATGGAGAACTGGGGTAAACCTCAAAGTTTTCCTCTTCTTTCTCCCAGACAATCTAATTTCTTCAGGTGTCTACCTTTTCTCCCAGAGTATTGCAAGAAAGCAACCTCATCTCAGGTCAATCCTAATTTTCTCGGCTTTAAAATTATTGGTTTTAGGGGGCAAGTAATGTTTTGTGGCAGGTGGCTCTCCTATACGTCAGAGGTCCTCAACTCCTGGGCTGTGGACCAGTACCAGTTCAGGGCCTGTCAGGAACTGGGCCACACAGCAGAAAGTGAGTAAGCAAAGTTTCATCTGTATTTGCAGCCACTCCCCAGCACTAGTATAACTGCTTCAGCTCTACCCCAAATCATCAGGTATTAGATTCTCATAGCAGCACCAATCCTGGTGCCAAAAGTTTGGGAACCACTGCTATCCACTGCAGCATCTATCTTTGTTTAGCAGCATCTTTGGCCATTATACACTAGTTGCCAGTAGCACCCAGTCCCCACCAGTTATGACAAACAAAGTACATCTAAACATTGCCAAATGTTCCCAGAGGGGTGTAATCAAACTATTTTAGAACTCCTGGTCTGAGCCAATAAGCACAGGACATTCCTCTAATGTCATTGTAGCGACTTTGACACATAGTAGGGATTTGTGAGTAACTGATGACTGAAGGCCAAAATGCCAGTTCTGGACAAAACATATATTTGGCCTGTTTCCTTAACAGCTACTCTAGCTCTTCACATCACTCTGCATATACTAATACATATTCAGGACCACATAAGTATGGGCACAGGTGCCTGATTCAAGTTGGCCTTGACACAATGCCATGGGATTTATCACTCCCTCCTCATCCCCATCTTAAAGTGAAGAAAACAGCTGCAGCCTGCAATGCTACCAGTAGTTATTCTGCCACTCCAAACAAAACCAATCAGCTCTTCTTGGTCTTGAGGAAGAAGCAGAGGTCAGCAGAGCATGTGAAACCCAAAGACCCAGTGCTTGATGACAATACTCAGCTATGGGTGGTGATGGCATTTCTTATGTTTTAACCAGTCCGAGTAAGGATATCCTGTCACTTTCTGGTAAAGCCATCTTAAGTAGTATAGTATATCTATCCAAGGAAGGGACACAATATTAAAGGGTTTGTTTAAATTGAGTGGCTATTTAAGGGCTAAATTTACTGGAAGTTCTATATGTAACCTACACCAACCAAATGGCCAGACCAGCTTACTCTTAACTGAATGTCTGATAGACCATAAACCTTCCCCTCTCAGAATCTGATTCATCTCAGTAAACAGCAACTCCTGTTTTTAGATGCTTAGGCCAAAATTTATGGGGCCATCCTCCACTCCTTTCCATCTCTTACACCCCTGATGCCACTGTTCATCTTCAACATTTATCTAGTGGAATCCTTTCTCTTCTTGCCATCTTCACTGATTCCATTTGTGTCTAATGCAATATCAACTTTGGTTGATATGGGTACCTGAGCTCTGTAAATACTATTCTTCCATCCACACTTACCTCTCTTCAGTCTGTTCTCAAAGAAAAAGAAAAAAAAAAAACAAATTGTCACTCAGTGCAATGTGATATTCTGTACGATGCCAGAACAGAAATAACAGAAGACATTTTTTGAATAACTAGTGAAATTCAGATAAAGTCTATAGACTAGTTACTAATATTGTACCAATGTTAATTCTAATGTTGAAAAACGTATCATGCTGATGAAATGTGTTAAGATTAGGGGAAACTAGGCAAAGATTTCGTAGGAGCTCTCAATACTTTTCTTTGTAAGTTTTTTCTAAAATGAATCCAAAATAAAAGTTCCAAAAATATTAAAATTCTAAATTAAAAAGTATTATATAATGACATGTTTCTGCACAGGATTCTCTAGTTCCACCTCATTTTATGCAAAATAAATATCCAATATCTTACAGTCATTCCCAGTCTCCTCATGATGTGGACTTTGTGTCCTTTTCAACTTCATCTCCCACAGCCACCCCCTCACTCACTTATAGTGCTCCAGGAGCATTGGCCATATACTGTCTTTCAACACCCAGCCATGTTTCTGCCTCAGGGCTTTTGTACTTGACTCTCCACTGCCAAATACTCACATGGTTTGTGTAACAATTCACACTTTCCAGAGGTCATTACTCCAATGTCACCCTCTCAATGAGTGCTCCTGGCCAACCTATCTAAAATAGCAGCTTTCTATCTCCAATACTTCTTTCTCCCTCTGTACTTTGTTTTTCTTCGTAGTCTGTATCATTAGTTAATGCACTGTGTATTTTTTCTGTTTATTGTAATATTGTCTGTCTCGCCAACTAGAATGGAAGTTGTATAAAGGCAGACAGTTTGGTGTGTCTTGCTCACTGTTACCCCAGAATCTAGAATGGTGCCTGTCACTTAGAGGCCACATTTAATGAATGAATTAATATGTGTGGGTAGCTTTTTGCCAACTAAACTTTTTGTCACAATTCTGTGATAAAAGTATCAGTCCTACATTCAACATAAATCCAGAAATTATAGGAAAGGGGAACATCACTGGCCTAGAGTCCTGAAAATTAAATAACTGCAGAAATTAATATAAAAACTTCTCATGGACCTTCCAGTTTCTGGTCTCCCATGCAAAAATATGGAATTCACTAGTCCATCCCATTGACAAGAAAATACCTGAATAGATTGAAAAATCAACAGTTCTTTTTAAATCCCTAAGAGAGAAGGAGAGGACGCAAGGCAAATCATTTCCCTATGAGATGGGAGAGTCACAGTTAAATGCAGGGAGTCACAGCTTATCAGAGCAGAAGCTGCTATTGGAACCAGTGCCAGGGTAGTAAAACCTGAACTATA
The DNA here is from genome assembly GCA_030015415.1 of Cynopterus sphinx. Classification (NCBI taxonomy): domain Eukaryota; kingdom Metazoa; phylum Chordata; class Mammalia; order Chiroptera; family Pteropodidae; genus Cynopterus; species Cynopterus sphinx. Next base: position 34,324,378 of record CM057389.1, on the reverse strand, counting down.
ATTGATGAATTGCTAGTGGCTCAAGTTCAAAACTCCAGGGGGACCTAATCATTGTTGGGTGGGGGTGGACTATAATATTGTCAGATTTACCACTAAAATCTCAACCAGGTTCCCACAGTAAATATCAGAGAAAAAATTCCTGTGCTTCTAGTAAGGGGAGGAGAAAAGAAACAAATTTGAAATACATCAGAGCACCCTGTTTTTTCTTAACAAGGCCCGCTTTTAGGAAAAAATAGTCAAACAGAGCCTAACCTACTGTCTGTCGTATTATCAGTCTAACTGACTTGAGGGAAAGAAAATATCAACTCCAGCCCACTCTAGCCACCTGTCTCATTTAAGGCATAGGAAGAAATAAAATATATTGGGAAGAAAGAAATAAAACTGTCCTTGTTTACAGATAACATAGTCATATATGTAGAAAATCTAAAGAAAAAGATTGAAAACTTCCTGAAAGTAACAAGCGATTATAGTAAGGTTACAGGATACAAGGTTACTATGCAAAAGTCAATCACTTTCCTATATACTAGCAATGAACAAGTGGAATTTGAATTCAAAATTGCAATACCATTTACATTAGGTCCTAAAAACTTAAATACACACACACACACACACACACACACACAACATATTATGTACAAAATCTATATGAGGAAGAATATAAAATTCTAAAGAAAGGAATCAAAGAACTAAATAAATGGAGACATATTCTATGTTTAAGAAGATTCAGTATTCTTATGACTTATTCTTCAGTATTCTTCAGACTTATTCTATGAGTAAGAAGATTCAGTATTCTCAAGATGCTAGTTCTTCCGATGGGATGTGTATGTGTGTGTGTGTGTGTGCGCGCTCACGTGCACCTGTGTGTGTGTAGTACTTCCAAAAAATGCCCAGCAAGTTATCTTGTGAATACTGACAAACCAATTCTGAAATTTATATAGACATACCTAAGATTCAGAATAACTAATAATAATATTGAAGGAGAATAACAAAGTTGAGTACTGACGCTACCCAACTCCAAGACTTGCTATACACTATAGTAGTTAAAATATTACGTTATTAGCAAAAGAGTAGACAAATAGATCAATGGAACAGAATAGAAAACAAAGAAATAGACTCATAAATATTATCAACTGATCTTTGACAAAGGAACAAAAATAATACAATGGCAAAGATAGTCTTCAATAAATGGGGTTGGCATAACTGGACATCCACATAAAAAAAGACTCTAGATTTAGATCATACATAATTCACAAAAATTAACTCTAAATGAATCACAGACCTAAATGTAAAACACAATACTATAAAACTCTTAGAAGATAACATAAGAGAAAACCTAAATGACCTTAGGTACAGCAATGGCTTTTTAGATATACCAAGAGCACAAGTCATCAAAGAAATAATTGTTAATCTGCACTCCTTTAAAAGAGTGAAAAGTGAGAGAAGAGGGTGGAAACCTTCAGAACACAAACAAAGATTTTTTGCATCAAACCCTCTATCGCAGGTTTATTGACAAAGAGTCATAAATTGAAAAATGATTTTTCAAAAAATAAACAATCATAGCAGAACAAGGAATAAGCAAAAAAAAAAGATATTGGTCAGAAGCAACAGGGGAAAAGAAAGCTGTTTTTCTTAACATCTTCAGTATGATTTAATGACAAAGGTGAAACCCTGAAGTCTAAATCACAGTGCAAAATTCACCTCAGATTTCACAAGTATTAAGGGTGCATGGATTTTCAAACCTTGAGCTCTCTTTCTCTTTTTTTATACTTCCTTTAATATTTCACAAAACTGTACTTACTTGGAGAAAGTCATGCAAAACTGAATGGGTTCAAGTACTACTTTTTGAATACAAGGTACTGCCTTATGCACTAAAAAAGAAAGACACCTATCTCATTTAATTACTCCATCACCGCAAGTTTAAGTAAATCTAAACTGATTTGGTGTACAGAAAATATTAGAAAAATACTTCCTAAAGAGGACAATTGCCTTTAAGATTATATTTTGGAGGAGATTGCCTTTGTTTTCATTTAAAATTCAAACTTGAATTTAAAAGCATGGCCTGAAATGACTCTTCTGGAAGACAAGTTACTAACAAGGTCAGTGCTCCTGCCTAAGGCCCAGGGGCCAGGTCCAGTGCCCCTCTTAAAGTCTGGCTGGTTGCTGCTATTCTGACATCACAGACTCCAGATTCTGCTACTCATTTAGGTCTGATTTTTCCTTTTAAAACTGATCTCCTTCCACTCAGCCTGGTATATCCTTCAGATCCTTTCAACAGAGAGCCCTGAAGTTGGAATCATAGCTTTGCCCCATTCTAGATGGCTCTCAGTTTCCACATCTATAAAACTGCAATAATATAAACCTCACAAGACTTTGTTGGATTAAATAAGTTGTATGTAAAAGAAGAGAACACAAACTTTTGGCAAATGTTTTCCCCCCCTTCTACTCCCCAACCCAATCTCATTCCTTCCTGCCTACCCTTTTCTGTTCCCCAACCCCCAGGACCAGCTGGCTCACTGACCTCACCCACAGTTTTAGGGGAAACTGTTTACCACTCCATGACACTATAAGTCCAGCAGAGGAGCTGAGGAAACCCTTGAGGGTCACCACACTAAACCGGACAGGTAATTGAAAACAGAGGAAAGAGCACCAGACCTGGACTCAGAGACTCTGATACAAGACATGACCCCAGTGCTCCTGACAGTGGACATTTGTCATCTCTGAGTCAAGTTTCTTCTAATAATAACAGCTTTTCTTCTGTCACCAGGATAGTATAAAGATGAAATAAGAATACTAATGAAGAAGCATACTATAAATTGTAAGCATGGTACATGTGCTGGTATTATTCTTTAGACTGATTCTTCTCTCTTATTTTAAGACATGAACTTGGTCGTGAAGAAATGATTATGGGTGAAACAGGGAACACAGCTCAAGACTGTGTGGCTACAAAGTCCATACCCCATCCCCTACCCTAACTACCCTAACTAGTGCTTACTGAAAACAGTGTCACACTTTTTTCAGACAATGCACCACTTTCCCAGATTGATCATTTAGGGCCCTACAATCATGTGAGTCAGCACTGCTCTAGGTACAGATTTAGAACCCAGACTTGGGGGGTGGGTGACTCACCTGCTCCAGCTGTGTGTCAATGCAAAGCTGGATCACTTTCAGGTCATCTGGCTCCAACCTAGTTCTTTCCACCTGATCTTACAGTGTTTATCTCTGTACCAGTACCATCTCATTAAATACTAAATGAAGTGTTTCTTTCTATTCGTTTTATTCTTTATAACACTGTTCTGTTATAATAATATGGTCCTCTTCAGTTCCCTTTGGCATTTTGAAAATCACACAAAGAGAAAGAAGTCCTGCTTTGTTCATTTAAAAGTGAATATTTTTCCAGTTATCTCAAGCTATTTCCTTTAAAAACAGATCAAAACCTGAATAAACAAGCTATACTTTGCTACTTCTGGACTCTACATTTTGGAGACAGTACTTGCAGTCAGAGAGGATCAAAAGGTTTCAGCCTGCGTGTCCCACACTCCTAGCCCTGATGCTGGTGCCCTCTCCACCTGCCTGTCTAACCCCACGTCCTTTCCTCCTTGGCCTTCTATCCCTGGTACCCTGCCCATCTGCCCATGTCCATATTTCTCTTCCATCTGCTCTGCCACCTGCTGTGAGTCTGTGACCCCTTCCTGTGGGCCAGCCCACCTGTTGGTTCCTGATTGTCCCTTCTGTTCTCTCCTCTTCTACTAGGTCATGACCAGGATCATTTTGAGGCTGACTCATCTGCCTCACTGTCTGGCACTCATCTACCCTGGCCAGGCTCCAGTGGGAAGTAACTTATATCCATGGACTCTGGCATCCTGGGTCATGTCCACTTGAGTCCCTAACTCCTGATACTGCTTTTGCTGTGTGCCAGACATGGGAATTTGATGCTGTTTGCAGGATCCTGCCACCTATTTTAGGTTTGAACTTCGCAGTCAGCTGTTTGCTCCATTTGTTTAGAAACAGAGCCTGTTTCCAATGGAATTTTCTCCCCTTTGTCACAGTGTATAATCCCTTACATCAAGGCAGTGGCTCACATCCAAATTTAAAACCATGTGATATTTAATGTTCTGTGAAAATAAGATAAAATGTAGAATTTTCACGTTTTATGACATAACCTTCCTTTGCATGCCATAATCTCAGAGATTCCAAAGCAGGATCTGGGCTGTCTTACATTCACTCAGAAGGTGCTCACAAGAAATCCCAGTCTGTGTGACTGATGGAACAAGGACAGCCTGGATTGATGCTCTGTAGAGAAGGGAAAGGGAAGGATTATAAGAAGAAGCTATGACTTATGAAGGTACAAAGAGCGATAGTGAGAGATAAGAGATATAGTTAAGTAAAAGGAAATAAGTATAAAGGATGTGATTATTTTAAAGTAAAATTCATAAATTTCAGGAAATTCCCTTTTCCAGTGTAATTTAGAGCAGACATGTGGAAAAGCTTTGAATTTACTAATATAGTGATGCTAGATGATACTTCTATATTGTAGTTAAAAAATACAATTGGTGGGAGAGAAAAAAAATGGTGTAGATGATAAAGGCTCTGTTCATCCCTCTAGTGACCAAATCAAAATTGTAACAGAAACAAGGTGCAGCAGCAAGGAAAAATCGCCTGGAATCTAGATGAACAATCCCACACAACTACAGAGAAATCCAAGAAAGCACCCTGCAATGGCAGAAGGTGGTACAATACATTATCTGTGAAAGGTTAAAAAGAAAGATTAAATATGTTTTTGGCTGGTAAAAAAAAATACAATCACTATAAACACAAAAATACAAAGACTATAGTCTTTGGTACATTTTAATAAAGAGTAAATCTAGGATTTTATCTGAATTCCATGTGGACAAGTAGAGGACTTGCAGTGGTTCCCTCTGCACATGCTCGGACAATCCTAGTCACTCCCTTCTTTGTCACTGTGGCCCAGGACAGGAGCATCATAACAGATACAGCTTCAAGGAAATCATAGAGATGTTCCATATATGCTAAATGAGCAGAATGTTTCTTAGCAATGAGAGCATCTGCAAATACTTGTTCACATTTACACTATGTCCAGAGTTGCCCCACTGCCCAGCTTTTCAAGGACTCACAAAGCACAATTTATTCATGAGAACAAAAAGAACATGGCTGGTTTGCCTCACTCCTACCCCCATGCAGGAGTCCTGACACTCTCCTAGCATGTGAGTGTGTCACCATGTCCAGGTTGCACACAGAAACAACCAGTTACTGGCTCTATCGCCACTGTTGTGTGTAAGTAGAAGGCTTTCAGCTCGATGAAAAATGCTCCTGAATGTATGCAAGAAAGCAACAGCTGGGAAAGTCATTGAAACATAATATCAATCCCAAAATAGTCATAATTTATTTTTTGAGACTTATAAATGGTTAAAGAAATGGAATCCACCTTCAGGAAATCATGTTTCCTTACTTCTCATCGTATTCCATTTTCCCCCAAAGCTTACAACAAATGGTGCTGTAATGGTACATCATGTTTGTCAGTTTGAGCAGCCCTGGAGCTCTCCTTTCTAAGCTGTTGAAGTAGACCAGCTGTCCTCAGTTTGTGATAGGGCTGTCACTCCTCTTCAAAAAGGAAGCAGGGAAGAAAGTAAAGGGTCAGGATCAGGAAACAATGGCAGCATATACAAATTAATACATGGCTATCTCAGAAATAGCAGATCTATAGTGTGACTTCAGGGAGCTTCTCACTTCCTCAATTGCATTGACAAGCCTCCAGTGCTCAGTGCTCATCCATCCTTATTTGTTGGCTAGAGCACAACTGTCTGGACACACCAAAGTTGCTGGACTCTTGATGAGGTCAGCTGTGCATTGTAGGTAAGCAGAATAAAAATTCCACAGCTTTAATAAATCATTATAACTTCTATTCTTAGATCTACCTAATAGTCCTCTGCATTTAAGAAATATATAACCAAGTTCATTAAAATTGAGTTAATCCACATTTTCTTTTATGTATTCATTCAACAAGCATTTACTGAGTTCCTATCACTTGCCATGCGCTCCATCAGGCACTGGGAGAAACACAACTTGCTAAAATACATGGTCTTGGTCTCTTGAAATAAACAGGAGAAAAAAATTCACTTTTTCATGACTCAAATAATCATTTTCTTACAACTGTGATGAATATTTTGGAAAAAAAATAAAAGATGTAAAAGTATAAACCAGAGGGTCCATACTTGGGATAAGGAAGTCTGTGAAAGTGACACTTCCTTGGACAGTGACATTTAAGCAAAGACTCAGTATAAAGCGAAGCCAGATGAGACAGAAAGTGGTGGCTGAAGGCCAAGGGTGAGGTGAGAAAGAATAAAACTTTCCAATAGGAGAGAGGAGCATTGTAAAGACCCAGAGATGGGCCCAGAAACAAGCACAGAACAAAGGCCAGAGTGGCTGGCAGGGCCACCAGGCACCATTGGTCAGGGGTTTTGCATAACCTAAGTTGTCTGTCCTGGCGATGATGACCAGCACAGTCTCATGCAGAAGATTAAAGTGCAACAAGAGTGAAATGAACAAGAAGGCAAGGACCAGATCATGCAGGACCTTTGTGTCCTTTAGGAATGTGTTTGGCTGCAAGAAAGAGAATATCAAGAAAAGTTGGCCTCTGCAAATATGAACTTGTTTCTCACATAAAAATGACTAGGCTTAGGCTATCCATAGCTGGCTCAAATGCCATCACTCCTTGTTTTCTTCACTCTATTATCAGTAGCACACTGACCTTTCTTCTCTAGTTTCATGTCAGCTCTGTACTTCCAGGCACCACTTCTTCATTCCAGTCAAGTAAAGGAGATAAAAAAAATGGGAAAAGTGTTGTGAGTAATCTAGCCTACTCTGCCTTTATTTCCTCAGAAAACCACATGTTTCTCCAGAACATTTACTCAAGGAAGGTATCTAAAGAAAAAGGCATGTGGGTGAAGTTGACTCCAACAATTGGCAATGACTGCCACAACCTCATTTGGCTGTGCTAAGAATTTGACATTTTAAAATTTGAAGATCTCAAATCATTATTTGTTAATTATGCTCTCGAACAAATCACATTAGTACCATACTTAGTAAAAATGTTAAGCTTCTTAGAAAGGATTAGCATGGCATTAGCCCCTAGATTCTAATTTCACTCTGATTAGTTTATATTCCTTGAAGAAATACAGGAAGTGACCACTCCATCTTTTTAACCCCAGTATCTACCACTATACTCTCTTTAACACTCAGTAAATATATATTTATCTATAGAACAGATATATGTCACCTACTAAAGTGCATCACATATGATTCTAAGTCTACATGTTTTATTGTTCATACATTTATTTATGATCTATTTCAGAGAGGTGTATCATTCTTCATAAACGGTTCTGCTTACTCAACTCTTTTAAACCAGCAGCTGACTGGTTAGAACTTCTCCTTGTACCATCTCTATGGAATTGGTACTAAAGAAGGAAGAAAATTTCTCTTACAATTTTGACTGATAGAGTGTGATTAAAGAATACACTGTCTTCTTTACACTTAGAATAGAATTAAAGGAAAAAATTTGTCACATTCCAGTCAAAGCTGCCAATATCATTTTTTTCTGGTGAACAGAAAAATATTATGGAGTTGCCATAACTATTTTCCCTCTTTTCCACAAATACCAAATTTTAATATATTCCTGTGTAGATGCATATTGTTCTGCACCATGAAAGATTACATTTTGTTATAAAAATTGAATATATAAAATCCTTATCTTCCCCACTCATTTCTCACCCCTTTATGGGCCAGATGAATTTCCCTCAAATATGGCAAATCTCAATTTCCACCTGTGAACATTAACAGAGAAATGATGGACAGCTCTACATGGTCATAAACCATAAGCTTACACAAAAGAATACATGAAACTAGCTGAGTCAGAAGCACATTTTTTTTCTTTTTAATAGTCTGTAAAATGGAAATATTATGTGTCTTGAGGAAACATGAAATTATACCAGAGTAATGCAGTAGAAAGTCAATCTCTAATCTTGCCAATATTCTTTACTATTCCCTAGTTTATTTTTCTATTATCAATAAGATAACAATCAAGTGCATAATTAAGCTGAAAAGGTCAAGAATATTTAAGCAGTATTTAAACTGAAAATTAAAAATCTACAGAAAGCTGGAATAAAATTAAGTAAAACTGCCTATGAAGTAGGTAATAATGCTGAAACATCAAGGTCAGTAATATCAAATAGGTGAAAGGTAAACCAGATTTTGCAAATCTCAAAGTGACAAGAGTAGTAATAACAACAGTGGCTGTCACATGTCTCTTTTAGTCCTCATAGCAATGCTATCATGCATTCTATAATTATTATTTGAAACTTATAGAGTCAGATAACTTGCAAAAAGTCACTAAGTAAATGGGGAAGACAGTTCTTGAACATGGCTCTTTCAACTCCAATATTAGTTCTATACTACAATTGCATATGACTTTTTCTCTTCAAAATGTAAAAAAGAAATATTTCTTCAACTTTTGTTTCTCTTCATAGTTTAACAGTAATAATAATAATAATAAATGGCAATATTATGATTATGAATTTATTAATGACATTTAAAAAAAAGTTACCTAAAATTGCAATGTCATTTACCAACATTCTCCTTGATGCCTTTTTTTATTGATTAAAATACAAAAATAAAGTTTTAATTTTTTATCAAGCTTCTTGATCCAACTTTACCATGAACAGGAGGTGATCTATTGCCTGAATCTAATCCATTTTAGCTTTCACAATGAATAATTATAAAGTCTGGAAATATGAATTACTTAATAAAAAGCCCAGAGTATAAAAACATGAGCACCTACATGTGTGTGTGTGTGTATGTGTGTGTGTGCACGTGCGTGTTGATAAATAGGTATTGGGAGTTGGATTGCATTAATTTCAATTAAAATGTGGCCTAAATATCTCTTTTTCTAAACAAACTGTGACAATAAATCAATCTTAAAATCTAGTTCCCTTTATCTCTTGTCTAACAACAATATTCAACACCTTTTGAGTAAAGCGAACATTTGTTTTTGAAGCCTTTCTATTTAAAAGTCAGTCTTTATAATTGTCAGTGCCAACAGTTCATTTGACTGACATAATGTAGACTTTGTGTGGTCTGGATATTAAATAGTGGTAGCAACCTATAGAATTCCAAGAATTCTTCAATATGTGTGTAAATGTACAGTCACACTTACTATGCCCACATATACACACATGTGAGATTTCAACAGGATTGAAATAGTAGCAGTATCTTATACCAATATTTGGAATGCTAGTCTAAAATATCAATATCATTTCCTAAAGATGTAAAAACAGAACTCAAAATTATCTAAACACACTAAATATGTAGAGATAACTAACTCTAATGTCCATGCCCTTTCCTTTATAAAAAAATGGATTTATCCATAACCACATAGAGAAAAATAATGGCTTCAGTTCTTTTCAATAAGAAAAACACATACCATGTGATTATTAGCAATACTGTGGTGAAACTGAAAACAAATGCCAAAATGCATTTCACTACTACTCATTATTGTCTATATCTAATGATCTGAACAACAATGTAAATTGCTGAACAATTTACAAAACATATTTCATGCACTGTCCCATTTGATAATATCTGAACAACTCATGTAGGCAAGAAGATTCTCATCACCAACTTTGCAGAACTGAGATTCTGAGGCTCAGGAAAGTGAATTGACTTGCTGCCAGCCTTTCAGAGCTGTGGTAACCTAGTGCTCCTTCCACTGTACCATACCTACTAAAAATAGAAATATATTATTCTATAAATTAAAAGGCCCCAAAATTATATTTCCTGCTTCTGTACAGTATAAATGAGATAGTATTTCATCTGATACTATTAAAGACAATAAAAGAGCTTAAATAATGTGGTTTAATTAAATCCTAGACATTTGCCACAAGGAATCATGGCTTGAAAGATTTTGTAACAAATAAGTATAGGGAATGCTAGAATGCTTAAATCAAAGACAGACTATTCACTGACCGAAATGTTTGAGACCGCAAAATTGAGTCTATCCAACAGTTCCGGTTCATTTTTTTTCCAATTAACAAATGCCTTTTGCTTGAACTGTGCTTCTATAGCCTGAATTCAAACTCAAATGTGGATTTTAGGTCTCTCCAACTTCAGTTGATACTGGATTTTATCCCAAATTGTATGAACTCTCTCTAAAGTTTTTCATACACTTTTGGCTCCCATTTCCTTCCCCTCTGTTTCCTCCTCCTCCTCTTCCTTATTCCTCATTCTTCTTGCTTTTCCATATACCACATTAATTTCAAGCCAGTAAAGTGTTTAAAAGCTAGGTTTCATGGGAATACTTTTTAGAAGAAGCCAGCCCAGTAACACAAAAATGCACCCTCATGCCTTGTTAATTCATGAAACCCTGAAGTGCTGGATGAATTCTTCAGGACATAGCTACATTTATGACATGAAACTTTTCTCTCTGCCACCAAACAAAGTCTACCCACATCTCAAACTTTACAATCCTATAGCGGATGAATTTGAATAGATAGATTCACTGATGCACAACAAAGTAACTCTTGGAAAATGTCAACTTAGAGAATTTAATAAAAATTGGTGATGATGTTGATGAATCAGCAGCACTCTCTAGACGCTACGCCAAACACCTTGCAAGCATTTGTGTATTTAATTTGCACAGCCGCCTAATGAGATTAGTATCAACATACCCACATGGGACAGATGAGGAAATTTAAGCTCTGGAAAATATGTGACTTACCCACACTCCTCCAGTAAGTGGTGATTCTGAGATTCATATTCAATAGATAGAGAATATTTGGAGAAAAGAGAATGAGTAGAAGTTAAAAAAGAAAACTCACACAACCCATAGTAGGGGCAAGGTTCTTTTGGTATCACACTCTATTTTTATTTTATTTATTTATTTTTTAGGTGAGACAACCTTTGGTTGACCTCACAGATGGCAAAGAACTTGTCAGCTTACAATCCCTTTTTTGTTGTTGTTGTTTTTTATGCCAACAACACCTGGTCTTCCTAGGTGGTCTCCCATCCAAATACTAAGTCCAACCCTGCTTAGCTTACAAAATCAGACAGGATTGGGCTTGTTCAGGGTGGCACAGCTGTAGACTTTAGGTATCACACTTTAGCAGTCATGAATTCAAGATCTTGTTTTACAGAATAATACCAAATCCTCTGAGAAACGCTATCATTCCTTATCATTATTCTTTAACACTAGAGTAAGCAGAATAATATTATCTAGAGTACATTGGTCTATAGTTTCCTATTTTTGTACTTCTTTTGCCTGTTATGGTATCAGGGTAACATTACCATCCTAAAATAAATTGGAGTCTTCATTCTTCTATTATCAGGAAGAGAATGTGTAAAATTGGTGTTAATTATACTTTTGGTAGAATTTTTGTTTGAATTCTCAGGTGAAACAATCTGGGCTTAGAGATTTATTTTGGGGGAGATTTTAAATTACAAGTTAATATTATTAATTGTGATAAAACTAAAGTATTTGTAAGTAGAGAATTTGTGCTTTTGAGAGAATTGGTCTATTTTATCTAAGTTGCCAAATTGAAACGTACAGTGTTGTTTGTACTATGTTCTTATTATCCTTCTAATGACTGCAGTGTCTGCAGTGACATCTGTTTCTTCTCAAGAATGAATATCACTATTGGTAATTTGTGTCTTCTGTCTTTTTTCTTTGTCAGTATTGCTAGAGATTTGTCAAATTTATTGATATTTTCAAAGAGCCAGTTTTTAATTTATTTTATTGTTTTTCTGTTTCAAATTCCTTGATTTCTGTTCTCACTTCTATTATGTCATTCCTCCTTCCTGCTTTGACTTTATTTTTCTCTACCTTTTTTAGTTTATTAAGATAGCATCTTAGATGATTATTTAAGATCTTTCTAATGTGTTTAGCGCTGTAAATTTTCCTTTTACCATTACTTAAGGTATATTCCACAAATTTTGATAAGTTGTACTTTTATTTTTACTCAGTTCAATTTTTTTTATTTCCATCAACATTATCACCTTTTTTATTGAATTCTCTAAGTTGACATTTTCCAAGGGTTACTTTTTAAAAAATTTATCTTTGTTATTAATTTTTTAAAAATTTTACTATATCATAGAACATACTCTGTATCATTGCAGTTCTTTTATATTTCTTAGGGTCTATGTCCACCCACACCAGGATATGGGCTATCTTGATAAATGTTCTATGGGTGTTCAAAAGCATATGGATATTCTTCTGTTATTAGATAAGATGTTCCACAACTTTTAATTATAGTCTGTTAATTGATAGTATTTTTAATTCTATATCCTTTCTGGTTTTATATCTAGTTGATCTATCAACTGTTGAGAAAGGGCTATTAAAATCTCCAATTAAAACTGGCTTTGCCTATTTTCTTTTTTAGTTCTATTAGTATTTTTTTCACATTTTTTTTTACATCTCTGCTGCTCGGGACATACACATTTAGAATCAAGATGTTTTCCTGATGGATTTTGTCATTTTATAATTGACTCTACTTCTCATAATTTTCTTTCCTCTGATGGCTGATTTACCTAATATTAATATAACTATTCCCTTTTCCATCTATTAGTGTTTGCATGATATACCTTTACTGTTATTATACTTTTGATATGACTATTTGTTATATTTGAAATAGGTTTCTTATGAGTATATATGTGTGTGTGTCTGTCTGTGTGTGTTTTAAGTTACCCTGCCAATTTCTGTCTTTTGTGCTTTATACCAAACACCTATAATGTAATTACAGTTCTAAGGGCTTAACTTTGATATTTTATTTTTTGTTTTCCATTTCTTCCTCTGGTTTGTTATTGTTTACATTCTGTGTCTTAGTTCTAAAAGTACAATGGACAGTGTGGCTTTATCTATCTATCATCTATCTATCTATCTATCTATCTATCTATCTATCTATTACATAAAATGTATAAATAAAATATTTATTTATTTCTCATAGTTCTGGAGGCTGGAAGGCTAAAATCAGGTTGTCAGAATAATTAATTCTAGTCAGAACCTTTTTCTGGGCTACAGACTGCCAACTTCTCTGTGTTTTCTTACAGAGCATAAGAGTAAGATATCTCTGGCTTTTTCTTGTAATAGCACTAATTCCATCACCAATAAGACCTCATATCTTCCTAAAGGTTCCATGTTCCAACATGTTGGGAAATACATCTCAACATGTGAATTTTGGGGAAAAACAAACATTCAGTCCACAACAATCTGTTTATTTTTTTTCTGCCTTCCTGTGGGTCACTTGAACATATTTTAGGAATCGATTTTTTCTTATCTTTAGTTTTTGTATCTTTTTATGTAACTTGCTAGTGGTTTTTCTAGGTATTATATTATATGACATCACAATTTCCCGGTGTCATTATTTTACCAGTTCATTGATGCAAAGAAACCCTACCTTACTATATTTCCAATTACCCTCTCATATTTGCAGTATAATTGTGTTACACACTTATTTTAAATAAATTTAGGACTATGTAAGACAGTGGTAATGTTTTTGCTTCAACCATCAAACATAATTTGGAATATCCAAGATGAATAAGAAAGTCTATTTTATTTATCCATGTGTTTGTTCTCATCATAATCTTCTTGATTTTTCAAGATTTTTTTCTTTTTTATTCCTTTTCTGTTTAGAGAATTTACTACATCATTCCTTTGGCTAGGTTTTTTGTAAACATATTTTTTTAGTTTTACTTCTTCTGAATTTGTCTTTTTCATCAATTTAATGAAATACAATTGACATTGTATAAGTTTAAGGTGTAGGCCTTGTTGATTTGATGCACTTATTTGTTGCAAAATGATTACCACCATAGTGTTACCTAATACTTTCATCTTGTTATATAACTGTTATTTCTTTTTTGTGACGAGAACATTCAAAATTTGTTCTCTTAAAATTTTCAAGCATATTCCATAGTATTAATATAATTAAAATAGTGTATATTAGATTCAAAGAACTAGAGATTGTTAATGTTTTACCAATATCATTCCATTCCCTACTCCCCCAAGGCCCTGGTAACCACCTTTGTAATCTTTGTTTCTATGAGTTCAATTTTTTTTTTTATTTCACAGGTAAGTAATATCATACAATACTTGTCTTTCTCTGTCTGACTTATTTCACTTAGCATAATGCTCTCAGATTCCATCCATGTTGTCACAAATGGCAGTATTTCCTTCTTTCTTGTGCCTAATTTTATACATATACATACATATATGCATATATATGTGTATATGCATATATATACACACATATACACATATATATATATATATATAGAAAGAGAGGGAGAGAGAATTGTGTCTTCTACTTAGGTTGTTTCCATATCTTGGTTATTGTGAGTTATGTTGCAATAAACATGGGCATACATATATCTCGGATATAATGTTATAATTTCTTTTGGGCTATACCCAAAACAAAATGGCTGAATGATATGGTAATTCTAGTTTTTAGCTTTTTTGAAAAACTCTATATTGTTTTTCATAGTGGATGCTCCATTATGTCCTCTAGTTTTACTTCTTTTGTATATGTCTTGATTTATTTTCATTCTTAGAGAATAGTTTTGGTGGATATAGAATGTGCTTTGACAGTACTTTTCTTTCAGCATTTACAGAAGGCTATGCCAAATATAATTCCAAACAAAGTTCCCAAAGGTTTTTTTAGATATTGACAAACTAATTATAAATTTATATACAGGGGCAAAAAATTCAGAATAGGCAACTTAATATGGAAGAGGAACAACATCTGTGGACTGACACTACCCAACTTCAAGAATTACTATAAAAATATAATAATCAAGATAGTGTGGTATTGGTGAAAGATTAGATCAGTAGAACACAGTAGAGAACACAGAATAGACTCCCATAAAAACAGTCAACTGGTCGTTGACAAAGGAGCAAGGGCAATTCAATAAAAAAATGTCTTTTCAACAATCATGCTAGGACAACTAAAACAAATGCAATGCAAAAAAATGACTTTAGACCTAGACAGTACACATACCACAAAAATTATCAGGTGAATCAAGACTTAAATGTAAAACACAAAATTATGAAACTCATAGAAGATAATGTAAGAGAAAAACAGATGACCTTATATTTAGTGATAACTTTTAATTACAACAACAAAGAAATAATTTATGAAAGAAATCATCAATAAGCTGGACTTCATTGAAATGAAAACGATCTGCTCTGTGAAAGACACTGACAAGAGAATGAAAATGAAAAAGAAAGTCACAGAAGGGATATTTACAAATAACATATTTGGATAAACAACTGCTATCCTAAATATATAAATAACTATTAAAACTCAAAATAAAAAAAAAATGTCTCCATTAAAAATGGGCAAGATGTAGGGATGGAGCTGTAAAAGGGTAGAGTTTTTGTATGTTATAAAATTTAATTTGGTATATATTCAAATTAGAGTATTATAATTTTAAGATGTTAAATGAAATTTTGTGATAACTGCAAGAAAATATCTTTAGAATATATCCAAAAGAAAATGAGAAAGTAATTTAAACATTTCATTATAAAATTCAACTAAACATAAAAGAAGACAGTAATAAGTAACCAAAAAGCTATAAAACATATAGAAACAAATAGAAAAATGACAGAAGTCCCCATTATTAGTAATTACTTTAAATGTAAATGAATTACACTGTTCAATCAAAAAATACAGATATGCAGAATGATTAAAAACACATGATCCAAATATACTTTCTCTACAAGAAACTCGCCTGAGAAAGTGAAAGGATGAGAAAAAATATTTTGTGTAAAGAATAAATTAAAGAGAACAAGCATGGCTACACTAATGTCAGACTAAATAGACTTTAAGTCTAAAAAGTTTACAAGAGACAAGAAGGACATTACATTTTAATAAAAACTTAAATGCAGTAAGAAGATATAACAATTAAAAATACATATACATCTAATGACAGACCACCAAAATATATAAAGCAAGAACTGACAGACTTGAAAAGAGAAATAGACAGTTCTACAATTATAATTGAAGACTTTAATACTCCACTTAATAATATTAATAGAACAACCAGACAGAAAATGACTAACAAAATAGAGGACTTAGACCATCTTAGATATATAGCAGATATATATAGAACACTGCACTCAATAACAACAAAATGTACATTTTTCTTAAGTGTACATGAAATATTTTTCAGTGTAAATTATATGTTAGGACACAAATCAAGTTTTAATAGATTTTAAAAGATAATATCAAAGTACATTCTCTGACCACAACACTATGAAGTTAAAAATTAATAACAAAAGGAAAACTATAAAATTCCCAAAATTGTGAGAATTAATATATTTTTAAACAACTAATTGATTAGAGAAGAAATCAAAAGGAAAATTAGAAATAAATAAAATTAAATCACAAAATAAGAAAACTTATGGGATACAGTAACAACAGTGCTAAGGAAGAAATCTATACTTATAAACGCATATCAGGAAAAAAAAAACAAGAAAAATATCAAATCAACAACCTAACTTTACAGATTAAAGAACTACCAGAATAAAGGAAATAATAAAGATTAGAGTAGAGATAAATGACTGGGTATTAGCATACTTCATTATCGCCTAATGAGTTGAAGTCTTGTCTCTCCACTCAGCATTTGCTGGTCTAGATGAATATAAAGTCACTGTTCACCTGTGATGTTTGGCTTCGATTTAGTGATTCTTATCTACAAGATTTTAGGCATTGTTAGAGTGTCCTTATTCTGGTTTTCTGCCTTTTAGAGGGCTTTTTTTTTTTCTTTTTTTTTTTTTTTTTGCCATTTGGCATTCTGGATTGCTGGCTTCTTTAGCTCCAAATTTGTAATATATGAAGCAAAAAGAAAATCTGGAGAGCTCACCACCATGTTATTTTCTGGGTCTTAAGATGCCTAGTTGGTCCTTCTTCTCTCTACCATTCACAATTTTCTTATGGATATTTTATATATAATGTTCAGGGGTTTTAGTCGTACTTAGTAGAAGGAATGAGGTAAAATATGTCTAATCTCACCAGAGCGGAAGGCTCTACATTCTTTTTTATTTATAATAAGTTTGATTTGTGTAAATTTTAACAACAGATGTGTAACTTGTTTATTATAGCCACATTTGGAAAAATTCTTGGAGTTAATGTTATAATGCCACTCACCGAAAGTGATAAAGTCATAGAGGTAAGGTAATACGGCACAGCTACAACAGGTTGAAATTCCCACCATGGCCAGAGAGTCTAAATCATGTGTCTAGTGTCCAGCAATGAAACCAGGCTGATCTCTCAGCAATTGAAAGCCGTGTTCTCAGAAGAAGAGAGTGGAGTCCTACAGAAAATCATTGCTGCAAGAGGAAGTAAATGAATTGGACAAAGATCCACACCACAACTAGCTTTGAACGCCAAAGAACAAAGAGAAGCAAGTGAATTTTCTCTAGAGGAGCCACAGATAATTTGTAATAACTGCTAGCATGAAAATGTTTTATTGACTTCAGTTTTGAGGGCTTGTTAGCGGAGAGTGCCAGTTTTCTAGTAGATTTTATTTCCTCTGTTGGTTTAAGCTTTAGTGCGTTAGAGGATACTTGCAACCACACATTATGGTTATTTGTTACCTGTAAGATGACACCAGGCTATTCTTGAACTCAGTGCTATAGGCTCATGAGTTCTAGTGTCCATTTTCTAATTTAAGGATTTAATTTTGACCACATAAAAGTATGCAATAAATGTTAGTCTTAAAAATATTTATAATTAAATATATTAAGTTTTTAAGTTGAATCCCACTTCCTAGTAAATAAGTTAAAATAATTTAATTTATTTATTTTGCAGCTTTTCTAAATGTTATTAAATTGAGGATAAATTTGCATAAAATCACTGCTTAAATAGTCTGTAGTTAATTTTTACCTTTTTTTGTCCCTGTTAACTGTATCATGTACAACCAAAATTAATTCAATTTTATATGCCCTTATTTTACAATAAGCACTAATACAAGTGCTTCAATAATACTATTTCACATGTTATTCCAGCTCCTTGACAATCTTTCAATAAAAGTAACTCATGACTTACTGAGATACCATATTGTCTTCTTGATTTATTCCTAATTGTTGAAAAATTTTTCTTCCTTATCCAACTAAATTCTATGTGTGTATGGTTTCCATTTGCCTCTAGAGCAAAAGGGAGCAAGATAAGCCCCTTCTTCACATGAAGCTCCTTCAAATAGTTAAGATAAAGATCATAGTCTCTCTCACTCCTTTCTGTTCCTAACTCTTCTATTGTACATCCTAAACAAAAACAACAAATGAATAAACAGATAAATAAATAAATAATACAAATAAAAAAAACAGCAAGAAATTCTTCTGTTTCTTTCTAATATGCTTCTTATTACGTGATTTCAAGTTTTCTTACCAACTTATGATTCCTAATCTATTGCCACTTCCATATCCCAGTGCCCTCTTCAATTCACCCTCATGGCCCACAACTGGACACTGTATTTATATCAGCTCGACCCCAGATCACATTAATTTTCTGTTATATCCATACAAAAGTCTTCATTTAAGGACTAGTTATTGAGCAACTACTTTCCTGAGAACAAAAAAATATACAAAGTAGAAATCAGAGCCTTAAGCCTGATATGGTATTGCAGAGATCTATAAGATGTTTATAAATCTACAACATATTAGAAAGAAAATGGTAAATGCCAAGAGAGAGTTAGAGATTGTGTTTTATAATGGCACAGATGACAGAAAGATTGCATCTGTCTAGGACATGAAAAATTTTATAACTTGAGAGGCATTTAGAATTAATTCTTGATAGGTGGCTATGATTTGGATTATAGAGGTAATATAGAGAAAATTACAAGTTGACTGATATTTAACTTTTACTCAAACATCAAAATGTTTTAGCTAATATCTAAAGCTATACTTGTGTCTTTATTAATATATTTGTAAAATTGTTTCTGTTTTAATTTTTTACTTTTAATCAAATGTAAAGTATTATTTAATCTGTATTAAAATTTAATTATTAAATTAATCGAGATATTTAAGATAGTTTGATATCCTTATCTTGCTATCCTTAGTGTTCACTACCCACCTAGCTTCCCTTAAACCAGTAATTTTATACATTTTTTTTTCACTCCTTCCTCCAAGAAGATAAGGGAAGAGGGCCAAGACCAAGCAAAGAACAGATCTGAGCTCACACTGGAAACTGCCCTCCAAGGTAATTTTCATCTCATTTATCACTCTTCAGCTTCCATTCTTCAACTCACATCTTACCATCTTTCCCAAATCATAACAGGAGATTCCCCAGGTGCTCTGTTGAAGCCTACGTCTGTTTACCAGATGACAGCATGGACAAAAAGGAAATTGGGCCAGTTTGCATAATAACTTGTTCTTAGTAAATCCATGACAACTGACCATTGTTTCTTTTACCAGCGTTAAGAAATTATTTCTAAACTTGTGTTTAAACTTTACAACATTCTTATAATCGGTAGAATTCTCTCCCAACAAGAACACTTTGAAATTTATTTTCTATACTCCCATCAGTTTCCTAATCTTCCCTATTCTACAAGTTTCAACAATTACCCATAGTGGTCAGTGATCCTAGTCACACATTTATTTCACAAATATAAACAAGTTATTTTTTTTTTCCACTTATGTATATAATTCATTTTGGCCAAGAGGCTCAAACGCTAATCAAGTAAAGTGTAGGAGGAGCAAGTAAAATTTTCTCTTAAGATCTCCTTGAGCTTAGATTTCCTCCTAACAATATTCAACTTAACCCTTTTGTATAAAATGATTTAGTTTGGTGGGGGAGACTGAATAAACATAGAAATTAATGAGTTTTATTTTCTGTTTATCATTCAACAGAATTTCTCCAGTGACCTCTGGCAGACTTTTTTAGTTCTCTTTGATTCTTGAGAATAGCTTTATAACAGCATAAAGACATAGAATGTGGCTTTGAAGAATATATCTTGAGTGCATAACTGCTGACCTTGAGCAAGAAACCTACTCCGCTAGGTCTCCATCTTCTGCTCTGAAAAATGAGAATAATGATACGAAGTTATGAGTTCATTATAGCCCTAAAAGAAACACAATGTGACTCTGACAGGCATCCAGTAACTGGTAATTCATAAACCATTTTTTAATTAATGTATTTGTTATCTAATATTTTTCTTGTTTTTTTTTGTTTATATCATCTTTAAAACAAACAGCATATTCCCTCTTATTTTTTTTGTATTTATTCTTGCTCATATCTCATCTCTCTATCTGTGCCTTTTGTATATGTGAGCTGCATTTAGATCAATTAAACAACATGGATAAATAGCACAGTGTTTAGTTAAAAAAAGAAACAAAACACACATGTTGCAGGGCTTCATTCATATAAAATTCAAAGAGACTACACAAACTGGAGTGTGTAAAAGCATGCTTATATTTGAAAATTATTTACAAGAGTAAGATAGGCAATCCTGACCTCTCAGGAGGAGAGCCAGGATAGAAAAGGGAGATGGCTCTTGGCGCTGCCAGACCTGGGTAGTAAATACAATGTGATCACATTGTACCAACTCATTATACTGTGTATTCATGTTTTATTTATGTTTGTTTACATGTCCTGTGTTTCACAATAAGATTTTTTTATATTATTTAAAATTAATTTAACTTTAAAGTTAACTGTATACATTATAAAATGTGTGAAAATAGGAACAATGAACATAATTTTATTATAAGGTTAGAAAATTCTCATTAAATTTAACTAAACTTTACTGTAACTTTGAACTGTGAATAGTCAAGCAAGGATAAATCTCACCAAATCTGCAATCTCTTTGTCGGAGTTGTTACCTCAGTTCATGCTCATAATTCCTGTCTGATTTCACACACAGATGTGAACCAGTGTCACACAGAGGACATGTTTTGAAGTGCTGTGTCAGAAAAACTCTTTAACCTCCTCATCATTGTCATGTGTCCCTTCCCCAGCCTACTCTCAAACATCTCCCATCCTACCCCCCAAGCACAAAGCAGCCATTTGATCAAATAAAGCAATACTATATCTGACACAATTTTGGACAAGAGAAACAATCTAATGCACCTCATTGAACCTATGAAATTTCCTTTCCAATTTCCTCATCTTTCAAATTAATCTCATAGATAAATAAAGTCCCATAGAAACCAAGGTATGTTGGACTAATGAAATAAATTATTGTGTCCTTTTTTTTTAAATAGTGCATTGTGACAAATGTACCAACAATAGAACCAAATAAATGTTTATATTTTTCTTTATAGCTACATTCTTAAAACTTAGAAGAATAAATTTTCTGTCCCAACAGGATAGAGTAGACCCATTTCTCTCTCTTCCCCCAGACTAAATACAACTATAAGTCCTGGATATTACCAAAGGAAAATAATGAAAGGAAGTTAGAGAAAAATGAACAAATTTGGGAACGTGGATCTTTGAGAAAAGCTCCCAAGAAGGATGGCTACAGCCCCCTTCTTATGGTAATAAGAAGAAGAATACTCAGTCCAGGGCTTTTTACCCCTCAATCTATAACAGAGGACAGCACAGGAAGTCCCATCCCTTCCTGGAGGGAACAAAGTACCTCAACAGCACTAGGCAACATCATCTCAGTCAGGGGAAGCAGTTTCTTCTTGCAAGACCTGAGACACCCCTTCCTACACAGAGATATTAAAGAGGGGACAGTGCTCTGGTAAACGGTATCATTACAAGTGTCAAGCCAGAGAAGCCTCTTCACTTCAGTAAGCTTGACTCCCTCCCCATGGGACACATGGAGTGGGCCAGCAGCATCAGGCAGAGGGATTGCCACATCAAGGCAGCCTATTTGTCTCACAAGCTGAGACTCACTTCCTCTGACAAGAGACATTCCACAAATGTACAAGAATATGCTGAACTGACGTTTGTAATAGAAATTTTTAGAGCATTTTAGGGGCACAGAAAAAATGAAGTTTCCAATATACCCTCACATGCATGGCCTCCCTTATTATCAACACTTTCTGCTAGAGAGGTCCATTTGTTATAACTGATGAACCTATGTTGAAGCACCATTATCACCCAAGTCCCTAGTTTATATTACAGTTTACTCTTTTTGGTGTACATTCTATGGATTTGAACAAATATATGAAAAGTACTCACCATTGTAGTATCATACAGAGTAGTTTCACTGTCCTAAAAATCTTATGCTCAACCTAGCCATGCATCCCTCCCTTCAACCCCTGGAAACCACCAATCTTATTGTTTCCATAGTTTTGTCCTTTCCAGGATGTCATATTGTTGAAATCATACAAAAACATGATTGGCTTCTTTCACTTAGTAATACAGGCATACTTCAGAGATAATGTAGGTTCAGTTCCAGAAAACCACAGTAAAGTGAATATTGCAATAGAGTCACATGAATTTTTTGGTTTCCTAGTTTATATAAAGTTATGTTTACCCTATACTGTAGTCTATTAAGTGTGCAATAGCATTATGTCTAAAAAACAATGTTCTTAATTTAAAAACTTTATTGCTAAAAAAATGCTACCTATCATCTAAGACTTCAGGGAGTCATAATATTTTTACTGATGGTGGGTCTTGCCTCAGTACTGATGACTGTTGACTGATTAGGGTCATGGTTGCTGAAGGTTGGGGTGACTGTGGCAATTTCTTAAAACAAGACACCAATGAAGTTTGTTGCATTGATTGACTCTTGCTTTCATGAATGATTTCTCCTTAGTATGTGATGCTGTTTTACCTAAAGTAGAACTTTTTTTTTCAGAATTGTAGTCAAACTTCTCAAACTTTGTTGCTGCTTTATCAATAAGTGTATGTAATATTCTAAGTTCTTTCTTGTCATTTTAACCATCTTTACATTATCTTCTCCAAGAGTAAATCCATCAGTATGTAAATATGTAGAAATAATTTGCTGAGATTTTTATTGAGATGTATTTACTCTATCTACCAAGTTGAGAAAAATTGACATTTTGACAATATTGAGTTTTATTATCCATGAGAATTTCTTCATTTATTTAGTTATTTTTTGATCAAAGTCTTATAGTTTTTCTCATATTGATGTTGTACATATTTTTGTTAGGTTTACACCTAAGTATTTAATTTTTAGGACCTAATATCAATAGTACTGTATTTTAATTTTTAATTATTCAATTGAGGTAGAACAAATAATGCTAAAATTATATGGAACCATAAAAAAAGCCATGGCAATCTTGAGAAAGAAGAACAAAGTTGGGGGTATCACACTACTTGATATATTGCAAGGCTACAGTAATCAAAACAGCATGGTACTGGCATAGAAACAGACACTTTTATCAATGGAATACAATAGAGAGCCTAGAAATAAATCCACACATACACACTCACTTAATATATGTCAGAGGAGACAAGAATGTACAATGGGGTAAAGGCAGCCTCTTCGATAAATGGTACTGGGAAAACTGGACAGATACATGTAAAAAAAAAGAAACTGGATTACCTTCTTACACCATATGCAAGAATAGACAAGAAATGGATTAAAGTCTCAAATGTAAGACCTGAAACCATAAAACTTCTAGAAAAAAAAAACATAGGCAGTAATCTCTCTGATATTGCTACTAGTAATTTATTTTATGGCATATCTACTCAAGCAAAGAAAACAAAAGAAAAAATAAACAAAAGGGACCACATCAAACTAAAAAGGTTTTGTACAGCAAAAGAAACCATCAACGAAACAAAAAGACAACCAACTATTTGGGAGAAAGTATTCACTTGTGATACATCTGACAAGAGGTCAATATCCAAAATATATAAAGAACTCATACAGCTCAGTAACAACAACAAAAAATAATCCAATTAAAAAATGGGCAGATGACCTGAACAGGTTTTTTCCAAAGAAGAAATACAGATGGCCAACAGACATATGAAAAGATACTCAAGGTCACTAATTGTCAGAGAAATGCTAATTATAACCACAATGAGATATCACCTCACACTTGTCAGAATGGCTATCATCAATAAATCAAAGAACAAATGTTGGCAAGGATGCAGAGAAAAAGGAACCCTCATACTTTGTGGGTAAGATTGCAAATTGGTACAGTGGCTATAGAAAACAGTCTGAAGTTTTCTCAGAAAATTAAAAACAAATATACCTTTTAACCCAGGAGTTGCATTTCTGGGTATTTATCCAAAGAAAACCAAAACAATAATTCATAAAGATCTATGAACACAAATATTCATGGCAGCACTATTTACAATAGTCAAAATATGGAAGCAACCTAAGTGTCCATCAATAGATGATAAGATAAAGGAGTTATGGTTCATATGTACAATAGAATATTTCTGAGCCATTAAAAAAATGAAATCCTACCATCTGCAATGACATGGATGGACCTAGAGGTTATTATGCTGAGTGAAATAAGTCAGAAAAGAAAGATAAATGCCATATGATTTCACTTATATAAAGGGACAAAAAGGGACAAAAAAAAAACTAATCAAAAACAGACTCACAAACATAGAGGACAATCTGGTGATAGCCAGAGGGGATCGAGGTTGGGGGGCTGGGAGAATGGGATAAAGGGTTAAATAAGTACAGATTAGTAGTTGATAGATGGTCTCAGGTTTGGGGAGCATGGCATAGGGAATGCTGTTAGCATTAATGTATTGGGTAGGTGGAGAGCCAGAAGAGAGAAAGAACAATTAGGGGGATTGTTTTATAAATTATATAAATGTCTAACCAATGCACTGTATACTTGAAACTAAATTATAAAAATAAAAATAAACTGAAAACAACAAACATGAAAAATCAATAGAGTCTAATGGACACAGACAGCAGATTAGTGGTTACCAGAAGGAAGCAGTGAGAGAGATAGACAGGGTAAAGGGGGTAGAATATTTGTTGACAGAAGGAAATTTAACTTTGGGTGGTGAGCACAATGCAATGTACATACTAGGCATTGTTGAATCGTACACTTTATACTTACTTGATTTTATTAACCAAAGTCACCCCAATAATTTTAAATAAAAAAAAAACCTCGAGGAAAAAAGATTAAACAATACCTAAAATTATGTCGTCAAGAGCCAGAGGGAAGAAAACTTTGAGCAATTCCTTGCCTCTGAACTCAGTTTTTATGCAAAGTATGTGAATCAAGAAATATTCAAAATAGAAGGATAAGGGCAAATTATAAGAGCAGGCAATAACAACAACAATAATAGTAATATAAAGAAAAAGTAAAAACAAAGGTAAGAAGAAGGACAAGATGTAAAAAAGGAAATAGTAATGCTCTCATTGGTAACCATATATCAACATTTTTTAAGAAACTAAAAATATCTCCTTTAGAGTGTTATATACATCCTGTTTTCTAGAATGAAGGCCAGTATTTACTTTGGGAGCAGTTATTAATTTTAAATAATTGCATTAATATTTCTTTTATTAGGCAAATACAAGTCATTTCATCTAAGCATATGGCACACTGACTAGCAGAGAATACTAAAGAAATCATTTTTAAATAAAAACAACCAAGGAACAAACAAGAATTTTGTGGACTCTGATCTGATTAATTTTTCAGTACAGTCAACATTGAGAATTCTTAGGAATAAGGATAGAAAATTAAACCTCTTGTATGACACAGGCATGGGCTATCTTCATAAGCAATGTCAAGTTTTCTGTGCTTGAGAGACAGACAAGGAGTAACAAGCTTGCCAGCCGGGCCTAACTGAGGCAATTTCCCCTTGTGATCCTTTCAGACACAGCTACCAGCAACAAGATAGTTCCATCATGAATGGTGAACATGGCAGTCATAAATGGAGGCAAAAACTACAGTTTTATGTCATAAGAAGAGGAGAAAAACTAGTGTTTCTATAGAAATCTGTAGTTTGCAGATGTCAAAGATACTGTCAGACTTCCTCTGCCAGAAAGCTTCAACACAGATGACAAGTTATGTCACAAGAGTTCAGATGAATAATATAAAAAGTGAACCTCCCCAGGAACCTCTCAACTTTTGTAACATTTTGCTCTGTGTCTGGGCTTATTTTTTTCTCCTTTGATAGCACCTGCTTCCATATTGAATCAGCATCTGTTCCCATCACATGATCCAGGTAGATGTGTCAGGATTGAGCAGATTGTATCCCCTCATCTGGCCTGGCATTTGTCTACCATGCTGTGGCCAAAACTTGATACCTAGTTGACAAAATACAGCCCTCACATATGTCAAGAGGCCCTTGTTCCACCAAGGTGTCCCTCTAAAAAGTTCAGGGTTTCAGGCCTCTGTCTCATTGTCCCTTTTAAGACAAAAGGCAGTCCATAGATCACAGCAGGTGTTTTTCAGTTCAAAATATGTGCCTCTCCATACAAATGTACCTCTGCCTGTCTCATTTCAGAATCAATGAAGGTGTCTTAGTAGCTGCATGCACAACCATGTGTATGTATATGTGTGTGCAACTTGTGGTTGGAGTGTGAGTGTATGCTTAGCTTTGATGCTTTCCTTTTTATTATGAACTTTATCTGGAGAGTTCTTGGAAACCTGGTTGATGTGGCAATTAACAGCCAGGCTCAAGGGCTCCACAAAGGCCTCTACAAAGGGTCATAAATATAAAGTATCTGCTCTGATATCTGGTCTCAGAATGCAGGAGAGATAGAACAAGGATTTCATACTACAAAAGTTATTCACAATAAACTTTCTCCTCTGAGAAATTATAAACAGTGCTCAGGCCTCCTGGGACAAGAAGATGTGAAAAACATCTCACCTAAATTCTCTGAAAACTCTATTCATAGCACATAGTCAATGTATATATTTTCCTCCAAATGATGATATTACACTTTTTAAAATGATAACATTATTATTGTTATTTCCTGATGAGCTGGACATATTTGAGTGATAGATCAGTTTTTTAAGGCCAATAGATAAATAGCATTAGGATGAACTGAATTTACCCTCTCATTGTGAAGATCTTTCTACCTCAATAAGACATGAAATTCTCATGAATGAATTCTTTATATTCTATATGCCCTTGTGTTTGCACAAACCACTACTGATACTTAACCAAATGTGCTAAACTTGTCTGATTGAAAACTGTTAATCCTAGGCTCCTTATGAGCAGAGAGCAAGGTACAAAAATTTTTAAGAATGACTACAGAAATTAAGATTGCTATTTTTAAGTCATTTTTGAGTCTTTATGGATGGTTCCCAGCATTTTGGTCATTTTTTTAGAAGCAAGTATCCTGATGGTACAAGGATGGGGTTAGAGTATTTTTACCAAGTTTCTTTGCTCTTTTTATGCCTCTCATAGGATTTCACCTATGAAAGATTCTGTCATGTTCTCTGTAAGGCCCCAGTATGTGAGGGCTGATGAAGGACTAGGAGTGCAGTCTTGTAGCCTCAAATGTAAATGGGCCCCTCACTGGAAGAGGTTCCAAAGACCACAGCAATGGACCCTTGAGGAATAAATTGGATGAAAATATCCTTGCATTGGTTAGGAACATGATTAAGAGAATCTCCACAGCACTTTATAGTTCTTAGAATTATGTTGTTCCAAAGCTAAGTAAATGTTAGTTTAGCAAAGTGGCTTCCCTAGGCCCATGCATGAGATTGCTAAGCAGGCTTTCTCCACCACTAGCACTGAATACCATCTGAATAGTGGCCACAGGCTTTCCATTTTCTGAAAAGCAATTCAGGACAATTGTGAATAGACTTACCTCTGAGTCTTCATTTTTCCTGATGCAAAACCCTCCAGGAGGCCAGGAGGAAGGTTTTGTAATACTGCCACGTGCCACCTTAGACCTTTCTATTAGTTCCCTGAGGTTCATTTTTATTTGTGAGCTACTGTTCAGCAGTTAAAATGTGGTGTTTTCTTAGATCAGTCCTTGGTAATATTACAACCTGTACTAATATCTTGATGCTCATTTATTGAGTTATTTTAATGTTTCAGGCATTGTCGTCAGTACAATGCATTATATTAAGATGACTACTACATCAGGGCCTGCCCTCAAATTACTGTGACTGTGGGGCAAGTATGAATTATTGAAATCATGGAAAAACCACATGTCAGGAGAAAATTAATAAATATGAAATTTATATTGATGTAAGTGATTGGGGACAGTTTAGTAAACTATATGGCCTTTGAAAATTGATTAGAATTTCAACAATTAGTAAAAGGTGAAGGAGGATGGAAATAACTAGAAAGAAAGTCAGACTATAAGAACAAAGTCAGCAAAGAAGAATAGGCAAGAAAGTGCAGGCTATTTTTTGAACACTGCAGAGTAGGTTGGAATCTAAGTACACAGGTGGATAAGGAGCACAGCAAGTTATAGTTTACAGAAATAGAGTAAAGGGTTGTGGACACCTTGACTGGCAAACTAATGAGTTTGAACTTTTGTTCTTCCACCAGTGGAAAGTCACTAAATAAGTCTGAGCAAGGGAGTAAGATGCTCAAGGTAATTCTAGCTACATGTGGAATCTATATTTGCCAGAGGTGGGTGGGATGGACACTGAGATCCAAAATATTTTGCTGCTAGGCTTTCCTACCTCAACTTTCAAGTCACTTGCTTTTACCCTCAATTTGCTTCAGCCGTCCCCACTCTAATGAACACAACCCTTTCCTGATGTAAGGTATTAATCTTTTTAAAAAATGTTCAGTTTAAGTTGAAGACTCTTAAAACTAGAAAATCTTTAAGACCCAAAAGGATGCCACTGTGGTGAGAGGGAAGATGAGTGGGGCGTCAAAGACCGTGTTCTGTATGGTCCCTGCCAGCTCTCCCCAGAGTGCAACAGAGAGAAACCACGCAGGAAGGCTGCCTTTCTCCAGGTGCAGATTCAGTGATTTAAAGGAGAAAGCAAAGAAGAATGAGGGCAAGAAAATGCTTTCTGTTCAGTACTGACTCCTCCCAGGGAAACCCAAAAAGCACTTGAACTGGCCTATAATTAAGAAATAGGCACCAGTATTTCAATCCAATGATTTGTCATATCCTTTCTCAGGCTTCAGGTTGTAGCTTCTCTGCTCCAAGCAAGGATCAGTTCTGGAAGGCTTGCTGCATGACCTGAGCCTTGGAGGCTCCTTTCCACAGGCCACAGAGAACAGGGAGCATGAGTGAAGACCCTCCACCCTCACCTCCTCACACAGCCCTCAAACCTCATTCCTTCTGAGAGATAGAATCACAGGACGTCTCTCTCTTTCCAGCCCATCACTCACATTCTTGTATTTAATTGAATTGTTTAAATAGTAATTTAATTTTTGATCAATGTCCATAGGTCAAAATATAAAAGAGAGAGCATGAGGAAGGAAATTGGAAATAACAACAAAAACTCATAGCCAAATTCTTTGTAAGTACATGCTTTTTAAAACTGAGAAAACAAGAAAAATCTTTCAGAAATTCCTGTGGTCAAATTCAGTAACCAGTGATTTTAGGTACATCGTTTTCTTTCTTTCTTTCTTTCTTTCTTTCTTTCTTTCTTTCTTTCTTTCTTTCTTTCTTTCTTTCTTTCTTTCTTTCTTTCTTTCTTTTTCTTTTTTTTTCTTTCTTCTTGTGCTCTGTCTAGGGCACACAGTAACACTTATTTCTTTTTTAATGAAATTTCAGGGGACAAGCTTTCGACTTTCTAAGTCAAGAGAAAAACCCAAATGTGAAAAATAAGTGCATTCCTATATCAACAAATGGACTTGCTGAGTTTCTCATTTCCCATGCACTGCCTCCAGGCCCCAAAGGAGGATCTTAGCTGACCACCTCTGCGCCTGGAGGAGTCACATTACACAGGGACAGGGTATTCTGAAGACCCTTGGTCACTAAGGCAGAGACTGCATACTTAAAAGGATTTTTACTGAAATGCTCTCTCTTGCCAGAGAGAAAAGTGTCTTCCTTCCACTTGGGCACAGAGCCTGCAAGTATAAAGGCTGAAAAAAAAGGGATGGAGTATGATTCATTCTGAGCTAAAAAGTGACTCAAAAAGGAAATTGCCTGATGTGCTGGGATGACACAGTTCACTGTAACCTGCTGTGACCAGTCCTGTCTGTCATGCAGCCACCTACCTTTGCCTTGGAAATCAGTCAGGTGAACACACTGAGCACACTCTAGGCTTTATTCACCATGCAGTGACTAAGAGACTTTTTCTGGTTCGGCTTCTCCCTCCGACCACTCCAGGTCTTCATGCCATGGCTATTGTTGAGACTCAAGGAAATAATTTAGACATAGAATAGAAACAATTTTGATAAAAAGACAGGATCTATTAGAGCACCAGGAAGGAGAGTAGCAGAAGAAAATGAGATCCTCATGCTCTCAGAATTCTTAGAGTCAGTGTTTTAACTTATACTTCATTAATGTTTCCTGTTTCATGCTTATAACTCTCTTCCAATATAACACACACAAAAAAGCTCACTTTTTGCTTTTTTTACATTTTGCCTCTCTTGCTTCCCTTTTTAAAAACTTTTTTTCTAAGGTGAAGTAGATCAGGTACTCCCTGAATTGTTTCAACTCTGAAAAATAAAGATTAGAGTGAAGTATATGAAATTACTACATATTCTAGTAAGTCAAAAAATGGGCAAATATCCTCATTTTATGTGGTTTGATCTAACAGACTATATTAAAGAGTCATCAAAGCATCTTCAAAATTTTCTAATTTATTTTTGAAAGGCTTTGCTAGCACTCATGAGATTTTAGCTCAGCATGATACCAAGTGCTTGCCAACCTTTTTTCACCTAGTCATTCCTCACCAGCTGCTCCCTGTGCTGTCTAAAAGGTGGCTGGTGGTCAGCACTGACTCTCTCCCCACTCACA
This sequence comes from Cynopterus sphinx, assembly GCA_030015415.1. Taxonomy (NCBI): domain Eukaryota; kingdom Metazoa; phylum Chordata; class Mammalia; order Chiroptera; family Pteropodidae; genus Cynopterus; species Cynopterus sphinx. Next base: position 34,293,601 of record CM057389.1, on the reverse strand, counting down.
AGATGCTAAACTGATGTCAAGGCTACACACATGGTTGGAATTTACTTCTGGGCAAAGATCACACCATACAAGGCTCATGGGCTTATCATAGAATCTGTTCTCAGAGAAGCCTGCACTGAAACTGCCCTACACCTCATGAAAATGGCCAAAGCCACATCAGACCTGCTGGTGTTCTTCGGGTGAAAAAGATTACCCTCCTGCTAAGGCCCAACTCAGTCAACTCTCATATTTTCTGAGCTTAGCAGAATGGACTAGTTCCACTGAGGATTCCATGATATGCTCCCAAGTGAAAGTGATGTGCATTGGTGGATCCTCAAATTCTTGAAAGATTAAAGTGCTATCTCTAAAGAATGCACAGAGTGTGATACCAGAAATTTTCTAGAAGTCACTATTATTGGCTTCTGGTGAGTACAGTTTTCTTTTCTTTCCTTTCTTTCCTTTTTTTTATTTTTTTTTTATTTTTATTTTTTATTTATTTTTTTTTTTTTGCTTCATTGAAAATTTGTTGAGTATTTATACTTTGGTAAGCATTGTACTTTTTCAACAAAAAATAATCAACTCTCAGACTACTCTCACAAAGCTTAGGGTTCTAAAAAGGGAGAAGCACACATATAAGCAACCAAGTAATGCCTGTGCTATGTGACTATAAAAGGAGGAACAATTAATTCTGCCTGGGAAGTCAAGTCCACCTGGATATGAATGATATGTGTTGATATTTCTCAACCTATAAGTAGTAAGTATGTAATACATATTTTTTAGTCAATGAATATGTGAGTGAGTAAATGAAGGAAGGAAGAAATTGGTTACCACCTTCGACGAGTCAAATCCTGACCTAGGTAGTAAGGACAAAATAGTGAATAAAACAGATACAGATCCTACTTTCAGATTAAGTGGTTTAAAAAACACAATGTTTTGAGATGAATTGAAAATTTTAAAAGATTGTTTTAAGAAAAAGGTAAAAAAAAGCAAGTTAAGAAATTTTGAGCAAGAGGAATAGCTTGGTGTTATGAAAGTGTATAGGATATACACATAATCCAGAGAAGAATATAATAAAACTAGAAATTTTTATAATCTAATGAATTTTAGAAAAAACTTTCTATGTGTGTGGCAATATGTCCTGACCTCCACTTTTGACCCTGTTAAAATGGTTATCAGCACTTCCAGGATTTTTCTAATCATCAAAAGAGAAAGAAGAAAATAAAGGAAATTAATCTGCCATTTCAATTTCTCTCTTTTAATGCTGATTTACCTCCATCCTAAACCACATGAACTGGCCAGACAATTAGAATGAGTCTTGAGAAGCAGACAAGAGTAAATAGGGCAAAAAGAAAAAAATAGAGCCCTGTCCTCCAGGAGAGCATCCTTCCCCAGTGGCATGCTATTTGTCCCTTGGTATTTGTTTTCTCAGCTTTGCCTGAGATCTCTTAGCTCTCTCTGATTGTTAATAAAGACTGAAGATCAATTTAACAAATTTAAACTTCTAATGCCATGTTTTTATTTTATTGAGGTAAATGTACATATGGTGAAATACACATTTCATTAGACTACAAATTGATGTTTTGATAAATGTATACAGCTGAAACATACTCTAATCAAGACACAGAATGTTATTGCCCCAGAAAGCTCTTTTAAGCCACTTCTAGACAATACCTCCCATGCAGAAGTAACCACTTTTCTGATTTCTATTACTATATATTAATGTATCTTAGTTAAGGTCTGACTTCTCTCTGTTAGCATAATGTTTGTGAGATTTATATACAATGTTTCATTTGCCAATAATTTGTTTCTTTTTATTTCTAAGTAATAGGCCATTGTATGACTATACAAGTTGTTTATCCATTCTCTTTTGGTAGACATTTAGTTTGTTTCCCACTCCCATTTTTTTTTGCTTTAATAGATAAAACTTTTATTAATATTCTTATTCTCATCTTTTTAAAGACCTATGTTATTATTTTTCTTAGGTTACTGGGAATGAAACTCTTAATTTTTATGGTTAAGACTATGATATACCTCAAATTAATTTTTGAATATTTATGAATGATAAAGGTTGAATGCAATTTTTTTCACATATTTACACAGCTGAATACATGTTTAGCATATTCTGATAATAAGACTGTCATTACCTCATTGAACAACCTTGACATCTCTGTCAAGAATTGAAAAATTAAGAATAGAACTAGCATAAGATCCAGCAATTCCACTTCTTGGAATATATTTAAATGAAATGAAAACACTATGGTAAAGAAGTATCTGTGCCCTCACATTCATGGTAACATTATTTACGATAGCCAAAGCCAAAAACTGTACATCAATGGATGAATGGATAAAGAAGATGTGATATGAATACATATTCAGCCATAAAAAAAGAAAAAAAATTTTGTCATTTGCAACAACATGAATAGACTTTGAAGGCACTACATTAAGTGGAGTAAGTCAGACAGAGAAGGACAAATACTGTATGATTTCACTTATACATGTAATCTTTTAAAAGAAAGAAAAATCTAAACTCATAGAAACAATTAAATTTGTTGTTACTGGAAGTGGAAGGTGAGGAGAAGGGAAACTGAATGAAGGTGGTCAAAAGCTACAAAATTCCAGTTATGTGATAAATAAGTACTAAGAATGTAATGTACAACACAATGGCTATAGTGAACACTACTGTATAGTATATTTGAAAGTTTTTAGTTAAGTAAATCCTAGGTGTTCTCACCACAAGGAAAACAAAAGCACTTGTTTTTCTTTTTTCTTTTTTTGTATCTATATGAGATGATAGATGTTAACTAAATTTGTTGTAGTAATCATTTCACAATATATGCAAGCCAAATCATTATGCTTTACACCTTAAACCTATAAAGTATTATATATCAACTACATCTCAATAAAACTAGAAAGTTAAAAAAAAAAAAAAGATAAAAGGCCATACTAAAAAAAAGAAGAGGAAAAAGGAAAGAAGGAAGAAATGTTGAGAGGGAAGATTCTCACTAGATCTCCAGTTACCCAATTTTTTAAACTACTTGTATGAGAAAAATTTTTTAAATAAAAAAAATCTAAATTTGCAAGGCAAAAATAAATTGATAATATATATGTGGGTCTATTTCTAGTCTCTATTTTTTTTCCATTGATCTGTTTATCTATTCTTAAACCAATGTCACACTATTACAATTAATGCAGATCTATAGAAAAATTAATATCAGACTCAAATATAAAATAAATATCCATGAGTGCAAATTGGTATAAACAATTGAGTAAATAAATAAAATGAAAGACAGAGGTTGGAGGGCAGGAGAATAGACAATTCTCCCATTCAGGAGATTCTCTAATAAATTTTGCAGATAGTGAGCTCTCAAGAAAGGGGAACATGTTTCCTCATTCCTTATGTGTGGACTGTGCATAGTAATTTCTTCCACATTCTACAGCTTGGGAAGTGAAAAGCTACTTTCCCCACAGTAATTTTGTAGTAGAAATACTGACAAACACTACTTTTGCTAGGGAATCAAGGTTAGTATTAACAGTGGTAAGTTGTGTTGATAGCATGTGCCCTTTATATGATGTGATGAAAATAGAATTTTACTTCTGTGGTCTTCATCTCCCAAATTCATAATCTCTTTATAATCATGAGTAAAACATCAGGCACATTCCAAATGAGAGACATTATAGAAAATACTTGACAAGTACTCTTCAAGACAGTCAAAAAAAAAATAAAAAAAACAGATCATTTAAGTCTTCCAATATTTTTTTTAGTATTATATTGGTTTTCTTTGGTACTTTGCTTTCCCAAATACATTTTAGAATTAGCTGGTCTATCTCTTTTAAAAAGTACATGCTAGGATTTTTATTGGGATGGTGTCGAATCAATAGATAATTAGAAAAATCAACATATTAGCAATAGTGTGTCTTTGTATTCTTGAACATGGTTATTATTCTCCATTTATTTACAGTTTCTGAAATTTCTCTCATCTGTGTTTTGTAGTTTTCAGTATAGTGGTCTTGCATATCTTTTCTGAATTTATTCTTAAGTATTTTATTTTGTGTGAGTGATTGAACAGTTTTTGTTTGTTTGTTTTTCATTCCTAGTACACTACATTTTTGAAATCATGAATGGTTATACGTTTTAATTATTTTTTTCTATGTATACAAGAATAAATAAATAATTTTTCTCATTTATTCTATTAATATGATAAATTACACTGATTAATACTTAAATTTTAAACTAAATTTGCATTTCTTGGATAAACACTGCTTGGTCATAAGGAACTAACCTGTTTGTATATTGCTAGATTCAATTTTTTATTTTTTTGTTTAAAATTATTGCATCTATGTTCCAGAGGGATATAGGTCTGTAAATTTTTCTTCACCATTAGCAGAAATAGAATTCTTAATTGTAGACTGTTCATGGTGTTTCTTAAAATTAGCACTTATGAAATTTTAGCAAAAGTTTATTCCAATTGAATAATTTGGAAATTCAATGTGTTAGCATTGAAAATGACTTCTCTCATGAAAGAAAAATATTATACTCCAAAATCTCTAGATTCTCAAAAAGTGAAAGTATCAGATTACTTATTAAATAAATCAATAAGTTTCCTCATGAATATGAGTCATACAAAGATATATTATGAGTATTCATTTTCAGAGTTTTTAAAAGTGAAATAAGTTCAGGTCATTTTATAAGCTACTGAGATATGTCTGTTTGTCCTATAGAATAAACCATCTTTGTAAATAAGACTGTGTGTTCTTTCCTACCCAGAACAATATCATGCTGTCTTTCAACAGCCCTCATGCTATGAAATAATGGAGATTGGCCAAGGTGAAAAAAATTCTTCAGAAATACCATTTTTCATAAAGTCTCTGGGCTTTCTCCTGAGGTTTGCCTTGATATGAGTGATTTATTAGAAGAGGTAATGGGACAGCTGACTGCTTCTCTCAGGTAGCATACTTACATGGCTTTGAGAGGAGTTCCTGAATTTTAAAAATCAGACTGTATTTTGAACATTTTATAAAGTATTCTGAAATTATCTACACCTATTCCATGTATATATAACAGCATGGCATATAGATATATACAATTTAGGACTCCCAGAAAAAAAATTTCCTCTCATACAATAAATTATGTTTTCTAATTTGGTTTAAGAAGTGAAGAATGATATTTAAGGTGCTCATATGAATAAAATAGAAAAAGAAAACACAAAGCTCAAGAAGAATTTGTGAAACTGTGTAAATTTCCCCAAATATTAATTAAGGAAAAGAAGGCTGATCATTGATCATTGTGGATCATAGAAGGTCTACTATGTGCCATGTGCTTTCCCTATGCAACAAGACTGAATTCTCAAAATAAGCAGGGTTAACTTTACCACTTAGTAAGAAATGGAGGGCAAGGTGTTCTAAGTAGCGTTTCCAAGGTGTCAATATAGGAAGGTGATGCAGTCAATACTGCAGCAGAAGCAAGTCTATTTTTAATGTTTTCTTTCTACTGCATTGTTTTTACAATAAATTCTAAAGACAAAGACAAAATTATGTCACATTTCATAGATAGTACAATTACATTAATAGCATTCACCAAATAGTAAATAGGGAATTATGCAGAGCTTCTTCAGCCAAGACTTGCTTTCTACTACATCTACTTGAGGTCAAAAATTGTAGTGGAACTTTTTCTATATTGATTGGGTTACATTGTGCTAAAGCTAAACCTATGCAGAGATTCAGCATGAGATTGTCATTTATTGGATGGTTTAAATATCTGGAGTGAATGAGAAGCAGGCTCTAGAGTCTGCTTATATGCATTGACATAAATGTGGGATTTTTTTTGTCATAGGAGGGCATTTTTACTATTCTATTTTTTTTCTAACTATAGAAAAATAAAGGGGGATGAGAACAACTGTAAGATTTGGTTGACATTTCACCAGCGAAGAAATTGTTTTCAAGAAAGCTTGCTTCTGGGCACAAACAGACTCAGGCTATTCACAGAGTGGGGAGAAGGAGCCCTTATTGAGTACCTGAAGCTTCAAGAACATCAGAAAGTACAGTACTTGGCACCTGGCTTGCCTTATCACCATGGGTCCTGCAAATAATGAAAGGCTGCAGTACCCTTCTACAGCCATGATGAGAAGACAAGGAAGGTGTGGCAGATGTCGGTGGGTACAGGCCTGTCTGTTCTGATTGGAGAGTTTAAAGACTGCAAGAGGCAATATTAAGAGCTGAGGCAGCTATGTAAAGGGTCTGAAGAGGTAAGAGCCACTGTAATTTGACCATTCATGCTACAATGATCTTATTCATTCACTCATTTTAAATCTGTATTTAGCACAATCTACACGCCTTAGCACTATCCTAAGTGCTAGAGATACAATAGTGAGCAAGTCACCCTTGTCTTTGTTAACTTAAAAATAAAAGGCTTTTCAAAGTGAAAGGCAACAAGCATTTATTGAGAAAAGTAAGACTAGCCATTTGAAAATAATTAATCCAGGCAGAAGTTCTAATGATGTTTTGAGTAGAAGATAAAGGCAATGGGTATTTAGGAGGAAGGAAAGAGGAACAATTACATCAGTAGAAGGAAGACATTTCTATTGGCTCAGATAATATAATTCTAAAGAATGTCTTTAATTTTCAGTCTGGTAGTCATAATTTTTTTTTATCCTTGCAATCAATTCTTTGGGGAGCAATATTGTTTTAGGCTCAGCTCAAAGGCTATTTTGTTCTGTTTAAACATTCCAAAGATTGGAGGCATAAGACTAGCAAAGCAGCTCCTTGGGTGTGGCAGCTCCAGCAGCATTTTAAGTGGCTCCATTTATTATTATCATTATTATTACTATTATTATTATTTTGACATCTTTATAGAACTTATGTTCTAGTAAAATGCCATTGCTCAAATAACATAAATATCAGTATATCATTACAAAATGTTATCTGTTCTATAAAGGAAAAGTAAAGTGTCCCATGAAAGTAAAATAGAAGCTCCTGACCAAGGCTAGGTGATCTGAAGAGAGAAAGATGATGAGAGAATTTACAAAGTGTCATGTTAAGCAGAGGGTGTGAGGATGCGGGTATCAAAAATGGCTGGTAAGTTTCAGAAGTGTGCTGTGGGTAGATGACATACCACACACTAAAATGTATGGCCTGGCAATGGCTAGTCATAGAGTTTATGAATGAAATAAAAGCAGAGTGATGTGGCTAGTCCTTCATTCATTCACTTGAGAAATATTTAATTCATACTTGAAGGCATTAAGCACTTTGCCAGACATGCCTCTGGTGTTAAGCCTTTTATTTCATATTTTAGATTCTATTTTATGCAAAATCTTTAGATTCTAATAAAAATAGCATATTTGTAAAGTTACACCAGAAAAGCAGTTAAATTACCTCTTTCTAACTTTTGTCATATGCAGTCAAATCTCAGTGGACATGCTCTAAAATGAATGCACAGAAATTGTTTTTTTTTCTGTTTTTCAGTTTTTTGTTGTTGTTGTTAGAAATGTCTCTTGCTTTGTTTTGTTTTAACATCAAAAATAAGTTATTCAGCAACAGTATAATTTAGAGTATTTGTTGAGTGATAGATTATTTTTCATCCTATGAGATACTATGAAATTCTAAATCCTTGAAAATCACTTTAATAAGTAGAATGTTTTCTTTCTGCAATATACCTCTTAAATGTTTCTTCTAATATAAAATAATTTTTGTTATCAAATAAACACTATAAAATAATTTCAGTTTAGAACAGAAATGCTTATACTTGTTCTCATCCACAGTAATTATATTTATTTATTCAATAAATACTTCTTAAGTGGTCTCTATTTTGTGAGCCAGATACTCTGATAACAGCTGATTGACTTTCTTTTATTGCTTTCTATTTACAGATGTAATTAGAAAGTTTTTCTTCTTTGCATGTTAACTTTATGTGCATATATATAAATATATAAAACTAAATAGTTATAGATATATTAGTTATAAATTTTAAAAATTACTTATTCTACTGCTTAGGATTTTTACCAAAAGTTTAGATGAGATATGCAAGCACTTTATATATATATATATATAGATATAGATATAGATATAGATATAAATATATAGATATAGATATAGATATAGATGATATAGATAGATATAGATATAGATATAGATATAGATATAGATAGATAGATATAGATAGATATAGACAGATATAGACAGATAGATATAGATGATATAGATATAGATGATATAGATATAGATATAGTATAGATATAGATAGATATAGATATAGATACACACACATATGTGTGTGTGTGTGTGTATATATATGTTTATTGGTATTTTATATAATAAATTACCTCATAAAATTTCTACCTATACTTCCCCTGACCTAAATCACAATGCTAAGAGAAAAGAAAAATCATTGGGGAAAAAAGCAAAATGAATGTTGATCACACTTTTCTCTAAGCCTGTGTTCAGTGGTTCTGTGGATGAAAACAGTGACCAGCCCAACAGTGAACTAGGAATTCTCTTTCTGCTGTGGATACTGATGGATGCCAGGGAGTGGATGTCAGTTTTCAGTCATCATCACTGGCTTTTTTATGTTTGTGTTCTTTTTGTAACTTCAGCCAAGAGTCCAGTCTGCAAAGACCAAGAAGTTATACTTAATGTAACTGGGCATAAGCAGCTAGCTTGTTAGGGTCATCTGTACCTGCTTTAACATAGTGGTTCTTAAGTCCTCCTCAGGTTTGCTGAAGCCATGTGGAGTAACAAAAAGTAATATTATTGAATAAACAAAATAGTGCAAACACATAGATGGATTACACATTGTCAAAGTGACCACACAGGATAAAACAGGATTCCATACTGGATTTCACCATATAACCAGAGCTCTAGATGGATGATCTTCAAATCAGAATCCTTTGTGTGAGCTTCCCTCCATAGCTATTATTTTTCTTGTATAGAAAAGTCATGAGGAACTTTGAACAAAATTTGACTTAGTGCCTTAAAAAAATGATTCTCTGAATAATGTATAAGGAGCTTTGAGAGACTCTTCTTTGAAGTATTTTTACAGATGACTCTTATTTAAATGTTTATCCATAGGTTCCCTAACCTAGGACCTATATATTTTCAGGTTTTCTGTCCAAGAGAGAAAGAGATGTTACAATGAATAAGAGCTCCATTTGGAGTAGAAACATAACACTGTGATATTAAAATAAGTTTACATGCATGCTTTCTTAAAAGAGTATTTATTTGAGAAATGTTAGAAATATCAGAGAATAGACAGAAAAAATTGAAAAAGTTCATTTTGAAAGTGAGTTATAATGTACCACAGGGCTACACAGCTGGAGGACAGATTGCAAATGATGTAGGAAAGTGCAAGCATCTTTTCAGTGTACTTTTCTTTGAAAGGGGAAAAGAAAAGGATTCTGGAAATGGGATAACACTGTAGAAGGGATATGATGAATTGTTTGTTTTCTGTTTATTTTTTACATGAACTCTATAACTAGCTGGACTTCTGTGAAATTAGTGGATTATTGTTAATAATTTTAAGAAAAAATATCTGTCTAATTGTTCAGGTGCTATGAAGGCCAGAAAATCATTCAGTTCCATTCATTTACCTCTGTTAATTGTTCTGAGCCCTACTTTCAAAAGCCACGTTTCTCTGTGATAAGAAGAGAAACTCTTCCTCTTTTATTTTTAAATTTTCTTTAAGAAGAAAACTCATTTTGTAGTTTCTGCAAATGAGAAGAATGCATAAACACCTATCTCTTTAAATACCAGATAACGTACTGGCAATACAAAACTTGGACATAAAGTTGTTAGCCCCTTAGTCAAGAGTCTAAATTCGAATTCAATTCTAACTGTTAGACTCAGAATATGTAGTTGATATTTTTAATTCAGGGTTTACAGCTTTTGCCATGTCATTATTACAATATTGGATATGTTCATCAATGAAGTATGCTACCTTACTTAGAACAGTCCAAATCACTTGCTTTCTCCTTTGCACATTTCCTTTGACTTTTAAATATTCAAGTGCATATTTTCAGAGGATGTTGCTTAAAAGTTAGCAGAGCAATTATGAAGCAGAGCAAATATGGATGGTTAATGGCAACACCAACTTAGAAAAAGTCGTGGTATGAAAAATAATGCAAGGTTTATGCAGTCTTAATATACAAACATGGCTGTGAATACTGCTAAGCTCTAAATTTGTTGTCATATAGCTGGTAAATAAAACTTTATTAATGTCTCTTTCATCTTCCTAAAAATCAGTTGCCTTTGATTAAGGCAGAAAATGATTTCAGAAATTATCTAGCTCTTTTAGGAAAATAACAGTCCTTTCTAAGTGGAAGTTTGTCAAATGAGAAATCTGGAGTTCAATAAATAAGTCAGTATATAATACTATGTGCAATTTTGCTCCAGGCACCAATATGCTAGGAAAATATTACTATGATTATATTATATCACAGTGAGAGGGACAACTATGGACAGTAAAACAAGAAATCATGAGCATGAAATAAACTTGTTTACCCACTGTAAGAGAACGTGATAGGTAAATCTTTAATTGTACATTTCCTATTTACCTAAAATATTTCCGCCCCACCTCATATTGGCAAATCTAGATTTCAGTCCCTGCGAAGCAGTGCTGCATTCTATTCATGCCATAGATTCTCTTTGCTGTTTAGCCTTTGAAGGACAAACATCATGGCTTAGGAAAAGCTTAAGTTAAGTTTGATTCACAAATGCAAATATTTATTGAATTCTTACTATAGTGCATGAATTTTACCTGGTATCTGGGTGGGCTCCAGTGAGGTAGATAAACTTAAAGATAAAGCACAAGAACCTGAGAATTGTCACCATGAGACTTAGAGAAATATCACAAAGTTTATCTTCAGAGCTGTCTCCCTGGACCAGCTGCTCTCTTTTCCCATTCCTCAGGGAAGAGGGAGCTTCCTTTCACCCTCAGGCAGTTAGAGACCAGTCCTTAGGACCACCAGCTTCTGGAGCTGTCCTCTTACAAAATGCCCATCTCCTGTCTCTCTTCAATAACCCACCCTTGAAAATCAGAACTGAGACTATCCATCACCTTACCGCACCTAATCCTAGCAAGAAAGCACACTAACTGAATATTCCAAATGGATCTTTTTATTTTAACAAAAGAGAAGGATAGACCAGATATCCAGTAACTCTGGCTGCTCAGATGGTCAGGGTGATGATGCTCCCTGCATCCTTCAGGTGAGCAGCTTTATGTGGGAGACCACACTCTGTAAAGAAGACTTTAGGAGGCACAGGCACAGGTCAATTAGCCCACTCAGCATGCTGCCAGGCAGAATATGCCCAGATGAGGCTCCCCAGCTCCCGGTTCAGTGCAGGGCCTCCAGGCAAAGCCAAGTCTGGGCAGGGCTTAAGAGTTTTTGTAGAGAAATGCAGAGGTGGCAGCACCAAGTTTAGGGTGTAGAAAGCCATACATATTTAGAGTGAGCAAACTATGAGGATAGCACATTCATAAAACACCCTGGATTCAATACAGGTTTGAAGAAATGCGAAAAAAACTTCTTCCTCATGCAAGAGAAACTGTTCTGGGGTGGTGATGGAGATTGTAGACAATATGGTATTCCCACTATTGAAGGAACAGAATATGGAACGCTTCCCTGTCTTCTGGTGACAAATATACTAATTAAGTGCATGAGGGGTGCTCAAATACATGAACAAAGGTATGAGTGACTTAGGACAACATTCTAAAGAAATATGTGACTACCCGCCAGTCTTTCAGTATATAAAACTACCAGCTGGATGAGAAGCACAACCACTAAAGTTAAGACTTGGAGTAGAAGTAAGTAATAGCCACATTTTACAAAATGGTTTAAAATTCCTGTTGAACTGATTGTTTTACACAAAAATAAACCTATCAACTCTATGGTTATGCATGATGGCTTTTATTTTATGTTTCTCTTGCCAGAGACTGGATTCTGGACCGAACAAATAGTGATCCACACTCTTTGTGATTGAATGAGAGGAACAGTTATATATAGTTTCCACTGTGTAGTCCCCTTGAAACTAAATTTGAATTTTCCAGTATTTCTTCTGCTGCAGAGTATAAAATGTATATCTGAGTATGGAAGCGTTTGAACACTATCAAACAATTCTATGCCTGGTGGCAAATATTTAGCTGTTACCAGAAGAACATTACATAGCATTTTAAGGATAAATTATAACTATTTTCTTAACAATCTCCCATAACCACATATGCCATGTAGAGTAAGTTTTGAAAAACCAATCTATTAATTAAAATTATATAAATTAAATTATGTTAACTGATTGCATTATAAACAATTTTTTAATTTAGTTTTTAGTTTTTTTTTAAATAAAAGATGGAAAAATAAAATATCTGTGTTCTTTCTACTAGTTTCTACACTATTGTTACCTAGGAGGTGAAGGTCAATAAAGGAAGAAGTACAGAAGGCAATGGAGACCCTGAGAAATAAGATATCTATTAAGAAGGGCACGTGGTAACTAACTGGGCTCAAATTAAAAAACAAAACAAAACAGAGCTTAGCATCAGTCATTTCTACACAGGGGCCTCTCACACAAACTGCACTTCAGGAAGTAGCCTGCACTAAGCTGCCTGCCTCCTCCACTGAACTGCCTGCCTACACTATGTTCCTTTGTCTGAGCCAGCTCCTACAAAGAAATTCCTGGACTAATACTTCAATCAATAGGACTGAGGCTTTCTGCATCCAATTGGAGTTTTGCAGCTATATCCCCATTAGCACTTTCACTGACCAATCAGAGTGGTTCCTTTCTGACCAATCAGGATAGTGCCTTTTGGGCCAATCAAACTGCTAAGATTTGGAGTCTTCATTGGCATGAGGTTGGACCAATCAGGGTCCAGGGGTGGGGAATTCTGTCTATATAAGTCACCTAGCTGTGGCTTGCAAAGTACATTTTCTTTTCTCAACTGAGGATGAAGCCCTGTCGGTGGAATGGAGCTATCTAGCAAGAGAGGGGCTTCTTTCCAGGGACTCCTCATAGCCCTGCTCTTTCATAATTGAGCTGCATCACCATTGAGCTGTTCTTTCAGTTGTATTATACTGCAATTGAACTGTTGGCACTGAATAAATTTTCCGTTGTCACTGCACCTTAAATTGGGGATTCTTATTAGTGTTGAATTGTTGCCAACAACTATCGGTTGACAGTAATAAATGGGTAACACTTCTTGAAAAAGAAAAAAAGCAGAACTGAAAGTATTTAACATAGAGCTTGAAAACAGAGTTTGGAAGAAGTGGCAAAGGAACAGAAGCTTTCTGTCACTTAAGACTGAGTGATTGTCTGGGAAAGGCCTTCTCTGGCCAAGCGTCCCTATGTGAGTCTGTTCCCTAGTGCTTGTTACTTTGGGTCTGTCCACAGAGAAAGAACTTCAAGAAAAAATAGAAAATATATCACATTATTTTTAGAATAAGAGATGCCTCATACTTTGGCTGATGTTTATAAGCCATTCTGTAAAATGCTGATTTAATCTAGAATATAGATTCTTTGAAAAATTCTCAACATTAATCATCTCTTTCCATGTTTGAACATTTTTTTTAATTTCAGATCTACAGAGGCATAATTGACAAAATTGTAAGGTATTTAAAGTGTACATCATGGTGATTTGATATATGTATACGTTATGAAAGGATCCCCCCTACCTTAACATACTCAATACCTAACATATTTATATTTTGCTTTTTTGGTGAGAACACTTAAGTTCTACTCAGAAAATTTCAGTTATACATTACAGTATTAGTAGCTATAGTCACCATGTTATACATTAGATCTCAGACCTTATTCATCTTATAGCTGAAAGTTTATACCCTTTTGGCAACCTCTCCCTATTTCTCCCACCTTCCCACTTCCTGCAATCATTTTTTTTTTACTCTCTGTTTCTATGACAAATTCAAATCTTAGAATGGAAGAAAATAAACCATGAAATGTGAACAACTTAAATGACCATTTTAAGACAAATTATTGACAGGCAGTAGTTATGTTTAGAAACTTTATACTATTAATAAAATAGGAAGTTCTGTTTACTAATAATAAACTACTCTAACTTTAAGTATTTTTTTTTTGAATAGTCAACCTTTATTTGATATTCCAAACCTTTTAAATGTGGAATGGACTGGCAAATGCAATCCACCAACTAAAATAGGATTATAATAATATATGTTACATTGTATTGAAAAATAATAGAGTCAAGATTTGAACCGAGATCTAGTTCCCCAGACTTTGCTTATTCTAATAGAACCAGTTGCCTTTCTCAGTTGACATGTAACAAATTAATCTACTCAAGTCAAGCTATAATTTTCAAACTGAATGTTTTCTCTGGTGGATTGCCCTAAAGACTATGGTCTGCCCTCAATATTCTGCCCACCTTAGCTCCCTGACACCACTTGTCCACTGTGAAGAACATCAAGGCATTAAGAGCCTGTGTCACCATATTGCTATTCTTCAGTGTGATATCCCTTCCAAGGCATGTTCTCATTTACTGGGTGATAACAAATAGGCCTACAACATTCTAGAATAAATTAAGATTGAGTTAAAGGAATTCTTAATGCTTAATGGAAGCATTGCATTTTGTTCATATTGTATGTATAAAATTTGTTATAAATTTCTATTTCAAGATACTTTGTTTTAAAGCCAGTAAAAATTGCTTGTTAACAAAAGGATATTTAACAGAATTCATAAAAATGGATCTGACGCTGTCTATTGGCCTACTATGAAGTTAACTGCATTGCATGAACTGATTTGTTAACTACTGTGGACCACAGTGACAATTTGCAAAATGACACAAGTCTAGTCAAGTCAATGCAAGAAAGAATGGCAAAACATATCTAAAACTGTGAAGAAAATTACCTAATTTCTCAAAGCAATTTATTTGTACAATGAAATTTTGCAAAATAGTTCTCTGGTCTTTGCCTTACTTTGAAGTAAAACACTGGGAAAACTTTTTTAAACATTTAAAAAATATTTTTATGCAAAGAATTTATGGCTTAATATTATTGAAAATATATGCAAAATCCAAGCCTTGTTAAAATAAGATTGTAGGATTGTTCAAAGTAATTTTGCTGCATAGTCCTTTAGAAATAAGTCAGTTTATAAAGAGCTCATTAAAGCTTCCATGAATATTGTAATAAGTATAATAATAGATCAGGCTACTATGTAAAAGCAGTTAGCATATTGAATAATACAAGAAATTTTAATATCAGTTGTGTTAGTTTGAAGTTTCAACTTATGCACAGCTTTACAGTTCAAAATAACACAAACATACAAATGTCTTTTTTCTGGCATTTTTATACAAATTCACACATAGACATACATGAATACACATTATTTTGCTAAACTTTGGACATGTGTACAATAGAAGAAATAATTTTAAGAATTTATGCTAATTTAAAAAACATCAATAAATTGACAAAAGTGTTGTATATTGATGGTATTGAAAACTATAGCAAGAAGAAACACTGACTTCTTTGTATACAAAAAGATATTTAAAAACACTAACTGTGATGATGAGAACATCTTTCAAAACAATATCGAATAATGACACGTTTTTATTAGCTATGGTCTTTAAATTCATACTTTTCATTTTAAAATAATTTTGTTCAGCAATAAAGAGGCTCCTGTTACTACAAAGTTTTAAAACATTTAGAACTTGAATTTGTATGATCTCTCTGGAATAGAATATTACTTATGGGAGACATTTCTTTGGGAAGGTAAGCAAATAACATCTAGATAATAATGGAGCTAATGTATATCAATTATTCTGTCAGGCATTGTGTTAAATTATGTGTTGGTTATTTTATTGAATAATCACAAAAGTCTGATGAGGTAGGGATGATTAACTTCCTGACTTCACAGATGAGTAGCTAAAGCCTGAAAGGTTTTAGCAACCTTCTCCAAGTGGCTCATCCAGGAATGGATATGGAGGACTTGCAGAGACTTCTGTGTTGCCTACCACTCCTCTAGCCTATACATACCCACCACCCTTCTTTCCGGGGCTCTGACTCCATGTAACCATAGTCAGAGCAAAGTGACTGTCACCTCATCTCTGACGAGTGCCAAATATTATTTGTTAACTAGTAGTAAATTATCAAGGCTTTTAAGTTAGAAAGTATCCAATTCCCCATAGTAAAAATAACTCTTGTGTGTGACAGTGTTTTCTTGAGCAGAAAAAAAAGGAGTAGAGTTACAGATGGCTGGATAACATGGGTTAGCCTTCATGGGTGATTCAATGAATCACACATCTGTTAGTCACAACAGAAAAACAGGCCAAACAGATACAAAAATGAAAGCCACCAACCAGGCTGGGCCCAATGACAGATACTTGGTGCTGCAGAAAATGGGCAGGTCAGCCACCCTCTGGTACCTTTATCAGAGGCCTGCCACCTGGGTTTGAAAGAATCTGCAACACAGGTTACTGTTACTCAGCATTCAAGTTGGCATTATGTGTTCAATATGAACCTTTTCATTCAATGCTCCTACAGTAGAAATTACAATTCTTAGTAAAAAGTAAAGGAATTACTATTTTGCACAGCAGGTAGCAAACATAAGGGAGTCATGATTTAAAGAGATGGAACTTATAAAAAGTTCAATAAAGGTGGGTATATTTATAGATGGTAGTCCCTTATAGGCTAAAACATTAGTTTTCACATTATACAGGTTACATAATATCATATCAATCATAATCTCTATTTGTAAAGTGGAATAACTGCCATTTTCTAGATTAATTAAAATGTCTTTAAAAGATTCAAGTATCTTAAAACATTCAAATACATATTTATTTAAATACATACATATACAAATGTATGTATATACGTATATATTTGAATGGGAAAAGTTTCTTTGTTGAAATTGGATTAGGCCACCATTCTGAAGTGTTTATTTTGTCTTTTTGATATATGTTAAGAATTATCTTCCAAGTCCCTTTCTGATAACACTACTAATTCTCATTTAAATACTTAGAGTGTTGATCAGAACTAATACAGAAAAGGATAAAAGGCAACCATCTATTATTTAAAAAGAAGAGTAAAATATATGATAGTATCAGTAATAGTGGCTGACCTATAGTTTTGAAATGAGAAACAAGTATTGATGTAAGAACCGTCCAAGGATAATGAAAATACTATTCAGTGTCCATAAACAACATACACATTTCAGAGTTCATAATTTATGGAAAATATTCTCACACCATAAAATAAACTTCTGAGAAATTTGAAGCCTCTTTATAAATTAGTCTTAATGTCTAAGATCCTAGGAACTATAAAATAAAAATAAATAAAATAAAATAAATACGCAATATTGCTGAACAACCTGGCTTAGCTTTTTAAAAAATTTTTTGTTTCTTGTATGAAACCTTTCAGAAAGGAACTACTGTGAAACTTATGTAAGTATTCACCTTATGGGTAGTGCTATAATATTTTAATAAGCAGTCATATAGAATGGTGCCTGAATCCAGTTATAGAGAGTCTCCAGTGCTATCCCCTTCTACCACTTCCTCAGACACAAACACACACACACACTTATGTAAGATAGCTAAGGTGGATCTTCTACACGCATTATATTTATTTTTAAGAAACAAACATATTTAAACATTGATGAGAATTTAAAATTATCTCCCCTGCTTCTCTTGTTTTTTTAAACTTTGATTCATATTTTAAATATATAACCAGCACTATTCAGTTTCAACTGACAGAGATACCCATAGGATTGGTGGTACTGCCTGCAAATCAAAGATGAGAAAGAATTACAGATAAAATACAACTTGATCCAAACCCATTACCATAACTGAAGTTGAAGCTAAACCAAAACTGCTTTAAAGATCATAATAGGAAAAAAAACTGAGTTAACTTTAGATTTTGCTGCTTTCAAGTGATCATTAATCTGCAACATCTGCATTTCTGAATCCCTATAAAAGCTAGATGCTTAAGAGAAATGCCAGACCCACCAAAAGCTGGCCAGGAAACACTCATTGAGTGCCTACTATATACCATATACAAATAAACCAATAAGCAACCCCTTGGTGAGCTCTCTAACAGGTAATGCTTGAGATACTGATTGGAATAAAATGCAATATACTGCTTAAGTCAAACATGCCAGTATAAGGAAATGAATATTTTCCATTTTCTGTGCTTTCATGTTTTCTTTATCTATCACAAAAGTAGGTCTTATACCTTAGCACACTTTGAGAAATTTGTGACCACAGTTATAAATAATTAGCTATTTATCCACAAAGAAACTTTTGTGTGGAAATCCATGGATGATCAGTGCCCCATCCATAAACCTTAAAGACAATAGGTGATCAATAGATGGAACTGGAAACTATACCAGTCTGGTACCCATAAGAGAAATGAAGGTCAGCATAGCATTTGTTGAAAAGGGTGACTTTGGTCCATATGTAATGTTCATTTCCAGACTCCCTCTGCATTTGTGTCAATCTTGCCTAGTCTATTCACAATCAAAAGGGTGAGACCCAGATTTGAAAGTAATTGAGCTGTCCCAGAATTCTGCCAGACATTTGAATGCCAACTGCTAACAACCAGAGCATGTAGTCACATGGGCTGAAAATATAACCCTTCATCAAAAAAAAATACTATAATAATTAGTGCAAATTTTCAAAATAACTGTTGTCCAAAGTGAGGCTTTTATTAAGAATGAAGACAGTTCTATTTTTAAACTCTTTTCACATCCCAGCCTGGCCACTTACCAGCTCAGTGAGGCTGTCTTGAGTTCACCACTGTGAAATGTACTTTCCTCTCTAAGCTGGGCATTCGACCTACATACTTCATGAAATTGTTGTAGGACCAAAATGCATTTTCTTAGTTCCTGGTGCATAGTAAGGAGCAGTGCCTTCTCAGGATCATACATTTCTTTTGTTCTTCCTCCAGGTAATACTTCAGATATCCATCTTCCTTCACACAACCACCCACCTGCCACTGGGGAAATGGCCTAGTAAGAAATGGCCATTGGATGTGATTTTGACCATAAGATGTGAGAGTAAATTTTCTAGGTGCTTTCAGAAATAATAGTTTGTCTATTAAGATAAAGATAAAGGGGAAATACATCATTCTTTCTCTTTTTCTGGGAATTGTGCCTGGATTTGACAACTGAGGATGAGTGTTTTCACATGAATATTAAGAAAGGGAAGAGAGAAGAAATGAACCTGAATCTTGATACATATATTTACAATGTCTGTGAATCTTACCTCTGAAATTCTTGTTGTATGAGGATTGTACAAGCATTCTATTAATTTGCAGGCAATAGTAGCCTGGATGACTCAGAAAACAAATAAATATAAGTGTGGGGAGGGGATGTAAAGGGAAGATATATTGTTCCAAGGACTATAAAAACTTTATTCAATAGAATGGAATCAACTCACAAAGAGTATCTGAAGCACAGTTAAGTCAGATTTGTGTAGAACTCCTCATTCCCTCCTATCCCAGTTTCCAAAAACTATCAAAACAAAGAACTTCTAATTCTAAGAACTTTTGTTGATAGAGATACTTAACACTATTAAGTTGTCACAGTAGTATGGAGCCTGAGACTCTGTTCCTGACACCATAAGACAGCCAAGGTACTTAGCAAAGGTCCCTGCCATATCAAGTAGGGGAATTCCAGGCATTCTCCATAAAACATAGCTTGAATGATTTGCACCTGGTCAGAATATAATTTTTTAATTATATTAAAATATTTATTTTGAAATAAGTGTAGAGCCTCACATAGTTATGAGAAATAATACAGAGAGGTCTCATGAACCTTTATTTAGTTCCTCCAGTGGTAATGTATTGTGAAACCATTGTACAATATTAACAACCAGGATACTGACATTAATATAGTCAAGATGCAGATCATTTCCATCACCATAAACTTTCCTCCTGCTGCATTTCTCTAATTTGACAAACTTCCCTCCCTCCTGATCCCATCTTTACCTCCAGACAGACACTAATCTGTTCTCTGTCACTGCAATTTTGTTATTTCAAGAATGTTATGTAAATGGAATTGTATAATTAGTAACCTTTGGGATTGGTGTTCTTTTCACTCAGCATATTTCTCTGGATATTCTTGTAAGTTAATTCTGCTATTAGTAATTCATTCCTTTTGATTGCTGAGTATAATTCCACGGTATGAGTATTCCATGGTTTGTTAATCATTCATGTGCTAAAGGATATCTGAGTTGTTTTTAGTTTCTGCCCATGAAAGCTGCTATGAATATTTGTGCATAGATTTTTGTGGCAACATAGGCTTCATCTATCTGAGATAAATGCTCAGAAAAGCAGTTTCTCAACTGTATGGTAGGTGCATGTTTATTTTTTTTTAAGAAACTGATTATTTCTTTGCAAGAGTAAATGTGCTATTGTACATTCCTACTTGAAATATATGTGACTATATTTTTCTGCAAATTTAGCAGCATTTGGTATTGTCATTTTTTATTTTAACCATTATGATAGGTAAATAGTGCTATATTTCCTTATGGTTTTAATTTACATTTTCTTGATGGCTGGTAATGTTGAGAACATCTTTTTATGTGCTTACCATCTACAAAGCATTTTCATGAAATTTATGTATGGTTTTACACATTTTCTAATTAATTTTTGTTTTTTACTGTAGACTTTTAAGAGTTATAAAATTGTTTTAGTCAATATATTTACTTTTCCTTTTGAAAATAATCTTTTTTACATACAAAAAGTCATTGAGATTTTGATATAAAGTGTGTTATACTTGTACACCAATTTGAGAAGAATTAGTACCTTTACTATGTTGAATCTTCTGATTCATGAATAAGGTGAGGTATGTCTCTCCAATTATTTAGATCTTTGATTTCTCTCATAAGAGTTTATAGGTTTCAATGTACAGTACATGCTTTGTTTATGAGTATTATTTGTAACTATGTTGCCTATCTGGTCATTGTTAGTATAAAGAAATACAATCAATTTCTGTATATTGATCTTACGTCCTGTGAACTTGTTGAATTTGCTAATTTTTGAGAGTTTTTTTAAAACTCCTTGAAATTTTACAAGTAGACAATCACATAATATATAAGTATAGGTAAGAATTAAAGAATTCCTCCAGTTATCAGGATAAAGTCTCCAGATGGGTTAACTATTTTACTTAGTACATATATATGTTCCCAGCATCCTTGTGCTAATGGAAGTTCAAGTGCCTCTCAGAGGAAAGAGCCCCCTCCCAGCCTTTCTTCCTGGCTCCTCGGTTATTTAGGTTGTACACTCTGTGATGCTACCTATGATTCATCACAGATAGGAAGAGGCCTGGGGGCTCAAGCTAGACTTGAAAGGATTCCTCTATGGATTTTTCTTTCCCAGTCACCTGTTTCTCAAAACTATACAGGACATCTGAATTCATCAAAACAAATGGTTGCCAAATCTCACTGGAGTCAGAATCACATATAGAGCTTTTAAGAAATGTACTTCCCAGGGAAATTTTTCAAACATGTTTATAAATTGGACTCTCCTAGATCAGAGTTTGGGGAACCTTATTTTTCAAAACTTCCCGCAGATGATCCTGCTGAGCTGAGAGAAGTGTTGGAGTCACATGTTTCATTTGATTCCTTTCTCTTTCAGATAAAGCTAACAACAAAACCTACAAGCAGAAACTCGGACTCTAGTCCAGCATTCTTTTCATCGTACAGTCACAATAAACAGGCTACAAGTGTTAATGGTGATAACAGAGAGATGGAGGTAATAGTTTATAAGCCACAAGAAATGTTAGCATGCAGTTATATTCATAGCCCACAACTTGGTAAAGCAACATTCTTTTGTGACATTAGTATGCAGTTCTGAAAACCACAAGTTTCCTGGGTGGATTGATTTAAGTCTGAAGTGAAGGAGTCATCTTAGCTATAGAGCCTTGGTCAGCTGTAGACAGCAGCCAGCATCACTCGCATCTGGCACTTAAATAAGAACTTGGGGAAAAGGGAAGGTGTGAAATGTGGTATGAGAAGAGCAATCCCAAAGCTGGTGACATGAATTTTGAATTATGGTTTCCATAGCTAGCTCATTCTCAAGAAATGCAGGGGCTGTTAGGTCACTTTTTTATCTGTGTCTACTGCCTAGTAGAAAGATCCAATGGAAAGTTTGCTTTAAAAAGTCCAAGTTGAATTTTGCAGTCAGGGTTGGGAGTGAAAGTTTTTTTTTTCTTTTTTTTTTCTTTCTGGGCTCCATGGAAGAGTCTCCAGAGCATAGATTTTTATCCAAGCAAATAAAAGAGGGTGTGTGCCACAGCCACTCTGGCTGGTCTCAAGCAAGGGCCTGTGGGCTTGGGCCAGGAGCAGGAATTCCCCACACAGACAGTGAGTCTGCTGCTGGAGACAGGAGTGGCGGCTCCACAGAAAGCCACTCTGTTCCCTGCCACCAAGTAACGATCACACAACATATACACACAGCCGTGGAAAATGGAATATTTAAAAGGAGTGTTTTTTTTCCCTAGAATACACAGTGCTCTTATTTTCTTAGGGGTGCAGTAAAAACTAGCCATGAATAGATTGCCAAATGCAGCTAAGAGTCAGCAAGGATATTTATCTCCACAGGCTGGGGTTGGGATGGGTCGCTGGGACAAACTTTGAGTATTTCAATAAATCATAATGAAAGATTAAAATAAGAAAGCATTTGCTAAACACGTCTCGAAGGAGGCTTTTATGCTGCTATTTTTCCCCTACCAACCAATGCTCAGAGACTTCACTAGGCTATTTGAATCCAATAGAAAATGTGTATTTTTTTGAAGTGGGAGGCAAAAAAAAAAGAAAGAAAGAAAAGCAGTTTAGCTTGGAGCCTTAGTTCATATGGGTTTTTAAAGTCAAAAAAAATTCAGTTGGTAAGTTTTAGTGCATATGTTATATTAAGCATAAAATACAATTTAAAAAAAGAATATATCCTCAGGGCATGTGAATTCTTAGCAAAATGTTCTATTGAAATGTGTCTTTTCTTTTCTATTTTATTAAAATATAAAAACCAATGTTCTTAAAATTCTGTGAAAAAAACAATCATTTTTTAAATTATGAAATATCTTTGTGAGTATTGGTCAACTATGGACTATAACAAATTTATAGCTATCATAGCACACAAGAAGATACATTTATTTATAGCAGGAGGTAGGACAAAGCAATAGAAGAGGTACCTTGTAGCTTAGAAGCTGTCCCTTCCTGAAGTTGAATCTAACTTTCCTTGAACACCCAGAGTAACACCTACTTCTGTTAGGGCGCCAATTTGTGCAGTCCCAGGCCTTACTGCCTCTTCTTCTCTCTGTTGACATGGTCTGTCCCACCCACTCACAGAAATTCAGGCTCACCAAGAACACTGATCATGTCTTAGACTTCTGTTATTGGCTGAATTAAAGTTCCCAGGAACTCATATGGTGACTATATTTGGAGATAGTGTCTTTAAAGAGGTAATTAAGGTAAAATGAGGTCATTGAGGTGGGCTTTAATGCATTGTAAATTATGTCCTTTTAAAAAGGGGAAATTAAGACACAGACACACATATAAGAGGAAAGACCATGTGAAGGCACAGAAGGTAATTATTTACCAGCCAAGGACAGAGGCCTCAGAAGAAACTAACCTTGCCAACATCTTTATCTCAGACTTCTAGCCTCCAAAACTGTGGGAAAATAAATGTCTGTATAAGTGACTCAGTCTGTGGTACTTTGCTTTGGGAGCCCTGGCAAACTAATACAGCTTCTTATGTTCCGTAACGCATAGTTCTGAGCCTCAAACAAAGAGGGAGCTCAAAACTTATTTTTTGGTGTTACAGTTTGCTCTATATAGTATATAGTAACATAAATATATGTAATAACATATATAGCATATAATAAATATAGAAATATAAAAATTAATACATTACTATACTATATAACTAATATATAATATAATTATAAGTATATAATATGTTAACATATTATATATTATAATGTATACAATGCATTATGTTATATAGACTGCACATAAAATAATATATATTATATAGTTTTATATTTGTTATATAACATATAGCATTAAATATATATGCAGAAAGAATATTAGTATGTAAAAGAGAGTTACTGTTTTATAAAACTAAAATATTTAGTGAGTTCTAAAAACTCACCATAAGTAATATGTTTTTCAATTTAAAATACTAAAAATCTATCAGCCCCTCACTGGACTTCTGCTTCCAGAAAAATGTACTAAACATGTTTTTTTCCTTTTCTTCCTGCTAAATACTATAAAATTATAGACAATATGCATAGCACAAACACAAGAAGACTTTTAAAGGTAGAGAATTAGAAAACTCAGGACCTCAGGAAAAATGGTGATAAATTCATTGAGTTTTATTTTTGCCTTATATATCTCAGACATATAGCTTAGGAGCACAGCAACCTAGAAGTGTTAATAAGTACAAACCATAAAAGCCCCAAGAAAAACCTAGTATCTGTAGCCAAAGGGCCAGGAAAGGGGAAGCCTAGCAATACAAAAACCAAAAAACAAACAACAACAACAGCAAATTCTTTTAGAAAATAACTGCTCCACTCTTGGCAATAAACAAGAGAAAAACTGTGGTCCTAGTCTCACCTCACTAGCAAAGACTAAGTGAGAAGCCTACTCTCCATTCTCTCCAAGTATAATGAGATATCCCAAATGCCCTGCCTAGATATGTCACAAAAGACTGAGTAATGAGCTTCATACCAATGCAGGTATGAAGACTGACTTTCCACCACAGTGTAAGAAGATGGACATCTATCCTCACCTGGTGGTAAAGAGGAGCCCCTTTCCATCTCCACTGGGGTAGTGACAAAGGAGATCTAATGGAGAGTTAAGATTTTCATCGCCGCTTATGCAGTTTCAGTATAGGCCACGTGGTGAGCTGAAACAAAGTACCCCTCACCACCCCAGCCAGGGTGGTATCAGTAAAGGTCTGATGGGGAGCCAGAACTCCCACTCCCAACCAGCAGTAGCAAGGAACATATCCGCCTACAGATGTCAATGAAGGCCAAGTGGGAAACTAGACCTCTACTCTTACCTGGCAGGAATGAGGCACAGGCCCCTATCCCCACCAGAGTCAAGTCAGAGGATGTCAGCTCAAACAGAATGTTTAAATAAACTCCATATTATCTTAATATAATACCCAAAGTATCCAAATTTCATTTGAAAATTATTCAATATAGCAAGAATCAGGAAAATCTTAGCCTGAATTAAATAAAAAGCCAATCAACAGACATCCAACCCTAAGATGCCAGAGATGTTACAATTATCTAACAAAGATTTTAAAGCAGCTATCATAAACTTGCTTCAGTGAGTATTAAAAATACACTTGAAACAAATGAAAAACAGAAATTCTTAGCAAATAGCAGATATAAAGTAAAACAAAAAGGATATTTAAAAAAATATATAATAGCTAAAATTAAAAAAAAAAAAATCCCTTTAGTAGATAGGTTCTATTACAACATGAAGAGGATGGAAGACAAATCAGTGAACTGAATAATAGAAAAACAAAGTACCCAATCTGAATAGTCTACAGAAAAAGATGTTTTAAAAAGAAAACAAAAAGTGACAAGTTCTCAGGAATCTGTAGGTCTGTTACAAAAAAAAAAAAAATCTAACATAAGAAAAGCAAACAAAAAAAATTCTTGAAAAATATTAAAAAATACCTTTCTCTAGGGAAAAAACAATTTGAATGAAAGTAAGTTCTCTTCAGAAATCAGAGAATCCATAATATTTTTTAAGTGATGAAAGAAAAGAACTATCAACTCAGAATCCTAATTCATAAACTACCCATTAAAATAAAGAGAACTCAACACATCTCAGATGAAAGAAAGAAAGAAAGAAAGAAAGAAAGAAAGAAAGAAAGGAAGGAAGGAAGGAAGGAAGGAAGGAAGGAAGGAAGGAAGGAAGGAAGGAAGGAAGGAAAGAGATTTACTGACAGCAGAGCAACCCCCCAAAAATGGCTAAATAATTTTCTCTAAACAGAAAGGAAATGCTAAAGGAAGGAAACTTGAAACATCAGGAAATAAAAAACTAACCGTTCTTGAAAGGGTAAAAATATGTATATAGACAATACATTTTCTTTCTCCTATAGTGTTTCCCAAATTGTGCTTAATGGTTGAAACAACAATAATAACACCTTCTGATGTGGATCTAAAAGTACATAGAGGAAATATTTAAGGTAATTATATTAAGCAAGATTAGAAATAGGATATAAAGTGAGGTAATTTTAAACTTTACTCCAACCAGAATACATTGACACCAATGGACTGTGATTAAAAAAAAAAATCTATAAAAAGAGATACTTTGAAAAACACAGAGTTGAATCAAAATGGAATTTTAGATAATCCAAATAACCCACAAAAGAAAGAGAAATGGAAAACATGAATTAAACAGAAAAAAATAAAATGGTACACTTAAGCCTTAACAATTCAATATTTACATTAAATTAAATTGTCTAAATAGATCTCTTAAATGACAAAAATTGGCACAGTGGATTGAATAAAATGACATGACTATTGCCTATGAGAAACTCATTTCAAACATGATAATATAGGTAAGGAGAAAGAAAACATTGGAAAAGATATATTATTTAAATATTCATAAACTATATAAATGTCTATATCCAAAGTATTGTATCCTTGAAATTAATAATGAAATAAAAAGAAAAGGGTACAAGTTATATCAATATCTGATAAAGTAAACTTCCGAGCAAAGAAAATTACCAATAACAGAGGAATAGTGCATAATGATTAAAGGGTCAAGCCACCAAGAAGACATAGCAATCTCAAATCTTTATGCACCACACAACAGGGCTTCATAATATGTAAGTAAACTCCAATAACACTGAAAAGAGAAATGGCAAGCCCAAGTTGTATTTGGAGAATTCATCTTTTCTCTCTCTTCACAAGGTGGAACTAGACAGAAAACTACTGAAAGAATATGGAAGAACTGAACAACACCACTGACCAATAGGACCCACTCGACATATTATGAGAGACCTGGGTCAGAAAACAAAACCAACAAATTTAAAAGAATTGAAATTATAAAGGATTTGTTTGCTATCATAAATGGAATCAAACCAAAAATCAAAAATAAAAAGATCTCTCCAGTTGGCAACTAACTAATGCACACTTAAATATTCCATGAGCCAAAGAGGAAGTCTCAGAAGAAATATACATGGAACCTAATAAAAGTGAATATACAACATATAAAAATTTGTGAGACATGGTTAAAGTAGTGCTGGGAGGAAAACTTATAGCACTTAATGCTTATATCAGAAAAGAGAGGTGTTCAAGTCGATAATCTCAGCATCCACCTTGAGAACCTAGAAAAGTAAATGCAAAGCAACCCAAAGAAGGGACATAATAGAAAAAGGTAGAAATTAATAAAATTAAAAGTGCAAAAACAATAGAAAAAAATTAATGAAACAAAAAGCTTCTTTTTGATAAGATCATGAAAACTGATAAACCTCTAGCAAGACTTAAAAGAAAAAATAAAAGACACAGATTACCAATATTAGAAATGAAATGGGATATTACTATAGAGCCTGAAGATATCAAAATGATAATAAGGGAATAAAGTGGACAAGTATACTCGCATGAATTTAATAACTTAGTTGAAATGGAACAATTCTTGAAAAGCACAAACTACCATAACTTATTTGTTATAAAATGTAAATTAAAAAACCTTTTAACTTACTAGTAAGGAAATCCAGTTTGTAACCAAAAGCATCTCAAAAAGGTAATCTCCAGACACAGATTGTTTCCATGGAGAATACTACCAAATCTTTGAAGTATTCACACTAACTATATAAATCTAATCTATTCTAGAAAATAGAAGCACCAAGTTATGCCCAGGCAGAAGAAACAGCAAAGTATGAGCAAATGTCAGTGGCCATGAAGACACAGCTCTCTCTGAGTCTCACAGCTTCAGGAAGCACTATGGTAGGCCTTTTGAATAACTGAAACTAAACTCAATGTTTATTGAGAAAGACAGATAAAGAGCAAAGTAAGTAATATAGAATCTGACGAGCATTTAAAAGTGGGTCTATGAATGTTACTAATGGGGACACAGAGCAGTAAGAATGAGCTCTGAAATATAAAGTATTTTGGATTATAATAAATTTTAAACAACTTTAGTGTCAGTTCTTTTGAGTAATTTCACACCTAGGAATTTGGACTGGTAAAAGGTTAGAAGATTTAATGAATAACTAATTCCACATTGTAATTAACATCAATTTTCGTATAAGGTATATACTGAGGAACATAGAAACAGCCTTTAATATATTCTACACAAGACCCCATGCTCAAATCACAGCATATCTATGTCTGCTGAAAATACTCAGCAAGTAGATCTATAGAAACAGAACATTCTCTTCACCCAAAAAACACTGTCCACATCCATCTTCCAAGGGAAATAACTTTCCAGGGACTGTAGGCAGATAAGAAATAGCTAGTGATAAATTAAGTACTAATGTCAAAGGACAAACAGCCACCTGAGAATGTAAAAGCTGGTTAAATTTTGAGAGCAGTTATGCAGGCAAATGCATGCCTGCCAAAAACATAACACACTCTCACACACACACACACACACACACACACACACACACACACACACACACGTAGATGCATGTGAAGACATATACACACATATGCATGCA